>CM028381.1:89546572-89571057 GCA_013146195.2 Codonopsis lanceolata
AAAATTTATGTTGATTATATTATTTTTGGCTCTACTAATGAAGTTTTGTGTAAAAGATTTGAAAATCTTATGAAAGGAAAATTTGAAATGGGCATGATGGGAGAACTCACTTACTTCCTAGGTTTGCAAATTAAGCAACCGAAGAAGGGATATTTATCCATCAATCAAATACACAAGAGAGTTGATCAAGAATACAACCTACAAGAAGCAATTCAAAGAACACTCCAATGGGAGTGGAATGTCACTTGGTCACATATGAAAAAGGTAAACCAATTAATACAACTGAGTACAGAGGTATAGTTGGATCTCTCCTTTATTTAACTGCTAGTAGACCAGACATTATGTTTGCTGTGTGTATATGTGCACTTTTTCAAGCAAATCCAAA
Organism: Codonopsis lanceolata; assembly: GCA_013146195.2. Lineage (NCBI taxonomy): Eukaryota > Viridiplantae > Streptophyta > Magnoliopsida > Asterales > Campanulaceae > Codonopsis > Codonopsis lanceolata. Next base: position 89,546,958 of record CM028381.1, read on the forward strand.
GGAATCTCATATGATTGCCGCAAAAAAAAGAATTATTAGATACTTGATTGATACCGAAAATTTTGGTATTTGGTATCCTAGAGATTCATCTTTTAACTTAATTGGATATTCGATGTCGACCTTTGCAACGTGTAGTTAATTAAAAAGCACCTGGAACATGTCGGCTTCTTGGTAATGCATTGATATCTTAGGCATGCAAAAGCAGCATCGCCTTCCACCTCAACTACGTAAGTTTAATACATTAGCCGGCGCTTGTCTCACAAATTCTCTGGATGAAACAACAACTATTGGACTATGAGATGCAAATGTGAATATGTCCTATTTACTGTGATAATACTTCTGCTATTTCAGTCTCTAAAAATCCTATTATGCATTATAAAACCAAACATATAGACATAAGATATCACTTCTTAAAAGATCATGTTGAGAAAGGAGATGTTCAGTTAGAATATGTTTCTACAAAATTTCAATTAGCTGACATATTTACAAAAGCTTTAAAATCTGATAAATTTGAATTTCTAAGAGGTGAATTGGGAATGCTTGTATTGTCATAGAAAGATACTTTGTATTTCTAATTCTTGTGTTATTAGATCACCGTAAAAAGAAAATTAGCAAGGCTCTTCGCTTGTCAGGTTGACACTCAACTAGCTGACAAAATTATATCAGCTGACATCTTTCAGCTGACACTTTTCAACCTTCTGGTTATAGTCTTCAAAACAATAGCTGACATACCAAAGACTAACAAATATGGTCAGCCAGTAGCTGACAAAGTAAATCAGCGTTGAAATCTTGATTTGTCAGCCAAATCTCATCTAGCTGACAAATATTGTTAGTCATCAGCTAACAATAATTGATTTACATATCTGCTTGGGACTAAGCTTCTGAACAAATCTTTGGCTGACATATTCCAAATTCCATCAGCTGAAAACATCTCAGCTTACAAAAGAGATATAGCTGACATATTTTTTATCTCTTAGCTGACAACTCAGTGACTGACCTCATAGTCACTATTCAGGTAAGCTTCTTATCCTTAATCAAAGCTGATCGTATCTCAGCTAAGATTTATACTAAATTTAAATAATTATAAATTCCTTTATTTATTTCCCGCCTTTTATTTCTCATTGAACTTATGGCTTTCTTGAGAAGCCAAAATGACCTTTCCACTATCCCACCAACACTGGCGGTTGAAGTGACGTGTATACACAAAAACGACTCATCATTGTGATAATAACCTTCTGTCATAAATAATCCTTTTTATCACAAAACCAATATTTTGTGTACTTTTTCACTACACATCATATCTTCGATTTTAAAACCCACTCACTCTTATAAGTGTCCGTACTTATAAAACCCTCTTAAATACTTACCCTTTACAGAGCTCTTCTACACTTCACTTTCTTCATCCAAACCCTCTTCTTCTTCTTCAATCTATCATTCTTCCAAAACCCTAACCCTAGATTTTTCAAAAATGGCAACCAATACAGCTTTAGGATGCCTTTTGGACGTGATATCTCTTAATAGCGAACCCATAGGACTTGAGCTCATCCACCTGTTGACATCGTATGGGTTGATTCCTCTTCTCACCTTCAACATTAGAACCTTCAGTTGCCAGTTAACTGAAGAATTCTTCATGTCCATGGAGGAATCCCTAATTGACCCCTTCGCTCTTACTGGAACAATCAAAGGAGTTCCTGTTATCTTTGATGCTGAAACCATCTCGACAGCCTTTCCTGACTTGTCAGACGATGGTTCCACTACCTACACCATCCTAGAAGAGACTCAACAGGCTGGGTGGATCACTATGAGAGGCGAAGTACCTGTAGAGCTTGCTTTTGATAAGCACAAAAACAATTCGCTCCTCTTCATTATACTCTTACAACCGTGCTGGATAAATGCCTTATCATCAAGTCGGGAGGACATGACAAGATTGTTGAATCTCAACTCTTCCTGATGGAAGCCATTGTAGAAAATTTTGAAATGAACTGGTGTGCATTGCTGGTTGAACGTGTAAAGGCAAACATAATCAAATACAAGGACAACATGGAAACAGGCAATCCTCGGCTTACTCATCATCTCATTATCAACCAATTCCTTCGAACCTTCCCTACTCTTCAGCATCGTCTTCTTACCATTTGGGATTTGGAGCCTGTGAGAATCAAGAGGTATGTGGGTGCAAACATCAAGCAAGCAAATGCTTCAAGTAGGTTTGGCCAAGAAATTCCATCTGCACAACCTGGCCGTAAATCTCGAAGAACAAGGACCCCAGCTCTTACTGATGTATCTCCAAGTCAACCAGCTGCAGTTGGTCAACAAGCCGAGATTGGTCGCCTAGTCGACATTGCTCGCCAGTCGAAGCTAGTCAATGAAAGCGTAGTGGTCACCACCGATGAGCAAGAAGCTGACATCCCTCAATTCCATGTATCTCAACGAACTGTAAGAAGAAGACCGACCTTGGCTGCTGAACTTGCTCCTAAAAGGCAGAGAAGAAATCCTGAGCTAAATCCAGGTAATTTTGTTCCTTTTTCCCCAACACCAGAAATTCCTGCAACTGATCCTACACAAATTTCTCCTCCATCAAATCCTAGTTCCCCAAACACTGCTCCAATCAAAATTTTCCCTCCTATTAGGAATCCTACCTTCCATCCCATACATTCTTACTATCAAGCCAATCATGTCCCCATCCCTCCTAATTGGGTATTCCCTATTGACCATCTTCCATATTTTGTCCAATTCCTTTTCTCTTTTCATGAAGAGAAGAAGAATGAAAAACCACTGGTTAATCCCATCAAGTACATTGACCATAACTTAAAAAGAAGACCATATGTTCTGCATCCTGTCACTCCCAACCTGTCCCAAGAAGATCTGGTGGCCAATTATGGCAAATATTTCCTCTTCCTATGTTGTGGAATAGATTCTACCTATCCAATGATCGGTTTGTTCAAGATGAACTAATTTTTCTGGCCTGGACCATCTATAGCAAAGTGCATGAGCTACTAGCATTACCCCATAATGATCCCTATCTGGTAGGAAGACCTGCTTTGCCAGAAGATAATGTGCCAAACCAAGACTGGGACCAACCCTCAGTTGATCCAGCCAAACTTGCAAGAATTCAAAGGGCAGCAAACAAGTACGTGCAAGATGTTGTAAATTCAGCCAATCAAGCATATATTGAATTACACAGACAGATGGCCTCCATGCCAGGAGGAGCTTCTATGAGCACTGCATTCCCTGATGCCTTCACCAGTAAACCTGCCCCAATTAATCTCTGAATCAATCCCTACAGTCCCAATTGTGGTTCCCTCTTCTATCCCTTTTGTTGTTTCCTCAACAGTCTTACCTGTAACTACTTCAACTGAACCAGCTCCCACCTTCACCTGTACACTACAACCTATCTCTTTACCTTCCTTTACTCCAACAGTTGCAGCCTCACCATCAGTCATTCCAGTCTCTATTCCCATTCTTGTGCCAACTCCGTCGTCACCACTCCAAAGATCACACCGTGTCGCCCACACCTATTGTTCCGGCTGATGCTCTCCCTTCAACCATTCCTTTGTCAGTTCCTCCTCTCATCTCAACTGAACCCCCAGCTACTGTTATCCCTCCTTCAGCTCCAGCTGACATTGTGATTCCTTTCTCTGAATCTTCCACTTTCATAGATATCAATCACCCTACTCATCCAAATCAAGCTTCCCCCTGATCATCTTGCCAGACCTTTCTCTCCATTCATCTCTTCCATTATCAGTTGGCCACATTAATGCCCAAAAACCTTACCTGGCTGATGATTCTGATCACCAGCTAGCTAATGAATCAGCTAATGAATCTTCCATTGCATCCTCATCTGACTCCTCCATGTCTACATCTGTAGATGAGTCTCATCTCACGCCCTCTCAGTTGGCCTCCAGAAAGGCAAGGAGACAACATGCAATCATCACTCAAGCTCTTCAACACCCCACTGGCAAGAAAATCATTTTCCCTAATATCATTCCTGATCCTGAACCAGAACCCCCCTCTCAAGTTCCTGCCTATCCTATGTCCACTTTCTTCCCTCCAGATCCTGAGGATGCAGACATCCACACCTTTCAACTTTTCTCTAGTGCTCCAGGCTCTTCTCAAACTCCTGCTCCTGAGCCTGTTGACTCTTCTACACCAGGCACTCTTTCTACTTCAGCAAAATTGGACCTGCTTTATGTTCATCATCTGCAAATGAAAGCAGTTTTCTCTCATCACACAAATCAGCTTGCTACTCTTCAGCAACAGGTTGCTTCTCTTCTCCCTAATCTTACCCAGATCATTACTACTGAAGTTCATGCTGCCATTGCTACTGGTGCACCTAGAGAGGCTCACATAGATGACTGGAGAACCATCCTACTTTATCAGCAAGAATGGGCAAACATGACCTTCAATGCTGAAGCTACATTGCTTTAAACCATTCAGGAGGAGAAGAAACAGAAAGCAAGAGCTGATGCATATTTGGCTGAGAACAAAATTCTTAGACAAAGACTTGGTCTGAAGCCTTCTCAGTCTGTGACTGAAACTGAAGCTAATAAGGAAGCTGAAAAAGATGTTGAATATGTTGATGCTGAAAAGGACGCAGATAAAGACAAGGAACCTAATGCTAATGTTGATCCATCATCTGCAGCTCAAGTTGACAAGCCTGCTGAAGGATCCACATCAGCTGACATCTGAACTCATTTTTCCTAAACTCTTTAGACAATTGTTTTTTATTTTACTTGTAGTAGACAAGTTAATTCTCCTTATATGTTACCTTCCTGCAGTTTTATATTGTCTCTTATCTGGTTGGCTTTACTAACATCTATTTTGCAGGAACATAAGTTCTTTAATTGCTCTCTGCTTTCAAGTGAATGGTTTTAAGCAAATAGGAGGAGATTGTTGAATTTTGCATTAAAATTAAATTTACTTAAAATCATTCTGCTTTTTTTTTTGTCAGCCAAGAACTTATAAACTATCTAATTTTTTGGTCAACTTGCAGCTTAATTTGATGTCAGTCACTTTGATCAACTGACCATAGTTTTGAAAGTGTCAGCTTGTTTACCTCATTTACTTAAACATTTTCTTGTATTGACACTTTCCTATTTTGTGTTTTGATATATATACTATGTATATTATCTTTCTAACAGGATCCCTGAGATCTTGTGAAGATACTCATGTATCAAACACATTTCAAATTCAAATGTGTTCCTAACGAGCTGCTCTTCAAATTCATCTATAAATTCCCTCAAAAATCATTTGAAGACACTGAAGTCTGAAGCATTTTACTCTTAACAGAAATTCTATCTTCCTTAGTCTTCGTGAAAAACTTTAGCTAGATACTCTTCTTTGAATACTTCCTTCTAGTTATTGTTTAGACAAACATTGAGTGATTTATTTCATACTCTTTAGAAATCAGTCAGTTTGTCTCACGAGTTTGATTGTTTTCAATCATTCTCCATAAACACTGGTCTTTTGTTGTACACTAATCCATTATAGATCAATTAGATTTTTAATAAAATTAGTGCACTTCAAAAATCCAAGTTTGAACCAACTTGGTAATGGACGTAGCAGTTTTACTATGAACCACTTCAATTCTTTTGTCACTTACTTTATCAGCCCTTACAAACTGATCTAACACTTAAGGAGTCTTAATCTACTTAAGTGTCAACCAGTTATTTACATAAATTGTTTAGCTATTTGTTTTGATAAATTGTACTTCAGTGATCTTTCCTAAAAAGAATTTTCTAAAACAACTGTGTTAACCAACAGCTGACCAATTTTCATCAATTTCATCTCCTTGAGAAACATCAGCCAGCTGATCAAAATCAGCTAATTGAGAAAAATAATATTTCCGCTGCAGACTTTTAAAGTTTTACAAGTCAACCTTCAAAGTTTTTAAAAGACTATTCATCCCCCTCTAGCCTTGTTAGTTGCCAACTGGACTTACACAGCGGCTGGACATACGAACAGAGAGAGAGAGAGAGCTGAGAGCAGAAAAATTCAAAATTCAGAAGTAGTTTCAGAATTCCAGTTTGTGCAGAAGTTGAATGTAGCTTCGAATGTTATAACATTCGAAAGTACATTGGAGAGCTGGAGTTGTTTGTCTTCCTAGTTGTTCTAGGAAGCTGATTTTTTAATCCCACGTTTTCTCTACCTGTTTTTTTGTGGCTTTTTGCTCTCCAAGACTTGTTGTCTTATGAGAGTGTTTGTTTTGGTGATTTCACATTCTTTTTGTAAAACAAATCATATTATTTAGTGAAATCTTTTTGGCCATGAGGCTAGATCTACAAGCATATGCTTGTAGATTGTTTGGTAACTGTTTGTGCGTATTTTCTGCTCTAAAAACAAAAGTCTTCCGGTGTTTTAATTTTTCTGACTAATGCATCTTCCATTGTAGCTACAGTAACAAGCTACATTGGAAACTACATTGGCAGTTTGGAGAATCCTAGTTACTATCCAATGTAGCTTATGATGTACTAGTAATGAAATCTACTATCCAATATGGAAAAAGATTAGAATTAGTAATGAAATCAACTTCCTTATTTACTAGATTCACTTACCAAATAGAAAAGGACTTCAAGGTATGACTTTATGAAGGATTTTTGCACAGATTTTGTTTCCCAAATAACTCCTATGATTTAGGACCAAGAAACCCAAAATATAATGAATATTTTGTTTCCAAAAATTGCACCTAAACTTTAGGACCAAGAAACCAAAAATCTTTAGGAATATTTGGTTTCCAAAAATGCCTAAACTTAATGACCAAGAAAGGAGAAACAAAACCAAAATAGACCATGCCTATTTTACCCTTACAATCTCCCCCTTTGTTGAACCTTTCTGGTCAAATCAAATGACAAGTGTTTATTCAACACCAATCAAACCATCTAACCTGCATTGGTTAAAAAATCCCATCTCCCCCTGAATTTGTGCAAGGTATAAAATCAGAAACCATTTACTACGCACAAATCAAAATATACCAATGATGCAAAAATGCCTACAAAACAAACATGAACAGTTTATGGGATTCATCACCATTACCAGAAACACTTGATCTCTCTCTCCCTATTTGACCGGAAAAGGAAGAGGGAGAAACAATCTTTTAGGAATTCTAAAAAATCCAAGATTTTGAAAAACACAATTAAGTGTTCACCATGACTTGATCACACCCCTAGCAATAACTAAGCACCTCATATCCAGATTCAATACCTCTTAGTTCCACACAAAAATTAGACATCCACTAAATATTTTTCAACATGGAAATTTTTGAAAATTGATTTGCACAGTTTATTTTAGGACAAAATTTCACCAAGCTGATATCCTTACCAACAATGCATATCCTAAAATTTTATGCCTAAAAACATGATAACTAAAAGCTAGGCAAAAGAATAATACAATTACACACAATTGATAAAGACCAGATCAAAGCGATGTAGTTCCTAATACAACTGCATTGGGAGAAGCATTCATCAATAATAAAAATTGTGCACTTTTTGCATCTTTGGTTTTCTCAACCAGATTTCTCTCCCAAGATCATAAATTTTTCATAACAAAAAATCCATAGGTGCTTTATTTCCCTAGGAATATAGCTCTACTTTATTTCAAGCTATAAAAACATGCCACTTGGAACCTTTCACACTATTTACCAAGGGAAGCCACTTTGTTTTTTATCAACCCATGAAATCCAAGGATTCATAGTCCCAAGAGAGAATGACAACAAACCTTGTTCATAGGTAGCTCTTTTCCGTTAGGTAGCTTTCACACTTTTTCTTTCAAGGGTATTCAATTTTCTCAAGATCAACGTATGAGAACCTAAGTTCCATAGTACCAAGATAAAGTGCTACAACACTTGATTTTTAAAGGTAACTCTTTCCTTTGTGGACTTAAAATATGCTCAAGAACTGGGAGAGAGAGAAAATCATCACAATTGATTTTGAATGCAATTCCCAAGCAACAACAAAAGACACAAATATGTGAGTCAATGATCTAAAGTGCCCTCTAAAGACAAAATGCAAGCATGCCTAATTTTTTTTTAAAACTGAGTGTAAAGTCAAATGGCACACATAACATAAGAGATTTCCAAAGATTGGAAAATCTCTCAAAATCAAGACTCTTGGCAAATATATCAGCAAGTTGATTTTCAGTCCCAACATGTTCAATGCAAACAATTCCTTATTCAACCATGTCTCTAATAAAGTGGTGTCTTATATCAATGTGTTTTGTTCGAGAATATTGAACTGAATTTTTGTGTTATACAAATCGCATTGGTGTTATCAAAATACAAGGTTAACACATCAATGTGTAGCCCATAATCTTTGATCAGTTTGAGCATCCATAAAAGTTGTAGAGTCATATCTAAAAAGCAAGCAATAAAAACAAAAAAATGGATTCTATAAAAATTTTCTGATAAAAAAAAAACTAAATTAAAAACTAACTACTAAAAGAAACAAGGCTTCTCTCAAAAATATTTTGATAAGCACGCTAATTTGTGAGAATCAACCTTACCTCTTCTCCTTGTGTATATGACATCATCAATATTACCTATCACTTGAGAGATTGGATGGTTTTTCTGTATGCAGTTGGGAATGTCATGGCTGCGATCACCAACCCGACTGAAGTTTCAGTCGCTCAGATCTCTTTCTCAGATCCGGCAAGCGACCAATGTAGCTTCTGATGCAGCTGCATCCAGAACTACATTGGGAGCTACATCCTGAACTACATCCTGAATCTCATTCACTGAATTTCCAGAACTTGCAGAGTCTATATTTTCTAGATCAGGTACAGAGTCTGATTGTCTTTTAGGAACCCAAACTTTTCTGAACATTTTTTGTCGATGTAGCTTCGGATGTTGCTGCATTGGATGCTGCACTTGGTTACGAACTAGGTAAGCGTGCCTAACCTCCTCCTTATAAACAGCCTTTTTAAGGTAACAAAATGGCTGAATATGTCCAGATTTATGACAGTAGTGGCACACAAAATTTCTCTATCTAGTTTTTGGTTTTTCAAAGATGTTTGGATTTTGAAAGTTTTGTGTGGACTGATTTGGTTCAGCAGAAGTACCTTCACCTTCTTTGACAAACGTCTTTGGCCTGAAACCAAGCCCTGACTTACCAGAGTTCCCAGACTTCAACATATCATCCACTTTATGTTGGCTTGAGTTCCATTTTGTCATGGTTTCATTGGCTTTGATGAGTTCTTCTTTCAGGTTTTCAATCTCCAAATCCTTCTAGCTTAGCAAGCACTCCAGTCTAGCAATGCTATGCTTTTGATCTTCATTCACTTTTTGAGTATTTCATTTGTCTTTCCAAGTAACTTAACTTGACAAGCTCTCTTTTCCCAATCATTGTACAACTCCTTATAAGCATCCATCAGTTCTGATTCTGATTTTGCACCACCTTCAGTGACAGACGAGTTAAAGCAACGAAAGTCATTGTACAAACCCTTCTTTTTCAAAGTATTAGGATGAACAAAATTCTCATATTAGGAATCCATCATGGCTACAACCAGAATCAACTCTTAGTGACGTCAAGAGGAGGCTCTGATACCAATTGTAAGAACAATAGTAGCTAGGATTCAAAACTGTCAATGCAGTTCCCAATGTAGCTTGTGTAGAAGCTACACTGGAAGGTGCATTGGTCAGAAACACTTCTAATTTATATATAAACCCCTTTTTACATTGAAAATTGAAAATATAAAATGTCATTATTATAGTTGATTGGATAAATGATTCTAAAACCTCTTAACATTCTTATTTAGTATATTAAGAAAAATATGCATATTAGAAACATGAGAGATAACAAAACCAAGTTTTTTTTGTCAATTTCTTTACATCAATATCCAGACTACAAAAAAAAATGGAATAAAACAACAATTTTGAAACTAAATCATATACACACACTTTGAAGTAAAACTAATTCATAGACAATCAATTAATAATAATATCAAAATCTGGCAATTTTTTCTCTATTTCATTATAACCAAAGTTATTATTGTAAAAAAAATCTATAAATCGAGATAGGAACAATTTTTTGAGATAGCTACATGTAAAAAAAATAGAAACCCGATAATTTCTTATTTTTTAGTTACTTATACATGTTAAAAAATTCAGATATAAAAAAAGTGTTGATGATGAAATTAATCAACATTCAGATCAAATTTGTTTGTTAGTTGAACTAAATCACGAATTAAAATTAATAAACGAGTTTTGAAGCTCGGGCTGTGGCGCGAGCGTAACGTGCACGGGCACGAGAATAATGATCTGAAGCTTGGGCTGTGGCGCGAGCGTAGCGTGCATGGGCACGATAATAATGATCTGAAGCTCAGGCTGTGGCGCGAGCGTAGCGTGCACGGGCACAAGAATAATGATCTGAAGCTCGGACTGTAGCACGAGCATGGCGTGCACGGGCACGATAATGATAACATGAGGCTCGGGCTGTGGCTCGAGCATGGCATGCACGGGCACGAGAATAATGATCTGAAGCTCGGGCTGTGGCACGAGTGTAGCGTGCACAGACAGGCACGATAATAATAACATGAGACTCGGACTGTGGCGCGAGCATAGCGTGCACGGGCACGATAATAATAACATGAGGCTCGGGCTATGGCGCGAGCATGGCGTGCACGGCACGAATAATGATCCTCGGCCGTGGCGCGAAAGCATGCGCACGCACGATAGTAATGATCCGGCTCGAGCCGTGGCGTGAGCGTAGCGTACCGCACGGAATAATGATCTAAAGCTCTGCCGTGGCGCACGAGCGCAACGCACGAAATAATGATCTGAAGCTCGGACTGTGGCGCGAGCGTAACGTGCACGGGCACGAGAATAATGATAAGAAGCTCGGGCTGTAACACGAGCATAGCGTGCACGGGCACGATAATGATAACATGAGGCTCGGGCTGTGGCTCGAGCATGACGTGCACGGGCACGAGAATAATGATTTGAAGCTCGGGTTGTGGCGCGAGCGTGACGTGCACGGGCACAGGGATAATGATCTGCAACTCGGGCTGTAGCACGAGCATAGCGTGCACGGGCACGATAATGATAACATGAGGCTCGGGCTATGGCTCGAGCATGGCGTGCATGGGTACAAGAATAATGATCTGAAGCTCGGGCTGTGGCGCGAGCGTGACGTGCACGGGCACGGGGATAATGATCTGCAACTCGATCTGTGTCACGAGCGTGGCGTGCACGGGCACGAGAATAGTGATATGAAGCTTGGGCTGTAGCACGAGCGTAGTGTGAGCACAATGTGCCGGGCACGAACTAGACTAAGTGCTTGGTTCTGGCCAAGGCTTTGAGCGGCAGGGCCCCTATCGCCTTGGGCGAGCTTCCAGAAGATTGCCTAGCGGACAGGCCCTACTCTGAGCGGCAACCAACAACTGGGCACGCCCCTTGTTCGATGTGGGTATCTCGAAGCAGTTGTTAGTATATCAACTGGGTGTAGAGATATACGACTAACAATGTTGCTCGGTCACTATAGGAATCCGAGGTAGTTAGCCGCTATCTTGTAGGCATGGCCTCTATCGCCCTGGGCGAGCATCCAAGTACGTGAACCGGGCATGGCCCACCTTACCCACAAAGAGGATAAGATCACTAATACTCAGGTGTAGAGGAAGGTTGACCGGGCAGGGCCCTATCTGCTCGCTTGGCGAGCAGATTTTGTCAAGCAATCCGAAAGAAATTTGTATAAATAAACATATTAACAATTTAACGAAAGAACTTGCCTTTCTGTTGATAAGGTGATAGTGTCCCCAACAAGGCTGAGGGTCTTGCCCGCTAGTGCATTAGGCCGTCCGAATAGTCGTAAAGATATTTGGGTTTTTCCGTTTGCAGGCAGGCCCCCTACTTTCCGACTGTAAGTGTTTACCCTGAGGTCGGGAAGTAATTATGGTCGTTGTAGTTTTCCTTCTGAGGAAGTCTGGTTACCAAGGCTTAGTTGATTTGGTTTGAGTACCTGAAAGTTTAGTGCATTATTTGCGAAGCAAACATAGTCCCAAAATAAAATTGGGGTATATATTCTGCATTTAATCTTATGATAATAAGATAGTGTACATGCTAGCGATTTATGTAAATGACAATAAATAAATATTGTTATTAGCATGATTGGGGAAAATAACATCAATAGTGTGACATGCAATCAAAACATGATCTGTATAGATAATTCACGCGCGAATCTAGGTGTAGCGGTGAATAAAGTAGTTTCATTATCATTTGTCATGTGTGGGCAAATAAATAATAAAATATAGAGTACAATTAACTCCATTGATATGTCGAATTTGATAAGTGAGTGAGTATGCCCTTTCTTTTTTCACGCGCGGCCAGGGATTAGTAAAATCGTAAGGCGCGTAAAGGTGGTGTCATACATATGGTCGCAGATGCAAAATATATTTAATTGCATGCATTGATGTAGTATAGTGTGACATGCATCATCATGGTGGACAATTTAATGTAAACATGACATAGTTATTAGCATAAATGTATTATAATTACTCTGATTTATGTCGCAAAATAATTGTCACAGTTGAATTTCATGCATTATTCACCAATTAATGATAATTTTAATCGGTCACTACAGTTAGCATGTCAAGTCATCATGTCATATGTATTTATCGCATGGCAACTTATTTGATGTTATAGCTATCTCGCATAGCGCCGAGATTGTCACTTATTAATTTATCGTAATTAATAATTGCAAAGAAAATTAATCACATGTGTATTCATGTAAGTTATAGTGTCTCATGTTAATTTGGAGCAATAAATTAATCATGCGAATTATTTATAAACTTTAATTTATGCTTCGTTAACTAATTATACTATGGTATTGCAAAGAAAGAGTTCACATGATCATAATTTGCAAGAATTGAGGGCAAAATTGGAAAGAGAGCACCTGATTTGCTTAGGAAATGGTCTGAACCGGTCATAAGAGGGTTGAACCGGGCCATGAACCCCTGTTGTGAGCTGGGCGGTTCAGTTGAACCCCTAACACTCCGCTAGCTGCTTCTGACAGAATATAACGGAAGCTAATGAAACCGGGGGAGCTGGGTGTAAACTCGGTGAAACAGAGAATTTCAAGAAAAATTAAGAGGGGCTGAGGTGCAAAACAGTTGGTTGATGACGTCATGATCACGCCAGCCCTTCTGCAAGTGCAATCAACTTGTCGGGGGTCAGACCCAACTGCCGGCGCGTCACCGGACGTCCAGGAGGTCAACCGCTTCAGGAGGTGCGTGAGGGAGTGTTCCTACTCCGTTGGCCTATATTTTTGGAGTATTGGACTCGCCTTATCGAGACGCAGACACCGGTGGCGTTGAAATCCCATTTAGAGTCTTGAATGGTGCAATCTGTTTGTCGAAGCTCTGCCGGCGCGTTGCCACGGGTTTCCGCCGCCAGAATCTTTGGGTGGCGCGTGGCGGAGATTGGAAGCTCAGATGGGAGTGTTTTTTGCACCGGAATACTCGTCTGGTCAAGGCGCATCCAACGGTGTCCTCACCTCACTAGTCCGATTTTGTTTTCTTTGATTATCTTGTATGGACAGTATGTTGTTTGTTTTGTTCAATTTTGTTCCGGCACCCATAAACGGAACTCCGCCGTGGCTGTTGGAGTTCGTGGCTAGAGTCGTTCCCGGCAACGGAACCAAACTGATGTAGCAAAATCACAGCTGGGGCTGTCCGTATGTTGGGTAGGATATTTGGGCTTGAATCTCCTTCCTTGAGCTTGTCTAAGAACACAAGAAAACCTAAGTGGAAGTGCAAGGCAGGGCCTCGCAAAACCCCTCCGGCGTGAGAGTAAGTATCATGTGTAGGTCTGAAAGCAATTTGACAGAGTGCCGAGGCTCAAGAAAGTGTGTGTGTGCCTTGTTTATGGTTTGTGGAGAGGTATTTATAGGCCCCCAATGTGATTGAATCCGTCTAGAATTCAGTTTCCTTAGATACCTAATCAATCAAGGGGAGAATCACTTGATTTTAGGCGTGATAGGCGGCTGGCCGCGTAGATGTAGGAGCAAATATGGTAAGTGCCCTGCTCAAACAAGGAAACCTTTGACCCGTCTCGAGGAGCAAGCCTCCGGTGTTTCCTACTCAATATGTACCCGGGTGAGCAAGGCTCTGCCCGACTGCTTGATGTGCACTGCTCTGAAGTTAATGTAGATCCAAGGGGTGGCCCCTGGTCGGGCAGGCAGGGCCAATGCTCGACCAGGTTTGGACGAGATGAATCTGAATCCTCCGCTAGGTGTGAGTGTGGTGCCCGGGCATGGCCCCTGGTCGGACAGGCAAGGCCTGTGCCCGGTCAGGTTTGGACGGGAGTTGCACTGCCCACCGCTTAATGCTTCCATCATTTTGCCCACTAGGTTGGCGGGCCCCACATTGATTACGCTCGTGATTGGCACGTGATAGTATCTCGTGTCTTGTTCGTGACCCGGCTTGGGCCGGACATATCAATTTTCATTGAAAAAAGTATCAAAAATGAACTTGACAGTAATAAACACTTTGACTTTTAAAATCAACATTAATTTGTTACCAATTAACTTGATATTTCACACATGTGAGACTTTCTAACCATTTTGGGTTTTATCTAAAAACTTATTATAGTGTTTGTGGTTGAGAATCAAATGGATGCTTGCTTGATGCTAGATATCCTAAAGAAAAATTTCAACTCTATATCCAAATCTTTTGCTGCCCAATGGTGGTGGCCAATGTTGAATTTTCATTTTTCTAATTCATTCAATAAGCTAATTTATCGGCTAGTAATTGTTGTAATTAGTGCATGCTCAATTCTTGTTCATATAACTTGAAATATGAGTCTTTATCTAATGACTTTACAAAGTTGTTCACGTGGGCTTCATTGTTTTGGTCATATTCAAGTTCATTTTGAATAACTCTCAAAATAGGATGATGTGTCAAGTTTACGTGGGATACATTTCATGCCGTTTGAATCCAATTTTTCACTTTCATTACTTTAACCATTTCCAATAGTTTACACAGTGTCTTAATAGTTGAAAAGTCGATAAAAGCTAAGATTTACGAAATTTGTCAATACAGTTCGTAATGTAGCTTGTTATTGTCGTTACACTCGAAAATGTCAGCTAGTTTTTCAAAACTAATTTTGTTAATGTCATGAGCTTCCTCAATAGCATAAATTTTAGCATTAAATCTTTCAGACAAAATACGCATCATTTTACTAACAAGACGATCATTGGTGATAGGATCACCCAAAGCAAGAACAGTATTAGATATATATTAAGTAATCTACTGATGTGTCTTAATTTTATCTTGTAAGTGCACAAAACTATTATATGATAACAAGGGTCGAACCACAGAGATAAGAAGTATCAAATAGCAAATAAACCGATAACAATTAAACTAAAGAGGTTTTTTATTTATTAATCTAATTTATTTTAAAGAAAGCGGGAAATCTAATTAACAGTTTAAAGCAATAACACAGTTATAAAGATATTATGGTGTAGGGAAATCCAAGAATGTGGATTCACTTGCATCTACTCTAATTCTCTTTTGTCTAATGTATCAATCAATTAATCTTGGGTTCGTTCACTAAAGATTGGTATAGATTATCAAATTATAATTCAGTCTCCATCCTAAATAATTCATCCAATTTATACCCTTAAAAACAAGAACATATGAATTTCTTATATGTCACTTAGGAACATATATACGAACCTGACCCTAACTTATCACTCTCGTGCATCGATAAGGTTAATTTATCACAATGGTGAGTCAGTGTACGACATATGCATATGGTCGTGCAGTTATCCGCACCTCTTGGTCTTTACTACTTGCGATTCCATTCATTAGGAGAAAGCAAAATAGTAAAGAGATTGATAAACATTGTGATCAACAAGATTTGATTGAAATAAAAATGTATAATAGAGCAATAGATTTGATACAAGTTACCTCAAATTCCTAGATTAATGAGCAGTTAGTTTATCCTTGAAGATGAATAGATCATTGGAATGAAAGAATACATCAACGATCTTCTAACTATAATTACAAACACTAAAAACTATGTATTACACACTAAAATCGGCTTTTTGCTACATGGCTTGTATTTCTACTAATATGTTCGGGGGAAGAAGATACAATTAGGGTTAAACACCCGTTCAAAATTGGGAAGGGCTTGCGGGGGCAAGGTCTTGATTGCATGCGGACGCAAGGCCTTGACACAAAATGGGCTAACACACTAAGAGATCTTGCGGATCCACAAGGGGTTTCCAACTTCAATTCAATTTCTTTCCCTGATTTGCACTTTGCACCCTTCATTCAATTCTTCACTTTAAACCTTGTAAATCTCATAATTTCACCTAAAACCCTGAAACTCACAATGAAGCTCAAAAACACATATTAGTAGCCAAAAGCCTCATGGAATTGCTAATTCTAAGCTATAAAAGTACCCAATAGATGCGTATAAAACACATCTATTATCTACCATAATAAGACATAATATCTTCATCCTCATTCATTTTAGTGTTCTCAAATTGATTAATAAGTATTCTAAGTTTTGAAGCACGAACACTAGCAGAACCTTCACATAAGGTTTGAAAGGTATCCCAAACATCTTGGCAGAGTCATAATTTGCAATAACTCTGAAGGTATTGACATCTAAGGCCTTGTATATGGCTGAAAGAACCTTTGAATTAAGCAAAGCAGTGGATTCTATCTTGAGTGGTCCAATTTACCTCACTGGTGATTTTAACATCACCATCATTATCAGTAGTCTTAGGTGAAGTCCAACCATTCAGAACAACAAGTCACGCTCTCTCATTAATTGATTTGATGAAGATATGTATCTTAACTTTCTAAATTGAATAATTCACATTAGACAAGATAGGAGAACGAACAACATTCTCATATTGATAATCCATCATGACTACACAATCGGAATCTTCTTTGAGTGTCGTAAAGAGGAGGCTCTGATACCAATTGAAAGATCAATAGTAGCTAGGGTTCACGAAATCTGTCAATGCAGTTCGTAATATATCTTGTTACTGTAGTTACACCCAGAAATACATTGACAAGAAATTCAAAAATAGCGAAAGACTTTTAATTTAATGCAGAAATAAACACAGATGTTTACCAAACGATCTACAAGCCTATGCTTGTAGATCCAGGCTTATGACAAAAAAGATTTCACTAAAAAAAATGAAGTGTTTAACAACACGTCTTAGAAAGCAAAAACTCACATAAACAAATGTAGAAAAAACATAAGATTAAAAAATAAATTTTCTAGAAAAACTAGGAAGATAAACAGCAACAACAGTTCCAATGTAGTTCCCACTAAAGTTACACTCCAAGTTTCATCCAAAACTCCAGCAGCACAACTTTCTGAATATTCTCTCTTGGGGTATTTTGTATGCTCTAAACTTTTTAGTTTTTACTACTATGTTCTCTCCCGCTTCTTCTTGTACGTCATGCTCCATATTTATACGATGGTGGAGACCTACAATTTAATTAGGAAACAAAAGACTCTAAAAAACTAAAGGATTAGGAAAACCAAAAAGTTAGTTTCCAAATATAGTTTCCTAATTTAAATCAAAGAATATATCCAACACAAATAAGAATCCAACAACTCCAAAAAAACATATTGTTATGAAATAAAAAAATTGTTTCTTAATATAATTCAAGGATCTTACTAAAATTTTGTCCAACTTAATTATGGACTCTTGATTGCTTTTGGAAGTATTTAAATATGATAACACTTATCATTGCTTTAGGGCCAAAAAATGGCTTCAAATCATCTATCTCACTCTCTGTCACATCATCTATCCCATTGAATCTCAACCCCACATGTTTATTTATAAAAAGAAAACTGACTAAAATAATAAGGAACGTATACGATTGAGATTTAATGAGATAGGGAATGTGACAGAAAGTGTGATAGACGATTTGAAGCCCCAAAAAATATATTTAATATGGTAACTTCTTATCATTGCTTTTGGACCAAGAAAGAATACAAGAATAAAATCAATGAAAGAAAATAGAACGACCCTATTTTACCCAAACAATAGTTTTGCAAAGATTCACATTCGAATCTCTTTTAAGTAATTGAAACGTATCTGTGCATACTTTGAGCATATTTTGATTCGATTTTCATTTCGGGTTTCGTGTAGTGTTAAACTATTCGATTTTGATCTTGATTTCCGTTATTAAAAAAGTTTCTTTAAATTTTGCACTTTGATCTATTGTTGTTGTTTTTTCGATCTTTCAATTTTTGGTATTTTAGTTTTGTTTAGAATATGGTTATGTAATTGTTATCGCACTTAATTTATGATCCTACATATCAATTTCTATTTTGATTTAGGATGTAATATATATTTCAAAAAATATTTTACTTTCACACTTTTTTGTTTTATTTCATTGATTTTCCCCTGAATTTTAGTTTTGATGTTTGATTAAATAATAATTTCACTTGTTCTTTTGGTTATTTTATATTTTTCATTTTGATCTTTTCGAAGATAGCTTGAAGGACGGAAATTAGTCTTAATGAAAGTCAACTTACAGGAATGTGATTGTAGTCACGAAGATAAAGGCTGAAGACAAGCAAACATGGACTCATCTAAGCACATAGACGGATCTTAGACATCAATATAATCGACCATTGATGGTAAAGAAGGAAAAAAAAAACGAAATGAAGAAGGCAAAGACTTATGAAGGACTGAGCCCTTTAGGAACTTACGAATTATAATAAATAAATAATATGTTATAAAAAATTATAAAAATACATTAGTTGAGATGGTCCACATCGAAAGTCTTTAAGATTTGAAAAATGACAGGAAGGGGTCTTGGGTTTGACTTCTCCCACCATCTATTTAAATTTTTAAGGTTTGTCGTTGTTTTAAGTTTTATTGTCCATTAATGTGAAGTTCCTTATTTTGCTTCGATGTCCCTATACTTTCAAAGTTTGTCGTCGAAATCCTTATGTTTTCACGCTTTACAGTTTAATCCTTTGTTAGCTCCGTTAGCATCAATTGTCTTGGGATACTTGACGGATCCTAACGGACTTTAACAAAATGTTAAATGACACATTTTAAGATTAAAAGTGACTACAAAGAGAAAATTATTATAATTCTCATTAAAATACAAAATAACACTCTTAATACTAAAAAGTGACACTCTTAATACTAAAAAGTGACACATTTAATACTAAAAAGTGTCACTTTAAAACTAACGTTGACTGTCAAAAGTGACACATTTAGTACTAAAACATGTCACTTTAAGTGACATCTTTAAGGTTAATAACGACAATTTTTGTTTATAAGACAAAATAACATTTGTAGGGTCAAAAGTAACACATTTAATGCTAAAAATTGATACTTTTAATGTTATAAAGTAACACTTTAATGCCAAATATAATGATTTTCATTTATTAAAAAATGAGACACTTTTCAAAGTGAAAGTAACACATTTAAGTCCAAAAAGTAACATTTTTTTAGGAAAAAAAATATAATATTCATTAAAAATGCAAAGTGACACTTCTAAAGCCAAAAGTGACATATTTTATACTATAAAGTGACACTCTTAATAGTAAAAAGTGACCCTCTGTATATATAAATATGAGGGGTGGCACTGTAGTTTTCAAAAACTAAGGGATTACATTGAAATTTCTAAATTTTGCCCCATTTAACCTGGATAGATCCGTCTTACGGACGTCTTACAGGAGGCCACCTTTATGCCTTCCGGAATCTCATTTATCCAATTGGTTGTGGGTAAATTTCTTGTAAGACCGTTTTATGAATCTTTATTTGTAAGATGAAGATTTATTTTCTCACAGCTCAACCCACCAATACACGATGAGTCGGGTAAAGAGGATTCGTCTCACAAAAAATATCCGTAAAGTTTTTGTTATTAGCTGTTGGCTCAATTTAAGAGTTGATATACCCGGCCCAAACCGGGTCACGAGCAAGGCACGAGTTAGCGTCACGTGCTAATCACGGGCACAATACCTCTGGGGCCCACGGCACAGCGAGCAAGATGAGACAGACCAGCGAGCACCGAACAGCATAACTCACGCTCAAGCACAAGGCCTGTCAGGCCGGGGAGCCATGTCGGGATTCATCCATGCCCATGAAGGAATCGGACTTACTTTTGCAGTGGGCCGCAGAGCCGGCACTGAGGACTGGCCGATCCTCGACAAGTTCGAGACCAATACAAAGGAACAACCGGCAGAGCCTTGCCCGCTCGAGCATATACCTGGGGGACGTTGATAACTTGCTTCCTAAGGCAAGTCAAAGGTTTCCATGTTTAGAGGCGAATTCTTACCTTATCAAGCTCCTACAACCGCTGTCAAGATGCATTTAAGCTAAAATCAAGGGATTTCCTCCTTGATTATCTCGGCAGTTATGGAAACTGAATCTTAGACGGATTCAATCACTTTGAGGGCCTATAAATACCCCTCCATAATCCACAAACAAGGTACACACACTTTCTTGAGCCTCGTTACTCTGTCAATTTACTTGACAATCACTCGATACTTACTCTCACGCCGGAGGGTTTCGCGAGGCCTTGCCTTGCACTTCTTCTCAGGTGTTCTTGTGATCTTAATGGCTCAAGGATGTCGATTACAAGCCCGATATCCTACCCATCTCAAGGACGGCCCAAGCGTGCATTTTGCTACATCGCTTTGGTTCGTTGTCGAAACGTTCATCACTTCCTTCTAAATTTTTCCCGGTAAAATCTTTCACTATTCTTCTATTACAATGGCCGGTGGTCGGTAGCAAACACCATGCCACCGCTAGCAATCAACGGTGGCGGCCACCAAGTTTGAATTTGAAACAACCCTCCCCCAGGCGCCGCACCGGATGCAAACCAGAACCAAAAGGTGGCTGAGGCGGCGGCTCGAGGCAATGAAGTGCCATTCGTGGCGGGGCAAATCTCCCAACATGCCGGCCAGGCCAGGGCAAGCCAACGTGATGCCAAGGCGGTTATTAATGAGAGGCAGGATGCTCGTTCTCAAGATCTCGTGATGCGGCCTTAATCGCCAGTGATCAAAAGTAGCCATGTTAATCGGCCCTGACAACACCTTGATCAACAAGTCGGTACTCTACAAATGCAGTGAGTATTACGAAGAAGATGTATGCTCTCAATCGGCCTTCGCCTTGGGCCATGCTCGGTGCCGATTGCGGGCGGCAATGCACACTTAGCAACCTGCTTTGTTGGAGATGGCCCCGCCTCCCAGCGATGCTTGCGCGCCCAGCAGCGTGCCATCGCCGTCCACATACCGTCTGAAAGGCGGAGGCGATAAAGCGGTGACGACGAGCGAGGCGAGATATAGTCGCCAAGATCATTCCCACCGGCGCCACCATCGCCATGAGCACTATGCCCGAGGAGAGAGTCATGGCCGCCCGTAGAGATCGAGGAATGCGTGAGGCTGACCAGTATAAAAGCTCGCGTCACCCGGGAGGTTGGGTCCTCCTGGCGCCCACCTTTTGCCGCATGTGCGTGGCGATGCCTCGGACCCCGCCCATTCTTCGGCGGACGGAAGAGCGTAGAAGCGGCTGTCCGAGAAGATGGAGGCCATGAAAAGGACATGGCAAAACAAATGGCAAGCTAGCGCGGTAGCCAAGCCCAAGTTATGGCGCTACTACTTGCCGCGAGGCGCCCTTTCACTCAGATTGAAAATGCGCCACCCGCAAGGGATCATCTTCCCACGCTTTGACAAATATTTTGGGAAGACGAACAAGCGATTGGCTCGATCATTCGAGGCACAAGTCGGATGGTCACGATATTGAAGCCTTGAAAATGCGGGCATTCGAGGGAGCCCTCCGGGGAAAGGCGCAAGCCCTGTTGGGCGTAGTTCCCAGGAGGAACCATTGGGAGGGGCGGTGCTCAGAAAAGTTTTTGGAAGAATTCGAATGCACGAGGCCCACCTCGAAGAATCGTTTCAACCTTGCTAAGATTAAGAAAGGAGATCACCGAATCCTACTGAGTTATCGAAAAGGTTCGAGGAGATGCTCGAGCAGGTGACCGCGACCATGACCCGAGATAACATTCCCTCGCTATCTCAACAACATGAGGGCGAGGGCCAGAAGACTATGCTAGCAATGAACCCGGGGCTTCTAAAGGCGAGAGTTGTGGCGAACTCTCATCTATTTTGTTCGGCCGGAGGCGTCAAGCGGATAAAGCCAAAGGCAAAAGACAAGGCTCATGGCGGCTCGGCCTCGCCGGTGACCGAGGCCGGAGGGCCACCGCCGATCGAAAAGATAGGAGAAAATCATCCACCCGGGCAAAGGTTGTTCGAGAGAATCTCGGTTACCAGTTAAACACGGCGGGAAGATATCATGCTCAGTGGGAGATGCCACACTATCCTAGATCCTCTTGATCCCGAGCTCGAGTATACTCGAGACAACACAAAATCTGTGAATACCACCATGGCAGCCCACCCTTGAGGGCTGGGCGTAAGGTGTTGAAAAGAGATTCAAAAGGCGATCAATGCGGGCAAGTTAGACCGCTTCAAGAAAGATCGAGGCGAAGAAACAATGCCAACAATAATCAAGGGAGACCCCAAGAGGAAGAAGCGGCGGGCCCCTCAAATTCGGGGGTGATAAACATGATTCAGAGGAGCTCAGTAACCGGCCCACAGCTTACGGGAAACACATATATTCCTTGTCGAGCGATCAGCGCCCGTATCTGACGGGGAGGCGAGCATATGTTTTTCTCGCGGCGAGCTTCTTGCGAGCACTCCCATTGGCATCCGGCGAAAGCCTACGGTCGTTTCTGCCTCGTCAACAACTGGCGAGTTCACGTAGTTTTGTCTTTGAATGCGGGGAGCGTCTGCGGGGACATCATCTACTATTCTGCTTGAGGATTGGAGTTCCAGATACCATGTTGAAGCCGTATTTGGGAAAGCTTGAAGGTTTACCAATCACCGAGTGGGGGTTAAAGGCACGATCGAGCTGGAGGTATTCATGGGTGATGGGGCCCAAACACGGATTGAGATGATCACATTCTTGGTGATCGACCTAAAATCGGCATACAAGCTGCATTTTAGGTGCTCCGGCGATGGCCAAATTCGGATAGGTCACCTCCATTCCCACCGAGAAAGCCAAGTTCTATCTGAGAAAATGGAGAGGGATCCTCAACGAGCAAGCCCCAGGCAATGTGGGAGTATGTCAGGGAGGCTCGAAGAAAAACAAATCGGCATTGTGGACATTCCCGATCGGAGCTTCTCAACCGATCGTGGACCTTCCCGATCGAGCCAATGACACCCGTGAGCCTACCCGGCAAAGATCACAATCGAATAACATTGAACTCGGGAAACCCATGGCGGCCGAGCCCATGGATATAGAGCCTCCCGAACAAACTCCAAGGTAAAGACTCCC
This sequence comes from Codonopsis lanceolata, assembly GCA_013146195.2. Taxonomy (NCBI): domain Eukaryota; kingdom Viridiplantae; phylum Streptophyta; class Magnoliopsida; order Asterales; family Campanulaceae; genus Codonopsis; species Codonopsis lanceolata. The sequence goes on from CM028381.1 coordinate 89,570,270, forward strand.
GAACAAGCTCGGCCCAGGCCCTTAGGCAAGGAGCGCCTAAATCACGGGATATCGAGGGGACACCAGTTTGCAAGTCCGGGGACGAGCGATATTCAACGAGGAGCTGGAAGAGGTCATCATCAATCAACATACCAGAGCAAAAAAATTAAAATCGGGAAGGCCATGCCTCCCCGGCTCTGCAGAGATTGAGTCAAGAAGAAGCCTGGATGTGTTCGCGTGGGCTGGCCAAGACATGAGGGCATTAGTGAGAGCATTGCCCGCCACGACCTCAATGTGTCGACCCTACCTTCCGCCCGTCTAAGACAAGACTCGAAGAAATGAAGAGGCGATCAAAGCAGAGGCTCGGAAAATATCCTCGCATATCATCTACATCTCGACCGCTAGCTAATGTGGTGATGGTAAAAAGGCAAATGATAAGTAACGTGTATGCGTGGACTTACCGCTTTAAACAAAGCCCGCCCGAAAAGATCGTTATCCGTTGCCTCGCATCGATATGCTTGTCGATTCTATAGCCGGTTCATGCTCGGTTTCTGGGCAGCGTACTCGGGATACCACAGTCAAAATGAACAGACGGGATAAAGCGAAGACGACCTTCAGAGCGGTGGGTGGCCTCTTGCTACAAAATGATGCCCAGGCTTAAAAATCACGAGGAGCCAACATCGGTAGCATGGTCAACAAGGTGTTCGGCTCTCAAATAGAAAATATGGAGGCTTACATAGATGACATGGTTATCAAAACCAAGGGCGACCATACTCTTGACTTAGGCGAGACATTTGCCAACTGCAAGA
>CM028381.1:89571157-89646600 GCA_013146195.2 Codonopsis lanceolata
CTAGTAGTGAACCAAATCGAGAGAATATATGGTGCATCACCTACCTGGTCAAATCTGCCGAGCTTGTCAAAAGAAATCTTGAAGAATTTCAAGTTTTGGGAGATCATCATAATTGGCCAGGGCTAACAACGTGGCAGACCACTTATCCAGATCGTGAGGCAAACCTAGCCTTGCTAAATCCACCTAGTAATGATTGAGCACACAGAAACTGACATTGATAAGCTTTGTAATCATGGAGATCGAGCCACCACGAGAAGTTGGATTGATGACTCTGAAAGATTACATCGAACAAAGAAATCGTGCCCTTGAGACAAAGTCAAAGCCCTGCGATCAGGAGCCAAGCATGCGTTACTAAGTGGTAGGGGAATCGGAGTACAGCGATCTAAGGTCGGACCTATGCTCATTGTGTACCCCAGTGCTTGAGGCGTTACATATGAAGTACATGAAGGGAGTGCGGTGGCCACCCGGACACTTGCGTGCTCTGGCGAGAGAAGGGTTACGCGGATATGTTAGATAACCCTTGAAAGGGATGCAGAGAAATATGTCCGCAAATGTGACAAGTGCCAAAGATACGCGGACATACCAAGGCTTCCATCCACCGTCCAAACTCCAGTTGTTGTGGCCTGGCCCTTCGACATGTGGGGGATCGATTTGATTGGCCCATTCCCGCTAGCACAAGAAAAATACAAATATGCAGTGGTCACCATAGACTACTTTACAAAGTGGATCGAAAGCAAAACCCTTGGCTAAAATTTCAAAGGCCAATGTCATCAAGTTCGTCCACGATAAAGTATGGTGCAGGTTCGGACTCCCCCGAGCAATCATCTCCGATCACGGCTCCCAATTCTCGGACAAATTCACAGCGGAATGTGCTCGCTTGGGTGTCAAACATTGGCAGTCATTTGTAGCTTATCCACAGGGAAACGGCCAAGCCGCGGCTGGAAACAAGCAAGTATTGCACGCTCTCAAAAGAAACTTAGAAGAGCGAGCGGGAAAATGGGCGAAATAGCTACCATCGGCCTTGTGGGCGGTCCCGAGAACCGTCCAGAGGACCAACAGGAAAACTCTGTTTGCATTCACATACGGATATGAAGCTATGATTCCGGTAGAAATGGCCTTGCCTAGCTATCGAGTCTACCATTACAGCGAGCAGAATAATCATCTTGCCCGAGCCATAGACCTTGATCTACTCGAGGAAAGGAGGCTGGATGCACGACTTAGGATGGTCAACTACAAGCAAAGAGCAAAGGCTCATCATGACAAAAGGGGTCGAGGTAGAGCTTTCATGGTCGAAGACTAGGTACTCAGAAAAGTTGAGGTTATGGGTCACCGGGCAGAATGGGGAAAGCTATCCCCTAATTGGGAGGGGCCTTTCCAAGTCACTGGTATAGTCAGAGAGGGCACCTACACACTTCGAACTCGGGAAGAAAAAGATTTGAAGCATCCTTGGCATGCGGACCACCTTAAAAAGTATTATCCTTAAGTCAATGCACAAACGGGCAAGACCTCAATCCTGTTGAGGGTCACTATTATTAATCAATAAAAGGCAAGTTTTTTTCCATATTTGTCAATTCAAATTATTCGGTTGGTTAGTTGTCTTTTATCTACTGTTTTCGGATTGTTTGACAAAATCTGCTCGCCTGGCGAGCAGATAGGGCCATGCCCGGTCAACTTTCCTCTATTCCCAAGTATTAGCGAGCTTATCTTACCTTCTCCACGAGTAAGATGGGGCCATGCCCGGTTCACATACTTGGATGTTTGCCAAGTGGTAAGGGCCCTGCCCATAAGATAGCGGCTAACTACCTCGGATTCCTACAGTGACCGACCAACACTGTTAGTCGTATATCTCTATGCCCAGTTGATATACCAACAACCGCTTCGATGTGCCAACATTGAACTAGGGCCCAGCCCGGTTATTGGTGGTCGTTCATAGTAAGGCCCTGCCCACTAGGCAATCTTCTGGAAGCTCACCCAAGGCGATAAAGGCCATGCCCACTCAAAGCCTTGGCCCGATCCAAGCACTATCTCGAGCATCCGCTCGGGTAACCTCTCAACTTAAATAATAGGTCTGCTTCACGAGCTTTGTCGTTTTTAAGTTGATAATTTCAAGTTTAGATGCTCGTCTAATTCAAGTTATTTATGCTCGATTAATTCAAGCTTTTTATGCTCGACATCTTTTCTGTGGAATACCCGTACTTGTACTGATCTATGGCAGGAGAAATACAAGTAAGAAAAGTGTTATCGAGCAAAATTAAAACAGAATTAAAAATCAACGCGAGTTAAAAGAGACAGTTGCTGAACATTCATAGTTTCTATTCATCATGAAACAGGGAGTTACAATGGGGGATCAAAAATGGTGGCACGCAGGCCAAACAAAAGTTATAATTCTATTCTAAGCTTGTTCAGGAGGAGGAGGAAGTTCCTTGGCACCAACCCAATATTGTAGCTCATAATGGAGGTTCGGCTCTTCAGGCGACCTCGTCTTCGGCCCGACCTTGGCCTTGGATTCAGCTTCAATCTGCTCGCTATGTTTCAAAGTTTCATCTTCAGACTCTAAAGCCTCGATCAGCGAGCAGACATTCACTTCGTCAACGGGTGGTGGAACCTAAGGTGCTCGCCCGGCCTCAGCGTCGCTCTTCGCCAAGGCTGCCAATTCCTCCTTATTATAGGGAACCAGAGCGTGGAAGGGACGGGCAACCTCAGCATAAGGTTCGAGCACGACCCATTCGGCCATCGTCTTTAACCTCACTTCGCCATGGCCGGCGAGCATCCTTAATATGTGATTGGTGCCATGGGCGAAGTAGGGCACGATGGCTGCGTCCACGACATCCTCGAAGGCCTAGGATTCTTGTAGTTCTCCACCGCGGTCTCCTCAGCATTCTTTAGTTTTTGGAGCAGCTCCTCCACCAACTTCCCATCCTAGATGGCCTATATTTTCAGGGAGTCCCGCTCCACTTGTAGGTTCTCCCTCTGTTTGGTGACCGCGGCCAGAGCAACCTTCCCCTTCTCCAGGTCAACCTGGTCCTTCTTCATTTGGCCCACTGATCGATGTATTTTATACGTCGATTTTATATGCTTCTATGACTTAAATTATGCTATTTCACGAGGCTTTTGGCTACTAATATATGTTTTCGGTGAGTTTTGTAAGTTTCAGGGTTATTAGTGAAAATATGCGAAACTCCAGGGTTTTAAGTGCAAATTTCAAGAAGAGCCAAAAGAAGAAAACGGAAGTTGTCAACACTGGACACCTTGCGGATGCAAGGTGCCTCAGACCTTGCGACCGCAAGGTAGGCAGTACCGGTCACAAGGCAAAAGTCAAGAACTCCAAAGGCCGGACACACTGGAGACCTTGCGGACGCAAGGTACCCAACACCTTGCGACCGCAAGGTGGTCAGAATGCTTGATTTTCGGATTTTCACACGGTGGTTCGATTGGATTACAACTCCCGAGTATATATAGAAGTCAGATGTCGAGCCAAAAAGGAGGAGACGGCTGGAAGCTCTCTTTAACTGCTTATCCTGCTCTAGAGCTTAATTAACTTCGAGCTCGTAAACCTTAAACTTGTATAAAGACTGTGGAGAGTCATTTCATTTAAGTTCTTAGATTATGTCATGGCAGTAGTCTTAACATGCCATAGACTACCTAGAGGGCCTAGAAATCTCATGTTCATTTCTTTCTTGTCATAAGTTTTACCAAGAGAAAAATAGCTATTTATTACCTCGCTGAAACGATCATATGCTTGTCTCAAGGTATCCTTGGGATCCTTTTTGAAAGAGTCGAATTGTTGAATGAAGGTGTACTTCCTGTTGTCTCTTGTATCTTGGTCTCCTTCCAAGTATTCAACAAGAGCTTCCCACATTTCTTTGGCAGTAGTACACCGGATCACTTGTTGGTAAGTACTGGTGTCTAGTGAGCTTGTTATGATGTTGATAGCTTTACTATCTAGCTCCACTAGCTTTCTTTCGTCCTCAGTCCATTATGATCCTTCTTTTGGTACTTCGGGAGGATTTCCACCAACGGTTGCGAGAAGGTTTGGCTTCATTGGTATATGACGTCCTTCTAGCACGTACTTCCATAACCTGTTGTCAATAGAATTCATAAAACGCATTATCTTATCCTTCCAAACATCGAAATGGCCTTCATCCAATATTGGGACGTGGTTCGCATTTGACGTAGGTAGCATGTAGTGTGTTTGTGCCATTGGATCGTGTCTCTCAAGAGATTAATCTTGGAAAAACTAATTTTCGAAGAGTATAGCTCTGATACCAATTGTCAGTCCCAAAGGGCACAATAATAAGCTAGAGGGGGGGTTGAATAGCTTATTGTACACTTAAAACTTTTCGTAATAGTTCCTAGATCAAGCACTTGCAATCTATTAAAAAGATTGAAGTAGTGAAAGTCTTAAAAGGAAGACATGTCAAGTCTACAGGTGAAGCACTACTGATAGACTTAGTTGTTTACTAAAGTTTGTTGCTAAAGGAATAAGTTAAGGGAATGAAAGATAGTATAAAACAGTAAGTAAGGAACACATGTATTTTGAGATGGTTCGCACTATAAAGATTGCTACGTCCACCACCAAAGCAGTCAACCTTGGATTTAAATGTGCAATATATTTTTCACTAGTTCTATTACTGAAATATCCAATGGATCGTGTACAAAATATTTAACTTGTGTTTGGGGGTGGGGTTATTGAATATCTGGACAAAACAGAATATTCAACGTGCAGAAGAATAGCAGAAAGAACAACAATAAGAAGTGAAAGATTAGTGGTTGATGTAGATCTTCTTGTTGTTGTTAAGGACTTCGATGATCAGTTAATGATCTCTTGAATGCACTGAATGTAAAGCTTGATGTTTTTGGATGATTTCAAAGCATTGTGTTCTTCAGTTTTTAATGGTAGTATTTATAACTTGGGCATTCTTGAGATCGTTGGAGAAGACGAAGTGAGTAACAACTCTATTAGGTTGAATGCATTAAATGCCTGGAGCTGTTTGTTGACTTCTTCTTCAATTGATACTAAGCATGGAATGGAAAAGAGTTGTTGCAGCAACTAGCGAGTGGGCGGCGATCGAGTTGCGAACTGCGGGTAATGGATGCATGTGTCGGTCAGCACGCTCTGTCACTTTCGAGGCAAAGTCTTTATGCTTTTTCGGAAAAGCTGGAGGGACGTGTCTAAGAAGTCAAGCGCTCATCTAGAGATGATTTAATTCAAATTCAAACCGATTTAGACTGAATTAAATAATCCACTTAAGCTTGAAGTCTGGAAGAGTTGGACACGCCATGCTGTCCGAGTGCAGACAAGGTCTGCCGCTGGAGGCTACTTGAAGTTTGCTGGTGAAGCCTTCAGCCGAAGTCTTCCGTTGAAACCTGTGAAGTCTAGAAAACTATTCTAAGGTAAAGTTATATACATAGTTGCCACGCTAACTGGTACGCAGCCCATTTAGCCACTAAGTATAGAACCTAATGTAATGAATGAACAAATGCAAATCAAGATACAATGAGAAACAACATAGAGTCTACCCTTCCGTCAAGACCGCTAACAGCGACACCACCGCTGCTTCCGCCACTGTCGGTGGCAACCCTTCTTTCCCCGCCACCAATGCCCAACTCTACAACCATGCCCGCCCCTCCTTACCGCAACCTCGTCGCAGCTGCCGTAGCTGTTGCTGCAGATGCTGCCTCTGGACAACCGTCACGCGCCTCCTCATCATCCTCCTCACCGCTATCGCCGGCTGCATCCTTTGGGTACTCTACCACCCCCACTGTCATTCCTTCTCTGTTTTCTCCCTCCATATCTCTCAATTCAACATTTCCTCATCCAACAACCTCTCCTCCAAGTTCAACCTCACTCTAGTCGCTCGTAATCCCAACCACAGAATCAGCTTCTTCTACGATCTTATCATCGTTTCCATCAAATCCGACGACCTTGGTGACGGTCAGTTCTGTGGATTGACCCGTGAAGAAGAATACGACGACGCTGAGATCAATAATATCTACCACCGTGCAAAGTGTGGACGACACAAATTTGAAATCAATAATATTTACCACGGTTATTGATCGGTTATTGTTCTAGCGGTTTATAATTTTAATTAATATATTACATATTCAAAAATTACTTATAAATAAAATAAATTATAGTTTTAAACATAATATTAAATATTACAAATAAATTTTAAAACAAATATATTAATTTTTAATTTTCATTAAAATATCACATATTAAACAAATACTTTATACAAATTATATCAATATTTATAATAGAGATAATTTGTTTTTCTTAATTTGTGTGCGAAATCAAACATGACGATTATTTAGGATCGGATGTGTATTAAATATTAAATACTCATTGACACTTACATCATACTTAGAGCCCTATTTTCTAAAAAATTAACTTTATTTTCTTAAAATGAAATGAGTATATAAATAACTATTTATTTTAAAATTTAAGGCTTTATTTGGTGAAAATAAATTTTAGGGTTTTTTTTAATGAAATTACAAAATTTGTACAAGGTTTATAATGAAATAAAATTAGTCCACGTAAGATGCCACGTTTGCATCCTACTCAGTAGGTCGTTACCATTTAACGAGTTAAATAGACTGAGGGTTCTAATTAAAATATAAAAAATAGGATGGGAAACCTATAAACAATTGTCATAGTTCAATTTGCAATACCTAAAATAGGCCTGGCTTTTTAATGCAGTTATCCCTTATCTTAACTATTTAAAGCTTATACACTTTTGTCTACCTTGGAGAGAATAGAACTTGGGTTAGGAATTGATGTTGCTTGGGACTGTAATTGCAAAAGATCCTCCTATAGTTTCATCTTCTTCGGTGTATTCTTCGTTATCTTTTGTATAAAAAAAAGAAATAAAAAGAGAAGAAACTGAGTGAAGAAGATGAAAATTAAAATAAAAAAGGAGTGCAAATTAAAGTAAAAGATGGCATAGCCAAAAAGAAAAAGAATGTTAAGTGGGCACTCAATTATGAAAGGAATATATAGTAAAATACAAGTTTTGGGGAAATTTCCCCAAGTCTTTGTCTTTTCAGGTCCTAGCCTAATGCATGTATCCATGCAATGGAAGCAATGAGGATTTTGGGTAGTTGTACTCTCGCTTTGAATTCATTTCCTTCTTTTCGCTACCTCTTTACCCTTGACCTTATATTACAAACTTAATGAAGTCCTATTGATCTAGTGCCACTTTATCATGCTATATCTTTCTTGATTTGATAATACATGTTAATTGATCCATGTTGCACTTATACATTTCTTGGTAAAGCTTAATGTGTTAGCATAATCTTAGCTATTACAAGTAACTGGGAGATAAAAGCAATGTATTCATACATATAAAGTACATGGGATGGATGTATAAGCATTTTTGATTCCTCTATATTCTCTCTTTTGTAGAATGATCAAGTGTTAACGGTAGATTCTCCTTTTTAATTGTACGCATATTTTTATTTCAAAATATGGGGGAATGAATGTTGTGCTTTGCTTGATTATACTGTCTAATTTTTGATATGCTACATGAGTGGGTGTTCACACAGTTGAATAATCATAGTACTATTTGCATAATGAAGTGAATCCATTTGGCAATAGAAGTGGTCCTTACACATGTATAGAGCATCCTTTGAGACACCTTTTAATTTTCGTATTGTTCAGACTTAAGAATAAAGTCAAAAATATTTTATTTATTTATTTATACTTTGTTAGTTTAGTTTTAATTGCTTTTGTATTTATTTGCATAGTCGAGTCGCTCTTTCGAGTCTCCTTGAGTTTGTGGGTTTCTTGAGGAGTGTAAATAGTGTCATCCTCCAAAAAGATTTTCCTTATTTTTGATTTTTGTATTTTTATTTCTGTTTATTTATTGCTTTTGTATTTATTTGTTTACTCGTGGACGAGCAAAGTCTAAGTTTGGGGGTATTTGATAGATGTGTTTTATACGCATCTATTGCGTGTATATTCCTACTTAGATTGTGCTTTTCTACGAGTTTCTAAAGCTACTGATATGGTTTTTAGTGTTTTATGAGTTTCAGGTTATATTTGAGAAGATTGATGAATTTCGGGCCTTTAATCCATAAAATGATGATTCAAGGGACCTGAGTACAAATTGCTAGAAGATCAAGGCAGAAAAACTGAAGCTGGACATCAAGCGCTCGCTCAGTCACCAAGACTGAGCTACCGCGCATTTTCCAGTAGCATGTGTCCAGAAGAAAAACATTGAGCGGTCGCTCAACATTAAGACCAAGCGACCACTTGGTCCCGATTTATGGCCTGGGCAGTTTTGTAATTTCTCAAATTTTCTAACCTTGTATAAATAGAACCCTAGTAGTACAGCTTTATAGATCCAAATTTTAGCAGTTCCTGAGCCGTTCTCAAGACTGAAAACACTGTTTAATTTATTTTCATTTCGATTATTGAAGACTGATGATGTATTCTTCATTCATGATGATTTGTTCATTGCCTGTGATGAATTAACCGCATCTATGTAGGGATTGGAGGTAACATGTATCAATTCTTATGTATTAATTATATTTTACATTCTATAAATTATTGTTTATCATTTAGATTATCTCTGGTTTATAGTGAAGTTATCGCATAATGACTGTGTTTGTAATACCCCATCCCACATCGGGTAGGTGTGAGAATTGTGTTTGATTTATAAGGTGGCCACACACTACCTCTGGGCACCAACATCATCCATGGACTTTTGGGTCGGCTTGTGATGGGCCTGATGACCCAATGTGATGCGTGTTCAGTGGGCCAGTGTGTGGGCTACGCGTAGCGGACCGGGCTCTCGGGCTCGGGTCGTTACAAATGGTATCAGAGCGGGTCCCGGGCAGAAATGTGGGAACAAAGTGTTGTGCGGGCCAAAGTGCTACACCGCAGAAGGTGGGAGCCACCTCTTGATCCCCGTACGAGCCACCTCTTGATTCCTGCATCGCCCGGGGTATGATTCGGCCTTGACGAGGACGTCAAGGATTTAAGTGGGGGAGATTGTAATACCCCATCCCACATCGGGTAGGTGTGGGAATTGTGTTTGATTTATAAGGTGGTCACACACTACCTCTGGGCACCAACATCATCCATGAACTTTTGGGTCGGCTTGTGGTGGGCCTGATGACCCAAGGTGTTGCGTGCTCAGTGGGCCAGTGTGTAGGCTACACGTAGCAGACCTAGCTCTCGGGCTCGGGTCGTTACATTGTTAGTGAATCTATAAGCTCTTGGGTATAATAAACTACATGATCGTGCGTGAGTTATATATTGGCCAACCTAAATGATAAATAAATCTCTCTGATTTCCTGATCAAGCTAAGGTTAGATATAGGTTCGTGTGTGTTCTTAGTGATCTTAATGGACTCTTAATTGCTGTGTAGACGAATCAAGAAAACAAAGTTAAGGCGGAGTACTAATGGTTGCAAATCTTGCTCTGTAAGTCCTAATCCTTTACACTAGCGAGTGAACCCTTAATTGATAAATACATTAGTTAAATACACATAAGAGGCGATACAAGTGAATCTCAATTCCTAGATTCTCCCCACTTATTAATCTTCGATAATCCTTTGATTCATGTGATTATTATTTTATTACTCTTAAATTAGTTTAAATAGTCAATAGTTTAGTTTTAATTATTCAAAAAAAAAAACCAAACCCCCTTTTTTGGTAAAATTGCTTTTATTTATTGTCTGATTAAAATTTGTTTAATTACTTTTCTCTCTATGGTTCGACCCTTGCTACCGTACATCTATACTTCAATAGACTGGTGCACTTGCGAGGAAAATTATAACACATCACATGCCGTCAACAAAGGATCTTAATTTGTGAGAAGCCACAACATCTACCACAATATCAATGTTGGGTATAAGGAAGTCGTCTTTGGGCAATGCCTTGTTGAGGTCGCGGAAGTCTACGCAGATCTGAACCTTTCCATTAGGTTTCGGCACAGTCACTATGTTGACAGCCAAATTAGGTACTCAACTACATGGATGAACTTGACGTGTAGCTGCTTCATGATTTTTTTCTTTCACTTTCAGTGGCCGTTCTGGCTTAATTATGTGGAGTTTTCGCTTAATTGACCTAGCATCTAAGTATGTAAGAATTCGGTGCTCTACAATTGCTAGAACCAACCCAGGCATGTCTTCGTAAGACCATGCAATGACATCTGAAAACTCTTTGAGTAGACTGATCAATGCTGCTCTTTCTGACCCCTATAGATAACTGTCGATTCTGACCTCTCTGATCTCACTGTTCATCCCCAGATTGATAACAGACAAGTCTTCCTCTGATGCGGCTAATCGGTGCTTTTCTCGTTGCTTGACTAACTTTGCTAGCTAGATTAGGTATTCTTTATCTTCTTGGTTCATTTTGTTAAATGACTCATTATGTATGTTAGTTAATTCGTCTTTTAACGTAGGTGCAACCAAGGAATACACGAAGACATCGAGACTTTTATTATTAATTTTAGGGGTTACATGGCTGGATACATTATTGAGGTCCTGAGGATTGAGGTCCTCAATTTTATGGAGTGGGTTGGTAGGTGACCAGTTGATCGATGTATTTTATACGTCGATTTTATATGCTTCTATAACTTAAATTATGCTATTTCACGAGGCTTTTGGCTACTAATATATGTTTTCGGTGAGTTTTGTAAGTTTCAGGGTTATTAGTGAAAATATGCGAAACTCCAGGGTTTTAAGTGCAAATTTCAAGAAGGGCCAAAAAGGAAAAATGAAGAAAGAACGGAAGCTGTCAACACTGGACACCTTGCGGACGCAAGGTGCCTCAGACCTTGCGACCGCAAGGTAGGCAGTACGGGTCACAAAGTCAGAAACCAAGAATTCCAAAGGCCGGACATACTGGAGACCTTGCGGACGCAAGGTACCCAACACCTTGCGACCACAAGGTAGTCAGAATGCTTGATTTTCGGATTTTCACATGGTCATTCGATTGAATTACAACTCCCGAGTATATATAGAAGTCAGATGCCGAGCCAAAAGAGAGGGAGGACGGCTGGAAGCTCTCTTTAATAGATTTTAGGTAGTTTTTAGATTGTATAACATAGTTAGATTGTGTAATTTCAAGATTGAAGATCAAATCATGTATCCGATCATCTCCATGTGCTGTTCATTGTCTATGATGAACTAAATCATCCATAATCTAGGAGGTGGGAGGTAACTTGTATCAAATTTATGCTTTAATTCTATATATGTTCATTCAATGCTTGTTGATTGTGTTGTTTATCAATCCCTATATTATTCTGCTTTGAACAAATGAATGTAATCGCAAATAATAAAGTCGTAGAGGTGCGGATAACTGTATGACCAATGTGCATATGTCGTACACAGGCTCACCAACACAATAAATTGGACCTATCGATGCACGAGAGTGATAAGTTAGGACCAGGTTCATACATGATCTAGGTGACAGATAGATCATAAATCTAGGTGACAGCTAGATTGATAGTTCATGTGCTTAGGATATAGAATGAATGAATTTTGCGGGGATGGAGGCTGAACCAATTGTTCAACAGACTATATCTATCTTTAGTGAACGAACCCAAGACATTGAATGATATTATTATGAATTGAACATAAAAGAGATACAAGTGAAACCCAGAATCCTAGATTGCCACCCACCATAAGATCTTCATATCTGTTATTACTGTCTAATTAGTTAAACATCTATAAATAGTAGATTAGAGTAGAAATAAACATAAAAACCCCTTTAGATTAATAAATTGCTATCAATAATTACACTGTTCGTGATCACTTGTCTCTGTGGGTTCGACCCTTGCTTCCAATACTATTCTATAATAGTCTTGTCCACTTGCAAGGAAAAAGAATTAATTAAGACATCGATCACCAGTCCGAGGGGAAAAGGGAAACAAGAGGAAGAGTATATCCGAAATGGTCCACCAAGTCTGACGTTGTCAGGAGCAGACTGATGTGCAGTATCCCCAAAGTGCTAATGGAAATTTTTCGGGCCAGTTCTTTCCGGTCTATGCTATTTTCCGGATGACGTTCTCAAGTATTTTGTTAGCAGCCTCAACTGCTCCATTGGCTTGTGGCCGATATGGGGATGATTTATGTCGTTGTATTATGAATTCTTCGAGTATCTTACTAACCTCTCCCTCGAAGTGTATGTCGTTATCAGAGATCATTTCAAATGGTATTCCGTATATGTAGATGATGTTGGTTTGGATAAACTCTACCACTTTCTTGGCGTTCAAAACTTTGTAGGAGGCGACCTCTACCCATTTAGTGAAGTAGTCGATGGCTACCAAGACATATTTTTTATCGTTTGTTCCCTTTGGGTGGACTTGTCCTATGACGTCAATTCCCCAGGTTGAGAAGGGCCAAGGGGCTACTGAGTTTTATAGTATGTGCGGGGGAACATGCTGCAGATTGGCGAAACGATGACACTTGTCGTAGTGACAAACCCAACAAATGCAGTCGGCTTCAAGTGAAGTGTGCTCCAATAATATTCATGTCGAATAGCTTTCTTGGAGAGCATGTGTCCGTTCATTTGTGGGTCGCAAGTACCACCATATAATTGGTCCATGACTCGTTCTGCCTAGACTTGGTCTATGCATAATAGGTTCAGACCCTGATAGTGCCTTTTATAAAGGTTGTCGCCGCTGATAACGAACTACACAGCCTGCAAAGGGTTATCCTTCCTTTTCGGTCTAAATCAGTTGGGTACTCATTTTTCTTGAGTATATTCCAAATGTCGATGTACCAAGGTTCAATGTTTCCCTCGGGAGCTGTATTGACTGTAAAGCAGTAGGCTTAAGTGACTTTTTTTCCTACTATAAACGGCTGTATGTTTGCGTCTGAAAGGACCTCGAACAGTGAATCCAAGGTTGCTAATGCATCTGTGAAACGGGTTCTGTCTCGCGGCAGGTAATGAAACGAGATGACGTCAAACTTCTTTGTCATGGTAGTTAGACGAGCACGATATAGTTGCAGACGGGGGTCTTGTGTTTTCCATTTCCCTTCGATCTAATTTTTGATCAGAGCGGAATCACCGAAGACTTTTACTTTTTGGCCCCTTTTCAAAATGCTTCTTTTAGACCAGCTATACAGGCTTCGTATTCGGTAGTGTTGTTGGAGCATTCAAATTCCAACATTATTTTCTATTAGTGTGTACGAATCTGCTAGGTCGATGAGAAGTATCCCTATGCTGAAACCTTTCTTGTTGGCAGCTCCATCAAAGAATAGTTGCCATTTTGTGTCGTGATTTGTGATCTCAAAAATGCCTTCGTCTGGGAAGTCGGGTTCCTCGGCATTTTCTGTTTCTAGCGGTAGTGTAAACACCCCAATTTTGTACCCCTGGTATGTAACATGACATAAAATATAAAAAACTGTTAAAAGGACTAACAAATGTCAAGTTACAGGGTTTAAAATGCAAAAGATACAAAAGAAATGAAAGAATGCATGAACAGTAAATTGCAGGGGCCAAAGCGTCAAAAAGTGAAGGAAAAAGGAGCTTGGCGCCGCACCCACTATCCTTATGGGTGGCGCCCAATAGTGCCTTGTGCACTGTAGCTTTTTGCCTCCGGTATAATTTCTCAAGCGCGCGATACAAGCCGATGAAGCACAGAAGAAGAAAACTTAATGACGAAGGAGTCCCAAGTGATCCCTTTTGAGCCTAATTAAAAAGAATGGAGTGTGCTAAGCACACATTAAACCCCCATTCGACATCATTTCTATTACCTACATTAACTTAACCCTAAAAGCCTATACACTTTTTAGCCTACCCTTTGAGAGAGTAGGATGTGGGTGGGGAATTAATTTTATAGGACCATTTTTCTGTCAAGCAAGTTTTATGAAGACTTCTTCTTTCCGTCGATGTTAAAATAATAATAATAATAATAATAATAATAATAATAATAATAATAATAATAATAATAATAATAATAATAATAATAATAATAATAAATAGATCGACAAAAAATAAAACGGAAGAAGAAGAGTGGAAGAAGATTCAAATGAAAGCATAGCTTTCAAGAGAAAATATATTAGAAAAATTCTGCTGAGAAAGATGATGAGATATTTTTAGCTTGATATATTGTACAAAACAAGTTTGGGGGAAAAGAAAAAAAAAAGAAAACACCCCCCACTTGTGGTCTTGCAGGTCCTAGCCTAATTGGGAAAAACTTCCTTTTGCTTGGAAGTATTAGGGGTAAAGAGTAGTCTTGCTCTCTCACTTTGAATTTTAATCCCTTTCCATCATATCCCCTAACATAATGAGCTTACATTACAAGCTATTAAAGACCTATTGATCTTCTTGCCAATGCTTGTGTTTGTTATTTTGAGGGTAAGGCATGTAAAATTGATCTAAAACTTCATAGTCATATTATTCGCAAGCTCACTGTGTTAACATAATCTTAGCTATTACAAATAATTGGGGTAGGAGAGCATTGTATGTCATGCATAGAAGTGCATGAGATGGATGTATAAGTTTTTAAAATCCTTGGTAATCTTCCTTTCTGTGATAGACCGGGTTCTGATGGTAGATCTCATACTTTATGTTGTATTGGATTTAATTAAACTCTGATTTTCATATGAATGTGGTGCTTAGCTTAATAAAATTGTTTTAGTTAAGATATTCTTTATGACTAGTGATCACACACACACGGAGAAATTAAGACTAGTAGCAGTTTTGAGTATAAGTCAGTTGGTTTATGTGATTAGTCTGCACATATGTGGTAAGCATCTGACTGAGACTACTTTGTTATGCTATGCGATTATGACTTGAGGTTGAATCCAAAAAGATTTTTGTTTTATTTCTAGTTTTAATTTTTACCTGCTTTTGTATTTATTAGTTTTTGTATTTATCTGCATAGTCGAGTCACTCGTAAGAGTCTCCTTGAGTTTGTGGGTTTCTAGAGGAGTGTAAATAGTGTCACCCTCCAAAAAGATTTTTGTTATTTTTATTTAATTGCTTTTGTATTTATAAGTATTGTTTACTCGTGGACGAGCAAAGTTTAAGTTTGGGGTTATTTGATCGATGTATTTTATACGTCGATATCAGGTACTTTTATGACTTAAATTGAGCGATTTCACGAGGCTTTTGGCTACTGATATGTGTTTTTCAGTCGTTTTATGAGTTTCAGGGTTTTAGGTGAAATTATATGAGTTATAAGGCTTTTTGGTAAAGATTTCAAGAAGGGGCCAAAGTGTAAATTGAAGAAGAAACGACAGACAGAGAAACTGGACACCTTGCGGTCGCAAGGTGTTTGGACCTTGCCTTCGCAAGGTGGACAATAAGTCAGCCCCGGAAGTGAAGACCCTTGTAGACGCAAGGGATATGACCTTGCGGCCGCAAGGTGGCCAGAACCGACTTATCGGGGTTTTCAAGCCAGACTAAAACTCCAAAAGCCCTACAACTCCATGGTATAAATAAAGGACGGTAGCCAGAGCTCAAAGGAGGTCGAAGAAGTAGTTTTTGATAGTTATAGCATAGGATTTAGCTTGTATAACATAGTTTAGTTGTTGTAATTACAGTTTTGAAGATCGATCCATGTATTCATTCATCTCCGTGTGCAGTTCATCTTCAAGGATGAACTAAACATCCATTAATCTAGGAGTTGGGAAATAACTTGTATCGAATATATGCTTTAATCTATTTCTATTCATTCAATTCTTGTTGATTGTGGTGATTACCAACCCCTTTATTATCTCGCTTTGAACAAATGAATGTAATCGTGAGTAATAAAGGCCTAGAGGTGCGGATAATTGCATGATCAATGTGCATATGTCGTATACTGGCTCACCATCATGATAAATTGAACCTATTGATGCACGAGAGTGATAAGTTAGGGTCAGGATCCATATATGACCTAAGTGACAGTTAGGATTCATATGTTCTTGTGCCTAGGATATAGAATGGACGAATTATTTGGAGATGGAGACTGAACGGTAATTCGACAGACTATATCTATATTTTGTGAACGAACCCAAGAAATTGAATGAAACTTTATCAAAATAAGCCATAGAGGAGATACAAGTGAAACCTTAATCCTAGATTTCCCTCTACCATAAGATCTTCATAATCTGTGATTGCTGCTAATTTAGTTAACTTTAGTTTAGATAAAATCAATATAAAAACCCCCTTAGTTTAATAATTTGCTACCGATAATCGTGCTATTTGTGATCTTCTTGTCTTTGTGGTTCGACCCTTGCTTCCCAAGCTATTCTACAATAGTCTTGTCCACTTGCAAGGAATAATTAAAATAAGACATCGATCAGTTACCAAATATTGCTGCTGAAAAAGTAGCCAAACCAACTCCTATGATGGTCACGTGGTTCGATATGGACGCGTATGATGCAGCCAAGAAAGCTGCTCGTACAGGCTAGGGAACCTCCAAGGAGCCAACCTCTGCCGTTGCGGATGACATCCTGCAAGCAGCCAAAAACCTAGCTGATGAGTCCGAGTACATACTAAAGCGGGCTAAGGTTACTAAGACCAGGAAGGTGATTGGTTTCTCACCAGATGAAGCTGAAGTCCTGGCTGACATCTTTGCCAAGACCAAGTCTGATGTTGCCAACAAGACTAGGCAAGAAACAGAGATAGACGAGCTTCAGGCAGATTGGATTCGGAAGGCAAGGCCGCAGACGCAAAGTCCGGCTGGCGCCTCTTGGACAACCATCTTCCCCCCAGCCATCCAACCCTGAACCAACAACCTCCACTCCCCAGCCATCCCAAACCCCCAAACGTAAACCATCATCTGACCAACCCTCACCTTCACCCAAGCCTAAACGCAGGCGATTGCGTAAATGCCTACCGACCAATCCACCAGCAGACCCTATCAACTCTGTCGATGAAGCAACTGGATCTCCTGTCCAGCCATTGAGGCAACGAAGGAAGACAGCTGGCACCCAACCATCCACACCCTCTCAACCCAATCATACTGAGTCATTTACTTAAGTGGAATCAACCCTTCCGAAGGAGTCTATCCCTCAGGATGAGTCAATAACTCTTGAAGAGTCTATCCCTCATGAGGAGCCTACCTGATCACCCTCTCCAGCCCCTCCTTCTCTCTTCAACTACTCTCCAAACCCTTCTACCCCATCTTCACCCCCTCATAATCCAACCAACCGAACTACACCATCCGAACGAAACCAGACCACTCCCACCCAAACCAACCCCTCTACACAATCAGACCCAAGCCAACCCATCCCCTTGATCCTAACACCCTGGTTTCCCCTAACCTTTCATCTGCTTCTACGAGGTTCATCTTCGAACTCTCGTCAGTAGCAGACCTCTTTCCCAAACCTGTTCCCCCTCAACCAAAACCTACCCCTGTGAGACCAAAAGACATTTCCTATCCCTTTCCTTCCTTCTGGTTCTCAACTGAACCCCTACTAACCCCTTCCAATATCTGTGATCATTCGGACACATATATTGAAATCCCCCAACCCTCCTTTATCACCACCTCACTCAAATTCCTCTTCTACCATACCTTTCCAACACCAGACTCTTCTTCCTCCAACTCATCCACTCCACCTCTCCAGTAGCTCTTCCGCCCTGTCAACTCTATCGACGATGCCTCGTCTGTCGATATTGAGCACATTCATGTAGGCCTCGACCCTTCTCCATCCCAACCGGCCAACTCTGAAATCCTTAGTCGTCTGGACGCCATTTATAACAGACTGGGAGAACTTACCAGTATCTCCACAGATGCTGCTGAGCTTGCAACGGCAACGTCCAAGGCTGCCGACAGAAATGCCGCCATCCTCCGTCAACTTTAAGAGGATGTATGGACCAAGTTTGGAGAAATACGACACGAGTCTACCGATCTAAAAATAAACATGGAAGCTCAACACAGTGAATGTGTCAGGCTATGCTCTACTCTCTTCTACCAACTTGTCCACAGCATAACCCTTCACCTGGGTCACGGACGCCCTCATATTTTAAAGCTCAACGATCTCACTCTCAATTCTTCGCATGATCGAATCAATGCCGAGCGCGAACGTGATCTGGCCATCACGGAGGAGAGACAACTTAGGTCTATGAACCGAACTCTGATGGAGGAGAATAACAGACTACGTGAAAAACATGACTACCGTTCTCGCTCCACTAGACAACCAACCTCCGCTGATGAAGTATACACCAGAAGACTTGAAGAACTTGAGCATCTACGCCAAGAAAGAGAAGCAGTTGACAGAACAACCAAAGGAAAGGGAAAAGGTTGTGGTAGCTTATATCTTTCTATCCCTAACCTTTGTATCTATCTGTTTTTGAAAACTTTGTACATTTAAACTTCTCGTTTGAAATACAGAAGCTTATTCCTTTCAAAAATTGTCTACTGTTTAAATTCTTATTATTTAAATTCATACATCTGCTTAGAATTTAAACATCCAGTTTAAATTTATTTGAACTGTTTATTTCTAATCCTTGTGCTGATTCTACATCTCTTCTGTTGTAAGCACTTAGATTAGCTGTTACACTTGAGGTGCTTTCTTTTTGATAGAGTTATGTCTGCTATTATAAATACTAAAATATTTTTTGACATGTTATTATCTATCATAAAGTTTTCATGGCCCTCACTTGTAAGTAATGATGACCAGATGCAAATAGGAGGAGATTGTTGTTTCTCATTGTATCTTGATTTGCATTTGTTCATTCATTACATTAGGTTCTATACTTAGTGGCTAAATGGGCTGCGTACCAGTTAGCATAGCAACTATGTATAGAACTTTGCCTTAGAATAGTTTTTTAGACTTCGCAGGTTTCAGCAGAAGACTTCGGCTGAAGGCTTCACCAGCAGACTTCAAGCAGCCTCCAGCGACAGACCTTGTCTGCACTCGGACAGCATGACGTGTCCAACTCTTCCAAACTTCAAGCTTAAGTGGATTATTTAATTCGGCCTAAATCAGTTTGAATTTGAATTAAATCATCTCCAGATCAGCGCTTGACTTCTCAGACACGTCCCTCCAACTTTTCCGAAAAAGCATGGAAACTTTCGCCTTCTGAAAAGTGACAGAGCAGTGCACCGGCACATACCGTACCAACTACCGCAGTGCGCAACTCGATTGCCGCCCACCGCTAGTTCTTTGTAACAACTCTTTGCCATTCCATGCTCAGTATCAGTTGAAGAAGAAGTCAACAAACAGCTCTAGGCATTTAATGCATTCAACCTAATAGAGTTGTTACTTACTTCGTCTTCTCCAACGATCTCAAGAATGCCCAAGCTATAAATACTACCATTAAAAACTGAAGAACACAATGCTCTGAAATCATCCAACAACATCATGCTTTACATTCAGTGCATTCAAGAGATCATTAACTGATCATCGAAGTCCTCAACAACAACAAGAAGATCTGCATCAACCATTAGTCTTTCACTTCTTATTGTTGTTCTTTCTACTATTCTTCTGCACGTTGAATATTCTGTTTTGTCCAGATATTCAATAACCCCACCCCCAAACACAAGTTAAATATTTTGTACACGATCCATTGGATATTTCTGTAATAGAACTAGGGGAAAATATAGTGCACATTTAAATCCAAGGTTGACTGCCTTGGTGGTGGACGTAACACTCTTTATAATGCGAATCATCTCAAAATACTTGTGCTCCTTACTTACTGTTTTATACTATCTTTCATTCCTTTAACTTATTTATTTAGCAACAAACTTTAGTAAACAGCTAAATCTACCGGTAGTGCTTCACCGGCAGACTTGACATGTCTTCCTTTCAAGAATTCCGCTACTTCAATCTTTTTAATAGATTGCAAGTGTTTGATCTAGGAACTATTACGAAAAGTTTTAAGTGTACAATAAGCTATTCAACCCCCTTCTAGCTTATTATTGTGCCCTTTGGGACTAACACTCTGTCTGTCATGGCTAGTTGGGCTAAATTCAGATCAGTAGTTGCTACTTATGTTGGTAGATAGGTTGGAGTTTTTGTGATATATATATATATATATATATATATATATATATATATATATATATATATATATATATATATATATATATATATATATATATATATATATATATATATATATATATATATATATATATATATATATATATATATATGGAGGCAGATTGGACAAGTTGTAAGATTGATAGAAGATCTACTCAGTTGGAGGAACTTGGTGTCCTAAGGCTTGGGTATAGAAGTTATGTCATAAGCTTTGAAGAGCAATCTACTTCTCTTGCCTTCCTACATCGAAATTACAGTTCATTCAACTTTCATAAGAGAACTGTTCTAGCGGTTTATAATTTTAATTAATATATTACATATTCAAAAATTACTTATAAATAAAATAAATTATAGTTTTAAACATAATATTAAATATTACAAATAAATTTTAAAACAAATATATTATTTTTTATTTTTTTATTAAAATATTGCATATTAAACAAATACTTTATACAAATTATACCAATATTTATAATAGAGATAATTTGTTTTTCTTAATTTGTGTGCGAAATCAAACATGATGATTATTTAGGATCGGATGTGTATTAAATATTAAATATTCATTGAAACTTACATCATACTTTGAGCCCTATTTTCTAAAAAAATTAATTTTATTTTCTTAAAATGAAATGAATATATAAATAACTATTTATTTTAAAATTTAAGGCTTTATTTGGTGAAAATAAATTTTAGGGTTTTTTATGAAATTACAAAATTTGTACAAGATTTATAATGAAATAAAATTAGTCCACATAGGATGCCACGTTGGTATCCTACTCAGCAGGCTGTTACCATTTATCAGGTTAAATAGATGGAGGGTTCTAATTGAAACATAAAAAATAGATTGTGTTTCAGTAAGCCTATAAACAATTGTTATGGTTCAATTTGTAATACCTAAAATAGGTCGGAGTTTTTTTTTATGCAGTTATCCCTTTAAGATAATGTGGGTAAAAGAAATAATGTCGAATGAGGGTCACGCCATTCTTTTAATAAAGCTCAAAGGGGACACTAGGGATATAAATATAGATATGTCAAGAAGCTGAAAAAGCTCAAACGATCCAAAGATGACTTAAATCATATCCCAGTGCCGAATCATCATATAAAATTTCATAGAAAATGAAATACAATTATAAATATCACATCCATATATGAAATGAAGAACAACTCTTAATGCATTTGACATAAGCATTCGCTAGAAAAGATGTCGGGAAATTAAAGATTGATATGCAATCACGATTCAAAAGTGTGCTTGAGATATATTAGCAAGACAATTCAAAAAATTATACCTTTCATAAAAATAACCCTAAGTTACAAATCAATGTAACATTCATGTAAAGACGCTTACTCATCCTAAATAGGTGCACAAAACCAGTCTTTCGTAGAATGTAATGTGTACTATCTGCTAGATAAAAATATCAAAATCCTTCAATAATGGTGGTGTATGAGTACACAAAAGGAATAATCATAAGAAATTTACACAACATAGTAAATTCCAAAAGGATCGAGGGAGGAGTCATGCGGGTTATATCATTAATCATCATCGACTTAAATTTCGCATACAGACTCGAAAATAAAAATAAAATTTAATTTTATAAAAAAAATTGAAGGATGATGCAATTTGAAATAAGGTCGTATAAGCAGACAGCTGTGAACTAAAACAACCATCTACTCATCTGTTTGGAATAAACTAATATGGTCACTTCCTTTGTCTCTGTATTTGACATCATCAACTCCTAAAATAAAAATAAGAAAAAGCAAGAAAATTGGTAGGAGAAGAGATATAAGGGACGCTAATTGTCTCATGTACATAGCAGGATCTACACCAAAAGTTCATCAATCTCATTAGGCTGGGACATGAAAGGACCATGTACTTAGAATCTCCCCCAAACTTGAAATGCATTTTGTCCTAAAAAATGTTGGACTGGCCGATAAGGGAGTTGATTTGTTAAGAGAACGAGAAGACAAGCTGCAGATCCGCATAACGAAGGAGGACACTATTTAAGCATCGGCTCCACGTGAGCCAGGACCACGTAACGAAGGAGGACGCCATTCAGGGACAGTGTTAGGCGGCATGTTGAGGTTAGAGGCGACATTTTGGCAAAATTGGGTATTCTACCCAAAGAAGTAGTTTTGGTTAGCCAGACCCTACTCTATTCGCTGCTCGAGCGTATCTAATCTTTGATCGACACACTGCTGAAGCGTGTCGATGCTTAACTGGACCTTCACTAACTGGGTGGAAATCTCCTCCAAATGATCCATCTAAAGATCCTCCTCAACTTTCTCACCTTGGTCTTGAGGGTGACGGGCATAGGGTGGTCATGTCCTATTTGTGACGCCCTTTTTGGTGACATTAGGCATTTAACCTGATACGTTCTAAGTCAGGAGTCCACTGGATTCCCATGTTGGCATAGAGACTGGTAATAAGACTCGAGAAGTGATATCACGCGTTCATGGTCTTATCAACCATGCCTCTAAGCTGCCCATTGATGAAAACATCGATATCAACAGACCCCTTTGTCAAAATGGTATAAATTAACAATGCCCAATTCCACATCACATCGAACTGATGTGTCTTGGGCATCACCCTGGTACAAATAAATTTATAAATTCCCTTGGCCTGGGGAATGAAACAAGACTCCCTAATTAAACGAGGGCGACCAACTGTCTCCGCTCGTCCATAGGTCCACTCAGGCCCAGGCACGGCTATCCTATCACTAACAGTGGCCAAAGGTAAATTATAAGGCAAATAAGATTGATAGTTATCAATTTGTACAATAGGCAAGCCATAAAAATCTCAGATGGCGTTGGGACCAAAATAAACCAGGTTACCCCGAACCCATGACTAGTTGGGGTCCTCTCCCAAAACTCATCCACTGTGAGCGTAAAACTCACAGACAACAGGGACCACCGCTTCACCAGGAGCAACACACTTCGGTTATTCTTTGTAAAGTTCGAACTCATGCATATTGACATTGGTGAAGCCTGCATCCAATATGACTCTTTTGTACTTGTCAAAAGTTGATGAATATTTTTGTTGTCTCTCCCGAATAAGTCGCAGGGCCAAATCAATATGTTGAAATCCAATTGTCTATCAAAATCACGCAATAATATTATCTTATAATGCCATTAATTTGATAGAATAACTTACTAGATCCTCACGACATATGTCTTGAACCAATGTTTCAGGAGCTTATAACCATATCTCATAACATAATCGATGTGGAAAGAAATAGTTAAAATGCAAGTAATAATTAAATAAAGTAATTATAACAATAAAAAATAGTTAAAATGTATTCAAAGGATTAAGAAAAGTATCTTACATAGGCTTCCTCATTTTCAACCAAGATTTAAACAGGGTCATCTTCGAATAATCCGGTCCCATGAATAAGTCAGGTTTCATGCCATTTACAAAATTTCTTTCAAATTGCATACCACTAACTATGGGGTCGCCAAATACACGTCAATGAGTCGTGTAGGGAGTTCTTACTTGGGTCGATGGGTTTTTTCACTCTCACTATTCCCTCATCCAAGATATTTGCAGAATCGATATCGTTTTCTATCCTTTTCCTTCCATATCTATTGGAGGCTAAATCAAATTTATCATTAATAGTATTACCCGTATGCTTTGTCCCTTTTCTCAGTGGTCTCCCCGTAATAGTATTCATCTCCATTGATTTGTTCTGTTCCATATCAGTATCCCCTGTATGCTTCGTATGCTCTGCCTCTTTCTTAGTGGTCTCCCCCGTAGCAGCAGTATTCACCACCAATGATTTGTTCTGTTCCGTACCAGTATCCCTTATATGCTGATTTATCTCTTTCTCAGTGGTCCCCATCATCGTCTCGTGATCAGGTGGTATCATTATCGTATCATGGAGAGGTGGTATTATCATCGTATCCTGGTAAGGTGGTGTCTGCCAGTGGTGGGATGGTGTTTGCTCCCTCCTTCCCTCAACTAATTCATTGATCTTCTAGTTCATCTCAATCATACGATCCTCAATCTTTCGTATTTGAATACTATGATCATCAATCTTCCGGTTGATTTGAAGGAAGTTATCATTGAGCTTTTTTTGCATAGAAGTCACAACATCCAAGATTACCCTCATCAAATCATTAGTAATGTCAACTTCTTCTTTAGTTGGTTGTTCCTCTAAACTATATGCAAATATTGTACACTAAGTCCCTGGAAACCCATGAACATAATGCAAACAAGATTCTACATCATTTGGAACCAAAGGAAGAAGAGCAACATCCTGTCAATTAAAAAACAATAAAAACTTCATTAATGAAATACACAATAAAACAAATATTTCATTATCGTGTTAGAAATAATGAAAAGATTTTACTTGTTGTATATCCAAGATTTCAATAATCTCTTCATAGCTTGGATTTCCCGTCGACTTCCAATTACACATTCTAGGAACTTCTGTTCCTTTCTTTTCCAGCTGATAAAGATCTTCAAATTCAGGAAAGTTGCAAAATAATTCAAATACCAAAACGTAAACAAAGTTATATGTAAGAAATATGTGATGAAAAAAAAAGTTATTGTCATTTGATGTATAGTTGAATTCAACTGTTTACCTGTATTGCTAATGGGAAGCCAAAGAACGTATTAGTTTTAACACCATCCTTGTTCAAAAGTTTTTTAAGTGTAGTTAGAAGATTGGGATAAGACCTTTTTTCCCATGGATAATTATTAAACAACTCCAAGTTGTCCACAATATTTTAAAAAAATCAGTGTCAATTGAAAGTAGTCATTTCCTTAGCTCTTCAATACAGATTCGTAGATAACAGCAAGTCCCAATTTGTATCTGTCAAACTCAATTTTTACACTTGAAAAAGCTTCCTTTAATTCTTCAAGCCTCACAGCCTTTTTCCGGCCCCCAAAGTATTCATTAAATAATCTTTTTGTTGTATGAATGTTCTTAGTAAAATCACTATCATCATCAGAATATAAACCAGTAATTAAGGTGTAATCTGAGAGCCCAAATATCACTTTTGACCCCCAATACAAAACCACAACTCATTTTCATCGGGTGACTCAATCATCAGCATAACTAAAACATGTAGCACCACATTGGAGGGGTTCGTATTCTCCTTAATCCCATACAACTTTCCAAATGCAGAATCCAAGAATAATTTTTTTCTATTCTTCATCTAATTTTTGATAAACATAATCTACAACTGACAATTTACTTCTGCACGACACTTTTGCAGAGTATCTTTCTAATGGGAGCAATGAATGACATATTCTCTGTAATATAATTTTAAATTGTAAATATTAATCACAACAATTATGTTTTAAACATATAGAACCAAAAAAAACATGCAGTTCATATTTGAAAAAAAAAATCAGTTCATGTTTGAAAGAGTTTACCTATGTTTGCAAAGCCAAACAGATTAACACAAACTATTAAAATAAATTAAAATGCAAATTGTAAACATGAAACATATAAAAAGCAATAAACATAAACACCAATTATATTTCTACACATACAATTGATTGGAATTGTAGTTCAAAATATGTTGTTTAATTGAAGCATGAATCACTCAAACTAATAATATCAAAAATTTGAAAGAGAAAACTACAACAAATGACCAATATATCTAGATTAATTAGTCTGTGTGGGAAAAATGTGAGGGTAGAGTAACCAACCACAATGATGAATTAGGTTGAGCATTTGAAAGAATTACCTTGATAATGTTGAGGAAAATGAAAACAAATCAAGAAGAGCTATTGAGTCGATCCAAAGAGGGTCTCTTGTTTGTCAAGAGCTATTAGAGGTAGGGTTTTGATTTGATTTTTCTTCCCTAACAAATGAATTGTGAAAGAGTTGATCACATTGACTCAGTCGGTTATCGATCGATTACTTGAAGTCGAGGAGTAGAATCAATTACTCTACCTATGTTGTTGTTGGTCTTAGTGAATACTCGACTAGTTCCGGCTTAAAAAAGAGTAGTATAGACACTTTCTATCTCCTGCTTTTTTGACCAAATCAAAGGCCATAAAAGATAAACAAATGGATCTTCTGGTGTACACAGTTGGGTTGGATTTGGTTGAATTGAATAATTATAAGATGAGATAAGATGGGATGGGTCGGGTGAGTTTTCGGTTTTTGAGTGAGGATTGCTCCCTAATTAATGTGGGATTGATCAAATACAACCATTTGACCCGATGACTAAACATTTATAGCCTTTGACTAGCCAAAGAAGGGATCTGACGAAACAACTCCTGGTACATGTCCTGGTTGACCTTGGTCGTCAAGTGGTCGACTAGACAACCACATTGGTTGTCTAGTCGACCACATTGGTTTCATCTTCGTCTTCTTCATCTCCGGCGACAATGGTGTTTATCTTCGTCTTCTTCATCCGACATCTGGTTCACTGATCACAGGTGAACCACTGTAGTCGACCACTTTTCCGTTCGCGTCCATCCAGATTTGGTGTCTCCCATATCCGATCACCTCCATCCACGCCCAGCGTCCATCTCCAGCCAAGATCCCGCCTTAGCCTCCATCTTCGGCCAAGATCCCCATCTCAGGAGCTTTCTCCCGCTGCTTCACCATGAACGCAGTCGTCGGAGCGTGCCATAAACGCAAATGGTAGATAAAGGGTATTGATGACACTTTTAGCTAAAAGTCACTATAAAGGTATATACTCCCTCCGTCCCTAAATTATCGCTCTCCTTTCCTTTTTCGTCCGTCCCAAAATAATTGTTCGCTTTGAAACTTACCTTTTTAGAACATTACTTTTATCACTTTATCCTTATTTTTTCATTCTATTTTAATTATGGACCACATACACATGGATATTAAAGGAAACTACACATTAAACTAATATAAATAATCAAGTCAATTGTTTTTTCTTAAATTATGCGTTGAATCAACTAGAACGATTATTTAGGGACAGAGAGAATATTTTTTAAGTTTGTAAATCCCCCTAAATACACATCCGCGGACGATACATGTCGGACTGGTTGAACTTTGGTTTGGTATCGTCCTTTTTAGTTTCGTTTCATGTTTAACATTATTTAATAGGTTAGTGAAATTGAGGGGATCATCAAATCAAATCGGCAGAAACTTTTCGAGGAAAGGGAGGGACGGAATGAATGAGGGTTGAGTCTGAACAAATATGCGAGTGCAGGTGGGAATTGTTGCAACAGGAGAAAAGTGACCAGAGATATTACAAACAGGAGGACTGCTCTCTAGAATAAGGGGAAGTGGGTGGGGGGAGTGAAGGAGCGTGGTTCGGTGTCGGAGATGAAGGGAGGTGGTGCTTCTTACACTTTCCCAGCGAAGAGGCGATGGAGAGGGCTGGTGATTGCAGTGTTAGGACTCGTTTTGCTTTCCATGCTCGTTCCTCTTGTCTTCTTACTTGGCCTCCACAACGGCTTTCATTCTCCTGCCGGTAATTGTCTTACTCTCTCTAGATTTAGATTTAGATTTAGATCTAATCTGGTTCAAAATTCGCTATTCTGTTTAAGTAGTTTGTAATGCTCATCTTCGCCTCTGTTAGATCTGATGATCCGAGAGTAGATTACTTTTAGTTATTATTCTGTTTGCTTCCATCCTGAATAGGCTCATCATAGTCCCCCTTCCCGTATACTTTCAACTATTTTAAAATAATACTCCTAGTCCCAAAATAAGCGGCCATGAGTAATAAACAATCATTCCTCACTGTTCTCTAATACCAATCTTTACCTGTTCCAACAAGTAAATAATGGTCCCTTGGACAAGCATTTGGAGTTCAGATCTTGACTACTGTTTCTGTTTAACTAGATGCATATTTTACTTTCTTCATCTTATAACAACATGCCATAGGTTTTGTTACTGTTCTGATCCTCCCTTCATACCAACTAGTATAATCACATGTCTGGTTTTCTGATTTGTTTTCCCCTGCCCTTTTTTCATCAATGATACTAGTTCACGATTGGTTTGCTGTTGTATCCATTATGTTTGTGCTATGACTTGATTTGACACTTTCTTCCTATGCAACTTTTGCAGGGTATGGTACTGAACAACGGAGTTCAGCCTCAGTAAGATTTTAAGGCTGCTTTAAACTCGCTACTACTACAAGTGTTTTTTCTTTTTTGGTCTTCATAATTTCTATTGTCTTTTTAATATTATTTTTTCTTATTTCCAATTCAAATCAGAATGGTCTCAGGTTTTATGATAGAGAAGGTCGAGGTAACACCAGGAATCAGTCAGAGGTAGTACTTCAGTTTGTTTGGCAGTTTTGTTGCTCGTTGTTCAGTAATATTTACTGGATACTGTAGAAAATATTGCGAATTTTAATTTATTCAAATTTCTTTATTCATAGGTCTTCTTCTCGCAATTTCTGTCCATGGGATGCCTTCCATACTTCTCTTTACTTAAACAGATAAGATACTGTCTTTTAATTTCATTTCTAACTTTATCTATTTATTTGCAGGGGAGGCAGTCAACACATGTAGATGACCTCATAAGACAGTTTACACCAACTCTTCCAAAGGTTCATTGCATTCTGCTTTGATGGTTAAGACTCAACTTCTTGCACTATTAGTTCATTGACAGTAGTATCATAATATGTTGGTTAGACTTGTCTTTGTTTTAGGAGATGGAATCCGCCCGAAGGTGATTTTGTGAAGTAGTCTCTATTTAATGTCATTATGGTATGGATTGAGAAGTTTAGTGTACGAGCAGCGTTAGGATTTCAAATGCCTTAAGGACGTTCGACTTTCACATTTTAGTAGGCTGACCATGGGCCCACTGCTTTTGTTACTTGTATATATTGGTTCCTTATAACAAATGAGTGGGATGATTCTTTCCTTGGTTGGTTTTAAGAGCTACCTGGAAGGTTAATTTGGTTCATGTCATTATCACCCTTAATCTTTTCCAGCTAAATGGGGGTTCCACACCTTTTTGGTCATGAGTATGCGGCTTTCCGTCCCTTGGATTCCAGTAAATTGTTTCTCAGTGGTGGTTCAGAGTCGTGATGATGGTTGAAGTGCCCTTCTGATGATGAGAAAATTAAAATATGAGAGAGAGGGAATCATGGAAGATGACAGGGTCATTGTTAGCTAGGTAGGAAAACATTTGATGTTCGCATAAGATTCTACAAGGGTGGATTCATTTTCCAGTTAGTGAAAAGATCTAAAGGCAGACCTTATGAGCTTATACTCTCTTTACATGAGTTACTTTCGGTGTGTAACTGGATAGTGAGGGCGCCAGATTTAATAGCGTCTTTTGGGGGAAGCGATAGGAGAGATGGCGTGAAGTTGTTGTAGCAAAGGAAGAAAATAGATCTGGCCAGTTCGTCAGGATTGTGGTGAAGAGCAAGATGAGGACGTTGGTGATTTGTCTTCCGGAATAGTCGGTGAACTCAGGGCGGAGTTGGGTGGCTGCGAAGTTGATCAGATTTGGAAGAGATAGCAAAATTGAAGAGAGAAATTTCTTTAAGTCGTATAAGGAGGCGGCGGATATTCCTTTGTGGCCAGATTTTTCCTTGAAGACCATAATTTAGATGTAGACTTCGAGGTGGAGGTCGATTTGTGTGAAGGTACTCTAACTTTTGGATAGATGTACTTGTCAAAAAAAAAAAAAAACTTTTGGATAGATATCTTGTGGGCAGAGTTGGTCATCTTGATTGCCAAATCCGTCACACGTGAGTTGCAGAAATGGGTGAATAATAGGTGGAAGTTGGTTGGTGGCGTGAGGGTGGTGGATATGAATGGGAAGTATTTCTCTCTAAAGAGGAAGCTGTTCGGATCTTGAGGGAAAAATTGGGCTGTAAATTAAGAGTTTGGCTGGAAAGATGTGAGTCGATAAGGTGCTGTCACCGAGAGAATCAAAAGCCCCAAGTAGCATGGATTAGGGTGTTGGGGCTTCCTCTATACTTGTGCGGTAACCATGTGTTTCAGGAAATCAGTAGGATCTGTCGGGGTTTCATCAAGACATACAAGGATACAAAAGAGAGAAGAGATTAGAGTTGAGAATTGAGATGTGGGCAAGAATTTATGTGCATTTCAGTCAGAGTATTCTGGCATGTGTTTGCATAGGTGTTGGGGGGAGAACATTTTTGGTCCTGATTCAGGTAAAATGACTAACCTTCTGCCATGTTATGAGGAACCTTGGTGGCTGAGGCGAAGTAGGGAGGTAATTGGGGGTAACGTCATCAACCGAGAGTGCATTAAATGTAGAATGTGGAATGATAGGTCTAAGAATTCCAATTTAGAAGGAGAAACGGCAGCGTTTTTGGAGTGGCGAATGAAGAGCACATCAGGTTCGATTTTTGTGGCTCGGGGATTGGTCCATCTAATGGCTTAAGCAGGTTAGGAGCCGGTTCACAATTTAATAAGTGTGTTGGATACTCACGAGGGTAGTGTGGGATTCATTTGTGGGCTGTTTCCTTCAACTTTTAAAGAAAGGCCTATTGGGAATGAAGGAAAAGAGGGCGGTCCCAAAGAGGAGACTCGTGCAATCACAACCCATATTAATAGACGATCATCTCATCTGTAGCACGATAGAGCTTCTTCTCCCTCGGGTAATCAAGGTTGAGATGATTCGCATAGTGGAAACGGAGGACGAGAGCCCTTCCAGTAAAGACAACAAGGTCGCAGGTTAGTGAAGGAGAGGCACGGATCCTAGCATCCTAGCAGAGCAGGCATCGACCCGACCCTGATAGATTGTGAGAGATCGGCTGAAGTTCCGGAGCCAATCCAAGATGAAGTTTTGATTTGTTCTTCGTTGTCGGTGACTAGGATTCTTTTGCATCAGATTCTTTGCTGTGGTCAGGGATTTAAAAGATATATCGGTTTGGGTAAAAAGGAGGATTAAAGGCTTTGGAAGATTTTGGGGAAGGTCATGTTGAGTATGAAGAGATGATTTTGAACTTTATAATGGACACTGAGAGAGGGATGGAAGTGGACGGAGAAAGGTAGTAGTACCAAAAGTAAGAAGAATTAGACGAGGTGTAGTAGGGATGAAGTGGAGCCCCACTTTTCGTCGCAATTTTCAAGATTTGGAGGTGGATTCTTTTTTGCATTTTATTGCGAGATTACATGCTCAAGATATATGACATCACGAGGATCAAGTGCTTTGGAAGGGAGATAAATCTAACAAGTTTACTGTTAGATTGTACTATTGAGTGTTGACTTTGGCTGGCGTCCCTACGTTCGTCAAGAGTTTTTAGTTGGACCCTCCACACATAGTAGGAATGAGCTCAAGGAAGATCCCCACGTTCACATCA
This sequence comes from Codonopsis lanceolata, assembly GCA_013146195.2. Taxonomy (NCBI): domain Eukaryota; kingdom Viridiplantae; phylum Streptophyta; class Magnoliopsida; order Asterales; family Campanulaceae; genus Codonopsis; species Codonopsis lanceolata. The sequence continues at coordinate 89,602,318 of CM028381.1, forward strand.
GATCAAACCGTGTTGAAGGGTGAGCGAGCTGATGATACTGCCAGCTCTACAAGTAAGTTGCTTCTGTACAGTACACCTAAGAAAATGAAGTGAGCCTCGTGGCCCTTATCTTACTTTTTTGTTTGCCCAAAGTGCTTTGGTATCATAGTTGTCAAAGTCGAGATGCGCCAAAAAGGCGCTCACGGAAAAAATACTTAGGAAAAATATATAAAATATATATAACTAAACAAATCTCAACACAACATGTTATAAGTGAGCATAATACATGCAATTAAATTATAACATATTATCAATAACATAAACAAACTACTGAACAAGTAGCTCAAGTAATGTACAGGGTAGGAAGAACTAAGAATAACTCATAAATATATAGTTTTAAAAAATACAATAGAGTAATGAAAGTAAATAGACAGAGTAAATTTGTTTCAAAAATATTTTTTTAAGTTAAAAAAAGTATAGAACTACAGAGTATTTAATTAAAAAAAATTGAAGTCTGAACTTTTTTTTAAAAAAAATAGAAGTCGAAAACTGAATACTATCTATTTTAAAATAGAAGTCGACTTCGAACTACAGACTACTTAAAAAAAGTTATTTTTCCTGATCGAAGAAGGGAGGAGAGAAAGAGATGCGCTAACTTGAACATATGGTCCTCTTTCTGAACTGAAGAGGGAAAGCATGAAAGAAAAATTGAAGGGTTACTCGCAGTCGACTTCGAAGTCAGAGCATTTCACAAAATGAGAGCTTACTTGTGAAGAAGGAAGCCTTACGGACTTTCAGTCAACTTCGAAGACCAGCCTTGACGTTGTAGTGTCGAAGTCAAAGCCTTGACGTCGTAGTGTCGAAGGTCAAAGTTACACACGAAATCGATAGTTTAATGCTCGTTCGTTTGTTTGCGTCGTCTTATTTGGGAAATTTAGGGCTTTATTCTTATATTTATACCCAGACTAAACTAGGTCGTTTGGTCCTACAGAAACTAAAAATATATATAAAAAAATTAAGTGAGCGCCTTTCACCGACTTCGAAGTCAGAGCTTTTCACATAATGAGAGCTTACTTGCAGAGAAGGAAGCCTTACGGACTTTCGGTCTACTTCGAAGACCAGACTTGACGTCGCAGTGTCGAAGGTCGAAGTTACACGCGAAATTGATGGTTTAATGCTCGTTCCTCGGTTTGCGTTGTCTTATTTGGGAAATTTTGGGCTTTATTCTTATTTTTATACCCAGACTAAACTAGGTCGTTTGGTCCTACAGAAACTAAAAAAATTAAGTGAGCGCCTTTCACCGCCTCTCGCCTTTCGAAAAGGTGCCAAAGGCGTCGCCTTTTCATCGCCTCGGACACATGAGGCGCTTTAGCCTCGCCTCAGGCGCCAAAGGCGCTCGCCTTTGACAACTATGCTTGGTATTTTGTCGACCCATGATCCAAGGACGTCATCCCACAGTATGTTCAAGATATTTTTTTAAGTCTCATTAGTTGCCTGTGCTTGGCCATTTACCTGCAGATAAGATATGGTGGAGAGAAGTGGTGATGAATGTCATACTTTGCAGTGAATGCCATCACTTGTGTATTGGAGAAAGGGGTGTCATAAAAGAAAAAAAGGAAAGAACTATATAAACTACTGTAAGTCACACATGATCGTCTCTTTCAAGGCTTAAAAGCCAGTTCATCTCTTTGTCTTTCTTTTTCTTATCTTCCTTTTTTTTTTCTGAAATCAAGGCTAAGTGAATGCACATGGACCTCTGTTCTTGATCTTCCTTCATCATTCGATCAAGAAAAATACTAGAACAGTTCAAGAAACAAAAAACCCATGTCAAAAATTGGTATCAGGGCTCAATTTTCCTAGAAAACTATGATTAGTTTTTTCATGCAGCCATCAAAATCCTAACCCGCCTTCATGGGAAACGTAGCCGTCAACATGCTAAAACCCTAGTTCATGTGATTCCTTGACGCCACTATCAAATCAGGAACTCGCTATGTCATCGAGCAGCTCCGGCATCCACCTCCATGTCTTCAACATCATCATTGCCAGTTCACAGCGGCACTTCGTCGTTGTCTTCCATCATTTCCATCATTGCTGAGCCACCTCACATAACTTCCCCCACTATTACCATTTGATTTGGTTGTGGGGATTAAAGAAGCTTCATAGTTGAATCAATGGGAAAAATGGTGATCAGAAAAGAGGAGGGAGTGCTTAAGTGGAGAGAGGAGTTGGGTGAGTGGGTAAAGAACGCCATGGAGAAAGAAAGGAGAAAAATTAAAATAAAAATAAAATTTTAGGTTAAGAGCATGTGTAGAGAACATGTTTATGTGTAAGGTTATGTATGTCATTTACAAAGATAAAATTGAAATTTTGTACACACTTAACAGAAAAGTCTAACTTACATTCAAGAAAGGGGTATATCAGGGGCCATAACCTCAGTATGATGGGCTATTTACATAAGTTGAGACTTGAGATACAGTGACTGCCTTACAAATTTTTTAAAAGTTCGGTGGCCTCTAAGTGCTTTTTGCTTATTAAGAAAGAGATGTTCGTGTGTTTGCAGTGTTGCTTGAAACACAGCACACTGATCTGGTGACAATATCGTATTAAGTTCTTTGCTCCTGGCTCCTGCAATATGTCATTAGTGTTGAGCTTATTATCTCCTTGTACATAGGCTGCATCACCTATTTTGATACTTTTTATATAATTATTACTTATCAAAAAAAAGTGTTGAGCTTATTAAGTTTGGGGAACCAAACAAAAGCCTTGAACTAAACGGTAAGTTTTGGCTGTCCAAATGAATATCTTGATTGTGTGTAGTGTCACTTGAACAGTACCTTAACTTCCCAAATGGAAAGTCTCTACAGTTTAATTGCTGTTGATCTGTTTTTGCCTTTTGTCAAACCTTAATTGATGCTCCATTTTCATTTATACTAAGGTTCCGTTTGTTTCACGGAAAATGACTTCCGGAAAATGATTTCCAGAAAATGAAATCATTCTATTTTCCGGTGTTTGGTAATATTTATGAATATGTTGTGGAAAACAATTTCCGGTGTTTGGTGGTAAACTTTGTGAAAATGGGTGTGTATATATATTGTACAAGGCTTATGACCCGTGTATACTAGCTACTTTACGGATGAAATAATGACCATAAAATGGTAGCATGCCTTGGATAATTTCGCAATGTATAAAACATAAAATTTCACATTACTCAAAAATAAATTACGTAAGTCTAATGTGTACATAACATTGTGTCCCAAATGATGATTATGTTCATACACTAACAAAATATTATCGAAAATCTATTAATTGTTTTAAAAATAACCATCCTCCAAAGTTTTTTTGTGCTTCAACAACATAACATAAAACTAGTATCCACGTCACTCTTGGGTCATGAATTTTTCAATACATTTCCTTCAAAGGTTCTCACTTTTTACCATAAATCCTCTTGCCAAATCCTTGTTAAAATCAAATGATCAAACACCGAACCAAGAAATTCTTCATCAAAGCCTTCAAGAAGACAAGAACATCATCTATTAATTGAAATGCCAACCCCTGTAGAAAAATGATTACAGTTGGAAAATCTAAAAGAGCTGTTTTATGTTAGCTGAAGATGTTTCTGGTGACAGCTAAGAAAGTATCTGTAAGAATAGTATTTGTATATTAGTTCAGCTTCTAACATACAATCTCAAGATTAAAGAAGTGACTTGAACCATGTATAAACTGGGAATGTGTTTCTAGCTTTTTCTGAACATTTGATATATGTTACAAAACACAAGCATCTATCTCCTTGCTTGATAGGATAAACTCACTAGTCAATAAACCTAGCTATTCAGAGTCCTTTGGAGGTGCAGAGTCAATAAAACCCCAGAAATTTTGCAAAGGAAACTTGGTTTAGGTTATATAAGTTATTATGCATTGGCAGTATGTTGCTGACCAGATTCTTGCCATACTCATATGCTAGTGTTGATACGTCTGCAGTTTGCCCCGCAAGAAGTGCAATAGCCTTGCAGCTGTTTGTCAGACTCTTAATTATTTTTTCCTCGATAAAAAATGAGTTTGTCGGCAAGTCAAAGTTTCATGAACAAAACATACAGGTACTTGTTCTAATTTCTGAATCTTTTATTCGAGCCAACAACTACCGGTGACAAAGAAGCTTTACATTAGCATTGTAGAAAGAAAAAAACAGCTTTTCAAAAAAGGTAGAGTGATGGTGTCAATAGAAACTCCATCATTCATAGTTTGAAAGGAAAAAAGAAGATGACAATAACAGTGACGATAGTTGCTAATCAAGGAAGAAACGTTATGGAAGACCAATTTTGGCATCACTAAACTAAATACACAGTTACTCACAGAAGGTAAGGCCATGGCTTCTGTTTTCCCTTTTGAAAGTACCTGTATTGCTATCTTCCAAATTAGCAAACATGCTGGAAACTCTAATTCAAGGCAGATCATACATACTAGTAAACACTCAGGGAGAAATTCATTCCAATAATATAACTTCAGTACCTATATATAATATGCACAAATAAACATAATTTCAACACCTATTGAAATCTAGAAATCTAGCGCACAAAAAAACTGAAACCTACACTAAATAAACCCCTATGGTCAACAAAATCGAATACATAGACTTAATCCACAAACCCTAACGGCTTTGGAGACGAAATAGAGAAATCAAAGAAGGAAGAGAGAGGCGCACCTTGAGGAGAGAGAATGTCCGTTGCAGAGAGAGGGAGAAAAGAGAGCGTCTAGGAAGAGAACAGAGTCTTGCCTGCGTCTGTTGGTGAGAAAGAGAGCCGTCGCTTAGGAAAATGATTTACGGAGGCAATGGTCCGTAAGTCATTCTACGGAGGAAAATAGGCTATTTTCCGTTGACTGTAAAATGATTTCTGTCGACCCCTCTTTTCCTAATGTTACCAAACACCGGAAAATATGGAAAACGTTTTCCGTGAAACAAACGGAGCCTAACCGAGTGTTGTATCATTGTCTTTATTATTATCGCGTGCTTCACCTCTCAGTATATGAACAGTTTTTAAGGTAGAGATTCAGCATACACCAATTTACAATCCTATTCTGTAACCACTATCCATTGTAGTCATAATTTTTAGGTAATATGCTCTCAGAGTTCTGCATGATGATTTGTAAGCTTGCAAATGCCTTTTTAAAAAAATAAAAATAAAATTAATGACAACCATTGGGTTGAAGTGCAGGCATCTGAAATTTAACCTGTTTTTTTTTTTTGTCATGCTTATGTTTTTCATCAGGATTTTGAAAGAAACTCTAGCAAGGAACCTATGAACAAAATCAGAGGTAGGTTACAGTCTTACTTAACTGGAAGAAATCTGATTTTGGAAGATTTGTCTGCTGAAATCCGTTCTTTTACCGTGCAGTATCGTTTTTGTTTATTAAAGACATCCTTAAGGATGCTAATTGAAGCTCACTTTGGATTAACTACTTCCCTTTTATATTGAAAAATTATTTGCAGGATCCTATGGGCCTACTGATGTATTAAAACCACGTCCAAAAACAAATGTATGCATGTTTCATGATGGTGTGTGCTTTATATTTGTGATGAATAAGCACCACGGGTCCATGGTTAACTAAATTATTTGGTGCAGAATACTAGGGTCGGTGCTCCGGGTGGAACTAGTGAACGTATACAAGTCATTGATGAGTCTGAAAAATTATGTGAGTTGAAATTCGGGAGCTACTGCTTGTGGCGTCGAGAAAATAGGGAAAATATGGAAGATTCTATTGTGAAGAAAATGAAAGACCAGCTTTACGTGGCTCGAGCTTACTATCCTAGCGTTGCAAAGCTTCCTGCCCTTGACAAGTTGTCACATGAACTGAAGCAAAATATTCAGGAGTTTGAGCGTGTCCTCAGTGAAAGTTCTACTGATGCAGATCTACCACCAGAGTGAGTTCAGATATCGAAACAGCATCTTCACTTTTATTATATATAATAATACTGACAGAAACAGATAAACTAAATAATTTTTCTTTTTCACATTGCACTAAATATTTAGTTGCTCATCCTGTGTGATTTTTCTGGCATTGGGATTTCCTAGTGGTTGGCCTATCAATGGCATGGTACATGGATAATATTCTTCTCTATCATTCCGTCAATTATATGATGTTCATGTATAAATTTCAATGGATAGCTATGTGGTCTTACTTCTTATTGGGATTCTGGCATTGGGATTTCCTAGTGGTTGGCATATCAATGGCATGGTACATGGATAATATTCTTCTCTATCATTCCGTCAATTATACGATGCTCATGTATAAATTTCAATGGATAGCTATGTGGTCTTTCTTCTTATTTGCTGCGACTTCTGAAGCATGTCCAACTATATACTTTCAGGCTCTCACCTGGCTGACTAATTCTGTACCTGCTGCTCTTTGTTAATCAATTATTTTCTCAAAAGATAACTGAACTCGTTACCATAATTTCTCATTGTGGCCATCATGACTCAATTGTTTCCCTTTGTACTGGCTATCAGTTGATCACGTGGCACATTCCTAAATCCTTCTCATTTCTAAGTTATCACTGGAGCTCTTTCAATAAACCTTAACTCCTGCAACTTCCTTGATGTACATCTATATAGTAAATTCAATCTATGTTATCGTGTGTTTTTCCTAGCCTCGACCTATGGTTCTTTTGACCTTACCTGTGTCTTTCTGGAACTGTGGCATTGTTTTCTTAGTTCTTTCTTTCTTTGTATCACATCTATCTTCTTCTTCCTTTGATTTGGTTTCTGTTTTTAGAAACGCTTCTTTCTTGCTATCTCTTTCTTCTCTCTTTTTTTTGATAAGTAAGAGTATTATATAAAATATAAAGCGCCAATAGAGGAGACACAACCTATGTACACGGGAAGTATACACAGACCAACACTAACTATAAGCTAAGTTATTCACAAAATTACAAAAAGGACTAATACCCTGCCACACCTCCTCGTAACCCCAAAAAGACAACATATGGAGAATTTGATTCTTAAGATCAGCCATGCTCCTTTCTTTGTTCTCAAAAGCTCTAGCATTCCTTTCTCTCTGTTAAGTTACCAACTCATCAAAAAGCTTAAGCTATTAGATAGGGGCTCAACAATGTATATCAAGCTTAACACTCCCCTCATGTGTAACCCGTCCACACGTGGAGTGATACACAAACATGCCTTACCAAGGGCATCACAAACCAAATAGAGTGACAACATACACTCAAAATATTCCTGGTAACAAATGCAAGTGGGATGACTCAAACCCACGACCTTGCCAAACCGCCATGTTAAGTTACCAACTCATCTAAAAGCTTAAGCTGTTAGATAGGGGCTCAATAATGTATATCAAGCATGTGTTGGTAACTTAACACTCTCCAAATAGTCCAACTCATTGCTAACGGCACAGTATCCCAAAAGGAATTTCTCTTCTTCCGTTTATACAAAGACCAAGCCCGAAGCAAATCAATGACCGAATACGACATCACCCACGACACATGAAATAACTTCAGGGGCCAGGGCGAAATCCCACAGATCCCTCGCAACTGGACAATGAAGAAGGAGATGATTAACACTTTTAGCATCCCTCTTGCACATGAAGCACCAATTAGTGTAAATCTTGCTTCGCCGCCTCAAATTATCACCTGTCAAAATGGCTTCGTTGGCTGCTTCCCACATAAGGAAACCCACCCTCGGAGGAGCCTTCGTTTTCCACACATTCTTCCACTGAAAAGATTTATCCGCAATTTGCATTTTCTGATAAAAGGACTTCACAGAAAACGACCTGTTCTGCACCTCTTCCCACAAGGCCGTGTCCTCAATATCCTTGTTGATCTTCTGATTGTACAGATTTTCAAAAAACTGCCCCAGGATATCCACTTCCCAGTCTTGCAAATTCCTTCTAAACGACGGATTCCACGTAGAAGTATCACCAATGAAAGATAAAACTGAGCTTACCATCTCTTCTTTTGTTAATCGCCAAATTAGGCAGAGAAGGAAAAGCAAGCTTTAACTCCCTAGTCCCCACTCCATTTATCGCTTCAGAATTTAACGGAGTCCCCTTTTCCAACGGCAAAGGAAATGAACCTCTTCATCAGGACCCATTTTTTTCAAAATACCTTTCCAAACCCCAACTCCGAAAGAGATGTGAACCTCATTAGGAAGCCACAAATGATTACCTGTTCCATACTTGGCCACTACAACTTTCTTCCAAAGCGCTTCACCATCCCTCAAATATCTCCATAGCCATTTTCCCAGCAAGGCTGAATTAAAAACCTTGAGCTTTCCCACCCCCAAGCCTCCTACTATCAAACTGAAGCAAATTGAATCCCACTTAACCAGATGATACTTCTTTACCTCTGACTAACCTTCCCACAGGAAATCTCTTTTCAATTTATCAAGTCTCCTTGCCACTGAACTAGGCATATCAAACACAGACATGAAATACGTAGGCAGATTCAAGAGGGTACTCTTGATCAGAGTATGCCTACCACCCTTGGACAGATATTTTTTTTCCAACCTGCTAACCTGCCCTCAAACCTCTCAATAACCGGATTCCAAATGTCTTTGTTAGTGGAGTGTGCCCCCAAAGGCAACCCTAGATATGCCGTCGGAAGAGTTCCAGACTTGCTCCCAAAAAACGACGCAAGCAGATCCACGTTACTCACAGCTCCCACAGAAATTGTTTCACTCTTCTGAATATTAATTTTCAAGCCAGAAGCAGCTTGAAAAAATAACAGGATCTGCTCATAATTCGCCTCACAAAAAACAAGAGTGTCATCCGTGAAAAGTAAATGGGAAATGACCACTTCTGTGCCTTGCCCACCACCAACATCAAAACCTTGAATAATTCCGCTTGAAACTGAAGAATCCACAATTCTGCTGAAAGCTTCCATCACTAAGATGAAGAGAAATGGAGACAATGGATCACCTTGCCTTAGGCCTCTTGAGCTCTCAAAAAAACCAGCTGGTTCTTGAGAATTTGACGGAGGAGATACAGAACAGAATCCACTTCCTCCACCTATCACCGAAACCCATCCTCGTCAGTAGGTACATCAAGAAGTCCCAACCCATATGATCATAAGCCTTTTCAATGTCCAGCTTACAAACCAAACCTGCCTCGCCTCTTCTGATCTTGGAGTCCACAACTTCGTTCGCTATCAGAATAGCATTAGTAATTTGGTGGCCACCAAAGCAAGCTGAGAATTGGAAATCACCTTTCCTATAACACTTTTTAATCGAAAGGACAGAACTTTCGCAAGAATCTTATATACTCCCCCGATAAGGCTAATAGGTCTAAAATCTTTAATATCATCAGCTCCCTTTTTCTTTGGAATCAGCGCTATGAAGGATGCATTCAAACTCCTCTCAAAACACTTGTTAACGTAAAAGAAATGAACAACTGCCATCAGGTCCTCTTTGATCACCTCCCAACAATTTTGAAAGAAGGCCATAGGGAATCCATCTGGGCCCGGAGCTTTATCCCCCTTCATACACTTGACTGCTGAAAGAATTTCCTCTTCTGTAAACTGCACCTCCATATCATCCTTATCTTGAGAACTGAGGGAATTAAAAGTGACACCATCCAGATCTAGAAACCAGCTTCTATCCTTCGAAGACAGCCCTTTATAGAAATCATCAATGCCATTCCTAATCTCGCCTTCGTCCTCCAGCATAACATCTTCTCTTCTTCCCGTTTGCACCAAATTGCATTAGTTCATTCCTTTTTTTGAGGTTCTTCTTCTTTGAACTTGTGCTGCAGATTACTCATCTCTTAAATCTTTTCATTCTCTTCTTTACAGTCGGATAGCAAGTGCCCCTTCCCCCCCCAAAAAAAAAAATCTTCTCAAGTTGGCATCAGCTCCCATTTGTAGTATTTTCATCGCTATAGTTTTTTTATCTGATCGCTTTTCCCACTTAAGATTTCAGTCGTCTGTCTATTGTATCTCATATGTAAACTTGAGAATTGGCTGGTACCACCGCATTACTGGATGGTGACCGGTCCGGATAGTCCAGCTTTAAGGGGTTTGTTATAGAGATCACAACTAGAGGCCGTTACGTCATGAAGCAGTGAAGATATCCATCCGGAACATTTCAATGACTGCTACAACTAGTTTGCACTTGCTTTGCAAAGCCTGAATTGTGTGGACATGGTATTTACAGCTTGAAGGAGAAGAAACCATACACCTGTCCGCCCCAAAAAAAGAAGTCCTCATGTCCTCACCTGTTCTAACCATTTGATGTAATCTAGTGACTAGTGGCTTTTTCTTTCCAAAGACGCGTACAGCTTGTCCCATCATTATAGGGTAAATAGATTAGCTGTAATTACGTTGTGGTATGCTACTTTGTTTGATAATGGTAATAACTAGATTGTATTGGGTCAACAATATCCATGAATTTACTACCCTAGGCTGCTGTAATCACTTATCATCTCCAGTAGTTGTCGGTGACCAGAAACTTCTAATTCGTATCGGCTTGAGTCAATATCTGTAGCACTCCCTCTCTTTCAGGCAAAGAGTACACTATTCTATTTTGAGATGTTTCACTTAAAGAGTCCACTTTTAAAAATTAATCCTACAATCTCTTGAACCTTTCAACTTTACCCTCCACATATGGTATAATCATCTTGACTAGACTCAAACATTTTTGTAATTATAATCAGCTGTAATAATACTTATTTATCTCTCAATCATGGACTTTTTGGGTGGAATGGAGGGAGTAATTATTAATAATTAGGGGAGATAGAAATTTATTAATGATTAAAATTTTAATTATAGTTGTCGCTATTTTATTAATTTATCATTTAAAAATGTATTTGTGATATTGGATTTATATAATTGCTAAAAAGGCTATATTAGTATATTTTTATTTCAATTTTTAGGATTCTCTCGAAAAAGTATATATCAGGTCTAATCAACACAATATTTCCGAATATGCTTTTGAACAATAGTAGGTTATTGCCCTCGTCTTTTTCTTCAAATGATTATGAAAATTATATTTGGAGTATATTTATAGTTTAACACTCCTAAATATCAGAAATTTTTGATTTTGTGGAACTTTACTAGCAAGAGTCATTAGTTATATAAGCTGCTTTCCAATGGTATCCAATTCAACCTTAGACATTCAATATCTGATATTTCAAATTTAGTGCTATACAGGTAAAACTTATGCCGTGCTTAGAGTCACACCCCTACCCAAAGTGTCCAAAGGCCTGGTAAAAAAGGAGGTTGCCTAGGTAGCGTGACAGCCGGCATAAACCTTTTTCAGATCACTATGATCATGAAAGTTGCTTAAGATGGTTTGGACATCTACAATGTAGACCGCTTAGTGCACACGGTGGGAAGTGATGGGACCAATATCAACCATGCTAGCTAGAGATAAGGAAAGACCAAAACTAACATAGACATCGGTAAGAAAGATATGAATGAGTTTGGCCTATGTGGTGACCTTAGTTTGGACCCAACTGAATGGCAGAAAAGGATTTATCTTGCAAACCTCAAGTGATTGGGACTAAGGTTTAATTTATTTGAGATCAAGCTTGTATAATTTTACTTCATTCTTGCTTTGATAGTAATGGTTAATAATACGAGATGCCTTTCTTGAAAATTTATTAATTAAAGGGTAATATAATTATTAATCATCAGGGAAAGACAGAACTTAATTTCTCATAATTTACTATTTACTCCCTCCGTTCTAGGCAAAGAGTCTATCGCACTATTTTAGGATGTTTCACATAAAGAGTCCACTTTCAAAAATTATGTTTGCAATTTTCGTAACTTTTCATCTTTACCCTCCACTTGTATTGTAACCATATTGATTGTGCTCAAGTATTTTACTAGTAATTATGATCAACTCCAATGACATTAATATATCCCTTAAATATTAGACTTTTCAAACAAGGACTCTTTGTGCAGAACGGAGGGAGTATTAAAGGATATTATCAACTGTAATATAACCCATTTATGTGTATGCGCACACGCCTGACCGGGTTTATTTACTTTCTTTTACTATTATATTTGGATTTAGCTGTGAACTTAATTTAGTCCACTTGGATTTGGTTGAAACCATGGCTTACTGTTTCTTAGTACTTCTTCTCAAACACAAACAAACTGCATGTCAATTTTATTTAATGTTTTAATGGAACAAATGGCACCACGCTTCTGTGACAACAATGCTTTGTTTATTATTGACGATTGAAAGTACAAATATGGATGATCTAAAGAAGGTGCAAACTGAGAAACAAAATATGTTTATTGATTAATCGTTTTGTTTGCTTTTGCTTACTATGTCGCAATCACATTTTGTACATTGATTACACAGTAGCAATTGTTCTTTGCTGCAGTATTTTCCTTCTCATCTTTTTCTTTTTTGTCCTTTTCTTTTTTATCATTCAACGAAATTTTCAATTAATTACATTTTCTGAGACTTGTGTTAGAAGTATTAAGGGTTTAGTTGGTATAAGGTGTATGTTTGGGGGGTCTTGGTGTAATATTTGTTATCACAAACATATATATATTTCTGCCTAACCGTGATTTAGGTTACGGCTTCTCCAAAACTCTTCTCTTCTTCTTCTTCTTCAATATAATCAACATGGTATCAGAGCAGGAATCCTTCTAGTCTCCTGTGCTGATTGTTCTTCATTAATTCTTCTTTCTTTTCTTTTCTTTTTTTTCTTTTCGGTATGCCGATTTGAGTCGCCGGAGGAGATGCGACGTGCGGCGTGATTTGAAGGATTGTGTATAGGAGGATTGTGTCGCCCGCTGCATTCGCCGCCACCGGAGGTCGCCGAAACCAGCTCACGCGCCCACGCCAGGTTCAATTGGTCGCCGGCGCCTCGAGCCTTTCTGTTTCAAGGTTGGTTTTTTGATTCGACACGTTTTTGGTTTTTGGTTCGTGGACGTTTGGGTTGGGTTTTCGATGGCGACATCGGGGAATACTGACTACGGAGTCTAAAACCTTGGTTTCGAGGTTTTCTCCGCTAGTACAAAAATTACGGATAAGAAATTATCCGCAAAAATTATTTAATGTGGCGGCGGTTGTTGAAATGAATTTAAAAGGGCAAAATAAGGAAGATCATCTCACTACGCTTAACTCTACCGATGTCTTCCGTGCCGATTTGATTTGTATTGAAGCTCATGAATTCCATGGATGATGAGGCAATTTGAATTGGTAGCTCATACTACCAATGTTCGTGATTTGTGGGAGTATTTAGTCAGTTGGCAAGGATAACATGAACCGGATGTATGACTTGTCGTGTGCTATGTTTCGCCAGATCAACAAGGTCGTAGTGTTACCCAAGATTTTGCGGACTACAAGAAATTGGCGATCGAATTCTTTGGAGTTCTTCCTTTGAGTACCGATGTTAGTACTATGCGCACACAACGGAACATCGATTATTCTTGGATTTTTAGCCGGTTTGAGATCCGAAGTTCAAGACGCCGCTCTCAAATTTTATCTGCACAAGTGTTGGATCTCTTCGATGTGTTGATGTGTTCTCTCGTGCTTCGGTCTCTCGAGTCGCTTGGCCCCACTAGCGATTGGTGATTCCTCCGCTCTTGTGAGTCGGACATCTCACCCTAATCGGGTCCCGAGACTAGTGGTCGTGGTGGTCGATCTTCCGGGTAGAGGTCGTGATGGTGGTCGTGGTGGCCGTGGTGGAGGTAGGGAAGGTAGAGAGGTTCGTACTTGTTATCACTGTGGGGATACGAATCATGTGGTTCGTAATTGTTGGAAGTTGCATGGTAAACCGTCTGGTGATCGATATGCGCATGTTGCCTCTCACACGAAGTCCGCTCCCCACCCCGCCTCCACCTAGTGAGGGTAAGGTAATACGGATGACCGATGATGAGTTTGCGAGATATACCCATCGACGGCTTCTTCCTCTGCTTCTTCCACTGCTACTTTTGTCCAGAGTATGCCCACTGCATGTGTTTCTTCCTCTCCTTGTAAATGGGTTATTGATTCCGGTTCTTCTGACCATCTGAGTGGCAACAGAGGTATTTTTACTTCATTCCGTCCATCTTCGACATTACCGAGTGTTACTGTAGCCAATGGGTCTACTGCTTCTGTTACGGGGCAGGGTGATATTTGTCTCACATCCTCTCTTTCATTATCCTCTGTCTTGTACATTCCTGGTTTTCCGCTCAATTTATTGCCTATTAGTAAGTTTACTCGTGATCATAATCGTGATGTCTCTTTTTTCCCACTCATTGCATCTTTCAGATCGTGTGACGAAAAGGATTATTGGTAGAGGCGTGAGTCCGGCGGACTTTATTTCTTTGAGGCTTCATCTACTCCTGCTACGTGTTCGAGTGCCTCTTTGTCTCCGCTTTCAAATCCATTGTCGTTTGGGTCATCCGTCTATGTCGAGTCTCAAGAAATTATGTCCAGATCTTTCCTCTTTACCAGTTTTTGGATGTGATGCTTGTCAGTTTGCGAAGCATCATCGCATTTCTTATATTTCTAGGGTTAATAAACGGGCGCATGCCCCATTTGATGTAGTTCATTCAGATATTTGGGGACCTAGTCCTATTGTCTCGAAGTTAGGTTATAGGTATTTTGTTACTTTTGTGGATGATCATTCTCGTGTTACTTGGATTTATTTAATGAGACATCGTTCTGAGTTATTTGATATTTTTTCTGCATTCTGGCTGAAATTAAAACTCAATTTGGTGTGCTGTTAAACATCTTCGCAGTGATAATGCTCAAGAATATTTCTCCACTGTTTACTCCAAATTTATGTTAGCTCATGGCATGCTCCACCAATCCTCTTGTACTGATACTCCTCAGCAAAATGGTGTTGCTGAGAGAAAAAATCGTCACCTCCTTGAGGTTGCTCGTGCGCTTTCGTTTCAGATGCATGTTCCTAAACCGTTTTGGGCGGATGCGGTGTTAACTGCTTGTCATCTTATCAACCGTATGCCTTCTTCTGTTCTTTCTGGAGCGATCCCTCATCAAGTCTTGTTTCCTTCGGAGTCTCTATTCCCGGTGTCTCCTAGTATATTCGGGTGCGTCGCCTTTGTTCGTGATCATCGTCCTAATGTCACCAAGTTAGATCCTAAGGCACTCAAGTGTATCTTTTTGGGTTATTCTCGTACTCAGAAAGGATATCGATGCTTCTCTCCTGACTTGAATCGATATTTGGTTTCTGCTGATGTTTCTTTTCATGAGTCGGTGTCCTTCTACCCTACATCGGATATTCCACCTGTTGAGTTTGTTCCCGATGATGATTTTCTACTCTATCGGGTTGTGGAGTCCACTTCTTTCCCTTCCCACGATCTACCTCGTCCTCCTATTCAACAGGTTTACACCCGACGCACATGCTCTCAAGGGAATATGCCTCCTGCTCTGCTCCTGCTGAGTCCGTCCTACCATCGTCGCCCGATCCAGCTTCCGTAGAGGTACCTTCTGATCTTGATATTCCTGTTGCTCTTAGAAAAGGTAAACGTAGTTGTACGTTACATCCTATTTCTAACTTTGTTAGTTACGATGGTTTGTCTCCTGATCTTTGTGCCTTTGTTAATGTCCTTGAGTCTCATTCTCTTCCTAAGTCTGTGTCTGAAGCAGTGGGTCATCCTGGCTGGAAGGCTGCTATGGACGAGGAAATGACTGCCCTTACGCACAATCAAACTTGGGATTTGGTTCCATTGCCATCAGGTAAACATACTATTGGGTGCAAATGGGTCTATGCTGTTAAGGTTAACCCGGATGGTTCTTTGGCTCGTCTTAAGGCTCGCCTTGTTGCAAAGGGGTATGCTCAGACATATGGGGTTGATTATACGGACACTTTTTCTCCAGTTGCTAAGCTTGCCTCTGTTCGTTTACTTATCTCTCTTGCTGCCTCTTCTCATTGGCCTCTTTATCAATTGGATGTCAAAAATGCATTCCTTCATGGTGACTTACACGAGGAGGTCTACATGGAGCAACCTCCGGGGTTTGTTGCTCAGGGGGAGTCTGGGTTAGTTTGCAGACTGAAGCGGTCATTATACGGGTTAAAACAATCTCCACGTGCGTGGTTTGGGAGGTTTAGTGAGGTAGTGCTTGAGTTCGGGCTTATGAGATGTCAGAGTGATCACTCAGTATTCTATCAGCGCAGGGGTGAAGGAATCATTTTACTGGTTGTTTATGTGGATGATATTGTCATCACGGGAAGTGATAGTGCAGGTATTAGTGCACTAAAACGGTTCCTTCAGGAAAAGTTTCAAACGAAGGATCTCGGTAATTTGAGATACTTTCTAGGGATTGAGGTTGCTCGGTGCAAGCAAGGCATCTTCTTGTCCCAGAGAAAGTATGTGTGTGATTTGTTGAGTGAGGCAGGTATGTTGGGAGCGAAGCCTTCTGAGACTCCTATGGATCCGAATACGAAACTTACAGCTGAAGGGGGTGAAAGCTTTGCTGATCCAGAGAGATATCGACGGCTTGTTGGGAAATTGAACTATCTTGCTGTGACGAGACCAGATATTGCATTTGCAGTTAGTGTAGTAAGTCGGTTTATGTCCTCTCCGCGGACTACACATTGGGAGGCTGCTGTTAAGATTCTTCGGTATCTTAAGAGAGCTCCAGGGCTAGGCATACTGTATCGAGATCATGGACATATGAGAGTAGAAGGGTTTGCTGATGCGGATTGGGCAGGATCCCCAGATAAGAGATCTACTTCTGGATATTGCGTGTTTGTTGGGGGTAACTTGGTTTCTTGGAAGAGTAAGAAACAATCGGTTGTGTCAAGATCAAGTGCTGAATCAGAATACAGGGCTATGGCTCATGCTACATGCGAGTTAGTGTGGATTCGTCAGTTACTTGGGGAGATCGGTATCGGGAATCCAATGCCTATGCAGTTGTGGTGTGACAACCAAGCAGCTATTCATATTGCATCTAATCCAGTGTTTCATGAACGAACAAAGCATATTGAGCTTGATTGTCACTTTGTTCGTGAGAAACTTCAAGAGAAAATAATTTCCACTAGTTTTGTTCCGACTGGCGATCAACTAGCAGATGTTTTCACGAAGTCTTTAAATGGCACAAGAATAGGATATATTTGTAACAAGCTGGGCATGCATAACATTTATGCTCCAGCTTGAGGGGGAGTGTTAGAAGTATTAAGGGTTTAGTTGGTATAAGGTGTATGTTTGGGGGGTCTTGGTGTAATATTTGTTATCACAAACATATATATATTTCGGCCTAACCGTGATTTAGGTTACGACTTCTCCAAAACTCTTCTCTTCTTCTTCTTCTTCAATATAATCAACAACTTGAAAGCCTAAGACTATCTCTTGTAGAAGTGGCTGGTACCAACCTAGCTAGATGTTGTTGGTTTGTTCGATCTCTTCTTCTGCAATTAATTTGCTTCCTTATTGTGATTGCAATTGACTCTGTACAATGTCTTTTTCCCTTCCATTTGTTTAAACTGACTTAGAACAGGTTTGAAAGGCCTGTTTCAGTCTTCTTTAAAAGCCACTAGTTATTTACCTTTGCATGAACATTTTGCTGCAAGAAGCCAAGTATATTGAGAATGAAGAGTCAGACCAGCTCGATTAAAGAAAAATGTTTATCAGACTCTTCAGTTTTGGTACCCGGATGTGAGAAGGACTTCAAGGGACTCCTTTGTTAATATTCTGGACAGCTTGTAGTTAGTTTATTCTTTTGGTCTTGTATACCTCCTGTGTACAAGGACGCGCCACCTGTCTTGGTACTGTGATTAATACTAATTTTACTTATTAAAAAAAGAAGAAGAAGCCAAGTATTGAAGTTTTGCATCAGAATTACTTCTTTTAAGCGAATCTTTTCAATTCTTTGCTGTTGCATCGAGTTTTAAGTGATTGGGAGGAAAGAAATAGTAAGTATTAGTTTATCTTCTGTTAGTCAACCCTACTGATTGTATGATTTGTGAGTATCAGTTGGGTCTTTATTTAGAGTTGCTTATCAATAGAGAGGTCCTCGTTAATGTTAGAGAGGTCCTTGTTTGGACTTTTGGTTGTCCCCCTCCTTGTTTGTTTTTCCTCTTTTATTTATATATGGTTTTATTTATTAAAAAATACTTATAATAATGTTAGATAGTAAACTATGTCCAGTTGAGTTGTTTATTCCGGGTGATATTTTGTAAAGCCTTCTACCTGATAGTTCATTCAATGGGGATACTGATTTTTTCTTAACACAGCTCTGTTCTCTCTCTATATATCAAATTGTATAAATATACACAGGTGTACCTTTCTAATTCTTGTTATTGCTATTATGACTAATACACCATACAAGGTGCTAGGGACATAATTTGCTACTGTGAGCCATCATCTAACCAGCTGTGGACAATCTTCTATCAAGCATTTCAAGAGATTCATAACCTGCTTAGGCATAATACATACCTGTTGGAAGGATCAGCAACTCTGCTTATCCCTCCCTTTCTTTATAGTGTTATAGTCCCGTCATGAATGAAGTTGTTGAACCTTTTGCAACCAACTTATAATTTTTATATCCAATGAGCCCTAAGACGATTCTTACTTGCTTTCTCAGGATTGAGAGGAAGCTCCAGAAGATGAAAGCTACAATCACGAAAGCAAAAGCATTGCCCCTGGACTGTAACAACATTGACAAAAAATTAAGACAGCTAGTTGATCTGACGGAGGATGAAGCCAACTTTCACATGAAGCAGAGTGCATTCCTGTACCAACTTGCAGTCCAAACAACGCCAAAGAGTCTTCACTGTCTGTCAATGAGACTAACTGTCGAGTATTTTAGATCTTCTTCACTTGATATGGAGCAGTCATTTGCTGACAGATATTTGAACCCAGAATTGCACCACTATGTTATATTCTCCAACAATGTACTCGCGTCATCTGTAGTCATTAACTCAACTGTGATGCGTGCCAGAGTATGTTCTCTCATTCATTGTTTCTGTGCGTTAATCTTCTATCTGGGATTGATTTGGCCTCTTTTAAGTTTCAGGCCACTGGGAATCAAGTGTTTCATGTGCTGACGGATAAACAGAGCTTCTTCGCCATGAAAATGTGGTTCTTCAAAAATAGTTACAAGGAAGCTGCAGTTCAGGTGTTGAATGTTGAAGATCTTAACTCCCGCAACCATGATAAGATGAAAAAATTTCATCCATTACTATCTGAAGAATTTCGGATTTCTTTCCCTGGCATTGATGAAACATCTACTAGCCAAATTAGAACAGAATATATATCTGTCTTTTCTCATTCACACTATGCCCTTCCGCAGATATTCCACACTCTGAAAAAAGTTGTGGTTTTGGATGATGATATTGTTGTCCAGCGTGATTTGTCAGCCTTATGGAGCATTGGCATGAATGGGAAAGTCAATGGTGCTGTACAGATTTGCACAGTGAGGTTGAGTGAGCTGAAAGGTTATTTGGGTGAGAACAATCATGGAGGAGATTCTTGTGCATGGATGTCTGGACTAAATATTGTTGATTTAGTTAGGTGGAGAGAACTGGATGTTACTAAAACCTTTAACAGATTGGTGAATGAGGTGAGTGGCATTTTGTACATCTGGATATTTCTTATTTGCAGTTATGGCCATTTGGCCACTTCTTGATCTTAGGATATGGTACCGTTACTTCTTAACATTAGATATGGAACTGTTAGGTGACTTCTTGATATTTTTTAATGGAAATTTGCTTGCATGTTAATTGGGAGAAAGTTTGAGTTTTTAATCTTATGTGAGATATTTTTTTGTGAAAGGAACATGTTTTGCTTGTGCATGGGGATCTGGAAATCATTCTGCTCAAGGAAACATTGTGGCCGGTGGTTTTGCTTTTTAAGAATGACCCCACCCGGCGGGGTTCTTTTTCTTTTACCAAACTTTCTTGTTTTGTTACCCACTTTCAGTTGAAACATTACCGGTTAACTTTTCTGCTCCATTGAGTTTTACTTGATTGATATCTTTGGCAGCATACGCAATGATGTACACTTTTCTGACAATTGCCTTTGTTTACTTATGGGCTCAGGCGGGGAAGGAAGATGGCTTCTCAGAAACTGTTACATTACGTGCAAGCTTGCTCGCCTTTCAAGGGTTAGTTCACGTTCTTGATGATACCTGGATGTTGTCGGGGCTGGGTCACAACTACGGTCTGAATGATGAAACCATCAAGAAAGCAGCAGTCCTACATTTCAACGGGAACATGAAACCTTGGCTTGAGCTGGGCATTGCAAATTATAGTGGTTACTGGAGGAAGTTTTTGAACAGAGAAAACCAATTATTGAGTGATTGCAATGTGAATTCATAACTAGGATGATTCTGAGTCATTGCTAATACTTTTGTAAGTATTGAATCCGAGAAGCTGAATCACGTCATCTGGTTTTCCGGGCAGAAAAAAATCTTTATATGAGCTAGAGAGGAGATAAGGAGCTGCAAGTGGTAACTTTAGTATTGGACATGGCATTTCTAATTATTTGGTA
The DNA here is from genome assembly GCA_013146195.2 of Codonopsis lanceolata. NCBI lineage: Eukaryota > Viridiplantae > Streptophyta > Magnoliopsida > Asterales > Campanulaceae > Codonopsis > Codonopsis lanceolata. The sequence continues at coordinate 89,622,698 of CM028381.1, forward strand.
GGTGATGGACATAAGAATTTATTCACTTTCTGGTACAGACAAGAAGGGGCTTGCTTGTGGTGGCTGCAGTTTCATGGCGTAAGCATTTGGTACTAACATGAGGTAGCCACACAGCCAACAACACGGGTTGTTGGATCACTCAGGAAGTAGTAGAATGTCAGCTCTCTGCCACATTCTTGGCATTAGTGTAGTGAAGTGGTTGCCATGATTTTTTGTACAATGAGCCAAGGTTACCGTATTTGTTGGGGAGAGAATTTGTTGGCATTCAGACAAATGACGACCAGGCAAGAAAACAAATTATTTGATTTCCCAAGTACAACTATTCTTTTTGTGTTTAACTAATCTTTTCTTTTTCATTTTTTTTTCATTAGGCCTTACACTTTAAGGGACGGTGAGGTACTGAATTGTTATGCAATTTTAAACTATGCCCTTTTTTCTTTTGTATCAGCTGGATAACGACAGCTAAGTTCTGTATCGTGTTGATTACCTTTGGGAGTGTGAACTAGCCGCAACAAGTGAACGTCTGCAACTGTTAATGCAATTAGGATATTTACTGTGTCTAAGAACTTTCATTTGTAGCAGTTCCTTATTACTACCTCTTTCCAGACTGTTGCTTTTTGACTTTATTTTTAGTCACTAATCCGTATTCCTTCCCCGATGATAAAAGAGTACTCTCAATTATTGTGTCTACAATTTTAGGGAATACCACCTTTTTTACCATCGTATAAATTGGGAAAATCCAATTTGACCAATGATGTTTCATAACGATCAAATTAACTAATCAACTTTTAAATTAGTTGCAATGTCGTCAAATATGTTCATGTCGGGCCAAGAAATTATCATTGAAGGAATATATTGACAGAAGTTTGTTGGTTAATTTGATTTTTATGAAACGACGAGGACAATATTGTAACTAAATTAAAAATTGGTTTGTTAATTTGGTCGTTATGAAACGTTGTTGGTTAAATTAGATTTTCGCAATTTGACGGTGGTAAAAAATATGGTATTCCCACAATTTTATATTCTTGCAACTTTATCAACGTGTGACCTAAATTGTCAAAGTGTTTTTATAATTATGATTATGATCAATTTTGAAGATATTTTTATTAGATTTTTTTAAAACTCTTTAATTGAAATGATTAATGAAGATATTGCTAAGTTTGACATTGTGTTTGAAAGGTTTAGGATCAAGATTGTGTTTGGCTACAAAGTGTGATATTGTGTTTAAGCTGCCTAAATGCTTGGCAGAATCAATTATGACCCAGTTTTTTGTCAAAAGTATTTCTATATTTTTTTATTTTTTATTTTGCAAAGACTTATTTAGGACGGTCTCATTTAGAAATTCGCAGGTCATAATAAATAAATAATATGTTATAAAAATAAAATTAAATTGGTTGAGATGGTTCATACCGAGACTTATGGTTTGAAAATTGTGTGCGGAGGTGTTGGGTTTGATTCATGCTAGCGTTGTTTTTAAGTTTTATTTGTGAAATATGTCATTTTGCTCCGGTGTCCTTGCATTTTCAAGGTTTGCCGCCGAAATTCTTATGTTTTTTATGCCTTATAGTTTAATCCTTTGTCAGCTCTGTTAGACATCCGTTAGTATCAATTGCTTTGGGATACTTGACTTTTATTTGTGAGATGTCATTTTGCTCCGGTGTCCCTGCACTTTCAAGGTTTGCCGTCGAAATTCTTATATTTTTCACGCCTTACAGTTTAATCCTTTGTCAGCTCTGTTAGTCATCCATTAACATCAATTGTCTTGGGATACTTGACGGATCCCAATGTAATTTAACGAAATGCTGAATGACACATTTAAAGTCAAACGTGACATATTAAAAAAATCAAAGTGACACATTTTAAGGTTGAAAGTGATACTATAAAAGGAAATTTATATAATTTTCATTAAAATACAAAGTAACACTCTTAATACTAAAAAGTGATACTCTTAATACTAAAAAGTGACACATTTAATACTAAAAAGTGACACTCTTAATACTAAAAAGTTACACATTTAATACTAAAAAGTGACTCTTAATACTAAAAAGTGACATATTTAATACTAAAAAGTGACACTCTTAATACTAAAAAGTGACACTCTTAATACTAAAAAGTCACACATTTAATACTAAAAAGTGTCACTTTAAAACTAACGTTGACTGCCAAAAGTGACATATTTAATACTAAAACGTGACATTTTCAACGTGAAAAAGTAACACTTTTAAGGTCAATAACGAGGATTTTTATTTATAAGTCAAAATAACACTTGTACGATCAAAATTAACACATTTAATGCTAAAAAGTGATACTTTTAATGTTATAAAATAACACTTTAATGTCAAACGTAATAATTTTCATTTATAAAAAAATGAGACACTTTTCAAAGTGAAAGTAACATATTTAAGACTAAAAGTGACACATTTAAGCCCAAAAAGTAACATATTTTTAGGGAAAAATTATAATTTTCATTAAAATATAAAGTGATACTTTTAAGGCAAAAAGTGACACATTTTATACTATAAAGTGACGGTGTTAATAGTAAAAAGTGACACTATGCATATATAAACATGAGGGGTAGTGCTGTAATTTTCAAAAACTAAGGGGTTACATTGAGATTTCTGAATTTTGCCCCATTTAACCTGAATAGATCCGTCTTATGAATAAAGATCCGTAAAACCGTCTTACATGAGACCACCTCATTTTTTTTGTCTTTTCGGTAATAACCTCAATCGTTATATATGAAGTAGTCAACTAATATTAATTAAAAATCTTCATGATTATTGATACTAAATAATTTTATAAAATAGGTAATTACCTTTCTTTTAGTCTCTCTTGTTTTATACTCTATACTAGTTATGAAGTTGTTGCAATTTTACTTTGAGATTAATCACTACATTTTAGGAATATTTTTATTTTTATAAATGATTTTAATTATTGAATATAGGTGTTTGTAAACTTAATGTCCAACAAAAGGTAGGCGTTGTCAATATATCCAAATCAGTTGTCGTATAATATAGTAGTTCTGTTTCAGAATAAGTTTTTTTAAATTAATTTTTATGTGTATGAGTAAATAGTTGGTAAAACTTCTTAAAAAGTTTAGATTTTTGATGTCAAACCAATGACACTCCTTATGAGTTATGATGCTAACACTTAATTAATGAAAATTGACTGATCATGTAGCTCAATACGAGTGTGCCGAGATTATTGGGAGTCCGTTCTATCTAATAAGCTTTTTTCGTTCGGATAAAGTGAGTTTTAATAGTGTTCAAAAGGACTTAGTCTATCCCACATTTATACATAAATAAAAGGAGAGGAACAAAATTTGGAAAGTTTCCATCAAAAGTGACTTTCAAATTTAGAAACACTTCTAATTTATATATAAGCTCCTTTTTACATTGAAAATTAAAAATATAAAATGTCATTATTATAGTTGATTGGATAAATGATTCTAAAACCTCTTCACATTCTTATTTAGTATATTAAGAAAAATATGCATAGTTGTAAGGGTAAACTAGGCATGACCTATTTTGGTTTTGTTTCTCATTTCTTGATCATTAAGTTTATGCATTTTTGGTAACAAAATATTCATAAGATTTTTATTTCTTGGTCCTAAAGTTTAGGTGCAATTTTTGGAAACAAAATATTTATTATATTTTGGGTTTCTTGGTTCTAAAACTTAGGAGTAATTTTTGAAAACAAAATCTTTGCAAAAATCTTTCCTAATGACTTGCCTTAAAGTCCTTGTCAATATGGTAAGAGAATCTAGTAAATAAAGAAGTTGATTTGATTTCTAATTCTAATCATTTTCTATATTGGAGTTTGTTTCCTTCTTTATGTGTAGGTCTCCTTCACAATATAAATAGAGGCTTGGGCAGCGGCTGGACATACGAACAGAGAGAGAGAGAGAGAGAGCTGACAGAAGCAGTTTCAGAATTCCAGTTTGTGCAGAAGTTGAATGTAGCTTCGAATGTTATAACATTCGGAACTACATTAGAGTGCTGGAGTTGTTTGTCCTCCTAGTTGTTCTAGGAAGCTGATTTTTTAATCTCACGTTTTCTCTACTTGTTTTTCTGTGTCTTTTTGCTCTCCAAGACTTGTTGTCTTGTGAGGGTGTTTGTTTTGGCGATTTCACATTCTTTTTGTAAAACAAATCATATTATTTAGTGAAATCTTTTTGGCCATGAGGCTAGATTTACAAGTATAGGCTTGTAGATTGTTTGGTAACTGTTTGTGCGTATTTTCTGTTCTAAAAACAAAAGTCTTTTGTTATTTTAATTTTTCTGACCAATGTATCTTCCATTGTAGCTACAGTAACGAGCTACATTGGAAACATCATTGGCAGTTTGGAGAATCCTAGCTACTATTGTTCTTACAATTGGTATCAGAGCCTTCTCTTGACGTCACTAAGAGTAGATTCTGGTTGTAGCCGTGATGGATTCTCAATATGAAAATGTTGTTCGTCCTCCAACTTTGACTAATGCAAATTATTCTATTTGGAAAGTGAAGATGCGTATCTTCATCAAATCAATTGATGAAAGAGCGTGGCCGGCTTGTTGTTCTAAATGGTTGGACTCCTCCAAAAACGACTGATAATGATGGTGATGCTAAAATCACTAGTGAGGCAAATTGGACCACTCAGGATAGAACCATTGCTTCGTTTAATTTTAAGGCTCTTTCAGCCATATACAAGGCCTTAGATGTCAACACCTTTAGAGTTATTACAAATTATGACTCTGCTAAGGATGTTTGGGATGCTCTTCAAACCTTATGTGAAGGTCCTACTAGTGTTTGTGCTTCAAAACTTAGAATGCTTACTACTCAATTTGAGAACACTAGAATGAATGAAGATGAAGATATTATGTCTTACTATGCTAGATTACTTGATATATCTAATACTGCTCTTGCTTTGGGTGATCCTATCACCAATGATCGTCTTGTTAACAAGATGATGCGCACTTTGCCTGAAAGATTTAATGCCAAAATTTGTGCTATTGAGGAAGCTCATGACATTGAAAAAATTGGTTTTGAAAGACTAGCTGGCATTCTACAAAATTTTGAGTTAAACCTCAATGAGCAAATTAAGAACAAAGGCGAAGGTGCATCATCTTCTACTCCTTCTGTGGAAAGTATTGCTTTTCCTTCTGTTGTTGATATCTCTTCTGAATTGATTGAATTGTATAAAGAGATTGAGGAATCTGATTTTGGTGAAGAGTCAATGGATTTTTTAACAACAAAGTTTAAAAATATTTTGAAAGCAAAGGGACAAAACAGATCTCCATCTTCTATCACCAAAACAGTTTTCAAAACTGAACCTAACAAATTTCCTCCCAAAGCAGGATTTTCAGCCAATGTACCTCCGAATGTAGCTTCCTCACAAACCACATCGGAAGCTACATTGGACAGAAGCTGGGATGATTTTTACTGTTTAAACTCCTCTGTCACAGAAGATGGTGGAGAATCAGAATCAGACCTGGTGGAAGCTTACAAAGAGTTGTATAAGGATTGGGAAAAGAGGGCTCTTCAAGTTACATTACTTGAAAAGATAAATGATTTACTAAATAAGGTAAATGAAGATCAGAAGGAGTGTATCACAAAGCTGGAATGTTTGCTGCGTAAGAAAGATGTGGAGCTTGAAGAACTGAAAGAAGAATTGCTCAAAGCCAATGAAACCATGGCAAAATGGAACTCAAGCCAACACAAAATGGATGATAGGTTGAATTATGGGAATTATGGTAAGTCCGGGATTGGTTTCAGGCCAAAGACGTTTGTTAAAAAAAGGTGAAGGTACGTCTACTGAACCAAAACAACACACACAAAATTTTCAAAATCCAAACTTCTTTGAAAAACAAAAAATTAGAAAGAGAAATTTTGTGTGCAACTATTGTCACAAGCCTGGATATATTCAACTCTTTTACTTCCTTAAAAATGTTGTCTATAAGGAAGAGGTTAGGCAAGCTTACCTAGTTCGTAACCAAGTGCAACATCAGAAGCAACAACAGCCAAAAACCTTTAAAAAATGTGGGTTCCCAAAGGTAGTTACAGGAATGCAAGATCCAAGTACTGTGAGCCCTTTGATATATGTCCTGGTGCTAAGCGGTCCGATGATGAATCTGCTCCCACTATAACTGATCCTGGCCACAAAACAGTTGATGATGATATTTCAGGTTTGCTAGATTTTGGAAATCATGAGCCAATTACACAAACTTCAGAACCTGCAACTACAAACAGTGAACCTGTCCCAAATGAAACAGAATCTGCAAGTTCTGGAAATTTAGAGGATGAGATTCAGAATGTAGTTCAGGATGTAGCTCCGGATGCAGCTGTATCAGAAGCTACATTAGAAACTCCACAGATGCTGAAACTGAACCTGAACAGACTGAAACTGAATCAAGCCTAACTGATCGAAGTCATGATATTCTTAGACGTATACAAAAAGATCATCCAATCTCTCAAGTGATAGGTAATATTCATGATGGCATATACACAAGGAGAAGATGTAAGGTTGATTCTCACAAATTAGCATGCTTATCAAAATATTTTTGAGAGAAGCTTTGTTGCTTTTATTGCTTTGCTTTTTAGATATGACTCTATAACTTTTATGGATGCTCCAAATGATAAAAGATTATGGGCTACACATTGATGTGTTAACTATGTATTGTGATAATACCAATGCAATTTGTATAGCACAAAAATTTAGTTCAACATTCTCGAACAAAACACATTGATATAAGACACCACTTTATTAGAGACATGATTGAATAAGGAATTGTTTGCATTGAACATGTTGGGACTGAAAATCAACTTGCTGATATATTTGCCAAAAGTCTTGATTTTGAGAGATTTTTTAATCTTTGGAAATCTCTTGTGTTATGTGTGTCATTTGACTTTACACTTAGTTTTAAAAAAATAGGCATGATTGCATTTTGTTTTTAGAAGGCACTCTAGATCATTGACTCACATGTATGTGCCTCAAGTAGTTGCTTGGGAATTACATTCAAAATCAATTGTAATTTTTTTGTTATAATTCTCACTCTCTCTCCCAGCTCTTGAGCATGTTTTAAATCCACAAACGAAAGAGCTACCTTTAAAAATCAAGAGCTGTAGCACTTTATCTTGGTACTATGGAACTTAGGTTCTCATAGGTTGATCTTGAGAAAATTGAATACCCTTGAAAGAAAAAGTGTGAAAGCTACCTAATGGAAAAGAGCTACCTATGAACAAGGTTTGTGGTACCTTTCTTTTGGGAATATAAATCCATGGATTTCATGAGTTGATCAAAAGCAAAGTGGCTTCTCTTGCTAAATAGTGTGAAAGGTTCCAAGTGACATGTTTTTATAGCTTGAAATAAAGTATAGCTATATCCCTAGGGAAATAAAGCACCTATTGATTTTTTGTTATGAAAAATTTATGATATTAGGAGAGAAATCTGGTTGAGAAAACAAAAGATGCAAAAAGTGCACAAATTTTATTATTGATGAATGCTTCTCCCAATGCAACTGCATAATGAACTACATCACTTTGATCTGGTCTTTATCACTTGTGTGTGATTGCATTATTCTTTTGCCTAGCTTTTAGTTATCATATTTTTAGGCATAAAATTTTAGGACATGCATTGTTGGTAAATATATCAGCTTAGTGAAATTTTGTCCTAAAATAAACTGTACAAATCAATTTCCAAAAAAATTTCCATGTTGAAAAATATTTAGTGGATGTCTAATTTTTGTGTGGATCTAAGAGGTATTGAATCTGGATATGAGGTGCTCAATTATTACTAGGGGTGTGATCAAGGCATGGTGCACTTAATTGTGTTTTTCAAAATCTTGGATTTTTGAAAATTCCTAAAAGATTGTTTATCCCTCTTCTTTTTCCGGTCAAATAGGGGGAGAGAGATCAAGTGTTTCTGGTGATGATGATGAATCTGATTCCTTGTAGATTCATCATGTTTGTCTTGTATGCATGTGATTGCATCATTGGTATATTCTGATTTGTGCTTAGTAAATGATTTCTGATTTTATACCTTGCACAAATTCAGGGGGAGATAAGATTTTATAACCAATGCAGGTTAGATGGTTTGATTGGTGTCGTTTAAAACACTTGTCATTTGATTTGATCAGAAAGGTTCAACAAAGGGGGAGATTGTAAGGGTAAAATAAGCATGACCTATTTTGGTTTTGTTTCTCCTTTCTTGGTTACTAAGTTTAGGCATTTTTGGTAACTAAATATTCCTAAGATTTTTGGTTTCTTGGTCCTAAAACTTAGGAGTAATTTTTGGAAACAAAATCTTTGCAAAAATCCTTCCTAATGTCATGCCTTAAAGTCCTTGTCAATATGGTAAGAGAATTTAGTAAATAAGGAAGTTAATTTGATTTCTAATTCTAATCATTTTTCATATTGGAGTTTGTTTCCTTCTTTATGTGTAGGTCTTCTTCACAATATAAATAGAGGGCTTGGGTAGCGTGTTGAATATTGCATTAAAATTAAATTTGCTTAAAATCATTCTGTTTTTTTTTGTCAGCCAAGAACTTATAAAATGTTCTAATTTTTTGGTCAGCTTGCAGCTTAATTTGATGTTAGTCACTTTGATCAATTGACCATAGTTTTGAAAGTGTCAGCTTGTTTACCTCATTTACTTAAACATTTTCTTGTACTGACACTTTCCTATTTTGTGTTTTGATATATATACTCTATATATTATCTTTATAACAGGATCCCTGAGATATTGTGAAGATACACCTGTATCAAACATATTTCAAATTCAAATGTGTTCTTAACGGGCTGCTCTTCAAATTCATCTATAAATTTCCTCAGAAATCATTTGAAGACACTGAAGTCTGAAGCATTTTACTCTTAACAGAAATTCTATCTGCCTTTGTCTTCGTGAAAAACTTTAGCTAGATACTCTTCTTTGAATACTTCCTTCTAGTTATTTTTTAGACAAACGCTGAGTGATTTATTTCATACTCTTTAGAAATCAGTCAGTTTGTCTCACGAGTTTGATTGTTTTCAATCATTCTCCATAAACACTGGTCTTTTATTGTACATTGATCCATTAGAGATCAATTAGATTTTTAATAAAATTAGTGCACTTCAAAAATCCAAGTTTGACCAACTTGGTAGTGGACGTAGCAGTTTTACTGTGAACCACTTCAATTCTTTTGTCACTTACTTTATCAGCCCTTACAAACTGATCTAACACTTAAGGAGTCTTAATCTACTTAAGTGTCAGCCAGTTATTTACATAAATTATTTAGCTATTTGTTTTGATAAATTGTACTTCAGTTTATTCTCTATATTCAATGATTTTTCCTAAAAGAATTTTCTAAAACAACTGTGTCAGCCAACAGCTGGCCAATTTTCATCAATTTCATCTCCTTAAGAAACATCAGCCAACTGACCAAAATCAGCTGACTGAGAAAAATAATATTTATGCTGCAGACTTTTAAAGTTTTACAAGTTAACCTTCAAAGTTTTTAAAAGGCTATTTACCCACCCCCCCTCTAGCCTTGTCAGTTGCCAACTGGACTTACATTTGGCATCAGAGCAAAACTTTTTCGAAAAATTATTATTTTTCTAAGTTTAATAACTTGAAATCTCAATCATGGCAACATTAAAAGATTTTGAATCAAATAATGTTATTCAAGTACCTATTTTTGATGAAGATCACTTTGATATTTGGAAGGAAAGAATTACAAGATATATGAACAATATAGATACACGATTAATGGAATGTGTAAGAGGTGGTTGATCGATGTATTTTATACGTCGATTTTATATACTTCTATGACTTAAATTATGCTATTTCACGAGGTTTTTGGCTACTGATATGTGTTTTCAGTGAGTTTTGTAAGTTTCAAGGTTTTTAGTGAAAATATGCAAAACACAAGGGTTTTACATGCAAATTCCAAGAAGGGCCCAAGATGAAAAATGAAGAAAAAAAAGAAGATATGTCAAACTGGAGACCTTGCGGCCGCAAGGTGTTTCAAACCTTGCCCCCGCAAGGTGGACAGGAGCAAGAAGAAACCAAAGGCCGGAATGCTGGAGACCTTATGGACGCAAGGTACCCAACACCTTGCGACCGCAAGGTGGTCAGAACGCGATAAAGCCGTATTTTCACAAGAGATATGATTGGAATACAACTCCCTGGTATAAATAGAGATCGGTTGCCAACGCCTTAGAGAGAGAAAAACGGCTGGAAACAATTTTGTATAGTTTTAGGATAGATTTTAGGTTGTATAACATAATTAGATTGTGTAATTACAAGTATTGAAGATCGAGATCATGTTTCCATTCATCTCCATGTGTTGTTCATTGTCTATGATGAACTAAATCATCACTAATCTAGGAGGTGGGAGGTAACTTGTATCGAATTTATGTTTTAATTCATATTTATGTTCATTCAATTCTTGTTGATTGTGGTGTTTATCAATCCCTCTATTATTTCGCTTTGAACAAATGAATGTAATCGCAAATAATAAAGGCCTAGAGGTGCGGATAACTGCATGACCAATGTGCATATGTCGTACACTGGCTCACCATCACAATAAATTGGACCTATCGATGCACGAGCGTGATAAGTTAGGACCATGTTCATACATGATTTAGGTGACAGATAAATCATATGTTCTTGTGCTTAGGATTTAGAATGGATGAATGTTGCGGGGATGGAGGCTGAACCAATAGTTCAACAGACTATATCTATCTTTTGTGAACGAACCCAAGAAATTGAATGATAATTATTATGAATTAAACATAGAGGAGATACAAGTGAAACCCGAATCCTAGATTGCCACCTATCATACGATCTTCATAACTGTAATTACTACTAATTAGTTAAACACCTAATTAATAATAGTAGATTAGAATAAAATAATTATAAAATCCCCTTAGATTAATAATTTGCTATCAATAAATTGCACTGTTCGTGATCTCTTGTCTCTGTGGGTTCGACCCTTGCTTCCAATACTATTCTATAATAGTCTTGTCCACTTGTAAGGAAAAATTTAAAATAAGACATCGATCAAGTTTTTGGCGCCGTTGCCGGGGACAAGCTAGTTCACGTAGTTAGTTTGTTGGTAGCGTAAATTTTAGTTTAATTTAATTTTCAGTTTTTATAAAAGTAAAAAAATACAAAAAGATTTTATTTTATTTAATAGTTAGTTGTTTTTAAATTGCTTTAATTTATTTTATGCACGGTCGTAGATGTTTGAATCCTAAATTGCTATAATTGAATCAAGAGGATCCTCTGGTTGATCCTATAATGGAAGATAATATTAATCAAAATCCTGAAAATCCAGTTAATCCAGTTAATATGAATCAAAGAGAAGAAGAACTTGCAAGAAGAAATATGGAAGTAGTAGTAAATCAAAGAACTATTAATGATTTGAGTAGACCTTCATTAAATGTAGTAACATCATGTTTAGTCTTACCAGATGCTATAAGGAATTTCGAACTAAAAGGCCATTATTTTAACATGATACCATCTTTTCATGGAATGCCTCACGAAGATCCTGTCAGTTTCTTAAGAGATTATGAATACATGATGAGTACTTTTCCTTTAGGAGGGTTGACTGAAGACCAAGTTAAAATGAAATATTTTCCCAGTGCATTAAAAGAAATGGCAAAGCGATGGTTTATGAATTTAACACCTAGTAGTGTTTATACTTGGGCCCAATTATATGATTTGTTTATGAGTAAATACTATAAGCATGCATCTCTCACTGAATATAGAAAACAAATCATGTCATTTCAAAACGAACCAGGTGAAACATTCCATGAGTCTTGAGATAGATTTAAAAATCTGCTCATTATGTGTCTTCATCATAATTTGGCTCAACATGTGTTAGTGCTTCAATTTTATCATGGTCTTTCGTCAGGCTTACAAACTATGGTTGATAGTGCAGCTGGTGGTTCTATTAATAGAATGACACCAGAAGCATTAGAAGAATTATTTGAGATGTTAAGTATTAATTCTCAACAGAAAAGTGCTAGAGGTAAAAATAAGTCTCTACCAAATTCAAGAAAAATCAGATACACAAGCTCAATTTGAAAATTGGCAAATTCAAGAAGCATGTGTTTTATGTGGATTATATTCTCATGCTACTAATTTTTGTCCATCAAGTGCTATGTATGCTGAACAGGCTAATGCTATGAATATATACCCTCAAAGGCCAAGGAATGATCCCTACTCAAACACATATAATCCTGGTTGGAGAAATCATCCTAACTTTTCTTGGGGAGGAAATAAGCCTTTACAACCTCAACAATTCCAGCCTCAACCACAATAATTTCCAAATCAAAATCAATTAAGGATTGAAGAAGTTCCAAAACAAGATGGAACAAACAAAAGTCAAGCAGTGTTGATAAAATATATGCTTGAAGAATTGAAAATTTGAAGAAGCACATTGTGACTTCTGAAGCCGAGAAAAGAGAAGAAGGGAAGTTCCCTAGTCAAACCGAGCAAGCAAAATCAATCACTGTCTTGCGAAGCGGTAAGGTAATAGGTGAAGAGGTAAGTGATCCCGTTCATTCTTCTAATGTGCCTGATACAATAGAGAATTCTGAAAAAAGAAGTTGAAAAGGATAATAATAGTAAAGAGAATAATGAAACAATTAATCAAGAAGTAGAAGTAGAAGTAGAAGTTCCAAATAAGGAACAAGAAAAAGAAGTTCAAAATAAAGAAAATCCAATAGGAGTTGAAAAAGAGTTAGAACAAAAAGAAGAGGAACCTTATGTGGCTCCACCACCATATGTTCCTCCAATTCCGTTCCCAAGAAGACTTATGAAAAACCGAATGGACAAACAATTTTCGGAAATTTATAATATGTTATCCAAAGTGAATGTTAATCTTCCTTTGCTTAACATTATTAAAAATATTCCAGCTTATGCAAAGTTTTTCAAAGATCTTCAATCTAAGAAACACAAGTTTGAAAACAATGAAAAAATTATTGTTTCTGAAAATGTAAGTTCAGTTTTACAACCCGAACTACCCCCTAAGTTAAAAGATCCTGGTAGCTTTAATATCCAAGTTTCCTTGGGAAGCTCTAAAAAGATGAAAGTCATGCTAGATCTAGGAGCAAGTATTAACTTGATGCCTTTTGCGGTCTATAAACAATTAGGGTTAGGAGAACTAAAACCCACTAGTATGCAATTGCAATTAGCTGATCGTTCAGTTAAATATCCTTTGGGTATAGTGGAAGACATCCTAGTTCAGGTTGATAAACTAATCATTCCAGTCGACTTTGTGGTTTTGAGATGGAAAGGAAAATATGCACAAATAATGAAGTTCATATATTGTTAGGCAGACCTTTTATAGCCACAACCAATACAATGATAAATGTGAAGAATGGTAAACTCACAATGTCAGTCCTAGGTGAAACTGTTGAAATCTCTGTTTATGATGCTATGAATAGACCTAGTGACATAAATGCATGTTTTTCCATAGATGAAATCGAAAAATTATCAACTGAATCATATATTGTTAGGCGACCTTTTATGGCCACTGCCAATACAATGATAAATGTGAAGAATGGTAAACTCACAATGTCAGTCCTAGGTGAAACTGTTTAAATATTTGTTTATGATGCTATGAATAGACCTAGTGACATAAATGCATGTTTTTCCATAGATGAAATCGAAAAATTATCAACTGAAACTTTTGAAGAAGATAATAAAGACGAAGACTATGAGAAAGATGTATTTATAGTTTATGATGATAGTCCTATCCCTCCCATAAAAATTGACATTGATGAGATAGAAAGAGAAATAGAAGAGGAAGAAAGACAAGAAAGAGAGAAGTTAGAAGCTCTTAAAAATAAAGATAAAGAAATACAAGAGAAAGAATTAGAATCAGAAAACAGTTCTGACAAAATAGAAAAAGAAGAAGTAAGTAATGAAATTAAGGAAGATGAAGTAGAGATTTTGAAATCTCTTTTTGAAGAAATTGAGGTAGAGAATGTTAAAGTAGAAAATAAGGAAGATATTAAAGAAGGAAATATCGAGGAGATTAAAATAGAAGAAACAATTAAAACAGAAAATTCTGAATTTATGTCATCTGTTAAATCTCCTCCAGTTGAAGAATTAAAGTCATTACCACCCCACTTAAAATATGCATTTTTAGGAGAAGGTAAAACTTTACATGTTATAATAGCAACTAACTTAACTAAAGAGCAAGAAGCAAGTCTATTAAAAGTTTTATGGACACATAGAGAAGCTATAGGATGATCCCTAGCTGATTTAAAAGGTATTAGTCCATCTATGTGCATGCATAAAATACACCTAGAAGAAGGTAGTAAACCTTCAAGAGAAAGACAAAGAAGACTTAACCCACAAATGGAAGAAGCCGTAAGAAAAGAAGTTTTTAAGCTTCTAGATGCATGTATAATTTACCCAATATCAGATAGTAAATGGGTTAGTCCAGTTCAAGTAGTTCCTAAAAAGTCAGGAATTACAGTCATTAAAAATGAAAAAAGATGAATTAGTCCCTACAAGAACAATAATTGGTTATAGAATGTACATTGATTTGAGAAAACTAAATGCGGCAACTAGGAAAGACCACTTTCCTTTGCCATTTATTGACCAAATCCTTGAAAGATTAGCCGGTCACGATTATTATTGTTTCCTTGATGGTTTTTTTGGTTACAATCAAATCCCTGTAGCACCTGAAGATCAAGAGAAAACAACTTTTACATGTCCTTTTGGTACTTTTGCTTTTAGGAGAATGCCCTTTGGACTATGTAATGCACCAGCCACTTTTCAAAGATGCATGATTTCTATATTCTCATATTTAGTTGAAAGATGTGTTGAAGTTTTCATGGACAATTTTTCAGTTTTTGGTAATTCTTTCGATCATTGCTTAGAAAATCTTACATCAGTCCTAAAAAGATGCTATGAAACAAATTTGACTCTAAGTTGGGAGAAAAGTCATTTCATGGTCAAACATGGAATTGTCTTAGGGCATGTTGTGTCAAATAAAGGTATTGAAGTTGATAAAGCTAAAATTGAAGTTATTTCACAACTACCCCTTCCAACTTTTGTTAAAGGTGTTAGAAGTTTTCATAACCTGTAATTACTACTAATTAGTTAAACACCTAATTAATAATAGTAGATTAGAATAAAATAATTATAAAACCCCCCTTAGATTAATAATTTGCTATCAATAAATTGCACTGTTCGTGATCTCTTGTCTCTGTGGGTTCGACCCTTGCTTCCAATACTATTCTATAATAGTCTTGTCCACTTGCAAGGAAAAATTTAAAATAAGACATCGATCAGTGGTCCTATGCAACCAATGAAAATTAATACTAAAGTTGGTAAATCTTCTACTGCAGATGATGATACCATAAATCTTCTTGCTCCTGCTATCGAAGAATATGTCCTCAAGCCTCAATCAAAATGGACTGAGGAAGATAAAATTACTGATGGATTGGATGCTAGAGCTGTACACATTCTATCAAGTGTTGTTCCTGATGAAAACTACAAACAAATATATGACTGTGTTACTGCCAAAGAAATTTGGGATGCTCTTGTTGAATATGTCGAAATAGACCAAAACACCAAGGACAACAAACTCTATGACTGTATACAAGAGTTTGATGCTTTCAAAAAGGACCCGAAAGAATCATTGAAGAATGCTTACGATAGATTTCTCAAGGTAAGTAATAGATGCTCTTCTCTTGGCAAAGTTTACAGCATGAAAGATTTGAATATGTGTTTTCTTAGTAGCTTGGGAAGTAGATGGCATGTAAAGGTCACAGCCATAAAGGAAGCAAGAGATTTGACAAAACTCATATACGTAGTCTTGTTGCAAGTCTAAAAATTTATGAAAAGGAAGTTCTTAAAACTCAATAAATTGAGAAAAACTTTAAAGGTATCTCTTTGCAAGCTGAAGAAGAGACTCCTAAAACTTCTACATTTCTGTCAGATGATGACTTTGATGAAGATAGATTTGCAGTTGTTGCTAGATAGTTCAGAAAGTTTAAATCTTTGAAAAGGAACTTCCAAAAACCTTCTGCAAACTTTCAAAAATCTTCCTCAAATTTTCAAAAACCTTCCTCAAGCTCTCAAAGACCTTCTTCTTCAAACTATCAAAAGCCTTACTTTAAAGGAAATGAAGACAAGGATGAGAAAGAAAAATTGTTGTGTTTCAACTGTAGAAAACAAGGTCATTTTGCCTCAAACTATCCTTTTACGAAAAATGAATATTACAAAAAGGCTCATAGAAATTTTGAAAAACAAAAAGGTTTAGTTGCTGAAGATCAAAATCTTGCAACATGGATTAAGACAGATTCTGAAGATGAATCTGCTGATTTTGTGCAAGAAGCAAATCTGTGTCTTGTTGCAAAATCAGCTATATATGATTCAGAAAATGATTTACCTAGTCCAAAATATTCAAATGAGTTTGATAATGAGCTGCCAAGCTCACCTATAAAAACTCCAAGCTGACAAAGGTCATCAAACCTGATCAGTTTGTGGTTAAGAAAATAGGAAATGGTTTTTATGGCCAAGGAATCATAAGTCAGCCAGAAAGAAAAATTAAGTCAACTTCTCCAAGGATTGCTGACATCAAAATAAGCAATACGTCAAAAAGGCAGGAGGAGAAGGTTATTGACACAAGTGTTGAGGATCTACTGGAACAAATGCAAGAAATGTATTCCAAGTTTGAAACACTCAAAAGAATTCATGTGTCTTTATCTGATGACTTCAAAAGAATCTCTGATGAAAACTGTGAGCTTAAAAAGATCAATGAGCTTTATAAAGTACAACAAAATGAATTGCTGCAACTTAAAAGCATCAATGAAAAACATGAGATTCAAGCAAAAATATTTGATGCCTAGATTGCTGACCTTGTAGAAAGGAATCTTCGACTGACCAATGTTGTTGATATTTACTCAAAGTCAAATGCTGCTGTTGAAACCATCATAAGTCAACAAAAAAATCATGAAGACCAACATGGTCTTGGATATTCAAAAGATGATGGAAACTATGAGATCAGACAGTCAAATGGTGGACCTAAGATTCTGTTAAAAAAGGATAAGGGATTAGCTTATAACAATATACCTCTCCAGTATCCCAAAAGCATGAATCAGCTTAAGAAGTCCATTAACAAAAAGGATAAGCTAAATAGTGATAGTTGTCAGTCTTCTGGTTAAAAGCCTAAAAAATTGTCAGCTAATACAACAAATGATAAATTTCAGCCAACTGACAAAAGAAGTGGAATCAGAAAAAAGACAACTGACAAGTTCAAGCCAATCTATTTTGTTGCTGCTAAGACTTCTGAACTGAATCACAATGAATCAAAGAATTCACCTTCAATGACTGATAAACCTGGTTATCACAAATGCAATATTTGCTCTACTTTTGGTCATTAGTCTCATGAATGTCTGTTCAGATTTAAACCTACTGACAAAGCCAAGATGTTTAATTTTAGGCAAGTTTGGCTACCAAAGAAAACTAACCCTTTGGACCCAAAAATATAAAGGGTACCATGATTTAAATGTTCATATTTCAGGTATGCTTAATGACAGATGATCAGTCAACTGACATATGGATATTAGACAGTGGATGCTCAAGACACATGACTGGGTCAGCTGAACTTCTTACTAACATTATCTCAGCCAAAGGACATTCTGTCATTTTTGGAGACAATTCAAAAGGGAAGACTATAGGTTATGGATCCATTATCAGGGGATCTATCAAAATTGAAAATGTCTCATTGGTACAAGGTTTGAAACATAATCTATTAAGTATCTCACAGTTCTGTGATAAAGGTATGAGCTGCTCTTTTTCTTCTACTCATTGTTTTATAAAAAACAACATCACAAATGAAGTTTTACTTAGAGGTTCTAGAAAAAGAAATGTTTCTTCTATTGATTTACTTGCCTTAAATCACAGATCTCAAATATGTTTAGTAGCAAACAATTCTTTAAAAACTTCATGGCTTTGGCATAAAAGACTTTCACATTTAAATTTCAAATATCTTTCAAAACTCTCAAAAAGAGACTTAGTGAAAGGTTTGCCATCTATAAACTTTCCTTCTGACAAAAAATGTGATGCTTGCATTTTAGGAAAAATAACAAAAGCTTCTTTTAAACCCAAACTATGTCTTTCAACAAAGAGAATTCTTGAATTTCTTCATATGGATTTATTTGGTCCCATTACTACTGCAAGTTTGGGAGGAAATAAATATACTCTAGTAGTTGTGGATGATTACTCAAGGTACACATGGGATGAAATGATGCAATCCAAGGATGAAACTTATGGCATTCTTACTTCTTTGTTCAAAAATCTTCAAACTAAAAAAGAATGTGATATCATAAGTGTAAGATCTGATAAGGGCACAGAATTCAAGAACCTTGGCATGGATACATACTGTAATGATCATAGCATTGATCACAATTTTTCAGCAGTCAGAACACCTCAACAAAATGGTGTAGCTGAAAGGAAGAACAGGACATTGATTGAAGCAGGAAAAACAATGCTAGCTGAAGCAAATCTGCCAAAGTACTTTTGGGCAGAGGCTATTAACACAACATGTTTCACTCAAAACAGATCTCTCATAAACAAGTTTCATGGAAAGACTCTCTATAAATTATGTAGAGGAAGAACACCCAACATTGCTTACTCTAAAATTTTTGGGTGTAAATGCTTCATTCACTACAATGGTGGTGACTACAGAGGTAAATTTGATGAAAAAGCTGATGAAGGTATTTTTGTATGTTATGCCAAATATAGTAAAGCCTATAGAGTTTATAATAGAAAAACTCAAGTAATTGTTGAATCTATGCATGTTACTTTTGATGAATTTAATTTACTTGAGTCTCCTAAGACTCCTGATGTTACTAACAATTTTGAGATTTTTGAGACAGGAAACAATGGTAGTTCAACTCAAAACAATCCTTCATTTTCAATTCCTCCAGCTGAAACCTTAGATATTCAGAATGAACTTCAGCAGACTGACAACTTCCAACTAGCTGACAATCCAAATATTGTCACAGCTGATCACTTAACTGACATACTTGCATCTGAAACTATTCAATCAGCTGACATTCCTCCTTCTTCACCCTTACCAACTGAACCTCTTCCAGATCTTCCTAAAGAAATTAGGGAAGCCAGACATCATCCAGTTTCAAACATCATTGGAAATCCATTTGGTGGTCTAAGAACAAGAAGCAATACCAGAAATGAAACTCTTGATTCACATGCTTTTGTCTCCTCCATCGAACCCAAAAAGATAGATGAAGCTTTGGAGGATCCCCAATGGATTGAGGCCATGCAAGAATAATTAAATCAGTTTGAAAGATGTCAAGTATGAGAACTTGTACCAAGACCCTCAGATCAACAAGTTATTGGAACAAAATGGGTATTTAGGAACAAGTTAGATGAAGATGGAAATGTCACAAGGAACAAAACAAGATTGGTAGCCCAAGACTATAGACAGGAAGATGGTATTGACTATGATCAAACATTTGCTCCTGTTGCCAGGTTGGAAGTTATTAGATTATTTCTTGCCTATGCAACCTTCAAGGATTTCAAGGTCTATCAGATGGATGTAAAAAGTGCATTTCTGAATGGTGACCAACAAGAACAAGTCTTTGTTGAACAACCTCCGAGATTTCTTGATATCAAAAAGAAGGATCATGTATACAAGCTAAGAAATGCTCTCTATGGTCTCAAACAAGCTCCAAGAGCATGGTATGAAACTCTATCAAAATTCCTTATGGAAAAAGGGTTTCGAAGAGGTAAAATTGACATTACTTTATTCTCTCTCAAGCATAAAGGTAATATCTTACTAGTTCAAATTTATGTTGATTATATTATTTTTGGCTCTACTAATGAAGTTTTGTGTAAAAGATTTGAAAATCTTATGAAAGGAAAATTTGAAATGGGCATGATGGGAGAACTCACTTACTTCCTAGGTTTGCAAATTAAGCAAACTGAAGAAGGGATATTTATCCATCAATCAAATACACAAGAGAGCTGATCAAGAAATACAACCTACAAGAAGCAAATTCAGCAAACACTCCAATGGGAGTGGAATGTCACTTGGTCACAGATGAAAAAGGTAAACCAATTAATACAACTGAGTACAGAGGTATAGTTGGATCTCTCCTTTATTTAACTGCTAGTAGACCAGACATTATGTTTGCTGTGTGTATATGTGCACTTTTTCAAGCAAATCCAAAGGAATCTCATATGATTGCTGCAAAAAGAATTATTAGATACTTGATTGATACTGAAAATTTTGGTATTTGGTATCCTAGAGATTCATCTTTTAACTTAATTGGATATTCAGATGCTGACCTTGCAACGTGTAGAGTTAACAGAAAAAGCACCAGTGGAACATGTCAGTTTCCTGGTAACAGATTGATATCTTAGGCATGCAAAAAGCAGGCATCAGTCTCCACCTCAACTACAGAAGCTGAATACATTGCTGCTGGCAGTTGCTGTTCACAAATTCTCTGGATGAAACAACAACTATTGGACTATGAGATGCAAATGTGAATATGTCCTATTTACTGTGATAATACTTCTGCTATTTCAGTCTCTAAAAATCCTATTATGCATTATAAAACCAAACATATAGACATAAGATATCACTTCTTAAAAGATCATGTTGAGAAAGGAGATGTTCAGTTAGAATATGTTTTACAAAATTTCAATTAGCTGACATATTTACAAAAGCTTTAAAATCTGATAAATTTGAATTTCTAAGAGGTGAATTGGGAATGCTTGTATTGTCATAGAAAGATACTTTGTATTTCTAATCTTTGCAGGTTATTAGATCAGCTGTAAAAGAAAATTAGCAGTGCCCTTCAGTTTGTCAGTTGACACTCAACTAGCTGACAAAATTATATCAGCTGACATCTTTCAGCTGACACTTTTCAACCTTCTGGTTATAGTCTTCAAGACAATAGCTGACATACCAAAGACTAACAAATATGGTCAGCCAGTAGCTGACAAAGTAAATCAGCGTTGAAATCTTGATTTGTCAGCCAAATCTCATCTAGCTGACAAATATTGTTAGTCATCAGCTAACAATAATTGATTTACATATCTGCTTGGGACTAAGCTTCTGAACAAATCTTTGGCTGACATATTCCAAATTCCATCAGCTGAAAACATCTCAGCTTACAAAAGAGATATAGCTGACATATTTTTTATCTCTTAGCTGACAACTCAGTGACTGACCTCATAGTCACTATTCAGGTAAGCTTCTTATCCTTAATCAAAGCTGATCGTATCTCAGCTAAGATTTATACTAAATTTAAATAATTATAAATTCCTTTATTTATTTCCCGCCTTTTATTTCTCATTGGAACTTGCGAAGCTTTCTTGAGAAGCCAAAATGACCTTTCCACTATCCCACCAACACTGGCGGTTGAAGTGACGTGTATACACAAAAACGGCTCATCATTGTGATAATAACCTTCTGTCATAAATAATCCTTTTTATCACAAAACCAATATTTTGTGTACTTTTTCACTACACGTCATATCTTCGCTTTTAAAACCCACTCACTCTTATAAGTGTCCGTACTTATAAAACCCTCTTAAATACTTACCCTTTACAGAGCTCTTCTACACTTCACTTTCTTCATCCAAACCCTCTTCTTCTTCTTCAATCTATCATTCTTCCAAAACCCTAACCCTAGATTTTTCAAAAATGGCAACCAATACAGCTTTAGGATGCCTTTTGGACGTGATATCTCTTAATAGCGAACCCATAGGACTTGAGCTCATCCACCTGTTGACATCGTATGGGTTGATTCCTCTTCTCACCTTCAACATTAGAACCTTCAGTTGCCAGTTAACTGAAGAATTCTTCATGTCCATGGAGGAATCCCTAATTGACCCCTTCGCTCTTACTGGAACAATCAAAGGAGTTCCTGTTATCTTTGATGCTGAAACCATCTCGGCAGCCTTTCCTGACTTGTCAGACGATGGTTCCACTACCTACACCATCCCAGAAGAGACTCAACAGGCTGGGTGGATCACTATGAGAGGCGAAGTACCTGTAGAGCTTGCTTTTGATAAGCACAAAAACAATTCGCTCCTCTTCATTATGCTCTTACAACCGTGCTGGATAAATGCCTTATCATCAAGTCGGGAGGACATGACAAGATTGTTGAATCTCAACTCTTCCTGATGGAAGCCATTGTAGAAAATTTTGAAATGAACTGGTGTGCATTGCTGGTTGAACGTGTAAAGGCAAACATAATCAAATACAAGGACAACATGGAAACAGGCAATCCTCGGCTTACTCATCATCTCATTATCAACCAATTCCTTCGAACCCTCCCTACTCTTCAGCATCGTCTTCTTACCATTGGGGATTTGGAGCCTGTGAGAATCAAGAGGTATGTGGGTGCAAACATCAAGCAAGCAAATGCTTCAAGTAGGTTTGGCCAAGAAATTCCATCTGCACAACCTGGCCGTAAATCTCGAAGGACAAGGACCCCAGCTCTTACTGATGTATCTCCAAGTCAACCAGCTGCAGTTGGTCAACAAGTCGAGATTGGTCGCCTAGTCGACATTGCTCGCCAGTCAAGAAGCTAGTCGTAATGAAAGCGTGTGTCGGCCGGTGATGAGCAAGAAGCTGACATCCCTCAATTCCATGTATCTCAACGAACCAGAAGAAGAAGAAGACTGACCTTGGCTGCTGAACTTGCTCCTAAAAGGCAGAGAAGAAATCCTGAGCTAAATCCAGGTAATTTTGTTCCTTTTTCCCCAACACCAGAAATTCCTGCAACTGATCCTACACAAATTTCTCCTCCATCAAATCCTAGTTCCCCAAACACTGCTCCAATCAAAATTTTCCCTCCTATTAGGAATCCTACCTTCCATCCCATACATTCTTACTATCAAGCCAATCATGTCCCCATTCCTCCTAATTGGGTATTCCCTATTGACCATCTTCCATATTTTGTCCAATTCCTTTTCTCTTTTCATGAAGAGAAGAAGAATGAAAAACCACTGGTTAATCCCATCAAGTACATTGACCATAACTTAAAAAGAAGACCATATGTTCTGCATCCTGTCACTCCCAACCTGTCCCAAGAAGATCTGGTGGCCAATTATGGCAAATATTTCCTCTTCCTATGTTGTGGAATAGATTCTACCTATCCAATGATCGGTTTGTTCAAGATGAACTAATTTTTCTGGCCTGGACCATCTATAGCAAAGTGCATGAGCTACTAGCATTACCCCATAATGATCCCTATCTGGTAGGAAGACCTGCTTTGCCAGAAGATAATGTGCCAAACCAAGACTGGGACCAACCTTCAGTTGATCCAGCCAAACTTGCAAGAATTCAAAGAGGCGGCAAACAAAATGCGTGCAAGATGTTGTAAATTCACAAACAATCAAGCATATATTGAATTACACAGCATAGACAAATGGCCTCCATGCCGAGGAGCTTCTATGAGCACCGTGATTCTCGATGCCTTCACCGAAAACTCGCCCCGATTAATCTCCTCGAATCAATCCCTAGGTCCCAATTGTGGTTCCCTCTTCTATCCCTTTGTTGTTTCCTCAACAGCGGTCTTACCTTTTGTAACTACTTCACTGAACCGACTCCCACCTTCACCTGCATTAATTACAACCTATCTCTTTACCTTCCTTTACTCCAAATAGTGGCAGCCTCACCATCGCCATTCCAGCCTCTATTCCCATTCTTGGCCAACCTGTCGCCCACTCCAAGATCGCTCACACTGTGCCCACACCTATTGTTCCTACCGATGCTCTCCCTTCAACCATTCCTTTGTCGGCCTCCTCCTCTCATCTCAATCGAACCCCAAATTATCGTTATCCCTCCTTCAGCCTAGCTTGACATTGTGATTCCTTTCTCTCGAATCTTCCCACTTTCATAGATATCAATCACCCCCTACTCATCCAAATCAAGCTTC
>CM028381.1:89646700-89720919 GCA_013146195.2 Codonopsis lanceolata
TATTAACGAATGCACAGGAAAAGATACGATTTTTGAGAAACAGTTATCGAGCAAACAAACAATTGAATCGAAAGCAAATGCAAGAGATATCTGTCAAATAAAATGCAAGAGATATCTGTCAAATAAATTGCGAATTATATTGCAGAAATAGCGAATTATATTGCAGTCAAATCAGGAGTTACAAAAAGGAAATCAAAAGATAATGGCGCGCAGGCCAGATAAAATCCTAAGTTTGTTCAGGCGGAGGAGGAGGTGGAAGCTCTTTGGCACCGGCTTGATATTGCATCTGATATTGAAAGTTGAGTTCTTTACGGGCAGCTTCATCCTCAGCCGCCTTAGCCTGAGACTCGGCTTCTATCTGCTCGGCTTGCTTCAAAGTTTCGTCCTCAGACTCCAACTCAGCAATCAGCGAGCAGACGTTCACTTCATCCACAGGCGGGGGAATCCAGGGCGCCCTCCCAGCTTCGGCGTCGCCGTCCGCCATAGTGGCCAATTCATCTGAAGTATAAGGAACTAGCGCGTGGAAGGGACGAGCAGCTTCATCGTAAGGGTCAAGCACAGCCCATTCCGCCATTGTTTTCATTCCCACTCCGCCATGGCCGGCAAGCATCCTCAATATATGGTGGGTGCCATGGGCGAAGTAGGGAAGGATCGCCGCGTCCACCGCATTCTCAAAGTCCTTCGACTTCTTGAAATTTGTCACCAAGCACTCTCAGCCTTCGCACCAACTCCTCCACGGATTTTCCATCCTTCACGGCCTGCATTCTAAGGGAGCTCGCCGCAAGAGATCCTTTGCTTGATGATCGGCGGCCGCCTCGCTTTTGACTTTCTCCGTGGCCGCCTCGGTTCTTTCTTAACCCGGCCGACCAGCCTTGGCCTTGGCAACAGATCACCGCTCGGGCGACCAACTTCAGACACGCCGAACATTTCAGCCTTTTCTTTTTTCTTGTCGCCTCGCCTTGGCCTCCGCCTGCCGGCCAAAGCGAGCCAATTGCTCACATTTTTCCTTCACCAGCTCACTGCCTCCTGCTTCTCGCTTTCTTGCGAAAGTGCCTCTTCTCCTCGTTATACCTATCGTAGAGATTGGTACACGTGGAGGCAATCTGCGAATAGAAGAAAGGAGTCAGAAACACGAAATAAATAGAGAAGGAGGAGACAAACTTTAGCTAAGCAGTTTACCTCGCTCAAGCAGAGTCCAACATTTCCGACCAAAACGTGGCCGGCAGTATCTCTATCCAAGGCTAGACCGTCATGCAGCTCCTCTCACGATGCCTCTTGCCCACCGCCCCTCCCTGGGCTACCGCGGGCATGTAGATCGATGCCCCCCAGTAGGGGAGCATCCCCTTAATTTTTCACCGCCTGGCAAAGACCGGTAGCGGGTATCCGAAGCCGGCCTGTCTCCAAGTGGCAGTCCCGGCCTGAGTAGTGGGAGAAGGAGTCGGATCTGGGCTCGAGGCTCGGCGACCTAACTTCTGAAAGTGGAGGAGGGCTAAGGCTTTTCTTCCTTTTGCCTTTGGCCTTAGCATCTTTGGCAGCAGGCACCACAAGGGCGGTGGCACCAGGCAGTTCAGTAGTACCTTCAGGAACAGCCTCAACAACCTCTCTCTGCGCAGGTTGTTTCTGTGTAGCAACGGCAGCCTTAGGGCGCCGCAGCTCTTTTGACCGACTTCTGTGGCCTTGCCCAAGTCCGGGTTTTCTTCAGGCGGGCGTAATCGGCACTGGGCGCTCCACCGGTTGGTTAATCCAGTCACCGCCTCACCGGTCGCCTTCTTTCTTTCGCTGCCTCAACACAGCTAAGTTCTTCATCCCTGAGACAAAACAAAGAAGAAAGGGATAAGTATGAGTTCGGAAAGAGCATTAGCAAAGCAGAAAATATCAAAGATCGCCAGTAACCGCTGCGTGGTCTCCAAACTCCGGCATCGCCGCCAGATCCCAGCCTTTTGACACTCAACACACTCGTGCTTAAACATTCTGGCCGTGGCGCTCATCCCAAGAAGGATGAGGGTTCTCAGCACGTGGACCGGCGGGCTCCACTGGGAACCTCGCCGCATGACCCCGCCAAACACAAATAGCGCTGGGTTACGCATCAGCCCTCCAATCGAGCAAAAACCTGCGGCCGACACGCTGCTCTCTTCTATTTTACCGGCTGCCTTCAACGCAGCCTAATCGAAAGCAGCTTTCTCCCGAGCTAAATCTTGCTTAGAGGCCTGGGGATCTTCATGTCGCCAAGGGTCGTGGCACGAACGGCCACCAACCCTCGGATTCAATGAATAGACCCTGTCTCCAAGAGTCCACCTTCCTGGGCGTCGGGACAGACTTCCAGAAATTGGAGTTCCTCACTCCTATCTTCCTCCGTGCTCTAAGCGAAGATAAACAATTTTCGTAGCAAAAACATATCTGCTCAAACCCAACACGCCACTCGCCACCGTGAAGGCCGTGATAGCGGATTGTGTTCAAAGATCGATCGCACATGACTCCGCCTTGGTCTCAAATAAAAATCTACCGTAAAGGGCTCAGCGGAGACGAGTCTCGACACGAAAGAAATCGAAAACAAGAGCTCATTTCCTTGTTGGAGGCGAGTAGGCGACTCTGGGACATCCATCTTGCTCGCCTGCAATAAGCATTGTCGACGCCTAAGAGAAGTAAGCCGTGCCGCCACTTTGTGTGTCCGTGTGGCCCAATGGAGCGGCGAACGGCTTTCATCCGCATTCACATACCAATCGGGCTCCTCCTCCTCCTCCTCTTCTTCCCGATCACTTCCTCAACGGAACCACCACTGAGGACCACCACTCTTGGTTAGGAAGCGAGCAATGGGGACTCGTCTTGACCAACCTTTCTTCCTCTCAGGGCCACTTCCACCGAGAAGCGACCCGATTTTCTTAAAGCCGAGCAAGCGGCAGTTGTGCCTCATCGGCCTCGGAGGCCCTCCCGGCCAAGTCTATTTGTTCAACCATTACTCGCCGGCCGAGCCCCCGCATAAGCCGCTTCTTTGCCGAGGCCGCCTCGACAAGAAAGCCACCGGTCACACTCTCCTCGCCTGAACCTTCCTCACTGGAAGAACCGACTATGTCAACCACGGGGACCGCGACACGCCTTCGAACTGTTGGCCCGGCCACAGATCTGACTCCCTCGTCGCACTCAACGCTGATTGAGGGAGACTTCTCGCTGCTAAGCGAGTCATTCCTCCCACCATAGCTGAAGGCCTCGCGGTCATTATCGGACATGTCAGACATCTACAAAGAGATCGAGGAAGATGGCCATTAGAATTCTGCCCGGGAAACTAATGAAGGAAAAAGGAAAGAAACCCTAGGTCTAGGTCAACCCAAAGGGGCCACGCCCGCCTAGCAAGCAAGACCACGGGTTTTTATTCCTCGATCTCTACCTAAGGGCAATCTTATTTACTAAAACCCTAATAAAAACAGGTAGAGAGGAAGGAAGGAAAGCAGAAGGCTGCCAAAAACCAGACAAGTCCAAAACGCAAGCAGAGAGGGGTTAAGAGCTTACTGTTATTTGTCGAACGGTCGGTCTTCAACGGAGTAATCAAACGGAGATAATTAGAGCTGATATGAATGCTTCAAACGCCGATCAGTGAACTGGTACCTGAAGCAAGGAAGAGGCTCCACCAAAGTTGGAAGAGAAACACGGCAATGGAAGCTCTCTGCTAAAAATTTCTCTCTCTAGCGGTTTGCAAATCGCAAAAGCAATAAAAAGAGAAAAGAGGAAGGGGGATGCGCCTTTTATAGGCTGGACAGTGAGCGGTTTTGGGGGGAAACGAGCTCGGGGCCCGAAGCGGCGCTCGAAATAGGCGGCCCATCATGACAAGGCATTAAATGCAGCCCTTCGTGCTTCGTGCCCCGTCCAATCGCTTCGACTTCTGACGGCTCACGCGCTTTTTCCGCCCACGCGCCTGCAACGCCCTGGATAAAAAGCTTCCTGGACACGCCTCAAGCTCAGTTCGCCGAACTCCTTGTCTCTCTTGAAAATTTGTAAAGTGTTGAGGCCCGTGCGAACATCAAACTTGAACGCTCCCCGCTCCGAGCATGAATACTCGCCAGACAGGAAGCTAGGGGCCACTGATATACCCGGCCCAAACCGGGTCACGAGCAAGGCACGAGTTAGCGTCACGTGCTAATCACGGGCACAATACCTCTGGGGCCCACGCCGAGCAAGATGAGATGCAGCCGAGCACCGAACAAAGATAACCCACGCCAAACTGGCGGGCAAAGCAAAGGCCTTACTCGTCCGACTGTGGGCCATGATCGGGATTCATCCATGCTTCGCAAAGATCGGACTTCGGACTTTGCTCGGGCACCGGCCGCTCGCCTCGACTGGGCCGATCCTCAGACTGACAAGTTCAGAGACCAATACAAACAGAACAACCGGGCAGAGCCTTGCCCGCTCGAGCATATACCAAGCTGGGGACGTTGATAACTTGCTTCCTAAGGCAAGTCAAAGGTTTCCATGTTTAGGCAGAATTCTTACCTTATCAACTCCTACAACTGCGCGGTCAACCGCCTGTTTCGCCTAAAATCAAGGGATTTCCTCCTTGATTATCTCGGCAGTTATGGAAACTGAATCCTAGACGGATTCAATCACTTTGAGGGCCTATAAATACCCCTCCATAATCCACAAACAAGGTACACACACTTTCTTGAGCCTCGTTACTCTGTCAATTTACTTCTTGACAATCACTCGATACTTACTCTCACGCCGGAGGGGTTTCGCGAGGCCTTGCCTTGCACTTCTTCTCAGGTGTTCTTGTGATCTTAACAGGCTCAAAGATGTCGATTACAAGCCCAGATATCCTACCCATCTCAAGGACGGCCCAAGCTGTGCATTTTGCTACATCAAGAGTATTTGTTTCAAAATGAAATTTAAATTGTGATAACGATGCTTAAGAATTATGATACATTTAAAAGAATCTCTTTTACTAATTTCTCAAGAATTACTTTCGGAGAACTAGACGCAATGTCAAACTCACTCTTGAGCTAGTTTTTGTACAACCTTAAGAAGTTTACAGGCTTGCTTGATGCTGGCAGTCAAAATTTAAGAATATTTTAGTACAATTGTGGTGGTGGTAATAACATTTTCTTAGTCCTAGAGGGTGACATAAATATAAAAATAAAAACCAAAGGTAAAAGAACGAGAGACTTCTAATTAGTATTATTTACTACTTCATGTTCAATATCTCACTAACATTGGAGTAATATAGATGGCCCTTGTTATATATAGAATTCATTATTGTTCAATTTCTCATATTTAGTAAGAGTTGACATTAGCTTAACAAAACGCCATGAACACCAGAATCCAAGCTGCCCATGTACAGAGCATATCAGAATAGCAGAGGTGCTTGATTGATGTAGAGAAATTAACAACCCACATCCCAAATGAGCAACATTATCTTGCTTCTGATCAGACGGAAGGACATGGAGCATCTCAGAATAGCAAAGATGCATGATCGATGCAAAGAAGCATCCCCTAAAAAGGATGAACTTTATGCTGCTTGTAATCCGTGATGAAGGACATGAAGATGACCGGAGGTGAAACTGTGAGTTAGCTATGGCCTCCATGCAGACGCAGTAAGCAAGCAGAGGTCCTTCCAACCAAGCTTTAGTGCACCCTTGTCCTCCACCAACGTATAACCGTTGCAAGGAAACATTCCAAGCAGTAGTGTTGCTTGGGCTGCCGCATTGCCTGCCAGAGAGATCCCCTTGAAGCCACACTGCTGAAGCTTCTCTCTCCAGCTGTTGAACTTCAAGTCACCACTCCTCGATGGCCCCCCTACAGCCAGAACATTGCGAATCTCCCTTGATAACAGCTGCTGTTCTACTACATGCCTCTCCTCGCTCTCCTCCCCATAGCTTGCCCCAAGTGAGTCAAACAATGCTGAGTAATAGTGTATGGCCTCCACAAACCTTCCCAAGAATGAACCGGCATGGCTAAGGTCCTGCTCTACGACTGTCACCACTTTAGGAGCCAACCTGATATTAGAACAATTCAAATCAGCAAACATAGAAATAAGTGATGCAACGTACATGTAATTCTGAGTTTTTCCTTGTTATTCTAAGCAAAAAAGACGAATTATAATATGGTGGGGCTAGAAAAATTAAATCAGAAGGCAGAGAATCACAATATGGATCTAAATTATTCTCTTCATAAAACAAGTGGCATTCTTATGCTCTAGAGATTAGTTCATTGGTCCAAAAATTTAGGGGTTTGACTTTTTTTTATTAGCAAATATGCACTTGTGTTTTTCTCATGAAAAGAATAGACAACTGGAAACCAAATTCAAAGATTTGGACAAGAGGTCATCAGATGCGTAAGAAGTACACATGTTCAAAACAAGAGAAAAGAATTGCTGCATCAAAATAATATTTAAAGCACTGTCACAACACCAATAGTAAGACTGCATGCTCTCATGGCATGTATTGTAGGTTAAAAGCCAACATATGCTCAATTTTTCTAAATATAAATTACTTTTCTAAAAATCAATAATGAATGATTTGTGATTGATCCACCATTCAGCTTTTGATCGATGCCCGGTCTCTTTACTATAATTTGAACTCATAAATTCTTCAACTAAACTAATTAATCAACTATACAAACAAGCTCTGAGTCGTACAATTCTAGCAGTCGCCTTCTTATTAGGTAACCAACAAGAAATAAAAATTTGTAAGGGTGAAATAGTGTCATCCTATTTTATTTATTGTTGTGCCCTTTCTTGGTCCTAAAGCAATGGTAAGTAATTACCAAAATTAATCACTCTCAAGAGTTCTTAATTAAATTAACAAAATCTTTGCTAAGATTTTTTTGACTTAAATTAGGAAATCAAAGAAATACATAGATTTCATAGAGAGAGAAACTGAAAGCTTCGCTGCTGAAATCTGGATGCAGCTTGTAATTAGTACAAATATTAACAATGTTTTAGTGTATGTAATATGATCTCCCCGTCTTTTTCTTCTAAATAGAAAGACATGAGCAGTCTATCGCAATTTGATCGATTCTGATACCAACTTATTGTGAAAGGATTGACTAAAAGAAAGGGTATGCACCAGGGTTTTTTTATTGGTGGGGGGGAGGGGGGTGCTTCTAGTGGCTGAAGCGGACAACTCAAAGAACAATCGCAATGGTGAGGTAGTGAGATGAGCATCCTAATCACACTAATGGGAAGTCATGAAATTGCCTTAACAAGATATTTGGAAGGCCTACTGATTCCTACTAGCCAAATTCTAGCTGGAATGAATGGGCTCCTCCAAAGTGCTATAGCTATGAAAGCAGGCTTCAATGTCGTAATTGTTTAATACAACATTCAGATGCGCTGGTGAAGCTTATTTCTATTTGCCAACTAATAGGATTTTAAAGGGAATGAAAACTAATACTGCCTGTGCTTACTGTTTTTTTTTTTTTTGATAAGTACTGCCTGTGCTTATTGTATTGGCAGGGGAAAAGAGCTTAAAACACTTCAACCAGGACTTCTTGGGGGTAATGCTAGCATATCGAAGACTTGTGGTTGGAATATGAGAGCGAAGATGAATCGCCCAAGAGATTTGGCTAAAAAAAGGACAGCTTAAAGGGTGAAATGTTGCCAACAACAAAGGTAAACAACATTATCAGGATGGGAGATATACATATACTTTAGATAAGGTCGTCTGCAAACAACATTATCAGGATGGGAAAAGAATTTGGTTAGGAATTGAAGGTTGATCCCCAAGAACGGCCTCTGAGAGGGTGGAATTGAAGCTTATGATTAAACATGGTGGCGGCATTATCAATCTTTAACCAAGAATGAATTACTCGATTAAGAGGGTAGAGACTTGCAGTACAAACTATGTCCCAAGTAAATTACTGAAATATGTGGATATATAAATAAAGGACAGGTTATATTTGAATTGTAATATTGTGGTCTTGGTATGTATGGTAGGCAGCATTTGCTAGTGATTGTCCAGGCTTAGACTTATTTGCGCTCGTAGCCAAGCAACCATACATGCTTATCTAGCAGAAATTTCACTTTAGGAATAAGAAGCAAAGAGAAAAGAGTTTGATGAAAATGAAAATAAAGGACCAAGTAGAAACGGTGAAAATAGGATGAGGGGGAGGGGCAGAGACCAAGAGAGTAAAGTTGTGTACCTCTGCAAGAACCATAGTGTATTGGTGTCAGAACCAGTGACATCGTAGAGGGAATGCTGCAACCAGTGGACAGCAATAGCCTCCCTCTTGCTCACGTTCAGCCTCTCGGGATTCAAGTTGCCAACCTTGTCGGCAACGGCAGAGAACTCGAACGGGAGGCCCAATTTCTGTGCAAAATCTGACAAGCGCTTCCCCGTGGCCTCAAGTGCATCCAATGAATTGCCCAAGCCCGTGAGTCGAACAAAGGGTGGGCCACCTGGCCTAGAAGCCAAGATGTGAAAGAGGCCCGGCCACTGCAATCCTTGCATGATGTCGAGGTCTATAATGTGCACCCTATCTTCCCTCTCGAAGGCTTCCTGAATGGCCTGGTTTGCCGTGAAGTGTGAGAACTTGACAAACGGGCTGATTCCGTTGAACACCTGGAACGCAGAAGTCATCTTCAAGCCCAATGCTGCCGATGACCCCGTGGGCAATGCCGCATATATCCCCAAGCAAGAGCTCACTAGCCTAGCAGACATTGCCTCAGAGAAGTATGCAGCTACCCGCTGAGCAGAAGTCCCGAACGGTGTGGAGAGCTCAGAGATCTCCAACAGCATTCGGTTTGCCTCCTCAAAGTTATCTGCTGATACCGCTTCCGCGCACTGCAAGAGCAATGTCAGGAGGTGCAGGCCTTCTTCATCCCTCTTCTGCTGTCTCATTTCTTCTTTCTTCTTCTCTCGTGTCGCCATTGCTACTTCTGCTTGTGTTTGTGTCGTCGATGTTGCTATTTCAGTTGGTGGTTGAGGAGAGTCAGCTTCTTGTTGTTGTGGTTCCTCCGTCTCGGCCTGAGGCCGCTGTTGCACTTGATTGGACGCAGGAAGAACCGAGGAAAGGCCGGTGTAATTAATGTTGCCAAGAAGAAGCTCGGCGCTGCTGGTGGTTGGTAAGGCGAGTCCCCAATTCACGTTATGCTGCTGCGAATTAGCAGTAGAGTCGGCGAATATACTGTGGAGACCGGCAGTGTTTTCCTGGTGATGATCATGATGGTACAGCTTAAGATCAGCAGAAGTCGAACAAGGATGCAATTGCACCTGATCCGCTTGCTTTATCCTCTGGCGGAGGAGGTCGAACTGATCTGGATCTGTCAAGGAGCGGAGCCTATACTCGAGGAGGGTGCCGAGGTTAGGGTTGCAAGGGTGGATGATATCTCTGACGTTTTGGATCAGCTGGGGTATTGAGACGTTTGTTGAGGTGTGGATGAGATCCTTAATGATGCTGTCAATCCATGCCGTGGTGTCCTCCATGACCGGAGTAGCAGTCAACAAGCTGGGGGATAAGACAACGGCGCTACTAGTACTAGTATTGGGAGGAGGCACAGCTGGTAGTAGCTGCTGGGGTATCCCCGCAACCCCTCCTGTTGCTCCGGCTCCGGCTCCGGACGAAGATTTTCTCTCCGGAGGGAACAAAGGGAGACCAGAAAAGACACATACGGAAGGAGGGGTCTGTTGGTGAAGGGGGAGATAATTTTGATGGGAGAGGGCAGTAGCAGCAATATTATTCCTATATTGACGATGAGATGATGATGATGATGAGAGAGGTGAATCCATAATACTATTATTATTTGAGCAGAAAGTGGTAAGGGGGGTAGGAAAGCCAGACCCGGTCGACGACGTCACACTGGTGTTTGTGGAAGCTGATGGAGGAGGTAACAGCATAGTGGAGTAGTTGAGGGTCGGCGAATGTGACGTGTAATTAGGGACCAAACTCACAACAATGTCCTCCACCTCCGTGGTAGCCGCTCGGTTAGGGCGTAAGTATCTATGCAACTCACTACTGGAGGATTGGAGTTCGATATCTGAAGCTGCCCGCTTCCTCACCATTTTCCCTTCCTCCTCCGATAATACCCCTTTCTGGTGGTGATTCGGGTGTAACGGAGCCTTCTCTAATACTACTAATTGCTTAGTAGTGTTGCCTAAGGAGGCCGTCCACCTGGTTGTTAATGGAGGACTACCACCGACACTGTTACACTTGCCTCCTAACAAAGCGCGAGACGACGACATGTGCAAATGAAGAAGAAGAAGAAGAAATAATTGGTGTTGGTGGTGATCTGATGGTAGTTCATCACGGTCATTAGTAAGTGTAAGTATTAGGGTTTTACGCCCAGTGCAGTGGTGCCGCTCCTAAATGTTCCGAGGTAAAGAGAAACAAGCTAATCACTAGTTGAGAGCCGCCAAGTTCCAAACAGATAACGGCAGATGCACTGGTACACGAGGAGCCGATGGAGGAACTGGCTAGCATTGGGATTCTCTTTCTCTCTCTCTTCACACCGCTCGCACGGTGTCCCAGGTCTCTTTACTTTACTATATATCAAATTAAGTAACGTTGTTTACGGCAGTAAGCCTCTTGGCGTATATGCTAGCTTGTTAGCTCCCAGGTTGCGGACATTAATATTGCCCTTTCAAGTGGTGGTTGTTGACGGTGATGGCGACAGCGGTGGTGGTGGTGGGCTGGCAAGTTGGAACGTGGAAGAAGCTCGCTAAGCAATTTAGCGTGTTTTCTAGGGGTTAGCCTGCCACTGCCTGCTATGCAAATTTGATTGCAGTATGTACTGGAAATGCTGGACATTTTTGTTCACTTGCTTTTGTTCAATTGGACTCTGGCTCGTCTTCAAGTGTTTGACTTGTTCGTTTTAGAGATTAGGGACTAACCTTTCTGCGAGCATTACGATGGGGTCCTCGATTCCTACATCTAGGATATCGCGCTCCTTTCATCTCCCCTCCAGCCATTACTTTTGAGTATTTATTATTAGTATTATATATTCCTTTTTTTTTTTGGACAAAGAGTTCTCGTTTGAAAAATTCTGATTCGAAAATTAAAATTTTTTTTAAATTAATATTTTTAATAGCTAATTAATAAAAAAATAACATTCTTATATTTTAGTTTTTTTAAATAAACTTTTTAAGTGAAACATCCCAAAAAATATACTCTAATTTAAAATAAATATCCTTCTTGTTAAAAAAAAAAAGCAAATCGCAGCATTGGTCCCTCAACTATAAGTCGGTCACAGTAATAGTCCTTAACAATTTTTTTTTGTCAAATTTAGATTTTACGAGTATGAAATTTTCACAACTACGATCATTTTGATGAATGACGTTAAAAAATTACCGTTAAGTTTTTATGTGCATCATACGTGCGTTAAGTAAGGGTTAAAATGAAAATTGTGATATAAGTTAGGTTTGGAAAATTTTCATTTTATCCCTTACTACGCACGTATGATGTACATGGAAACTTAACGGTAATTTTTAATAACATCCATCAAAAGGACTGTAGTTGTAAAAGTTTCATACTTGTAGAACTCAATTTGACAAAAAATTGTTAAAGGACTATTACTGGACCGACCTATAGTTGACAGACCAATGTTGTGATATGCCCAAAAAAACTACTTGCTCCGTTTCGAGTAAATAGTGCATGATGTGGCAAAAACACAGCTTAGACCGTCCTTGAGTTGGGTATGATATCTGGGCTTTGAATCGTCCTCCTTGAGCCTGTTAAGATCACAAACAACTTTGAGTGGAAGTGAGGCGGGGCTCTCATGAAACCCTCGGCGTGAGAGTAAGTATCGACTATGATTGTCAAAAGGTAAATTGACAGAGTAACGAGGCTCAAGAAAGTGTGTGTACCTTATTAATCATTATGGAGAGGTATTTATAGGCCCTTAAGGTGGTTGAATCCGTCTAGCATTCAGTTTCCATAACTGCCGAATCAATCAAGGAGGAGATCCCTTGATTTTAGGCGTGATAGGCGGCTGGCCGCGTGGATGTAAGAGCAGATAAGGCAAGTATCCTGCTCAAGTATGGAAACCTTTGACTTGTCTTGGAGAGCAAGCAAGCTTCCGGTTTGATGCTTACAGGCGAGCGGGACTCTACCCGGCTATTCTACTTGTATGGCTCTTGAACTCATAGTCGGTCCAAGGGACGGCCCCTGGTCGGGTGGGCAAGGCCAACACTCGACCAGGTTTGGACGAGATGAGCCTGATCTCTTTGTAAAATGTATGATGTCAGGGCGTGGCCCCCAGTCGGACAAGCAAGGCTATGCAGGCCAAATGCAGGTGGGATTTATGTTGTTCGGCTTGATGCTTCTATTACTTTTTGCTTCTTTGGGCCGCGGGTCCCGCATGTCCTATGCTCGTGATTGACACGTGATGCTTGCTGCTCGTGACCCGCTTGGCCGGTATATCAATGGCCCCAGCTCCCTGCAGCGGGCATTCATGCTCGGGCGAGGCGTTCAAGTCCGATACTGCGGGCCGGCATTTATGAATTTTCGAAAGCGCGAATTCGGCGGGGACAGACTTGAGGCGTGTCACGGAAGCTTCTTGTTGAGGGCGTGTCAGGCGCGTGGGTGAGAAAAGCGCGTGAGCCGTCAGAAGTGGAGACGATTAGACGGGGCACGAAGCACGAAGGGCTGCATTTAATGCCTTGTCATGATGGGCCGCACACTCCAAGCGCCGTTTCGGGCTCTGAGCTCCCCCCCCCCAAAACCGTTCAAGGGCCAGCCTATAAAAGGCAAGCCCCTCTCCCCTTTCACCTCTTTACGAATTCTGAGACTTCCAAACTGAGATTTTTCTGGAGAGCTTTCGTTGCCGACTCCTAGTGTTCCAGATTCCGGTGACTTTGCTCAACAAATCCTGCTGTTCATCCTCCTGTGGTGTCTTAAGCCCAGCTTTAGGAAGATTTCACCCTTCAACTGTTAACAGAAGACGCTCCAATTCAGAAATCGAAAGTAAGTCTTCTTACCCTCTTTCGCCTATTCTGTTTTTGGTTTTCTGGGTTTATGGCCGGCTTTTGATTTCTCTCTTCATCTCCACACGCCTCTATTAGGGTTTAAAGGGGGTAGGACCGCCCTTAGGTAGAGATCGAGGAATAGAACCCATGATCTTGCTCGCTAGCCGAGCAGAGTTTCATGTGTTGACCTAGACTTAGGATTTCTTTCCCTTTTTCTTCGCTAGTTACTCGGACAGAATTTTAATAGCCCTTTTCCTCGATCTCTTTGTAGATGTCTAACGTATCCGAGAATGACCGCGAGGCTTTCAGCTATGGTGGGAAGAATGACTCGCTAAGCAGCGAGAAGTCCCCCTCGATTGGCACCGAGTGCGATGAAGGAGCCAGATCCGTGGCCGGTCCTACGGTTCAATGGCGTGCAGCTGCTCCCATGGTGGATTTGACCGATTCCTCCAGAGAGGAAGGCTCCGATGAGGATAGTGTGACCGGTGGTTTTGCTGTCGGGCAAGGCCTCGAGCAGCAAATAGCCCATGTTGGAGATTCGGCCGGCCAAGTAAGGGTCGAGCAAGTAGAGATGGCCGGAGAAGCTTCAGAGGCCGATGAGGCAGATGACCTGCCGCTTGCCCGGCGTTTCAAGAAAACTGGCCGCTCTCAGGTGGAAGTGGCCCCTGAGGAGGAAATAGACGGCCAGGACAATGTTCCGATTGCCCACTGCTTCGCCATGGTAAGTAGTTCTCGAGTAGAGGTTCCCGTTGACGAAGTAGTCGAGGAGGAAGAGGAAGAGCCCGACTAGTATGTCAATGTTGACGAAAGCCGGCACGTTGCTCACTGGGCCACATTGGACACGGCGGATAAAGTGACCGCGTGGCTTACGTCCCTAGGGGTTAACTGTGCCTATTACCGGGCGAACAAGATGGACGTACCGCGAACATGAAGCTTTCCCGTGAGCAAGGGAACGAGCTTTTATTCTTTGCCGATTTTTTCCGAGTTGGACTACGTCTCCCACTGGAACCTTTCCTGGTTGACTTCCTGCTCGAGACCAAAGTCGTTCCCTACGCGACCTGATGTTGAACACTGTCCGGGCCATTACTGCTTTTACTGTGGCAAGCAGGCTGCTAGGATTTGAGCCGGACATGTACTTGCTCGGAAGCTATTTATTTTTGCCCCGAGCACAGGCGGGAGGATTGGAGTGAGGGCCAACTCCAATTTTTTGAGGTTGTTATCAGAGGTTCCCGGGAAGGTAGAGTCCTGGGATAGGAGGGTCTTGTTCATAGAGTCCAGAGTGGGCTGGCCGTTCGCGCCTACTGCGACCAGTGAGATCAAGATCCACAAAGCCTCCAAACAAGACTTCAGCTCGGGGGAGATTGCCCGGCTGAAGGCATTGAAGGATGCTGTGGGCGTGATTGAAGAGAATGAAAAACGCATCGGCCAGCAATTCCTGCTCGACTGGAAAGAGCTGGTTTGCAACCCTCGTTATCTCTGTCTGGCCGGGGTGATGCGAGTAGAGATCCCTGACGTAGAGCCCCTCTTAGTCCATGTGCCCGAGAGCCCTCATCCGTATTGGGATGACTGCCATGGAAAATGTTTAAGCGGGAATGTGTTGAGTGCCAACGGCTGGGCCCGGGCGGAGATTGTCGGCCATCTTATGCAGATCAGGATGGTTGTCCTTGAAATTATACTACTGTCTTCATCTTGGATGTCTTTTGCTTTTAGTGGTAATATTGATCTTGTTTCGTTTTTCTTGTTTCAGGGATGAAGAATATGGCTCTGCTGAAGATGAGGAAACTGCAGGCCAACCAGCAGGCAACTGATTTGAAAGTTAATAAGCCCGTGGTCCTGCCCAAGGTGCCTTTCGGTCCTCCCGCTAAGAAGACCCCGGGCTTGGGCAAGGCCGCAAGCCCGGTCAAGAAGGTGCCTGTGCCAAAGGTCATCATCCCTCCTCGCAAAGAGGCCCCACCAAAGGAGGCCGTGGTGGTCATCAGCAGTGTAGCCGGGCAATCGGGTGCCAACATCTCTATGGTGCCCCGTGCCAAGGATAAGGGGAAAAGGAAGAAAAGCTCATCCCCTCTTCCTGCTCGGGATGTCCGCCAGAGGCTCGAGCCAGACCACGTCCCTTCGCCCCACTCGGGGCCTGCAACAGAGGCGGTGGTTTCAAGATGCCCTCACTACTGCGGCTCGGGCTACAGTGAAGGAAATTTCTGGTGATGCTCCATTATTGGGGGGCATCGATCTTTATGCCACGGGGAGGAGGCGGTAGGCAAGGGTGTTATAGAGAGGGCCTCGCACGATGATCTTGCCCGCGATCGTGATACGGCCGGTCACGTCTTGGTTGGAAACGTAGGGCTCTGCTTGAGCGAGGTAAAGTTTTTTGACTGAAGTTTGTCTCCTTTGTTCGTTTCATGTTTCTGATTACCTTTTCTCTGCTCGCAGATCGCTTCCACGTGTACCAATCTTTATGATAGGTACAACGAAGAGAAGGCAGCTCGCAAGAAAACAGAGGCTGATTATAAGGCTCATGAGGGCCTGGTGAAGGAAAAGGTTGAGCAGGTGGCTCGTCTGGCCGACCAACTCGAAGCTAATGTTGAGGCGGCTAAACAGAAAGAGGCCGAAATGCTTGAGCGCAACTTAAAATTGGTCGTCGAGAACAGCACTCTGGCTGCCACTAAGAAAGAGCTGGTTGGCCAACTGAAGAAGAACCAGGCCGAGTTAGAGAAGGGGAAAAACGCTCTGGTCGCGGTTACCGAGCAGAGAGAGCTCTTGCAGGTGGAGAGGGATGCGCTGAAGATGCAGGCCATCAAGGATGGAAAGCATGTAGAGGAGCTGGTCCGGAGATTGAAGGACGCCGAGGAGGTCGTTGTGGAGAGCTACAAGAATTCCACGACTTTCGAGGATGATTTCAAGAGCACCGCGGCCTTTGATGAAGCTGTAAACGATGCCATCGTGCCTTATTTCGCACATGGCGCCAACCACATCCTTAGGCAGCTCGCTGGCTGCGGGGTGATCGATATGAAGACCATGGCTGAGTGGGCCGTTTCCGACGTCTACTCTGATGCCGCGCGCCAGTTTCATCACTTGGTCCCTTACACCGAGGAAGAGCTGGATGCTTTGGCAAGCGCTGATAAGGAAGCTGGCCGCCAACCTTGGGTCCCTCCTACTCCCCTGGCCGAGAACGTGTGCACTCTGATTGATGACCTGGAGGGTGAGAAGGCTGCCCGGATGATGGTAGAGGAAGAGGCCAGGAAGGCTGAGCAGGAAGCTGCTCGTAAAGCTTTGAACTTCCAATACACTGACCAATTTCGGGCTTCAGCTCAAGCTTCTCCATCCCCTCAAGAGCAGACACCTCCTCCCCCTCAAGAACCAGCACTTCCACTTCTTCAAGAGCCAGCACTCGGCCAACCTTAGTTAGGATTTTGATTGTTTTTGTTCGGCCTGCATGCCCCAATTTTTGATAACTTCTTATAACTCTAACTTCGACTATAATGGGATTTAATTTTCGTTGGTAGATATTCTTTGTATTTGTTTCAATTTAGCTAGCTGCTCTGATTTTGCTCGATAACTGTTTTCTTGCTTGGGTATTTAACCTGTCATATGTTAATACAAGTACTGGTGCTCCCCAGAAAACATATCGAGCATAAATGTATGAACAACTTTAACCAAGTACAAGAATTCATGATTATCTACTTAAAAATAACAAGGCATTATAAAGCAAGCTTATTATTTAAGTTGAGATGTTACCCGAACAAACACCGGGTATGATTGCTTGGTTCTGGCCAAGGCTTTGAGCTAGTGAGCTTCCAGAAGATTGTCAGGCGGGCAAGGCCCAGCTCTCAACGGCTACCAACAACCGGGCATGGCCCTTGTTCGATGTGGGTAACTCGAAGCGGTTGCTAATATATCTTCCGGGTATGGAGATATACGGTCAACAGTGTTGCTCGGTCACTATAGGAACTCGAGGTAGTTAGCCGCTATCTTGTAGGCATGGCCTCTATTGCCCTGGGCGAGCATCTTAGTATGTGAACCTGGGCATGGCCGCATCTCACCCACAGAGAGTATGAGTTCACTAGTACTAAGGGAGTTTGAAGATTTTTGACCGGGCATGACCCTATCTGCTCGACAGGCGAGCAAATTTTGCCAAACAAATACGAAGAATCATATGATAATTGACTGAGCAATGTGAAAATTCTGAATAGACGGGTATAACAAGAGCTTGCCTTTTATTGATAAATGATCAGTGACCCTCAACAGGACTGAGGTCTTGCCCGTTTGTTTCCTTTACTTAGGGGTAATATTTTTTGAGGTGATCTGCATGCCAAGGATGCTTCAGGTCTTTTCCCTCTGGCGTCTGGAGTGTGTACGTGCCCTCTCTTATTATACCAGTAACTCGGAAAGGACCTTCCCAATTAGGAGACAGCTTCCCCCATTCTGCCCGATGACCTGTCACCTCAATCTTTCTGAGTACTAAGTCCCCAATAGAGAAAGCTCTGCCTCGGACCCTTTTGTCATGGTGAGCCTTTGCTCTTTGTTTGTAGTTGACCATTCTAAGACGTGCATCCAACCTCCTTTCTTTGAGCAGGTCTAGGTCTATGGCCCGAGCAAGTTGATTATTTTGCTCGCTATAATGTGAAACACGGTAGCTAGGCAAGGCCATCTCTACCGGAATCATAGCTTCAGATTTGTATGTGAGCGCAAATGGAGTTTCCCCGGTTGGTCCTCGAACAGTGATTCTGGTTGCCCATAGAGCTGATTGTAACTCCTCTGCCCATTTCTCTGCTCGCCCCTCAAGGTTTCTTTTGAGCGCATGCAGTACTTGTTTGTTTCCGGCCTCAGCCTGGCTGTTGCCCTGTGGATAAGCCACAAATGACTGCCAATGTTTGAGGCCCAAGCGAGCACATTCTGCTGTAAACTTGTCCGAGAACTGGGTGCCATGGTCGGAGATGATTGCTTGAGGGAGCCCGAATCGGCACCATACTTGATCGTGGACAAATTTGATGACATTGGTCTCTGATATCTTTGCCAGGGGCTTTGCTTCTATCCACTTGGTGAAGTAGTCTATAGTGACCACTGCATACTTGTACTTGCCTTGGGCTAGCGGGAAAGGGCCGATCAGATCGATTCCCCACATGTCGAAGGGCGGGCCGCCTTGGCGGGGTTTGCGCATTGTGGATGGAAGTCTAGGTATGTCCGCATATCTCTGGCACTTGTCAAATTTGCGAACATATTTCTCTGCATCCTTTCTTAGGGTTATCATAATACCTTTCGCGGGACCCTCTCATGAAGCTCTTTGCGGGGTGGCCGCCACATTCCCCCTTCATGCACTTCATATAGAACACCCTCGGTTAGTGCAGGGGTACACGGAAGCATAGGTCTGACCTTAGATCGCTTGTACAAAATTCCCCCAACTACCGAGTAGCGACAAGCTTGGCTTCGGACTGTTGTGGCTTTGACCTTGTCTGCGGGCAGAACTCCCTGCTCGATGTAGTCCTTGTAGTCATCGATCCAACTTCTGGCCGCTGGCTCAATGTCCATAATTACCGGTCTGTCAACGGCTGGGGTTTCCATGTGCTCGATCATCACTGAGGGATTTAGTAGTGCCAGATTTTCCTCAGCGATCTTGGATAAGTAGTCTACTCGCATGTTGTCTGCTCGATCAATCCTGATTATTTCCCAAAACTTGAAAATTTTCAAGATTTCCTTGACTAGTTCGCAGTACTTAACCAGGATAGGGTGGTGTACCATATATTCCCCCTGGACTTGGTTCACAACTAGTTGTGAATCCGAGTACACTGTGACAG
This sequence comes from Codonopsis lanceolata, assembly GCA_013146195.2. Lineage (NCBI taxonomy): Eukaryota > Viridiplantae > Streptophyta > Magnoliopsida > Asterales > Campanulaceae > Codonopsis > Codonopsis lanceolata. The sequence goes on from CM028381.1 coordinate 89,665,377, forward strand.
CTTCTACGCCCATATCTGTCGCGAGCTCAAGCCCAGCGATCATCGCTTCATATTCGGCAACGTTGTTGGAGGCAGGAAATTTGAATCGGAGAGCTAGCTCAAACTCTGTGATTTCGTCGGGAGCTATGAGAAGGATGCCAGCTCCGCTCCCGACTTTGCTCGCTGCCCCATCCACGTAAAGATCCCAACAGTAGGCTGGCCGGGGTTGTGGCAACTTTTTTTGCTCGGGCTCTACCGGTTGCTTGGCCTCAGGATCCTCGTGTTGGGTGAAGCTTGTTTCGACCAAAAAATCAGCTAATGTTTGAGCTTTGATCGCTCGTCTAGGCAAGTAATCTATATGGAACTCTGTGAGCTCGATTGACCCGATTGAAGCGATGCACGATGTGTCGAGGTTTGTGTAGAGACTTTCTTGCTTGATGGTGCATCATGTATACTATGATTACATGTGTAGAAAAATAAGCCCTTAATTTTCGGGCGGCTATGACAAGCGAGTAAGCTAATTTTTACGCATTAAAATAACGACCCTCAGCGGGGCGAGGGCCTTAGATACATAGTACAGGCTTTTGAATATCTAGTTCCTCCCTAACCAAAAGCAGCGGCCACGGCACAGTAAGGTAGGCTGCTAAATATAAATAAAGGCTCACAGAGACGCGAGGCTGGCGAGGAGAGGTGGTTTGCCAAGATATTCCACGCTCGAGGGCCTTGGCACGATGCGCATTCCACTCAAAGCCCTTGTTGCCGCGCAAAACCTTGAAAAAAGGGAGGCATTTTCGGTGACCAGAGATGAAGCGGCTTAAGGCAATGACTCTGCCGTTTAGGCTCTTTGGATGTGTTTGATGCAGTAGGGCTGCTCCATGTCAAGCAGGGCTTGTATCTTCTCCGGGTTGGCCTCTATTCCGCGCTGGTTGACCATGAACCCGAATTTCCATTTCCTGCTCGGACCAGAAGGTGCACTTGCTCGGGTTCGGCTTCATGTTGTGCTTTCGCTTGATTGGTAACGTTCCGCTAGGTCAAGAGCATGGTCGCGGCCCTTTGTTTTGATGACCATATCATCTATGTAGGCCTCCATGTTTACTTCTTGGATCGATCTTGGGCGAAAACCATCTGTTGAACATGCGTTGCCCTGCATTTTCGGCCCGAAGGGCATCATTTTAATAACGATAGAGGCCCCATTTGCCACGAAAATTTGTTTTCGCCTTATCTTGTTCGTTCATTTTGACTGGTGATACCACAGTATGCATCCGAGGCGAGCATCTCGAACCGGCTATCAGTCGGCGAGCACATCTATGCTTGAGGCGATGGATAGCGATCTTTCGAGGCGAGCTTTGTTGAGGTGGTGAATCCACACACATCCGCCATTTGTCATTGGCCTTCTTGACCATTACCACATTAGCCAGCCAGGTCGGGTACTGAATCTCCTCAATTATGTCTGCCTTTAGGAGTTTCTCGACCTCTGCTTTGATTGCTGCATTCTTCTCGGGCGAATATTGCCTTGGCATTGTTGAATGGGCGGCGGGATCGACATTGAGGTCGTGGCGGGCAATGTTCTCAGCGATACCCTTCATGTCTTCGGCCGTCAAGCGAACACATCAAGCTATTCTTCAACAACTCAATCAATCTTTCCCGAGCTTCAGGAGGCATGACCTTCCCGATTTTGATTTTTTGCTCGGGGTAGGCTAGATTGATAATGACCTCTTCTAGCTCGCCCTCTGGTTGAATATCGGGCTCGTCTCGGACTTGCAGAGTGTCCATCTCAATGTCTTGTGACTCCGGGCGTTTAGCCTTGCGCCTGGAGGGCTCTGATGCCGGGGGTTGCTCGGGAATCTCTATTTCCATGAGATCAACGGCTTTAGAGTTTTCCTTGAGCTCGATTTTGTTAATAGGGACGAGGCAGAAGCGGAGGCATTACTGGTGACACGTCGGGAAGGTCCACAATCGGTTTGGGGCCGTTGCGGATGCAGTCGGGAATGTCCACGATCATCTTACGCTTCTTCATTTGGGATTCCGGACGTACTCCCATTGCCGGGGCTTCTTTGTTGAGGATCCCCACTCCGTTCTCAGTGTAGAACTTAGCTTTCTGGTGGGGAATGGAGGTGACCATCTGGAATTTGGCCATCACTGGAGCACCTAAAATGCAATTGTATGCCGATTTCAAGTCGATCACCAAGAATGTGATCATCTCAATCCGGGTTTGGGCCCCATCGCCCATGAATACCTCCATCTCGATGGTACCCTTGACACCTACTTGGTGATTGGTGAATCCCTCAAGCTTTCCCAGATAAGGCTTGAGCATGGCATCCGGTAGCTCTAGTCCCTTGAAGCATGAATAGTACATTATATCTCTGCACGCTCCAGTATCGAGCAATACTCTGTGAATTTGCCAGTTGTTCACTAAACAAGAAATAACCAGCGGTTGCTCGGAGGCCAAAGGTGCTTTGCTTCGAGAAGCAGATGCTCTCCCACATTGTATTCTTTGGAGTATTGTGACCACAGGCGAGAGAATATATATGCTTCCCGAGTTGTGTGTTGGACGGGAGCTCCTCTTGAATCATGTTTATCACTCCTCGAATCTGAGGGGCCTGGCCACCTCTTCCTCGTGGGGGTCTTCCCTGGTCGTTATTAGCGTTGTTCCCTGCGCCCTGATCCCTTTTGAAGCGGTCTAGCTTGCCCGCATTGATCAGCTTTTGAATTTCCCTTTTCAACACATTACAATCTTCAGTGGTGTGGCACATACCGTGGTGGTAGTCACAGTACTTTGTGTTGTCCCGAGTATGAGTGAGCTCGAGATCGAGAAGGATAAGGGATGGGCAGAACATCTCCCACCTGGAGCATGATCTCTTCCCGCGTTATATTTAGCGGGGTGAATTGAGCTTCTCTGAATCTTTGCCCGGGGGTGGAAGTTTTCTTCCTGTCCCTCGAGCGGTGGTGGCCCTCCGGGATGCAGTCGGTGGCGAGGCAGTGCCACGAGCCTTGTCCTTATTTTTGGCCTTGTCAGCCTTGATACTCTCAGTCGAGCAGAAAAGATGGGAATTTGCGGCGGCTACGCTTTGGAAGCCGGGTTCATTGCTAGCATAGTCTTCAGTGGCCCTGCCCTCATGTTATTGAGATAGCAAAAGGTAATCTCAGGGTCACTGGTCGCGGTGACCTGCTCGAGCATCTCCTCGAACCTCTTCAGGTAACTGTTGTATGACTCGTTGTCACCCTGCTTGATCTTGGCAAGGTCAAAACGGTTCTTGGGGGTCGGGCCTGCATTGCCGAATTCCTCCAAGAATTTTCCTCTGAGCACCGCCAAGCATCCGATGGATCCCCGAGGAACTCTGCCCAACCAGGCCTGTGCCTTTCCCTGAAGAGCTCCCTCGAATGCCCGCATTTTCAGGGCCTCCACATTTGTGACCATTCGGATTTGTGCCTCGAATGATCTGAGCCAATCGCTTGCCCGCGTCTTCCCGAAGTACTTATCGAACAGGGGGAAGATGGCCCCTTACGCGGGTGGCGCATTTTCAATTTCTGGAATGAATGGGCTGCCCTCCAGCGGCTTAGTGGCTCCATAGCCGGGCTTGGCCACGGCTAGGCTAGCCATTTGCTTTGCCATGTCCCTTTTCATGGCCTCCATTTTTTCGAACAGTCGTTTCTCCGCGTCCACTGTTAGCTTCGAGGAATGGGCGGGGTCCGAGTGGTCGCCACGCACATGCGGGCAGAAGGTGGGCTCGCATGAGGATCCGACCTCCTGTGTGATGCGAGCTTTATACTTTGGCCGTTGTGCTTGCCTCGCTCACGGGCCCTGCGGCTGCCCACGGCTCGTCCGAGCATAGTGTTCCTGTCGATGATGATGCATGTGTGAGTGATTTTGACGGTGTATCTACTTTCAGCCTGGTCATCAGCTCGCTTTATTGCCTCCACCCTTTCTGACGGTATGTGAACGATGGAGGGCATGCGCCTGCTTGGATCGGGCAACTGTTGGGAGGCATGGCCATCACCCAACAGTGCAAGGCGGAGCACCACCATGTCTGCAGCAGGGGCATGCCCAAGGCGGCGATTCTTTGGTTGAGCGCATACATCTTACTGTAGTATTCCGCCTGAACTTGTAGAGAGCGGACAGATTCATGTGGGCCTTGATCCCATCGAGATCTTGAGCATCACGCTCTCATTTTTACGCATCGTGTTGGCTTGCACGGCTTTGACTGGCATGTTGGGAGATTTGCCCCTCCACATACGGCACCTCAATACCATGCGTTGCATGTCCAGCAGCCACTTTTTGATTTCGAGTTTTCACCCCGTGCGGTGCCCTTGGTGGCGGGTTGTTGTTCACAACCTGGTGGCTGCCAGCCTGTTGATTGCTAACGGTGGCATGGTGCTTGCTACCCTTTCCAGCCATTGCAATAAGAGGAAAATGAGAGTTTTTACCGGAGAAATCTAGAGAGAAGTGTTGGAACTTCGTTTCCCGGCAACGGAACCAAACTGATGTGGCAAAAATACAGCTTAGGCCATCCTTGATTTGGGTAGGATATCTGGGCTTTGTATCGTCTTCCCTGAGCCTGTTAAGAACACAAGAAACACCTGAGTTGAAGTGCAAGGCAGGGCCTCGCGAAACCCCTCCGGCGTGAGAGTAAGTATCGAGTGTGATTGTCAAAAGGTAAATTGGCAGAGTAACGAGGCTCAAGAAAGTGTATGTACCTTATTAATCATTATGGATTGGTATTTATAGGCCCTTAAGGTGGTTGAATTCGTCTAGGATTCAGTTTTCATAACTGCCGAATCAATCAAGGAGGAGATCCCTTGATTTTAGGCGTGATAGGCGGCTGGCCGCGTGGATGTAAGAGCAGATAAGGCAAGTATCCTGCTCAAGTATGAAAACCTTTGACTTGTCTTGGAGAGCAAGCTGCCGGTGCTTCCGGTTTGATGCTTACCCGGGCGAGCAGGACTCTACCCGGCTATTCTACTTGTATGGCTCTTGAACTCGTGGTCGGTCCAAGGGACGGCCCCTGGTCGGGTGGGCAAGGCCAACACTCGACCAGGTTTGGACGAGATGAGCCTGATCTCTTTGTAAAATGTATGATGTCCGGGCATGGCCCCTGGTCGGACAAACAAGGCCTATGCCCGGCCAAGTCTGGGTGGGATTTATGTTGCTCGCTGCTTGATGCTTCTATTACTTTTGCTTGCTGGGCCCGCGGGTCCCGCATGCCCTGTGCTCGTGATTGGCACGTGATGCTAGCTCGTGCCCTGCTCGTGACCCGGCTTGGACCAGGTATATCAGTGCACTATTTCATTTTGGGATGTTTCACTTTAAAGAGTCAACTTTTAAAAATTATTTTTACTATTTTCACCTCTCTTTTTTTTCTTATTTTAATCATGGCTATATGCAAAAAGGCTTTAAATAAAATTATATATCATATCAATATTCATAATAGAGACACTAACACATATGAGAGTGAGATCATTAATTAAAGTGGAATCCAATCAAATGTAAAATAGTAAAAAATAATTTCATAAAATATTTTAGGCCAAATTACTATTATCTCCCTAATGTTTTCATCAAATTTCAAAGTGCACCCCACCCTACGTTTTTTTGTCGTAGTCATGCTTGACATTGCATTTTTTCCCTAGCTTGCCCCTAGTCGTAATGGGTTTTAGAAAAACTAACAGAAATTGACACATGCATGTCATGTGGGGCTATTTTGTACTTTTAAATTTTCAGTGAGAGCTACTTTAGTAATTCCAAATTTTAGTTTAATTTTTTCTTTAATTCTCACCGTCTCTCTATCTCTCTCTTCTTTTTGTTTTTTTAGAAAACTTGCTCAATTCAATAAAAAATAAATAATTAAGTAATTATCTAAGTTGCCTGGCCCAAAAGGCCCAAGCATCGGTCACGTGCACAGCACGCCCTCCTCAGCCACGAGCAAAGCACGTGCATTCTTCACAATCTGTCCAAGTATTTAACCAGCAACGCTCAACCTACAAATTGCTCTGCCCTTAGATGAGCACCTTTACCCCAGAAGCATGGGGCCCAGTATGCTGCGAGCAGGTGTTAATATACAGTGAGCAAGTTTTAGACGAGTGTGCTCGCCATGCTCGGTAACCAGTAACGGTTGTTTAGGATGTGGGTGGTTACTTCCGGGAAACCCACCACCACGTCCTAGATGTGACTTTTCGGTTGAACGTGGCCTTTAATGTGCCCGCTTCATACACATAAACATTGAATGAGCAGTTAACTCAGTTTTCCAGTAAGGCTATAAAAACCCCTCAAAACGAATGAGGGAGGTACGTGATTTTTTACCTAGACTAAACTTTGTCAAATTGCTTACTCAACTGAGTGTTTGCTAATTCACACGCCGAAGCGCATTTGCAGGGTAAGCTCATGCCTAGTTCATAGTTGGTGTTTGCATTGCAGGTTTGGGCCTTGAAGGTTTTGGATATAATTAAAAGCCAGATATCCAGATTGTTAAGCCTAGTGTGTTCGAGAACTATTTTGGATGCATCAATATCAAACAACCTTCAATCCAAATTGTAACCCAAATCAAAATAGTTGTTGCCACAATGTCTCAAGAGAACAAACAGAAAGAAGATTACGGTTCCAAAAATTGGAAGAGAGAATCTCGATCCAGAGAGACAGTGTCGGCGTCATCTCCTACTCCTGGGAATAAACTATAGTAGCTACCGTCGTTAACGCATTACGCATCGGCGATGACTGCCAAAAGTAAGGCGTTGGTGGCTATAGTGCTCTTGTTGATTGGCCTTTCTAAATCTACAAGGTGATTCCGATCGAGTAGGAGAAAGATTGGGTTACTGTTTTTTTGGTTCCATTAATTTTTTTTATTTTATTTTTACTTAGACAAAAATAAAGTATTGGAACTAGAAAGATCGATGGATAAGAGTGTTGGTCCAGCGAGGGTGTTATATGCATTAGTCATTTTGATAGTTGAGCAAGCAAGAACCATTTCTAAGTCACCACTCAAATGATTGACAAGGTCACTCTTTGCCCATATCCAATGACGTTGTGGGAAATACCAAAACCGACATATAGCCTTATATGCTCGCTCTTACTAATTACTTTTAGGGTAGGGCTATCCATACCCCAATGTTTACTCTCTACACCCCCATCTTGTACTGTAATATCCTAGATTCTTGCATGCTTGATGTGTGTTTGTCTACATGCATTTATATCCCTCATACAGTGGCGGATCTATGCTTTATACTTAGGGGGCAAGTGCCCCGCTGAAGGTTTTTTTTTTTTAATTTATACACTACAAAACGACATTGTTTTAATTTTATTTTTAAGTAATAGTTAACATTAGTGACACCGCTGAGATTTATTTTTGGATCCGTCACTGCCCTCATAGTTATGCTTACTTAGTTCATATGTGTGTTTGGAATCATTTATAGGTCATTCGTAGTCATTTAGTTACATGAATTCATACTTTGATTATGTTACGTCGTCTAACGTTTTGATTTAATTAAAGTCTTAATCTAGCATGTACATGTATTGTAGATCATTCATGGGACTTCTAACATGTTCATAATCATGTATGCTTACATATTTAATCATTGATTCAATTGTTGCTTTGATATTGCATGTTTTGTGCTTTGTTTGAGACCTTCCGAGTGTTGTTCAGGTGAGTTTTAGACTCATTTTGAGTGTGGAATCAACCTTGGATGTTTGGGTTTGGGTTAGGGCTCATTTAGGTTGAGTTTTGAGGATTTTTGGTTCAGGCAACAAGGCAGTCGCTTAGTGATTTGGATTAAGCCATCGCTTAAAATCCAGTAGCACCTTGACTGGAAAAAGGGACCAAGTGGTCGCTTAAGGAGGAGGGCTAAGCGAGTGCTTAGTCCTTCGGGAAGCAATGTCATGTTTCAAAATTTTGACTGCAATGACCATCGAACCCTTACTAAAACCATTCCTAAACACTCCCTAATCATCTTTAATCCTATCCTAACATGATTACCTGGTTTTAAGTGTGATCTAAGTGGGTGTAATTAAGAGCCTAAATTAGATTTGGGGGCACCACATTGGTTGGATACTTGTCCCACTACCTTGTTGACTTCATCTAAAGCCATAACCAGCCTTTGGAGACCCCATTTGCTGCCTTCCTCTTCCAAAAATGCGAGAGAGTTCCATGGGAGATAGCTAGGGTTTTGAAGGTTTTGCTTGAGCTTCATTAGTTCCTCTTCTTTATTGTTCAAACCAAGACCATAGAATTGAAGAGCTTGAAGAGGAGTCTACTTCTACCCAATTGTATTTTTATTTTGGTTGCTTGTGTGAAGATTACATGTAAGTTACTATTTTTTTTCTTATGATTTTGGACTCATTGACCCTAAGGAAAACAAAGTGCTTGTTATTTAAGGTCAATGAGTATACAAATATGCTTTGTATGCCAATAACTTGTACATATGAACTTGCTAGGGTCATATGTAGGTTGATTTCTATTATTATTGAAGTGTGTTGTTACCCTTCGTGTGTATTTAGGATTGTGAGCATGCTAGAATTGATGTCTACATGTTTATTTGAGGTTGTGATATATGGAAATATTCTATATGTGACTTACTTGTAATGTTAGTAAGTTATTAAGTGTTATAGTCTATAATTGAACTCTATGATGAAGAAGAACAACAATGTAGTACCTAAGTAAGCTTATAACCTAGTTGGGCTTAGTAATAAACTTAGAATGGTTGGTGAGGCACATAGCTTCTAAACTCTAAATTGGAAATGTATAGTAAAGACTCAACGGAGTCGACTCTAGAGAAGGTCGAAACATGATGAATACTATGTTTAATCCCTACTAAGTTTGGAAATCGTATGGTCATGACTACTAGCTAATAAACTTGGTCTAATTATGAGTACTTGAAGTCACTTATGATTATTTGGTTGTGAGCAAATTATTTGTCTTGACTTGAATTATGGTAGAGATTGATAACCTACTTGGTCGGACGAGTTCGCTCTTGTCGAATTTGATCCTTATTTGTTTATGTCGAGTAAATATCTGCATATGCATCACATTGAGTCCAGCTGGCATTATTTGGTTTGGTTTTGTCAATGGTGGGACAATACATCGCCTACACGAATCGTAAGAATCGTGCTCGCTATAGATTGTCGTACCTGAGACTGCACACACCTCTCCACTGTCGGCCGCAGTGGGGATATAGCCCCCTTACCGTATCAATACGTGCGTCATTGGCTTCTATTAGCCGGTGGAGTTCGGTATATCGATGCAAAGACACGAGCATCGTAGCAACGATATTGGGTTAACACTGTTTTATTGCAGGAACTACGTAGCGGCTTGGTCTATAACATATCTTACTTGTATGGTTTATTACTCGCACTAATGTGAACAAAGTGCTAAGTGATGCATGATAATTATGTGCTATAATCATGATGAATGATATACAAAAATGTCGTTGTGTTGTAATTGTGTCATGCATTATGTCATGACTAGAAACTGCATTTTTAGTAGCTTACTAAATCTTTATGACTTACCCCATTTGTTTTGTTTTCCTTAGATCCGAGCCAAGGCGGAGGTTCTCGCTAAGTTTGTCATGTCCGAGCTAGTTAGCAAGTTTGCTTGGAGGTTGTTCTTTTGAGACTTGGTATAGATAGTATTTTATTTTGGCAAGGACGATGGGAAGCAAGTCACCTAGACTTGACTTAGGAAATTGTTGTTGTATAATCATTAATATAAGTGACTTATAAATCTTTTGTATGCCGACATCTATGTCGAGCTTTGTGTATATATTATGGTTCACTATAGCTTATTCAGCTTAATACTCTTTTCGATTCTTATTACTTTTGTTGTCTCCGACATGTAGTGGTCGTTGAGGTATTGTATGCATGCGTTATAATTGTAGGGGTAGTTGTTGGGTTCGGGCTGTAACGTCGCCGAAGACTTGTTTATATTATGTTGTTTTCGGCCTAGTATAGCTGAGTTGTTATTCGTATGTCATGTTGTGTCATATGAAATTTAATATATATCTATTTGTGCATGCTTGACTAGTGTCTATTTGGGTGTTTCGACTTGGGATTTCGCTTTGGAGTCCAGGTTGGGTCGCCACATGTACTGTATGTTGTAGGAAATGAGATGTGGAAAGCAAACTTTGGGGTGTAGATAGCCGCCCCTTACTTTAACCTATTATTGGGTATTTACTTGAAATCAATTGTTGAATTCCTTGAATAAATGAAATGTATATTGAATATAAGGCTAGAGGGGGTGAATGGCCTTTAAAAAAACTTTAAGGGTTATTTTGAAAATTTTTTAAAAGATGCAGTGGAAAGGATAAATTTTCAGCAACTGATTGAAAATCAGTAGATAGCAATTGTTAAACTTAGAAACAGTTTGATTTGTTTTCTTTTGATCACTTAAGTATAATGACTGAATTGAAGAACACTATATATAAGATCAACTATGTAAAGAACTCAGGACTGTAACCGTTAAACACTTAAGTAGATAAAAACTACTTAAGTGTATGAACAGTAAAAACAACAAGTAGACAGAATATAGAATTTGAAGTGGTTCACAGTGTTAAAACTGCTACGTCCACTACCAAGTTGGTCAAACTTGGATTTTGAATTACACTAAGATTATATGTATGCTAAGTGATTACTAACGGATCAATGTACAATAAAAACTAGAGTTTGAGGGGTTTGATCTAGAAAGAATCAAATTCGTGCAACAATTTGTGATCCTTTAAGGATTTGACATAATAAAGGAACATATAAATTAGTGATTGTTCAAAACAGAAACTAGAAAAAGAATATCTATGAAAGAAATTGTATTGTAATGTTTTTTAGAATAAGCTCTTCAAAGAAATATTGAAGTTCTTGATTTGAATGAGAGTTTCAATGTGTTTGTCTCTTTTGAGTGCTGTAGAGAAAAATTGATTTATGAAAACTTGAGCACATATATCATGGAAAGAGAAAAATAATTGTATACGAGGATAAGAAGGAAGTGATCATAGAAGATACCATTACTTATTCTTTTCTTTTTTTTGCCATAAACAAATATGACTTCACACAATTTATTGACTTTTCTATTTAAGACTCCCTCTGTCTTAAAATTATTATCATGCTTTCCTTTTTTTGTTCGTCCTAAAATAATTGTCTTGTTTGAAACTTTCATTTTTAGAGCATGTACAACGGGATATCAATTGGGAGCAAAGGAGGTGATCATTAATACAATGGACAAATCAACTGGTAGCTAAATTAGGAAAAATGATGTTTGACTCGTTTTGCATGCTCCGTAAGCCAATGTCCATGTGGCTCAAAATAGGCTAGAAGGGGCAGTTGAATAACATGTTTATCTTTTAAAATTACTTTAAAAATGAGATAGTAGATTTAAAGAAATCTACTATGTTTTGCAGCGAAAATTACTAAGCTATCAAATAGGCAGTTCAGCTGACATAATATATGCTCATTCTTTATAGTGATGCTAGATAAGACTTGAAATAGATAATAAAGAAAGATAACAGTAGTAAGTAGACCCAGATATTTAAAGTGGTTTACACAGAATTGTGCTACGTCCACTACTAAGATGGTCAATCTTTGATTTAAAAATGTTCACTATTTTATCCACTAAAGTAATTACAAAATATGATCATTAATGGATCGTATACAAAATACATTTGACTAATTTATCACACTGGTGCTCTGTGGGCTAGACTGTATTGAATACTAGAAAGAGAAAATTGAATAAGTTCCAGATGTTCAAGCTCTTCCAAGTATTGAATGCTTTTGAAGAATGTAGAGCACTTAAGACCGAATAAATTGAGTAGTTGAAGCTTTAGTAAATGTGATAAGATTTGTGTTTTTTCAAGTCTTCATGTGTTGCTTATATAGACCTGAGGGAGCTTCATTTTTTTTTTTAAAGGTTGGAGGGGACATAGACCGTACCCCAACCCTTAATTTTTTATTTTTTTCAATGCCTTGAGAGGCTATAATTATATATATATATGATGCCTTTGGTATGGCTCGAACAATTGGTGCCTCTGGGGAGGCTTTGAACACCCGACCTCTCGGTTGAGAGTAGTTAAGTCCCAGGGTGCCTCTGGTAGGGCTTGAATACTCAACCTCTCCGTTAAGATAAGTGAGTAGCTAAATGAGGCCTTTGGATAAGGCTTTAACAACAACGATGCCTCTGAAGAGGCTTGAACACCCGACCTCTCTACTGAGAGTTGTAAAGTCCAGGGTGTCTCTAGTGAGACTCGAACACCCAACCTCTCCGTTAGGAGAAGTGAGCAGTACCAGTTGAGCTAGATCTCGTTGGTGCCTGAGGAGCTTCATATCCGTTGAGTTTGATCTGTATTTGCAATGGGAAGGAATCCAAACATTAAATACAGTTTGAATGCATTAAATGCTAATAGCTGTTGGACCCTCAGTTGATTGCAAATAGAGTACTGAGTGTGCGACTATCCTTAAAATAATAATAAAGACAAACATACCCACGTGCTTTGAAAGTCAACCTTCTTTGAAACAATTCGATTGGGTTAAAACAACAGATTTCCAGATGAAATCTATTGTCCTCCATATAGCAGCAGTCTTCAAGGCGTTCATTGGTAATCTAGCCACAACTTAAGTCCTAAAGATCATTGTCATGCTAATTGGTGCACAGACCCCTTAGCCAAATCTTTAAAGACTCGAATTCAACTACAAGCGAATCTATAATATCTAACAACAATACATCAAAACAACATGAAAATAGCCAGAAGCGACATCACAAACATTAATTGGGGATAAGGATGGCCGACAACCCTTCCAACAACCTTTCCACATGACACAATTTGGTTGGTCCGACTGATTTTTTTTATCCTCTCTTTTTTCACCTCAAAAATTATTATTTAATTTTTTTAAATGTACACATTTTTATCTATAAGTTTGTTGCATTTGGATATCAACTCGATTTTCTATAATTTTTTGAATTTTCCTTCATTTTTTTTGTCTCCCTCCCAAAATTTGATATTTTCAATTAACTATATTTAGTTATTTCAAAATTACTATTATTAATTTTGAATTTAATAATTTATGAAATATAAAATTTATATTGAATAAACAAAATGATGCACTAAATCCCACTTTGCACCCCCCAGTCCAAATGACCAAAATAGCCTTCACAAGACATCCACATGCCAATTTATGTTAGTGTTTTTATCACCCGACTGGGGGCAAATCGGGAAAAAAAGGCAACGTCAAATATGACTATGGCAAAAAACTTAAGTTAGGGTGCACTTTGAAATTTGGTAGAAACATTAGGGTGATAATTATAATTTGACCTAAAATATTTTATGATATTTAGAATAGTGTGTATACTTGCATAGTACGTGGAGACGTTGTTAGTCAATGTCTTGTCGTGTTTGGTAGTCGAGTAGAGATAAATATTATTATTAATCTGAGTATTATTAGTGTTCTTATTATTAATTTCGTTATTATGTATGGGGGAAGTTTTGGAATTAAATATGTTAATCCCTTAAGTTTTTTTAGCAAGTGTGCTAATAATACCATTATTTCCCTAGGTATAATTAAGAAGGGGATAATAACCTTATTAGGATAATTTAGATTAATGTGTACTATATATCTGAAAAATCAACTTAATAATGATATCTGACCTTAAATATAACTACCAAATGACTCCTAAATATTTAAAATGCAATCCATGTGTCTCTCTCTCTTCCCCTCCCTCTCTCTCTCATTTTCCATTGTTGGTCACCCATTAATAAAAGGTTTAAATCTCAATTTGGTCACTCTACTTTTGGGCAAAATTCATTAAGCTAACTCTACTTTTTTTTTCCTCAATTTAATCATTCTACTTTGATATAATTATCAAGTTCATCACTCCATCCAATTTTTTTGTTGAAAACTTTAAAAAATTCTAAAAATCCAAAAATACCCTTACTAATATTTTTAATATAATTTTCAATTTTCAAATTCAATCTCTCTTCTCAAACTGCTCCATCTCTCTTCTCTCACCTCTCTCACTGTGACAGAAACAAAGCCCCAAACAGTGCCGACCTTATCTCCCACCAATCCCTCCTACTTTCCTCATCTCAGTTATGGCCGACATCCCCCAAATCGCCTATCTTTTTTTTTTTCTCTCTCTATCTCCAGTGCCGCCATCTTCATAGCCGCCCTCGCCCTGTTACAGTCCGAGCGATTCCAGCCCCAAGCAATCCCAGATCCGACAAATCATCTCCTTGCAGCCGCGCTCTCCAAACCCAGCCGCCAAACCCGGCGAAGCCCCTCATGTTTCTTTTCCGGGCCTCACCCATCACCACATCCTCTCCCTGGTCCAAATCGCTCCTAAACGCCATAGCCGCCTCCCATATGGATAGAAGGTGGGGGAGGGGTGGGGTACAGTTTAGGTTCAAAACTTTTGGATCATTTGACTTTTGGAGAGAGAGAGTGTGTGTGTGGCCAACCCCCAAATCGCCTATCTTTTTTCTCTGTCTCTCTATCTCCAGTGCCGCCATTTTCATAGCCGCCCTCGTCCTGTTACAGACCCAGCGATTCCGGCCCCAAGCAATCCCAGATCCGGCGAATCATCTCCTTCTCCATTCTCCAAAAACCGGCGAAGCCCCTTTATCTTCTCCGGCGATTCTCCATGGCCGCCATCCGTCTCCCTCCTGTTTCTTTTCCAGTCAGGCCTCGCCCATCACCACAATCCTCTCTCCGGTCAAATCGTTCCTGAAAAGACCCACTCGCCATAGCCGCCTCCCATATGGACAGAAGGTGGGGGGAGGGTGGGGTACAGTTCAGGTTCAAAACTTTTGGATCATTTGACTTTTGGAGAGAGAAAGTGTGTGTGTGTGTGTGTGAGGAGAAAGATTGAGCAGTAAACGGATGAGATTGAGAATTGGTTCACATTTGTATTAAGGGGCATTTTGGTCTTTTTAAAGATTTCCATCCAACATAACGGGCAGAAATAACTCGAGTGACCTTATTGAATGTCGAAGTCAAGTAGAGTGATCAAGCCCCTAAGGGGGTGGTCCAGTGGTAGATATGAGGCTTCACAATGTGTGAGGTCTCAGGTTCGATCTCTTCCCATGCCCCCCTTATAAGGGAAAAACAAAAAAAAGTAAAGTGATCAAATTGAGGAAAAAAATTGTAGAGTGAGCTTAATGACTTTTGGCCAAAAGTAAGATGACCAAATTAAGATTTAAACCTTAATAAAACATCTTCGCTCTGGCTCACTTATTTTTGGAACGAACGGAGTATCTTGAATTTTATTAAATATTAAATACTTCTCCCTGTACTTAATTAAATATCTTTTATTTATTTTTAAAGGTTTGAAAACAAGTCACTTTTCTATTATATTGAAAAAGTAGTGTACAGATGAATCGTCTATAATGCTTTTATTCCATTTGATAAAAAAATAGAGAGCATTAATTTGACATATTTTGATAACATTAAAACAAAAGGAAATAATTATTTCTACTATATTTTTTGATTATCCACTACATAACTAATTATTTCATTAAATAATTATGTATTTAGACATAATTACCCTTTCGGTACTTGTTATTTAAAGTGAAGTATATGTTTTATTTTCAAATAACTTTTATGTTCTCAATAAACAATTATTTTCAAAATACTTTTTGATTCTCAACAAACAAGGTAGTTCTTTTTTTTTATCCAAAATACTTTTTAATTCTCAACAAACAATGTTGTCACTCCATTTTATTTTTATTTTTCAAAATAAATATGTTTAATCAATTCCTCTTATGACTCGTGTCTCGTTTTTCATTATCATAAAATAATATAATTAAGGTATTTAACTACCAACATTTTAGAAAATATTGGGTGTTTTACTATCACTATTAAATAATTTAATTTAATTCAAAGAAAATTATTTTTAAAAATCAATTCAACAATAGCAATATGATAGGCATTATATTGAACTAGATTATGTGCCCGTGCCTATGACACGACGCCAGTATGGGACGATGTCAGCATAGGACGGTGTTAGTATTCAAATAAATCAATATAATAAATAAATAATATATATAGCTAGAATATAACTATTTCATCAAATAGATTTAATAGCTCATTTTACATGAAGGAAAAAAGAAGAAAGAAGTACAAAGTTTAAAAAGAGAACAAAAAAAAAAAACTAAGCCTAAAATGATGGAAGAAAGCCGATTGAAATAAAAACGTAGGAAGAAAAACGTAAATAGTTAGATTAGGTTAAGATAAAAAACAGTTTAGATGAGATTTAGGAAGAAAAACGTGAATAGGAAACGGTTAGATTAGGTTGAGATAAAAACAATTTAGATGAGATTTATATATGAGATAAAAACAGTTTAGATTATATTAGGAATCTTCTTGACAGTCCTGATTCAGGGGGACACGTGTGCCAGGTGGAATAAATTACAGCCGTTTGATATAAGTAAAAATAATCAATCTCAGTCATTCTTTATCTCACTGAGCTCTATTGTATAATAAACTAGTCTTTGTGCCCGTGCCTATGGCACGACGTGAGTAGGGGAGGATGTCAATATTGGAGGGTGTCAACATTTAAATAAATCAATATATGTTTTAATCATGTTTCAAAAAAGTCTAAAATAACAAATTGAAAATGAAGACTTTTCGATAATCTATTAAAACATTATGATCATTCAACAGTGGAGAAAAAATTAAAACTTTTATTTGTAATTTTATTTAAGAAAACAGATGCAGTACCTTGTTAGATTTTATTTATTTGTTGCCATAAGTACCGTGCCATAGTTGTAATTTTTTTAAGGAAACAGAGGCGATACGAAATCAGGCACCGTGCCATAAAATACGTTGTGTGGTTAGCCCGAACCTTTTACAGTAGTCAGTATACCATCTCAAGTGCTCTCGGATCACAATATCCAAGCCCCCTAAATTTTCGTTGCATTCTTCCCCGTCATTGAATCTAACTACCAAGAATCAAGATTCAGCCTACAATGACCAAATCTCTGCTGACTTTGATTTCTTTTGACTGTTAGTTATATATATATATATATATATATATATATATATATATATATATATATATATATATATATATATATATATATATATATAATACTAAAACTGATATATGATAGACGTATAAGGACTCTATTTATCACCATACATAAACATAGTTAATTATGACTCTTCTTGGGCTTGTAATTAATGTGAGTGGTGCGGTTAGGAATTTTCTTGACAGTCCTGATTCATGGGGATTTTGGAGAAACAGTAGGGAGTTAGAATCGTATTGGGAGGGGGGGACGTAGAGGGAGAAGAGTTATGCGGTGACATGGCTAATTGCGGTTCACACATGTGCCAGTGAGGAATAAATTACAGCCGTTTGATATAAGTAAAAATAATCAATCTCAGCCGCTCTTTATCCCAAATCAATAATAAATTACAGTCGTTTGATATAAGTAAAAATAATCAATCTCAGCCGCTCTTTATCCTACTGAGCTCTATTGTATAATAGACTAGTACTCTTGTCTGTGCCAATGGCACGACGCTAATTTGGGAATTTATCAATAAATGAAACAGATATTGTGAAAATGAACTACTAAAAATATTACGTATTTAAAAAAAATGATTTTCAAATTGGGCCTCTTTGCCCGGAACGGAGGGATTAATCAATAATTTGTATATGAAATTGCAGACCGGAAAAAACGGGCCGGATAACACGTTAAAAAGAAAAAAAAATATTTCAAATTACAAAATTTACGATTTTTTAAAAATTTTTAAATTTGTATACAAAATTACGGGTCAAAAAAAAATTGATTAAGTTAATTACGATAACAATTAAAAATAAAAAATACAAATATAAATTTTCACAACCATAAAACTGTAAAACCGTAAAATATTAACTTTAAAACCGTAATATCTCAGTAAAATAGTAACTAATTTTCGCAAATGTAAAATAATAATTGTAAACCGTCATGTAAACCTTAATATTTCAATAATTAAAATAGGGATGGAAAAAAGGTGATAAAAATGGTTGAGATTGTGAGATTAAACGTGATAGAGAGACATTCTTTATATTTCATATATATATCAATATTACATTGAAATGAATGCCCACACATAAATTTTCGTTTAAAAATTTAACATTCGTCAATAACTTTAACTTATACTTCCTAATTTAAACATGTGTTACCATTAATTAATAATATTTCCAACATATTTATAAAATTTTAGGAGAGAAAATTGTAATTTTTTAAAAAACTATAATGAAAATTCTTTTAAAAAATAGAGAGACATTATTTGGAAATTGGTGTTGCAAAATAATTTTTTATTCAATAGTTGTAGAATCTTGGTAAAACAGTAAATTGATTAATTTGTATACGAATTTGCGGGCTGGAAAAACGGACCGGACAAAAATTAAATTGATTTACGATAATAATTAAAAAGAAAAAAAATAAAACCGAGAAAGTTAAAGGCACCGTGCTCAACTAATACTCTATCCGTTTTCAAAATATTATCTATTTTAATCCGGTACACCGTTTAATTTTTTTTGATTATATTGTAAATGACGGGATACTCAACTCCACTAAAATTATTAGAAAATAAAAAAATAGAAAAGGTAAATCGATTAATTTGGAAATTAGTGTTGGAAAATAATTTTTTATCCAATAGTCGTAGAATCTTGGTAAAACAGTAAATTGATTAATTTGTATACAAAATTGCGGGTTGGAAAAAACGGGCCGGACAAAAATTAAATTGATTAAGTTAATTACGATAATAATTAAAAAGAAAAAAATAAAACAGAGAAAGTTAAAGGCACCGTGCTCAACTAATACTCTCTTCATTTTTAAAACATTATCTATTTTTATCCGGTACACTGTTTAATTTTTTTTTGATTGAATTGTAAATGACGGGATAAAAAAATAAAAAAGGGAAATAATGACAACACATGCAGAACACGTCACCATATTAAGTGAAAAAATCATAAAAATGTCCTATAAACTTGGTAAAACAGTAAATTGGTAAACCGTTTTAATAGTTGATCAATCTCAAATTGATTTCCGTAATTAATTCATGTTCTAACATAGGACTTTTGAGAGTATGAGCATAGATTCTTGTGAATAAATATTTGTTATCTGTAATTAGTCAACAAATGTAATTAAATTACTACACCAATTATACTAACCCTTAAGAAGAGTAAACCTATCTAATAGTTAGGGCTCGTTTGTTGTGGTTGATGACTTATGACTTATGGCTGATAGCTTAAGCTGGTGACTGAATGACTTTTGGCTGATTGCATGATAGACTGTTTGTTACAGCTGTTGAAAAGCTGCTTATGAGTCGTTATAATTATTTGTTAAAAAAAAACTTGAAAATTAGTATTCATATGTATATTTAATAAAATGATGAAATGAAGACAATTAAATATTTATTAATGAATAGTTGTCTTCATGATTAAAAAAACCAAAAAAGCTTAAAATTTTGGCTTTTGGCTTTTAGCTTTTCAATGCATAAAGAGTGTTGTACCTTACTTATTGGCTTTTGACTTATAAGCTGAAACAAACACTTTAAACATGACTTTTCAAAAGCCAAAAGTCAAAAGTCACTTCAAATAAGCTGCAACAAACGAGCACTTAATCAATCTCAAATTGATTTCCGTAATTTGATACGGTGGGGATAACAATGAATAAGATTACATGGTTAATGTATTGTCAAAGATATCTAGTTAAAATACAGAAGATATGATCTATCATTATGTGTTGGAATTCAGAGTTTTTTATTTTATTTTATTGTTAATAGTGGGGGGAGTTGGAAAGAGAGAGTGGTAGTTACTCAACCGCTGTTCACACATGTGAACTCAGTGAGTGATAATGACCGTAGGATCTCAGTAAAGGAATCAGTCTTAGTCGTTTTTTTATCTTTTGTTAATTATAAGCGTGCGACTATGAGTTGTATTGTATTATAGATTGTAGGATGTGACTTTGTAACATGGTGAGAGAAAATAGAGAGTTAAAAGTTGATAAATACTTACACACATGTGAATGTGAGAGTGAATCTCAACCATTAATTTTTTAAAGATAATTTAATCTTAACCTCTAAATAACTTTAGTTAATTGCACATGTGTGACAATGAGCTATATTGTAATATAGACTAATCTTTGTGCCCGTGCCCATGGCACGACGTGAGTAAGATGAATAAATCAATATATATTTTAATCATGTTTCAAAAAGAGTCTAAAATTGTGTTTTATATCTTTTTCATTAAATAATTAAAAATGTATTAAACAATAAAAAAATGGTCTTAACAACATTCTTGGATATATCGACATTTATTCGAATACTGACACGTCCCATAATTGAGAACGATGTATTAAAAAATATATTAAAAATTAAAATAAAAACAGTAATAAAAACAATTTTTTCTTTTAGAGTGGTTTTAACAAAATAAAAAAACGAACATATTTTGAAAGAAAAACCCAATAAAGGTTGTGCGGGGAATAAATTACAGCCCGTTCCCGTGCCCATGGCACGGCGCGAGTAGGAAGAATAAATCAATATATATTTTAATCATATTTCAAAAAGAGTCTAAAATTGTGCTTTATATATTACAGCACGTGCCCGTGCCCCAATAGATTAACTTGGGTGCTCCTCGAGTAGGTGCTAACAATATCATGTACCACTCTTTTATATCTTTTCACGCATTACTAATTAGAATCAGACATGTGGCTTATTTTCATGATAGATTTTTAACGCCTTTAAGCTAATGAGTTTGAAAAAAAAAACAAATTAATTTAGATTTTGATTACAGAAAAAAATAGCTTTTGCTTGTTGATGAATTTACAATATTTTTTTTAATTAGTACTCCTAATATTTTCGAAATCAAATCTAAATTATTTTTTTATTTTTTTTCTTCACATACATATCTTAATTTTAAACTGTAAAAGGAGGAGAAACCCATTGAAATTGGAAGACGCGTACTGCCGGAGAAACACTCGGAAAGGAAAGAAGAGTTGTAGTTGTAAAGGGAGAGGGGGACGCAGAGGGACCGTTTGATATAAAGTAAAATAATCAATCTCAGTCGTTTGATATAAAGTAAAATAATCAATCTCAGTCGTTTGATATAAAGTAAAATAATCAATCTAAATTGTTTGATATAAAGTAAAATAATCAATCTCAACCGTTCTTTATCTCACTAAGCTCTATTATATAATAAATAGGTACATAAAAATTTTAATATTTTACGATACTATTTTAGTCTGTGATTTTACTATTGGATAAAAATTAATCCACCTATTTTTTTTTCAATAACCCACCACACATTTTCTCAAAGGTTGGTAAGAAACAATTGTCCATATGATATTAATTTTTTTATTATGCAAGTTAACTTCAGGCATAACCTTAATTGATTAAACATAGATTAACTATGTTATTCAGGGCAATAACCAATTGATTAAACTAAAAAGTGATAAATAAAAATAGATATGATACTATTTTTTTACATGATGTTTTCATCGAGCATAAAAGTCAAAATGTTAGTAATAATATAACTAAAAATAATCAAAAAATAAGAATTTATTAATGTTATCAACAAGGTCATGAACAAATGACAATTGATAAAGAAAGAAGTAATATGAAGGTAATTCAAAATGTAACTTTATTAATCAACTGAAAATGAACAAATACTTAAAAGAATAGATTCGTTTAAATATGTAATTATTTAATACAAAAACTAATAATATAGTGGATAAATGAAAAACGTATTGGAAATAGCTTCTTCCAAACAAAATTACGAGTCATTCGAACGAAGGAATTATAAATGATACAGTAGTTTAGGATCTGCTTTTTTGGATGATTTTTAGTGTCTTAGTTTGTAATTTTGTCATTATTTTTTGAATTTTACCAAATTTTTTCTGTTTTTTAATTATTATAAAATAAAACATACTCCATTTATTACAAAATTATTGTCATGTTTTTATTTTTCATCTGTCCTGTTATCTTTTTTGAAACTTTTCATTTTAGAACAATGCATAGTTTTAAAACGCTCCAATTTGAAGTGTTTTCAAAATATGTTGTGCTTACAACTATTCTGTTTATGAAAATAGCGAAATAGCATTTTAAAATAGTTTTTCAAACATGTTTACAAGAAACATTACGTTTTGAAAATGTTGCGTTTTAAAATCGATGCATTTTAAAGAAGAAAAAAAATGTTACACCAAACGAGATCTTGGAGTCATACACATATAACATAGGCTTTAAATGAAATTATACCAAAAACTAATATTAATAGGAGTAAGTCTCCTTTAAAACGATTTTATGGACCTTAATTCATAAAATAAAATCCAATTTTATCATAATTTAACTCACCAATATATAATAATTCAAATAAAATTAATTCATCTTACACAAAATATATATCCTCGTGTCTCTTTAAAATTAGGGATAAGTGTACCATTAGTCCCTGAACTTTGGTCGAAGCCATCATTAGTCCCCAAACTTCAAAAAGTTTCACCACTGACCTAAGTAGGCCTTTTTGCTCATCGTCCCTAGCCCTAACGCCGTTAGATGAACATTGCCACTCACATGCACAAAAATATGTGTAACTTAATCAAATTTTAAATCCAAAAGAAATTTTAAAAATAAAACCATGCTCTACTCAAGTATGAACACTTACTTTCTAGAATTTAAATTTGTCTTACAATGGATTTCGCAAAAACACCATAGTCCCTCATTACCCAAATATTAGTCGAATTTTAGAAATCGAAGGCATTCATTAAATGGATAAGAAAATTTTTCCGACATAAAAATGGACGAACCATTCACGAAAAACGAGATCTTGAGTCATAGTTTTTACATATAAACCATAGTCAATGAAATTTTACCATGGAAGAGTTTAAACCAAACACAACTATAAAATTAGAGTAAATTCTCTTTCAAAACGATTTTATGGACCTTTAATTCATAAAATAAAATCTAATTTTATCACAATTTAACTCACCAATATATAATAATTCACAATAATTAATTGGCACAACTTATAAACTCTTATGAGCAAAAAACGTCCCGTGTTCAGGGTGGTCTTATTTAAAATTACTAATGCTATCCGAATCCAATCCATCAGGAAGCACTAAAGTTTTCCGGGGAGGGCAGGTGAAGACAGGACATTGACAAGAGGGGTTGCGGGTAGCGAGGATAGGAGCTGTCAAAACCTATAGTTTCCTAAAATGCAACGTAGCATTTGACATTTTGCTTTCAACGGCATCATCGTCCTCAGCTTTTTCCTCCTGATCTCATTAACTTGTTTCTTTCAATTTATTTATTTATTTATTTTATTTTGTCCTTTTGACGTCCTCCCTCATGCCATATACTACAATTAAAGTCTATAGGGACCAGCAATCTATGTCTGCATGATCTTGGTAACTGGGATTTCATCGAAAACGAGCTGTGGCAGCGGAACACGATAAAATTTGACGATAAGCACTTGTTTGGTGAAACGTTTTGGTTAAAATATTGGTAAAAAATATAACATTTTCTTTTTTAAAAGTAGCCGCTTTAAAACGCCTCCACTTTTAAAAATATGCCACGCGTTTTCAACTTGTTTATGAAAAATAAGCGTTTGAAATAATTTTCCAAACGTGTTTAAAAATAAAACTGCGTTTGAAAACGATGCGTTTAAAAACGCCTGTTTAAAAAATTGCGCATTTTCAAAACGCCGCACCAACAAAGTTCTCAAAACTGAAACAATATAACTTTAATTTTCGAGAATAATTGGCTCGAACTGTAAGCTCTAGCTTCGGAATAGTGGAAGGGAAAGAACGTTTAATGCTGGTGCACTAAATTAGGGAGCATCTCCCAATTCTTCCCACAAATTTTTTGGGCCACCCACATTTACTTAAGATCAGATATTCACTATTCAACTCCAACCTCATTAACTTTACATTTCATTCTTATTTTTATACTTCTCAACAAATAAATTCCTTTATTTCTATTTTATATATTTCATATTTAAATATTCGTATAAATAATAATTATTAAGATTACACATATAATAAATTACATTATTATTTCTAATAAGTTTATTAATTTATAATTTATTTAATAAATTATCTATAAAACACATATTATACATAACTTATAACATAAAATTAAAATTACATAAAAAGTTAAATACATAAAATATTCAAATTATATATTTAAAAGAATTTACAAGACCATTTAAAAGAATTTTATTTAATCTTAAAAGAATACATGTTAAATGTCATTTAAAAGAATTTAAAACATATTTAAAAGAATACATAAAACGTTAAATATATTTAAAAGACTTTTTAATCTTTTCTTTAAGTACAAACGGTCACATTGTTTTAAAAATTACATTACCTTATATTGTCATACACATACAATGCGTGTGTGCTACTCTATTGTGACTTATTAATTTTTGGTTTCTTAATTAAGAAACTAAAATCTTCCTTAGAATTCATTAAGAATTCAACATGAATAATCTTGGATTCTTAATGGAAGAATCCATTATACAATGGAGGTGTTCTTAGACATTGATTGGATGCGATCGATCGATGTATTTATAAAATCAATTTCGATTCATTTTGAAAAAAGAGAATGATCAATAGTCCGATTCTTAAAAAATAAAGACCAACCCATGCCCAATTTGGGGTTAGATGAATACGTGTTGCCCCAATACGATGCGTATTTGATCAAAAGGATAACTAGATGATCAATAATTAAATCATGTTCTTCCTTCAACATTTGGTGTTGGGTCCATTGTTCTTGTGAAAATAAACTAAAGGTAAAAATCATTACTTCCAAATTAATAAAGAGGAAAGTTATAAGGAAATTTATTGCAAGTCATCTTCTTCTCCGATCCCGTTATGGTTAATTTAATTAATTTAGTAACAATCTAGCTTCATATTTGGAATAGTGAAATTAATTAATAGGGAAGAACAATGTTTTCCCTTCTATTTTCTCTTTAATCAAATAAGGAAACTTGGTTGAATATTGAATCAAATTATTATATATTTTCTTTAGGTCGTAAGTTGTATCCATTTTATTATCTTCTTATCAATTTATATATATATATATATATATATATATATATATATATATATATATTATACTATATTAGTATATTAAATATAATAAAATAATAATAAATACACATTGGATGCGATCAGATCTGATGGGTATTGGTCGGAGTAGAGGAATAGGCCGGTACTCCATGTCTCCATCTGTTCTTAAATAAGTAAATGTATTATAAACATTAATGTAACGTGCGATTTTTTACATATGATCATAATTAATACACGTGGAAAAAATTGTGTAAATTTGTAAAATTATTTTTATAAAAATGAAAGTTTTGAAAGAAAACAATTACTCCTTCCGTTCTGGATAAATAGTTAATTATTCTATTTTGAAATGCTTTACTTAAAAAGTATACTTCCAATAATCAAAGTATAAAAGTGTTATATTATTATTAATAAGATACTAAAAGTATCATTTTTTCAAAAAAATTGACTCTTAAATAAGAACTATTTACCCAGAATAGAGGAAGTATTTTGGAACGGAAAAGGACAAATACTCCGTCCATCCCAATGGACTATTAAAAAAAACTTTTCATATTTTCAATAGGTTAAAGCATTCTTAATATAACATTTAAATAGAGAATAATTAATAAAATAATTTTGATAAAAATGGATAAACTTGTCTTGATATCCTAAAATGTTATTTATTTTATAATTTTATTTTTACTAAAACGTCACTTATTTTAGGATAAACAAAATAAGTACTAACACATTACTTGAGACCAAAGTATTATTCGAACCTAAAAATTAGGTGAAAAAGCACGTCATTTTGTAAAGAAATACTCCCTCTGTCCCTAAATTATTGTTCTTTTTTTTTTGTCCGTTCCAAAATAATTGTTTACTTTGAAATTTACCTTTTTAGAACATCACTTTTACCACTTTATCCTTACTTTTTCACTCTATTTTAATTATGGACCATATATACATGAGTATTAAAGGAAACTATATATTAAACCAATATAAATAATCAAGTCAATTATTTTTTCTTAAACTATGCACCGAATCAAACATAACGATTATTTAGGGACGGAGGGAATAGAAAATTTAATGTCCATTTGTCTTATCGTTGGAAGTGAAAAACGATTCTATAGCAGCATAGCTTGCACATGCACAGGCTTTAAGGAAAAATGGGGAGCTGTTCTGTACAACATGGAAGACTTTAGTGGGCAGTTGTAGCAGATATGCTTGGCTTGACTTGGCGTGTAAAAGTTGAATGTCTTTTACTCAGCCCAACCACACCAATCGAGACCCGAGATTTAATCTTTTTAATTTTTGGTAAAAGTGTACTGACTTGACCTTTATTATAAAGGGTTTAGTACTTGTAAGAAAAAGGTTTCCATCAAAATTCTTCAAGTCAATTTTATATTTAATTAAATCGGGGATAATCAGGCCGGTTCAGTCCAATGACCATCGGATAATATTATACTCCGAGTACTTAATACAATATTTATAAAATGTTTAATATACTTTTTCCGTTTTTAAATAATCGTTTTAATTGATCCGTACAGTTTAAGAAAAAATAATTGACTTGATTATTTATATTGATTTAATGTATAGTTTTCTTTAAAACTCATGTGTATGTGACTCATAATTAAAGTAGAGTGAAAAAGTAAAGATAAAGTGGTAAAAGTAATGTTCTAAAAAGGTAAGTTTCAAACTGGACAATTATTTTGGGACGGACGAAAAAGGAAAGGAAGACGATAATTTAGGGACGGAGGGAGTAGTATTTTTTAAAAATATTTAACTAAAATATTCTTTACATAAATTAATTTTTTTATTAAATTTAAATTAACTAAATTTTATTTTTTTGTTTTTTTACTAAATTTAAATTAGCTAATTTAAAATTTAATAATTAATTTGATTTGAATTAGGTTTAAATTATATATAAAAAAACAAGTTTAGGGATTGGGCGTTGAGCATCATCATTGTTACAAATTTCACTTTTCTTATTCTTAGTCTTATTAAGAAGATAAAATTATACAATGGTGAGAGTGTTCTTTCTATTGCTATGTAGGAGAGAGGTAAGTTTTTGTTCCAATTTAGAGGCATCCCCAATGTTATATATTCTTACATAACTTCTTAACTGGGTCCCACTGTCACCTACACATTTTTATTTTCTTATCCACTTAAGAATATATCATCTCATTGTATAATCTTCTTACACAACTTCTTACGCAAAAAAATATTAAATTTAACACAATTTAATAAAAACAAAACCCTCTCCCCACCCCACACAACCCGGCTGTCATCCTCACTCTCTCTCCTCCCCTAACTTCTTAATTCGGAATTTGCTTTTCTTCTCTTTCCTACTTGGATAATAAGAAGCCAACAATGGTAGGTGATTTTCTACCTTCTTAATTAGAAGTTGCTAAAAATACTACATTGGGGATGCCCTTAGGAAGAAAATAGGAATCTTCCTAAGAGCATCCCCATTGTTTCAAAAAACAAATTCTTATAGCTTTGGAATGTGTGATTGTGGCCATTAGGATTTGAATTTAGGCCAACTAGAGAGAGTGAGAGAGAGAGAGAGAGAGAGAACGTCTTCATTAAGAAGTTGCTTTTTGTTTAAAAAGTCAAAGGAAGTGGGCGGGTGTGTCAGGGGGTGTGGGGGGGAAGGGTTTTTTATTTTATTTGGGATGATGTTAAATTTAATATTTTTTGTGTAAGAAGTTGTGTAAGAAGATTATACAATGAGAAGATTTATTCTTAAGTGAGTAAGAAGATAAAAATGTATAGGTGGCAGTGGGACCCAGATAAGAAGTTGTATAAGAAGTTGATGTTAAATTTAACATTGAGGATGCTCTAAGTGCCATTGTGTGAGGGGGTAAAATGTAATATTTTTTTATTGGGATATAGGTGGCAGTGGGATCCAACTAAGAAGTTGTATAAGAATTTTACATAATGGTGATGCTCTAAGGGCAGTCCAAAATGGGGTGACTGAGTTTGGGATTGGGCTGGTAGCAGTCCAAAATGGTTTGGGTTCGGGGCTGGGCGTTTGGGCTGGTTGGGTGGCAGTCCAAATTGAAGAGTATGAGTTTGGGACTGGTTGGGTAGCAGTCCAAATAGGGGAATGGGTTTGGGCCCGGGTTGGGTGGTAGTCCAAATGGAGAGTATGAGTTTGGGACTGGTTGGGTAGCGGTCCAAATGGGGTTTTTTTACTTGTTTATTTTTTTTAATTTAAACCTAATTCAAATCAAATGAATTATTAAATTTTAAATTAGCTACTTTAAATTTAGTGAAAAACAAAAAAATTAAATTTTAGCTAATTTAAATTTAATTAAAAAAATTAAATTACGTAAAGGGTATTTTGGTAAAACATTTTTCAAAAGTATTGTATTAAGCATTTTATAGGTATTGTATTAAGTGTGCCCCTATTATAATCTATTCGGTCTACTTTATTTTTATCCAATCTCTAAAGTATATTTTGAGGATAAAATATCGAAAATACCATTAATAAATAAAAGACACGCGTACAAAGTTACTGCCTAAATCTGGGCATTGCTAAAAATTTTGGGCATCGCAAGGAAAAACATTGGATATCGCCAAAATTTCAGGCATCGCAATGCAAAAGTCCCAACACCCTATATATTGTGTTTCCTTCCCTTCCCTCTGTTTAAGAGCCGAGAAGACCTAGACAAAGACAAAGAGATAGTGAACAAAAGAGAGAGAGAGATAGAAAGAGAGAAATGGGTGGTTGGGCTATAGCGGTGCATGGTGGCGCTGGTGTCGACCCAAATCTCCCCATGGAACACCAAGAACAAGCCAAACAACTTCTCACGTGCTGCCTTAATCTCGACATCGCAGCTCTTCGCTCCCCTTTCTCCATCACTGACGTCGTTGAACTCTTCGTATGCTTCTTTCATTTGGCTGGGTTGGATGTGTAAGTAAATGAACGACAAATTCAAATCCGAAGACTCTGACGCCCACATCGAAGACTCTGAAAATGAACGACGCCCACATAAAAGATTCCAACGCTCACATCGAAGACTCAGAGCACCCTTGTTTGAAGGCAGAAAGACTCTTAAGTTCATCATTCAGCTTACATATTCTTTCTCTAGTTTGTTATTCGTCCTCCATCTTAATTGTCATCTGGTGAAAAATTTGGGTTGTCATGGAGGTGATCCTTTCCCTTTCCACAACAGAAGAAAAAAGGAAAGATTTGAAAAAAGCTTAACCACTAGTTGTGGGAGTTGTCCATGTATTAGTGGGGCAAACCACTAATTTGATTCTAGCCTACCTATCTCTATCAGTCTTCATAAATGTTCCTACTCCTCTATGTTTATTCTTATCTTGGAAAGAGAGGATCCAAATAACCAAGAATCAAAGCAACTGGGACATGAGTGGGATTGAAAGGTGGGGGTGACAGAGGGGAGTGGAAAGGTTTGGAGTATTAACGAAGAGAGAGAGAGATTGGTTCATACGTGGAAGACCAAGAATTTGCGGAGGAAAAGAAGCTTGCTCAACCAACACCGAACGGGAAGTTAACTTCGTTCACTGTTTGTTTGGAGGGGCAATTTAGGAAGAATACTATGAAAATGGACTCTGGCGGTTACAAAAAAAGGGAACTTATGTGGTTGGAAATCTTTCAAAAGGTACCGGCCCGCAATTATTCATAATTAAAATTCACCATCAATATAATTTTTTTGAAATAAACAAAAAAAGAAAGCACGACAATAATTTAGAACCAGATACTATAAAATAGGTTTAATTCTCAATTTGTTCACTCTACTATTGCGAAAAGTCCACTAAGTTCACCATACTATGTTTTTTCATAGTTTGGTAATTCTACATTACAAAAAATATCAATTTGGTTCATGAGTTGGATATGACGACCCAACCCCGACCCCGAGGAGGGAACGCGGGTCGTACCGTCCAAATAAGGACTCAATTATCAAAACTGACGTGACGCAATATTGGACACGTAGTACAACTCGGCACTGAAAAACCGAAATAATTTAAAACTTTAGAACCTGATATAACAGTTAATAGTAAGTAAACCAAGTCATCGGCGAATTTACAACCGGAATCCAACAACTAAACAATTCATGCTAATATATATACACCTCAACGGCTAAACACGCCAGAGGAACAACAAAAGAAATTAAGAGCTAAAGGGGGTGCTCAGCGGAAGTCTTAACGAGTGAACCAATACATGCAAGCAAGGCTTGACCTACAAGTGCCGACAAACAGCTAGAAACATAAGTAGTACTATTAGTCTTAGTCTACAACAAGAACAAGACACTATAATTACACATTCCCAAGCTAAGTCTAAGTGACTTGCTTAACCCAAGCGTCCTTGCAAAAGAGAAACTGAAAGCCAATGCTACCACCTCTAGGCGCACGAAATCACAAACAAGAGTAGACGATCAACCTCGATGAGACGGTCCTTAATGGTTAGGATCTAAAACAGTAAAAGGGAGGGGTAAGTCATAAAGACTTTGTAAGCCACCAATATGCATGACATGATATAATGCAAGGCATACATAACACGTATCAAGCAAGGTCATACTAGCAAGTAGTTCTCATGTCGCGATGCACGTTGTTTCACATAAGTGCTTAAATAAATCACACAGGATAAGGATATGTTATGGAACCGGTGCCGCTTCGTAGACCTGAAATAGACAAGGTTATCTTGAATGTATTTGTCGGATGCACGTGTATGATACATCGACCACGATAGTATTGTTCCAAGCGCCCATTGGTTACGACAAGGTACTCTTCTCCACTGTGATCAGTAGTGAAGGGTGTGTGCACGATTATGGTGTGGCGACCCATCACTACCATGAATCTCGCAATTCATGACGGCGATACATCATTGACCATCAAGACAATTCACGTTATGCCTTGGCGATATGGTTATTATCTTCGGGACTGCAGGGGCCTTCTAGGCGGATTCACGTTGAAACTTGTTTTTTGTGAGCAAAATATGGTGGCAGATCGGTTAGCAACTTTTGCGCATGAGCATGGGAGTTAGCTTATTATGTCAGATTATTTATGTTTGCCTGCCATGGTTAAAAAGGCGTTGGCTTTTGATGATGTTGGTTTGCATAGTTTTAGGAAATAGTTTTCCATTGTATTTCCTTCTGAGGTAAGGCTCCTTGTCTCCCATTTGTGGCCGGGTGGTTGTCCCCCTCTTGTTGGTATCGGTTTTTTGTGTTTATAATATCCTCGCAGGTGCCGCCCTGCTTCCCAAAAAAAAAAAACGTTATGCCAGCTGGACTAATGGTATGCCAAGTAGATATTTACTTGTCACACAAAATCAAGTAAGGAGCGAGTTCGATAAGAGCGGACTCGTTCAAGTCAAGTAGATGTTTACTCATGTAATAAATCAAGTAAGGGAGCGAGGTCGACAAGAGCGACTCGTCCAATCAAGTAGGCATGTTACTCTACGATATACAAGTCAATCATGAGATCAATCACGTTAGGAATTCCCAAGAGCTAATTTACAATTCAATTGAACTCTAAACGTCGTAGGGATTAATTGTAGAGACGGTTTTGTTCAATGACTCTCTAAGTGCAACTCCGTTGAGTTATCGCTAAAATATTTCCAAGTAGAGGATGAATGCTATGTGCAATTCATGACTCTTTTCTATGTTCTCGATTCATTTACAATTAGACTATTAAGTTATTCATGACTTTTAGTTCATCGAGATCAAAGTTCCCAAATTGTGAACCCTATCATGTTCATCATTTTTTAAGTTATAATTCACGACAAGTCCAAGAACAAAAGTTATTCCAAATCCATTCTACAACATTATTCATACTTGACACAAGTCCAAATTATCAATTATGAGTCATTAACCCAAAATTTACAGAAAATTAACTTAAGGAATTTCAAGTTATTAACATGGTGCATGTAAATAGAGACTATCATGAAGGGAGCATGCTTGATATTGAGCATACAAAAACAGGGGATTGAGTGCTTACCTTATTCGAAATCCAACGGTTGGATGACAAAACAAAGTAAGGATTAAGAAACTAGGGAGCAAGAGCTTCGATTTGGTGGTCTCCAATCAAAAATCTGATGGTCGGATCTCCGGCAATAAAGCAAGCAAGATGAAGGATCTTCAAGGTCACTCTTTCTCTCTCTAGGAATCAGCTAAACAATGGAGGAAAATAATGGCTGAATGTTTGAGTTTGGGGAGATAAAGTCACCACAAAGGGGTCAATCCTAGGTGAGAGTTATCAAGGTTTCTATTGGTCAATTCATGTTGGCCTTTGATTAAAACACATCCAAAGGTTGAAATTAAACCTAAAGAGGTCACAATACAAGAGGGGGTTTGAATTGGGTTGAATTGGGTTCAATGGTTCAAGCCAAAATTCAAAAATTAGAAAATCCCAAAGTGCTAGTACGAGGGGCTTGCGGTCGTAAGGCCTTCCACCTTGCCTCCGCAAGGTCTCCAGAACACTTCTCTTTAAGCTACTGCCCTCCATGCGAGGGCAAGCCCAAACCACCTTGCGTCCGCAAGGTCTCCAGATTGAAAAGCCCTCAAATTTGACCTAGAATGACCCTCAAACAACCCAAGCAATTCAAGGGGGATAAACCAACACTCAAAACACAATCAAAACTCTCCCGAAACAAGTTGGAATAAAGGAAAACAAACGTCGGGAACGATGTAAACAACTAACGATCATGAATGCTAAACAAACTAAGCATGAAACTCAATCTAAGCATGTTAAAGACTAAGTTCAATACCAAGGAACTTATAGCCAAGAAGTTAAGACTCTCAATGACTTAGAAAGGAACTCGAAATGTCTAGGCATGAATACAAGGACCCAAGACAAGCACGTACAAGGCATAGAAGTCTTTCAACCTTTATAACTTAGCAAAAGTCACACAACCAAAGTAGTCGTGGAAGATATCTTACAAGCATGAATGGTGAACATATTAGACATGTTAAGTAAACAACGAGAGCATGTTAAACAAGTATGGTTCTGGTTTTCACATTGGATGTTGTTATTGGAAGTTGTTTAAATGACATAAATGCCCATAGTTTTGAGTGTTGTAAGGAAAATTGGGGGGGAAATAGTAGCTGCAAGAACTTTGATGGGGGCTGTTTGACAAATTTGAAACATCTTCATCTATGAAGTTGGCGTGCTATCTCCTTGTTTCACGCAAAACAACATTGCTAGGATTACCACTAGGGTTACCATTATGGTGCCAACTATGCTTTGAAGTGGCACATGCACCTCACATGCACTTTGCCTTAAAGGCAAAGTTGTCACCAGGATGGTGGTAAGACTGGTGGTAACTCTAGCATTATTACACGCAAAAATCTCCTAAGGCAAAACCACTCACACCATCACACAACTCTTATCCTTTCTCACAAAATCTTCCCAAGTTTGGTCAAGCAGCAACATCACCACCACTGCAAGTCTTTGTTCTCGACTCCGGCGAAGAACCCCGTCATCCACTTCTCTTCTCCGGACAATCCCAGCTCTGATCATCTTCACTCTCTCCAACCTACCTCTTCTCTATCTCACCCTAGCTCTCTCTCTTCTTCGGCCAAGGTAATTCACCGGTGAAGTATCCTTCATCATCTCCAAACCTTCACCCGTCGATTCGACTCGTCACAGATCCGACCAATATCAACCTTCTCCAGTCGCATATTTTTCTCTCTTCGCGTCATCATTTCCCTCTCCAGCTAAGCATCCAGCTGCGCCTATCTCTCATTCAATTAGTCAAACATCAAACTTAAGAACATAAGAGATTTGAACTACTTCTCCTAGTAGGTTCAAGAAAAACTTGAGAAATAGCAGTAAAACATCAAACATGAGAGATTTGTACGAGAAAAGAATTTTGGAAAAAGGCTAGATTTACACAAAGCAAACACAAAAGTATCCTCTTAAAGAAGAATTCAATCAAAACCCAAATTGTGAAAACCTAATAAGAAACAAAGCCACATCTGAAGCAAAAATCAAAACCAGTTTTGAATCTCTCTTGCACCATAAACTTCTTCATTCTTAGCTTTCACGACAATCATGAAATTGATGCTGAAGTGACCGACAAATCTACAGACGAATAACTCATATCACCAAAGAAATTAACTTTTAGGTGTTGAGCTTGCAGTGGATTTGGATTAAGCAATGGCGTATTTATCATAGGGCTTGCTAGAGACATGGCCCTTCAAGTTTATCGAAGGGAGTGTGTTAGTTGGACCATTGGAGCTTCGACCCATCATCGTTAACAGCGATTCAACCCGTCTCCTTCAATGGTGACTATCTGGTTTGAAGTCAAGGAAGAGTAATTGCAGTTTTAAGCTTGGTCAGAAGTTTCAGCACAATGGGAATTGTTGGGTTTTCAATAGAGTTTTAAGACTTCCATCCAAAAAAATTGGATGGAATAATGAACGTGATACTTATAGTTATATACAATGATTAAAGTGTGAAAAGAATTATAGAGTGAGTTTAGTTATCTTTTCAAAATAGTTGGGTGACCAAATTAAGAATTAAGCCAATAAAATAAATAATTCAGTACTTAATCATCAAAGTGAGGGTTCGCTTTATAAAAACAAGGGTGAGGCTATAGACACACACACACACACCACTTTCTACTCTTTAACAACCCCGTTTTATGCATTGATGTGTTGTACCTTATGCTCTACATTTTGTTTGAGGTGGAGGATTTGATGAAAGGGAGCGAGGGAGAGGTTTGGAGTGGGAGCAAGCCGAGGTTTAAGGATTGGAAAGAAGAGAGATGACGATGGTAATGGCGAGGCACAACAGGTTAGGTATCGGGAACCAGTTCGGGTGTTTAAGAATAACTGAAGAACATCCCCACCTCCATTCCCTATGGTCAACTAGCAGCTCTCCAACATCGCAAATCACCAAATTCGACCCTCTTTTAAAGCTAACAAAACCTTAGTTTTTGATTTCCCCCAAATCTTTGATAATTAAGTGAATCAATAAAAATTATAATCTAAATTGTCAACAAAGACAACATCAAAGACAAAGACGAAGTACCTTATCAATGTTCAATTCACCATTATCTTCATTGTTTGTTTTAAACTTTGCTCCAGCCAATTTTTTGATGTCGCCATTGACATCACCATTGATTTGCTTGGAGCACCGACTCTTTAAATCCTCAATCTTCCATCTTTTCGACCAAATCTATCACCACCATTGTTTTCATTTGCACCGGCGATTTAAGCCATAACTTAATATTAACATAGAATTTGGGGGGGGGGAAATTTGGAGGACAACTTCACATGTAAAAAGGAAAAAAATAAATAAAATCAAAATTCTAAATAACAATTAAAATATTTTTTTTTGATAAGTAAAAGTTTGTATAAATATGCGCCAAAAGGAGACGTTGTCTATGCACACAGGAAATATACAAAAAGATTACTCTGCAATAAAGATATTCTCCACAAAATCTGCAAAAGGATTACCCCTTTGCTCCATAAGCTCATGACACCAAAAGAACATAGTCTTTAGACTCAACTTCTTAATTTTTTCCATCGTCCTTTCTTCATTTTCAAAACATCTTCCACTTATTTCCTTCCATAAGGACCAACACACCGCCAAAAGGACCACACTCCAAAAAGAGTTTATCTTTTTCCTCTTATAAAAAGACCAACTTTCCATCAAATGTTTCACTGATCTTGGCATAACCCAAAAGACTTTGAACAGATTAAACACATAATCCCAAAGCTTCATAGCTACTGACAAAGCAGCAGGAGATGATTAACATTCTCCTCATCCTCCTTACATAGAAAACATCTATTCACAAAAATTATATTTCTCTTTCGTAAGTTGTCACCGGTAAGGAGGGCTTCGTTAACAGCTTCCCACATAAAAAAGCTCACTCTGGCTGGCGCATTGGTTTTCCATACATTCCTCCACAGAAAAGAGCCAACTTTATACATCATCTTCTCATAAAAGGATCGGACCATAAAAGTCTTGTTCTTCTCCCCCTCCGTGCTTTATCCTCCCCTCTTCCACTCTTCCATGATTGTACAGGAACTCAAAAAACTGCACTAAGGAGACCATCTCCCAGTCTTGAGGATTCCTTCTAAAAGAAGGATTCCAAGTAATACCTTCACCTTCCACTTGCATAACCTCTTTGACAAAAACATTTTCATTTCTTGAAATGTTGAAGAGCAATGGAAAGGCTCTACACAATTCCATATCACCGCACCACCTGTCGGTCCAAAATTGAATTGACTCACCATCACCGATATCATAAGAAATCCATCGCTTCAGCATTTCCCATCTTTTCCTACTCTTTGATCTCTTTGATTATCAGCCATTGGATTATTCTGCTGGGGATTCCTTCCTAAATTATTAATGTTATCGTTAAAATCCGTCAGTGTGGGATTCAACGACCGTTGTTTGTGCATAAAATGCACAATCAACTACGAATCATAAATAAATTAAAGCAAGTAATAAAAATAATTTTGTTGTTTTTGTTTTTAATATATATATATATATATATATAATTTTTTAAAACATAAAAGATTAAAAACTTTTTAATTAAAATTTTTCCCGGCAACGGCGCCAAAAACTTGATGTGTTTAAAATTACCTTGCAAGTGCACAAGACTATTGTAGAATAGATATATGGAAGCAAGGGTCGAACCTCAGGGAGAATGAATTAATTTTTTTTTAAATCTAAGCTAATTTAAAAAGCAATGAAATAAAAAGGAGGGTTTATTTTTGGAATGATTTAAATTCTAAAATTAAACTAATAAAATTAATCTAAATCAACTACTTGCAGACGATTGAATTTAATGAAGGTTTTATGAATGAAAATGGTCTTGGTATTGGAATTCACTTGTATCGCCTTTTATGTGTATTGGTCAAAAGATATCTATCAATTATGGGTTCTATTGCTAGGTAAAGGATTGGGACTTACTGGTCAAGGATTGTAACCCTTAGGAATTAAAGCATGGAAGAACGAACTCTATTGCATTCCACCACACAATACCAACCTAAATCTAGTCCTTATCCTACGATCGGGAATCAGAGAGACCTATTTACCAATTAGGTTGGCCAATATATGATTTATGCATATGGTCGTGCAGTTCATCATACCCAAGAGCCTACACATTCATTAACGCAGCCATTATGCGATAACTTCAATGCAGACCAATTATAATCTAATATGATAAATAGTAATTTGATAGAATGAAATTATATTAACACATAAAAATTGATACAAAGTTACCTCCAATACCTAGGGTAGAAAAGTTAGTTCATCACATATGATGAACACAACATATGAATGAATTGGAGCATCTTCAATCTTCAACAAATTAAATAATAATGAATTACACATTGTTTTGCCTCTTGAGAGTGCTCAAGAGTAACCTAAAATTGACCTAAAATCGGATCCCCAAAGCTGTAGAGGCATGGTTTAATTTATACTGGCTAGGGTTTTACGACAAAGGACGAAATTGCCCAAAACTGAAAATCGGGGTTGAGCGGTCGCTAAACCCATAGGCTGAGCGATCGCTTAGGCTCTTTCTTCCGGATACATGCTACTATTTTTTGCACCCTCGCTCAGCCTTTTGGACCTTCTTCTTCAACAGATTTGCACTCAGGCCCCTGGAAGCTTCATATCTTTACAAAATACCCTTTTGTTTTTTAAATTTCTTATAAGGAGGCTTTCGGTATGCTTCAAATTTTGGCTTTGGATATTTAGATACAAAATGACCAGGTTTCCTACAGTTATAACACACGAGCTCATTATTAGACAAGCCTTCAGCAATATTTCTAAAAGGCTGATGGTGTGTGTCCTTCCTTCTGTATTTTGTAAATTTCTTAAAACGTTTTACAAACATAGCAAACTGTTCATCATAAAGAAAATCATTTTCACTGGAGGAAGTGGAGGGTTTATCATCAATAGGAATTGCTCCTTGTACTATGGCTGGCAAGGTCAGAGTTTTGAACTGCTTATCCTGCTCTAGAGCTTGACTAATTTCAAGCTCATAAACCTTTAAACTTGCATAAAGACTACGAAGAGTCATTTCACTTAAGTTTTTAGATTCTTTCATGGTGGTAGTCTTAACGTGTCAAAGACTACCTAATGAGCCTAGAAATCTCATGTTCGTTTCTTTCTTGCCATAAATTTTACCAAGAGAAAAGCAACTATTTATTACCTCGCTGAAACGATCGTATGCTTGTCTTAAGGTTTCCTAAGGATCCGTTTTGAAAGAGTCGAATTTCTGGATGAAGGTGTACTTTTTATTGTCCCTTGCATCTTGGTCTCCTTCCAAGTATTCAACAAGAGCTTCCCACATTTCTTTGTCAAGCGTACACCGGATCACTTGTTGGTAGGTCTTGGTGTCTAGTGAGATTGTAATGATGTTGATGACTTTACTGTCTAGCTCCACTAGCTTCCTTTCGTTCTCAGTCCATTCTGATTCTTCTTTTGGAACTTCTGGAGGATTTCCACCAACGGAAGCCAGAAGATTTGGCTTCATTGGTACGTGACGTCCTCTGAGTACGCACTTCCATAACATGTTGTCAATAGAGTTCATGTGACGCATTATCTTATCCTTCCAAACATCGAAATGACATTCGTACAATATTGGGACGTGGTTCGTATTTTATGTAGGTAGCATGTAATATGTTTGTGCCATTGGATCTTTATCTCTCAAGAGGTTAATCTTGGAAAAACTTGTTTTTGAAAAGTTTAACTCTGATACCAATTGTTAGTCCCAAAGGGCACAATATTAAGTTAGAAAGGGGGGTTGAATAGCTTAATAAACACTTACAAATTTTCGTAATAGTTTCTAAAACAAGTACTTGCAACCTATTGAAAAGGTTGAAGTAATGGAAGACTTTCAAGGAAGACAGATTGATTAAGTCTGCTGGTGAAGCACTACCGGTAGACTTGACTGATTACTGAAGTTTGCTGCTCAAAGGAATAAGATAAGACGACGAAGACATTATAAAACAGTAAGCAACATAATGTAAAGAACACATGTATTTTGAGATGGTTCGCACTATAAAGAGTGCTACGTCCACCACTAAGGCAGTCAACATTGGATTTGAATGTGCACTATATTTTCCACTAGTTCTATTACAGAAATCTCTAATGGATCGTGTATAAAATATTTGACTTGTGTTTGGGGGTGGAAGAATTGAATATCTGGAGTAACAGAATATTCAAGGTGCAGAAGAATAGTAATGAGTACAACAATAAGAAGTAAATGATTTACATTTGATGCAGATCTTGTTGTTGTTGAGGACTTCGTTGATCAATTAATGATCTCTTGAATGCACTGAGTATGATGACTTGATGTTGTTGAATAGATTCAGAACATTATTTTCTTCAGTCTTCAATGGCAGTATATATAGGTCGGAGCATTCTTGAGACCATTGGAGAAGACGAAGTGAGTAACAACTCTATTAGGTTGAGAGCATTAAATGCAGGGAGCTGTTTTGTTGACTTCATCTCTAATTGGAACTTATCAGGGTATGTAGAGGAGCAGGTGCTGGAACTAGCAGGTGGGCGACAAACCGAGTTGCAGACCTGTAGTAGTTGGTACAGTCTGTTTGTGTCAGACTGTACACCTGCTCTGTCATATTCAGGAGGTAAAAGTCTTCATTCTTCGGAAAAGCTGGAAA
The DNA here is from genome assembly GCA_013146195.2 of Codonopsis lanceolata. Classification (NCBI taxonomy): domain Eukaryota; kingdom Viridiplantae; phylum Streptophyta; class Magnoliopsida; order Asterales; family Campanulaceae; genus Codonopsis; species Codonopsis lanceolata. The sequence goes on from CM028381.1 coordinate 89,704,952, forward strand.
GACGTGTATTGGAATTCAGGAGTTGATGATGATGGATTAATTCAAATTCAAACCAAAGATAGCTGATTTAAATAATCCACTTGAGTTTTATATCCGAATAATCTTGACACGTCATGCTATCCGAGTGTAGACAGTGTCTGCTGGTGAAGTCTGCTCGTGAAGCCTTTTGCTGAAGTCTTCTGCTGAAACATGTGAAGTCTAAACAACTATTCTAAAGGCAAAGTTCTATACACAGTTGCCACGCTAACTGGTACGCAACCCATTTAGCCACTAAGTATAAAACCTAATGTAATGAATGAGCAAATGCAAATTAAGATACAATGAGAAACAACACTTTCACTAAAAACACTATTTTTTTAAAAATAAGTATTATACTTAAAGTCTTGATATCTTATTCATCCAAAACTCGATTTAGGCAAATAAATATATCATTTCGATGCTCACACCGAGTAGAACACATTTGCGCAATTACCTTCGCCAACAAACAAATAACACGTTAAAAAATTTGTGCCTCAAGTTACACAATTTCTCTCACTAAAAACACTAATTTGTTAATAAGTATTATACTTTAAGTCTTGATATATTATTATTCAAAACTCGATTTGGACAAATAAATATATCATTTTGATGCTCTCACCGAGTAGAACACATTTACGCAATTACCTTCGCCAACAAACAAATGACATGTAAAGAAATTCGTGCCTCAAGTTGCATAATTTCTTTCACGAAAAACACTAATTTTTCAACAATAGAAGAGATGTGTCACATATTGGTTAGAAATTGATGTTGGTTTTAAAAATATTATTATTAAGTACCAATAGAAGAAATGTATCATACATTGGTTGGAAAGTGATGTTGATTTTCAAAGTCATTTGATAAAAGACTTCTATCATTATTACCAATAGAAGATGTATATCTCACATTGGTTAGAAAATGGTGTTGCGTTTAAATTATTTTATATTATTACCAATAAAAGATATGTATAACATATTGTTTAAAAAGAAAATATTAGATTTTAAAGTCTTTAGACTAAAGACTTTCACTTTTACAAGAGTTGTATCTCATATTGGTTACAAAATATTCTATTACTATTACCAATAGAAGAGATGTATATCAAATTGGTTAGAAATTGATGTTTGTATTAAAAATACTATTATTAATTACTAATTGAAAATATGTATCATACATTGGTTATAAAACGATATTGGTTTTCAAAGTTTTTTGACAAAAGACTTCTACCATTATTACCAATAGAAGATATATATCTCACATTGGTTAAAAAATGATGTTGATTTTAATTATTTTAGATTATATAGAAAAACTTACTATTATTAGCGATAGAAGATATATATCACACATTTGTTATAAATTGATGTTGGTTTTAAATTACTACTATTACCAATAAAAGAGATAAATCTTACATTGGTTAAAAAGTGATGTTGATTTTAAAAGTGTTTAAATAAAAAGACTTCTACTTTTATCATTAATAAAAGAGAAGTGAAGAAATGTATCACATTATATAGAAAGAGATGTTGGTTTTATATTTTTTTTAGATACAAAACTTCTACTACTATTACCAAATGATAAAATGTATTACACATTAGTTAGAGAGTGATGTATTTATTAAAAGTCTTTTTATAAAGGACTTAATACCAATAGAAAAATATGTATTTCACATTGGTTAGGAAAATGATATTGGTTTAAAATGTTTTTAGATAATGTACATCACATTTGTTACAAAGAGATCCACATTATTTAAAAACATATATTGGTTATAAAATTCATAGATAAAGGAATATTATCAATAAAAGAGATGTATCACACATTATTTACAAAGAGATGTTGGTTTCAAAACTATTTAGATAAATTATCACTACTATTATTATTTTTATATTTTAACCAATAGAAGAGATATATCCCACATTATTTAGAAAGAGATGTTGATTTCAACAGTTTTTATATAAAAGACTATTATTATTACTATAGAAGAATGTATCTCACATTTGTTAGAAATTAATGTTGGTTTTAAAAATACTCTTATTACCAATAGAAAAGAAGTATACCACATGGTTAGAAAGAGATGTTTCGTTTAAAAGTCGTTAGATAAAAGTCTTAAAGTTTTATTACCAATAGAAATAAAAAATAAATATCTCACATTGTTAGAATATGAAAAAGGTGTACCTTACATTGTTTAGAAAAAGATGTTAGTTTTAAAAGTATTATAGTAAAGATTTTTACTATTATTACCAATAAAAGATATGTATCTCATATTGTTTAAAAATAAATGTTGGTTTAAAAAGTCTTTAGATTAAATTAAGACATTTTGTTACAAATAGAATAGATGCGTGTATCTCACATTGTTTGTAAAATATTTTACTATTATTATTAATAGCAGATATGTATCATACATTGGTTATAAATTAATGTTGGTTTTAAAAATACTATTATTAGCAATAGAATAGATGTATAATACATTTGATATAGGGTAATGTCTGTTTTTAAAGTCTTTAGATATAAGACTTCTACTATTATTATCAATAGAATATGTATATCTCACATTGGTTATAAAGTGATGTTGATTTTAATTTTAGATTAAAGACTCTTACTAATATTACTAATAGAAGAGATATCATACATTTGTTAAAGAATGATGTTGGTTTTAAAAGTCTTTAGATAAAAAAACTTTTATTTTTATCATCAATATAATAGAAGAGATGTATCCCACAGTATTTAGGAAGAGATGTTGGTTATAAATTTTTTAAAATAAAAGAATTCTACTATTATTACCAAATGAGGATATGTATTACACATTAGTTATTAGCAACAGAAGAGAAGTATTTCACATTAGTTATAAAAGTGATATTTGTTTAAAAAGTTTTTAGATGATGTATCTCGCATTGGCTACAAATAAATGTATCTCACATTATTTAGAAACGAGTATTGGTTATAAAAGTAGTTAGATAAAGACATTTTTTGTTATTACCAGTAGAAAATATGTATCTACATTTTTTAGAAATGGATGTTGGTTCAAAAGTCTTTTATCTACTATTATTATTACTAATAGAAAACATGCATATTGTATGGTTAGAATGTAGTGTTGGTTTTAAAAGTCTTTAGATAAAAGACTTAAACTTTCATTACCAATAAAAATATAAAATAAGTATCTCACATTGTTTAAAAATGAATTGCGATTTTAAAAGTTTTTAACAATATGACTTATAATATTATTATCAAGTTAGATGTTAATTTTAAAAGTCTTTAAATAAAAAAAATTACTATTATTATTAATACAAAATATATATTTCACGTTAGCTAGAAACTTATATTAATTTTAAAAGTATTTAGGTAAAAAATCGTTTACTATTAGTAACAATAGAAAAAAAAATATAACCATTGAAGAGATTAACAATCTAATTATAAAATCCAAAAGTTATATTAACCCAAGAGTGTATTCCGAAATTGTACTTAGAAGATTGGGCCAAGCAGGTACAGGAAGAAGGGCCCAACTTACATACTAAAAGCCCGGATGGAAGGGCGACATTTTTCTATAAATAGGAGGCCAACATTTCAACCAAAAAAAAAGGTGACTATTTTTCCCTCTATATTTTATTGATTATTAAGATCACACATTACAAATATTGATTATCACACCTAAGGGTTTGTGGGGACACCCCCACCCACTCACGGTGCTTTATTTTGCAGGTAAAAACATGCCAGATATCCTACCGCGACCACCACCTTCGGACCACGACGCCGGCGATCCCGACGTCACCTCACCTTCGGCACCCCGGACACGACACGACAAGATCACCACATTTTTGGCGTGATCAGTTTGGTTCCGCTTGGGAAAGCTTGACATTTCGTTCTGTCTCCGCCGACTTTGACGAACTCGGTTCAAGGGTGCCGTAATACCACCAAAAACACAAACATCTTAAGCGCGCCGTCCCCAACGGAATCGGCGAATCTTGGCGGCGTCCACCTATCCATCTATCTTCTCCGTTTGAGACCACACCTTGGTCTCCTCTTCGCCAACCAATCCACATCCAACCCGCCAAGACTACTCGATGCCACGCCACCTTCTTAAAATTGCTTTCGGCCTCGAATCGCCTTTCCCCACTACTGTTCAACCAGTAGCCTCCATGCCAACACGGATCTCTGAATCCATCTCTAGCCCTCGTCTCAAGCTTACCTCATTGAGATCCAACTCCTGGCCGATTCGGACTTCGTCTTCGCCCACCATAGCCTCCACGAACCAACATCTCCTACCGGACCCTCATTCCTCTCTTTAATTGATCCATCCACGCCCAGCAACAAACCCACCAAACCTGCCATGTTTGGCCAGGCCTTCTCCATGCCCGATTTCGCCACCTCCATGCCGGCTGTGAAACAAACAAGATCTTTCCCCTTACCGCGCCAAGGCAGAAAAGTATTACCTCTAGAGAGTGCGCCTGAACCAGACGAGTCCAAAGCCACCCGAATCACCGCAAATGGAGCAGAAATGCTCGCTCACGAGCTGCCTAAAAATGGCTGAAGCTTCGCCATTAATGTTCCTCTCAGCCATGCGCAAATGACGGAGAGCCTTGACTTACATGCCCCACCTTTATCATTTCCAGGTGTACTCTTTTCGCAATTTCCCACACAATGCATTCAAGTCTAAACACAAATGTCATAATGTACAGAAGTGCCCTCAGTCTATATTACTCATATCTGAAAAGCATATTAACCTACTAACATGTTAATTCACACGCCACCTTCAATTATCATCATGTGGTCCTATTGATTGTTTATGGAAAAATTACAAGCCGGTACATTTTTAAAAATGTATTTTCAAATCAATCCAGTCATTTTTGAAACATATCTTTTAGATAAAATTTTGAGGTAAAAATACATTACTACCCCTATTTGTATCGTACAGGAAGAAAAATGTGTGGATATGACTTAGCTTTCTCCATTTGCAGTCCCAATGTCATCAATTAGTGCACAAAAAGTAAAAGTGACCCGACCTCACCACTTCACTTTCTCCATTTAGATCCATTTTTCTACATGATTCAGGGGCATCACGAGATATCACACAAAGCTTTCAAGCGAATGAGATGCGGTAAATGTATGAGATCATCGTCGTCGGCGGTGGATACTTCTTATGACGCCGCGAAGAATTGTGATTTCTTTGATGCGTTACCGGATAATCTTGTTGTTTCTATTCTCGCCAAGCTCGCACGTTCTTCGATTTTATCAACGTTTTAGCAACGTAAGTTATTTGCTCGATTGCCTTCATTTCCGTTCTGGAAATATTTTCTGTTTTGGGTTTATGTTTTCATCTTCTGCCAGCCACGATTGTGGAGGCTGAAGAGCCTGGTTGGATCTGGGCGAAGGCGGCGGAATTGGATAATAAATGGTAGGGGTGGAAGCGATTTGGGGCAGATGAGTTGGGAGGCAGGAGATGAAGGGGCGGAGATGGTTGGATGGCTGCTGGGGCGATTGAACGATGAAGATTGCGGCGTTGATGAAGCTTTGCCGGAGAAGGAGATGAAGGGCAGGACTGGCCGGAGATAGATTAGAAATTTTGAGTACTCCCACTGTTCAATAAATCATACGGAGTACTGGTATATAAATAGTTGTATACCATGTTGAAGATTTAAATCTCTTACTTTAATATACGTTGTTGTATGTGTACATATTTGTGATTTAGATCAATTGTTTGAGTTTTGACTTCGATTTGTGAACTAATGGGTTTCTGATGTCTGGCGATTGATTTCTGATGCCTGGCATCAGGTTGATTTCTGATGCCTGGCATCAGGTTGATTTCTGATTTCTGGCATCAGGTTGATTTTTTATGCTTGACATCAGGTTGATTTCTGATGCCTGACATCAGGTTGATTTCTGATGCCAAGGATTGGCATCAGAGTTTTCATTAATGGCATTTTTGTCATTTGGTAAGCAATTTGTAGTTTTATGAAATGTGTAAAAAAGTAATGATCCTAGATGAAAACATGTTTTCAAAATTGTACCCACTTGAAATTCCTCCATTGTTTATACCTTTCAGTCCAAAAGAAACATTATTGTATCTATTTATTGACTTTTTGGTTATCAATTCATGAACACATGTCGTCTTCAATCTTTCTCCTTATAAATGGTTCTATTTATTCAATCATCATATACCAAAACATCATAATATAAAAATAATTTAACAAGATTGAATGATTTGTATTAAACATATATTCTTAGGTGGATAGATATTTTCACACCAATATATGTCATTTAAATACACAAAACTAATGTATAAAATAAATGAAAGTATATACCGAACTAAAATTATTTGTCGAATTTAAATTATATGCCGAACTGAATTTATTTGCCGAGCCGAAATCATATGTCGAGCCGAAATTATTTACCGAATTGAATTTATTTGCCGAACTGAAATTATATGCCGAACTGAATTTATTTGCCGAGCTGAAATTATAGCCGAACTGAATTTATTTGCCGAGCTGAAATTATTTACTGAACTGAAATTCTTTAACGAGCTGAAATCATATGCGGAGCAATAACATAACTTAATCGATTAGATGAAATATATATTACCTTGTCGGGTATGATTTATTCTACGCAACTATTTGGCAATAACATGCTTTAGCGCTCCCCGTAGCAAGTAAAAATATTTTCTTATAAATTTGACAACATTACTTTGATTAAATGTACACGGGCTCATCAGCCTCATCAATTTAAATATTATATTATTTAACTTTTGTCGGCATAGCGTGACAATTAAATGTGATTCGAGCTCCCCTACTTATGAGAAACATAAACATGCAAATTTAAATAGATTTATGCCGAGCTAACTACTTGCCCACCATACCAAACAGTTATAAAAAATTCCTCGCTTAGAGCTCGCAAATCGCTAGTTTCAATGTTACTGGCTCGAAATAGCATATTTACTCTACCTATCATATGTTAATATGACGCATGCATTCTCTAAAGCTTCACACTCAAATACTTGCATCTTATAAATTCATCGTACCTTCTAACAGCGCGACGTGTCGCCGCAATAATTAATTTACTATTCTCGCACAATAGGCCCACGTTTAAATAATTTTATATGATCAATATGTTTGGACTATGACAAACATTGTATGGCGAAAATATGAATGACGAAAACGTGATTTTTGCCTATACAAAGATGCTCCTAAAACTGTCAGGTACAAAATACAAATGGACATAGCCTCGACAACTACAATCAAAAACACAAGTTGTTCCTCTACAAACTATTACACGATTATTTACAAGGAACCCTACCTCGCACCTCAGATTATTAGGCCGAAGCTTCATATTATTATTATTCACGTGCCTGCACGCCACGCCAAATTCGAGCTCAGATTATGCTCGCGCCGAAGCTTCATATTATTATCATTCACGTGCCTGCACGCCACGCCGCACTGCAGCTCGACCTTCAAATTCATGCTCGCGCCAATGCCGAAGCCATATTATTATTATTTCACGTGTTCGCACGCCACGCCGCATCGAGCTCAACTCGATTATGCTTGCGCCAAAGCCCGAGCCTTAGACTATTATTCACGTGCCCATGCACGCCACGCCGCGACAAAGCTCGAAGCTTGATTATGCTCGCGCTAAAGCCCGAGCCTCGATTATTATTTCTTGCATCCGAAAGCACACTTCACTCTCGCGCTTATGCCTAAGCCGGATTATATTTCATACATGTGCATCGCCGAGCTTTACATTATGCTCCCACTCGAGTTTACTGTGGTCGAGCTCTACCTTGTCCTCCCGCCGAAGTTTACCGCGGCCGAGTTGTACACCGCCTACTCGCGCTTATGCTCCTCACTCGAAGCTTACGAAGCTCTAAGTCTACTCGCGGCCGAAGTTACTCTTATGCTCCCTCGCTCAGCTTTACACTCTTAACCTTCATATTGTGCTCCACTCAGATCACGCATTTCTAAGACGAGCTTCTACGAGTGTTTAGACGTTACGCCCCTGGCCCATCATGCTTTCATTAGCATTTGCGCTACACTCATGAGCTTCATATTGTGCTCCAGATCATTAGACGAGCTTACGCACGTTACGCCCCTAGCCCATCATGCTTTCATCAAGATTTGCGGCTACACTCCATGAGCTTCATATTGTGCTCTCTAAGATCACTACTACGCAAGACGAGCTTCTACGAGTGTTTAGCACGTTACGCCTCCTAGCCCATCATGCTTTCATCGATTTGCGGCTACACTCGCATGAGCTTCATATTGTGCTCCAATCAACATCACTACTACGCCGACACGAGCTTCTACGAGTGTTTAGCACGTTACGTAGCGCCCATCATGCTTTCATCAAGATTTGCGGCTACACATGAGCTTCATATTGTGCTCCAACTCAAGATCACTACTATGCTCTGCACGAACTTCTACGAGTGTTTAGCACGTTACGCTCCCTAGCGCCCATCATGCTTTCATCAAGATTTGCGCTACACTCGGCATGAGCTTCATATTGTGCTCCAGCCAAGATCACTACTACGCTCGACACGAGCTTCTACGAGTGTTTAGCACGTTACGCTCCCCTAGCGTCCATCATGCTTTCATCAGCATTTGCGGCTACACTCGACATTAGCTTCATATTGTGCTCCAGCTCAGCATCACTACTACGCTAGGCACGAGCTTCTATGAATGTTTAGCACATTACGCTCCCCTGGCATCCATCATGCTTTCATCAAGATTTGCGCCTACGCCTGCATGAGCTTCATATCGCAGCTCAAGGTCACTTTATTGGGGTCTCTAATGCCTCATACCTATCCTCCTCGCTGCCGAGGAGAGGCCGACTCTAATGCCTACATACCTATTTCCCTCCTCAGACGCCGCCGAGAGGCTGTGCCTAGCGCCTCATGCATATCCTCCTTGAGAGGCCAGGCTCTAATGCCCCTAAATACCTATTGCATCCACATGAGCATTTCATACATATTTACAAGTTACTGAACACATGCATCCTCCATTCATCATTGCATAAACATAAAAACATGCTCCTATTTCCTCTCTCAGTACCTTGCGGTTCAAAGTCATTTTTTTACAGTGCCTTGCGGTTTATGGCCTTATGGCTCAAGTCTCTTAAAGGTCCTCGCCACGCCGAGGATAAATCTTATTATGGTCTTATGGCTCAAGGCTCTTAAAGGTCCTCGCCACGCTGATGATAAATTTTATTATGGCTTTATGTTGAAGACTACATATCTTATTTTCATGCCTATACTTGCCGGTCGAGGTCTAATTCGCCAATCAAGGATCAATTATACACAAAGTTTACTCGCCAAGGCTCAGAAGTCAGCTACATAAACTCTTCTGGAATTCAAAGCAAAATCTCAAAACCCTCAGCATCACAAGAAGCAACTACAAGCAGATTATACTCCTTACCTCGAGGATATAAGGAGTAGGGGCTACCAAGTGCACCAAAATATCAGGCCCAAACAGATAACCCAAGAGTGTATTCCGAAATTGTACTTAGAAGATTGGGCCAAGCCCGTACCTGGAAGAAGGGCCCAAGCCCAAACACATACTAAAAGCCCAGTATGGAAGGACGACATTTTCTATAAATAGGAGGCCAACATTTCAACCAAGAAAAAAAAGGTGACTATTTTTCCCTCTCTATTTTATTGATTATTAAGATCACACATGACAAATATTGATTATCACACCTGAGGGTTTGTGGGGACACCCCCACCCACTCACGGTGCTTTATTTTGCAGGTAAAAACATGCCAGATATCCTACCGCGACCACCACCGTCGGACCACGAAGCCGGCGATCCCGACGTCACCTCACCTTCGGCACCCCGGACACGATACGACAAGATCACCACATTTTTGGCGTGATCATATATATATATATATATATATATATATATATATATATATATATATATATATATATATATCATATTGTACCCGTGCAAAGCACAAACTAAATAACTAGTGTTAAAAATTTAAAGGGGAAAACAACATATGAGAAAGGGAAAGAAATAGTGTGTCTCACACGACATGGAAGAGACGGAAGACTGGTGAAATTGACTTCAAAGTAAAGACCGTGAAATTAGTCTGAAAACTCGTCGAGACTGGAGAAGAAAAGTTGATTGTCGAAGACCGGAGAAGAAGACCTTCTGTTGCTGTCGTCATACGGGCAATCAAGATTCAGATCTAAGATCTAAAAGCTGATAATAGTCATATATTTGCTAAATCTTCGAGTCCGTGCCTATGACACGATGCCAGTATATTGTCAATTAAAATGATAGTGCCTAAATATAATGTATGATTTAAAAAAAAGGAATACCACCTTTTTGACCATCGTACAAATTGGGAAAATCCAATTTGACTAACGACGTTTCATAACGGCCAAATTAACCAACCAACTTTTAATTTGGTTGTAATGTCGTCCTTGTCGTGAACCCTCCGTTCAATTTGACAAATCCACGTAGACGCCACGTAAGGAGCTGACTAACGTAAAAAAATCAAATTGAACGGACGGTTCACGACGAGGACGAAATTGTAACCAAATTAAAAGTTGGTTGGTTAATTTGGTCGTTATGAAACGTCGTTGGTCAAATTGGATTTCCCCAATTTGTACGGTGGTAAAAAATGTGGTATTCCCTTAAAAAAATGTAATAGTTAGAAGGATATATTACTTCAAGTGAAAGTTGAGGGATTGATGTTTTATAAGGGATGACTTTTCAGAAGATTAATCGCAGGGTGTGATTTTGTAATGTAAAGATAAAACATAGGGAAAAGAAAAAGGGCTGAATGCTCATAATATTAACTGTAGAGGTGACTTGTAATAGGAAAATAAAAAATAGGGAGTTAAAAATAGATAACTACTTATACATGTGAATGTGAGGGTAAATCTCAACCGTTAAATTTTTTAAAATAATTTAATCTTAAACTCTGAATAGTCATAGTCAATTACTATATATATATATATATATATATATATATATATATATATATATATATATATATATATATATATATATATATATATATATATATATATATATATATAATTCAAAATGATGTCGTTTTAATATAATCGGTTTGGTTCTGGTTCGGTTCAATTTTTAATCGGTTTAAATATTGCTAGATCGAAATAAACCGAGACAATCGTTTTTTTAAATAAAAGGACAACAAAACCATATTGTTCGGCTTTTCGGGTTTTTAGTTTTTACGCTCACTCATAGTTAATTCAAAATAAATTCGGTTTGTGTTGTCTTTGCTATGTATGTTCAATGAAATGTTTGAATATAAATTGTGTTTCATTGTTGGACACCCTTTTTAATATGGATACATTAATTTTGAATCATGTTGCATCATTTGTCGATTTGAATTTAGGATGCATCAATTTAATTTGTTGATTGTGTTCATGAAAGAGGAACATGAATGTCCGGTTCATTATAATTTGCAGCTCAATGCATCAATTGGTTGCTTCACTCGTTGCACCATGATGCATAAATTAGATTAGATGATTAAAATTGATGCATCGTGATGTTTAAATTGATGCAACGCGATGCATACCGAGTAAGTGACTTGTAATATATCATATGTTCATTAAGGTTATTGTAGTCTATTTGTTCCCCAAAAAAAATACAGTTTTAGGTTTAAGAAAACCTAAAGATCTAAAGAGGGGATTGACCCGAATTTCACCTTTTTTTTTTATAATTTTTAATTTTTTTTTCAAAAAAAAAAGTTTTAAATATTTTATAAGTAATGACATGGACATGTCGAATCACTACCAACTTAATCTTAAGTTCTATTACTAAAGCTAATATTAAATTCATGAGCCCTAGCTCGCTATATCATTCGTCAAATACTAAGACGTATTTGGGGAGCGGTATTTATTGTCTCTCTTTAACAAATTCGCTAGGGTAAAATTCTAGTCGGTCCATTTTTCAAAGTTTTTAACATCAAAAGTTTATCGTTCTTTTTTTCAATCATAAAAAATTACTTTTCAAAGTATTGTTCTGAAAATGACATCATCTCCTTCAACAACATAGCAACACACTTTGGATTCAAAAATCACCATTGTTGCATAACAAAACGAGGATTAACATTAATGAAAATGGGCTGGGTTGGAAAATTTTCACAATAGGGACGAAAGCGAAGGAGAATGAATACAAATGCTTACGATGGAGGAGAAAGAAGAAAAAGACTGAGGACATGGTCTGTTTCATTACGATTTTGAATAACGGTGCAATTAGATTAGATAGTTAAACTATTTTGAAACATGGTGCAAAAATATCAGATTGATGAATTGCGATGCAAATAAACTATACAATTAAACTATTGAACCGCAATGCAAAAAATAATATAATAAAATTGATGAATTGTTATACAAACATTGATGAATAGCGGTGCAATTAGACTACATGATTAAATTATTGAACTGCGGTACAAAAATTAATGCAATATAATTGATGAATCGTGATATAATTAGACTATACAATTAAACTATTAAACCATAGTACAAAAATTAATGTAATAAAATCAATGAATCGATGTACAATTACACTATACAGTTAAACTATTGAAACGTAGTACAAAATTAATGCAATAAAATTAATGAATTGTAGTATAATTAAACTAGATAATTAAATTATTGAAATAATAAAATTGATGAATTAAGGTGCAAAATTAATGACCGCGGTAATGCGCGATCCATTAAGGGTATCATGGTATGACTTTTTCCGATTTGAAAATAAAAATTTTAAAAAAAATACTTTTAACTAGAAACTTCAAAAGATGGACTACCACCATTTTTTCTAATTCGCTGCTTAAGAGTTGAACACTCCAACCCGACAAGACAACGCCCCCAAATTGAAGTACTGCCAGGGCCAGAATCTACGCATCCTTGCAATCCTTATCCCGCCTCTTCGGTAGTTTTAGCCTCATCGTCGGGGAACCACTTCAACGACGTCCGCTTCTGATGAGGCTGACTTCTTCTAGCTCTCCAAAGCAGTGCCGATTGTCGTTAAATGGCGTAAGGTATTTCTAATTCTGTTCAATATCGTCACATTTTACTATACTGAGCGCATGTACAATCCTTTTCTTCCGTTTAATGTGAAGGGAAGTCCACCTAATAAGTTCACTTCCAAGAATTATGCAACAATCTTCACAACCTTTCAATTTTAACCTTAAAATATATGATATAAGTATGTTGTTTAATTTCAAAAGTTTTCTAATTATGACCTTTTTTTTGTTGTTACCATTTTGTCCGCTCCAATGGCATTTATTGATTCTATTTTTGTTTTGCTGTAGTTATGATGTGAGATAGTTATGAAATTTGAGAGAGGTGTTGTTTCCGAAGTAAAGAGACGAGATAGTAGTTGGAGAAGGTAAACTAGAAGAACAAAGAGATAGAAAGTGATGGAGGTGAAAAGGTCGTTGCAGGCCATGGCTGTTTTCTGGTCATACTGGTTGAGGAAGAGCATTACAGCTTCATCTACCCCAAGACCTCTCAGTACCTTAGCAAACGATTGTGGTCACCAAATACTTAAGTCTCCTCCTCTAGTTTCCCTTGACCTGCCTGACATATGGACTTGTGATTCTACCATTTCTAATGCCCCACCTATCCACAAATATAGTAAGTATATGTGTCTCTTCGTATCTCATTATATGTCTAGATATTCTGCTTATTTTTCTTTGTTGACGACTTGGTTTATACGATTGGATTGTTGTCTTTGGACAAGATATCTTGCGCTGTCTAGTTTCTTTCATGTTATTTGCTATGATAATTTGGAAAAGCAGTTTGTTGGATGGGGTTAGGTAGCGAACAAATTGAAGTTGCCATCATTTAAAATGACATATGGCCAGGTTTTGTGTATTACCTAATACAATTGCAAATGTTGTTCATGAATAATGGTGTACACTTGGTGCTTGTTTGGTCTTCAAGAATGACTATTCTTTTACGTGCCATTTTAACTACCATTTAATGATAACGGAAACTAATGACCGCTTTTGTGTACCAAATGAGCACTTTAGGAATTTCATTTGAGATTAAAACCCAATTGTACGATGTCCTTGATTTGTTTTTGTTATACGTAGTTATCCTTCTTCATCGAAAGTTTGTTTAATTGTTAGTTTTTCATAGATCAAAATCTTTTGGTAGACGTGGCTTCAGTGCCTCATCTTCCCTTAGAAGGTTCAAGTGCAATTGTGCTTAGGCATATGGTGTTCAAAGTCCTCCACGAGGTTAATGAAGCTCACATGGTTTACCCTGTGCTTGCTTAGCAGACAGTTTTGATGGTGATGTCTGGACTGATCATATATTGCTGTTTGGACTATTAGGGTTTGGGGACCCTGTATTAAAGTATTGAAGGTAAGGGTTTCCTTTTTTTTTTTCTCGATGTTAAGTAAGGTAAGGGTATCCATTTCTTGGATTTCTATTACTTGCCTTTCCATCATTGTCGTAGGCACACATTTTAAGAAAAAAATGTTGGAATAAAAATGGTGCTTTTTTGCATATTTAGGTTCGATATGGATTGATAGGCTGCACTTGTGTTGGTAGCAACTTGCCAGTTTGGGCTGTTTTGATGAATAATGTCACTGTGTTACTGTTTAAGATTCCCTTGCACCTTTAGAGTGTTGGTATATTTTGGGACATCGAAGATCTATACAGGTAACAGATGACCATTCATGAGATAGATGATCATTAAGCTTAAAGGGGATTGGGCATGAATCTTAGTCAAAAAAGAGCACATTCCAAGATTTTTAATGTCACAAATGGTCACCTGCTACCTAATACGTCTTAGCAGAGACTTGATGCGCTATGGTAAGCCAATTGACCATTAGATCTTTACTCACCTATCACCACACTTGAATGCTTCTAATTGGTCCACCACGGGTGCTACTGACATAGGCACAACTTAATCAAGCAATCTTTGTCTGTGGCTAAGTTGAAAAGATTAGGGAACGATCTCCAAAGTTCCACATCATCACACCATCTTTCCAGAAATGCATCAAGGCGCAATCACCTACCTCAAACCGAACATGTATTTCAAGAGAATTCCACCTCTTTCTAACGCCTTTCCAAACCCCCACCCCATACGGAGAATAGATGTCAATGGGATCCACCCTTTATCCCCTTCACCAAATTTGCTAGCCACCACTTTTCTCCAAAAATCATTCCTCTCCACCACGTATCTCGACAACCACTTACCCAATAAAGATTTGTTGAAAATCTTCAAATTTTTAATTCCTAATCTCGACTAGATGGTATTTTCCCGCGGCCGGCAACTTTTTCGGCATGATCCGATGATAAAAAGGTATGCATGTGTTTGCCTTCTCAAGTAGATGACATCTGTGGCCTTGGATTGTGCAAATACTAAGTTGATTTATGTAGATCTAAGACAATATCTGTAGATCTAAAAAAAAAACCAGCCAGATTTCTCACCGATGTGGTCGGAATTCTTATATGTTCGCTTTAGGCTCCTTTGTTTTGCCTCATGCCCCTAAAAAAAGCGAGAAAAGTGATCGCCTAGTCACAAAAGCGAACATTCCTTGTCTGACCTCTGGCAAGGAACAGACCCCTTCGCCTCGCCTCAAGGGAAGAGGCGAATGCCTTTATAGCTAGAATCTTGTCCTTTTGTTGAACATTGATTTTGTTCAAATCATAGTTGTCAAAGGCCGCCTCTCTTGCCTCAAAGTAGGGTCCAGCCGCCCAAGTAGTATAGGCGAAGTTGAGGCGAGGTTGCCGAAAAGTTTTCATCCTAGATCTAGCCTCCCATCTACACTTTTCACCCAATCTAAGTCCAGATATCACCTTAACTAGGTGAACCGGTCTGTGCCTTCGCCGGAATACGTGTACGCGCCGGCGCCGCCAGACCTCCACAGACATGTTCGCCGGCACCTATATATGTTAGTCTCTTGCTTGGTTTTTGGATTGGGGAGTTTCAAGCTATTTTTGGTCTTATTCTATTTAATTGGTTGCGGATTTTTTT
>CM028381.1:89721019-89813716 GCA_013146195.2 Codonopsis lanceolata
CACGTTGAGGGCGTTTGTCGAGGAGTGGGTGATTGCGTGTGTCGAGAGTTGGTATTGGCGTGCGGCCGGTTTCTCGGGCCTAGGGAAATGGTTTGTCGGGGGTGAATGATTGGTTTGAGGCCGAAGTAGAAGCGGTCTGATGACAAAAGCTTTGGTTATTCGTCGAGTTGAAAGTTCTGACGATTTGGTGCAGGGATCCGCGATACATTTAGGTGAGTTCTTGTTGGGCTCGTAGTTAGTCCGAGGTATCTATCAGAAATTGGAATCATTATCTATTAGCGAGTGATCTTGTCCCATGACGAGGTGGTCTTGTGGGTGGGACCCTCTTTAAGGGTGGGATGATCAGTTCATCTTGGGGGTTAACCCTCGATTTCAATCCTTGGTGGCCCCTACTTTTTGGCGGCTCGATGCTTGAGAGCCGAAGTATACCGTTTACTTGATGGTAGGAGGTTGGTGTCACGTTTTGGCCGATGTGGCGTACGGGTTCGATTAGGCGTTTACGGGTTTCTTGCCGTAACGAGGTTCAAGCCAGAAATTTGGAAGTTTATGGGGCGTTTTCGTAGGGCGTCCGTCTTTTAGATTTGTCATTTCATTAAATCTCGGGTTTTAAAGCTTTCTTGGTATTCGTTTTGGGCGGCTTTTCGAATTTAGAAAATTTATTTACTGCGCCTTTTGCGTCTCGAATTTCGA
This sequence comes from Codonopsis lanceolata, assembly GCA_013146195.2. Lineage (NCBI taxonomy): Eukaryota > Viridiplantae > Streptophyta > Magnoliopsida > Asterales > Campanulaceae > Codonopsis > Codonopsis lanceolata. Next base: position 89,721,710 of record CM028381.1, read on the forward strand.
GAAAATGATCACGTGGCAGTTTTGGCGCTTGAGAAAAATTTCGCGGGCAGGCAGATGCGGCTTAGGAACCAGGTTAGAAGCAACGTCGTAGCGGTAGGGGTATAAAAACTTTCTTTTCGTTTTTCCTTTGTTTACCTTTCTTATTTTCTCTCGGGTCTCTCTCCACTTGGTTTTAGGCGATTTGGCTATACTCGGCAAGTTCTCCTCCGTTTAACCGTCGTTTTCGGCGGCTTTGTAAGTGTGATTTCGTTTCTCTTTCACGTTTCGTCCTATTTAGGTGATTTCGGTTTGTTCTGAGGGTTTTGGGGTCTACTTTTTACGGGTTTTGACTTTTCAGGCAATATCTTCATTTTTCGAGGCATACTTTACGCTTTAACGGTAGATTTCTCAGAGCGATCTTCCGATTTGTTCTTTGTTTGAATGCGGTTTCTTTTCCTTTGCTTTTTCTTTCTTAGAGTAATATGTGTCGTAGGATTCCTTTTCCGTTTTTCGTCTTCATCTTCCTCTAGCGGTTCCTCCATGGGCCTAGATTCTTGGAAACAGGGTTATTAGAATACTGTTTCGGTTAGGAGTCCTCCTCTCTTCCTTTCGGCGTGGCGGGAGGCACGCCTCGGAAACGTTCAAGTGAATCTCCGGTGGCAGAGTTTTTCTCGGGCCACGGTGCCCTTCAGGGTGTAGTCCGTCCTTTAGTTGAGGATCAATCGGGGTTTCGGTAGGGGATGGGATGTAGACCTCGGTGGTTTTGAGGTGGCGACCGAATGGCAGTGAGTCGTTCCGTGGTCATTTGGAGGCGTGGAGGTGAGTTTGCTTGGCAGATTGTGGTAGTTCGTCAAGGAGGCGGCCAGGTGCGTCCTCTAAGTTCGGAGAGTTGGGTCTTGTTCGATTTCTTCGTTAGACTCGGACGGCGAGAGCCTTTGTTAGTCGGTCTTTGGGAAGTCTCCTCGCGGTGGTCCCGTATGGCGGTGCGAGAGATAGATGGGTGGCGGTCACTCCTCGCCAGCGAGGTTTCTCCTGCGAGATTCTGGGGGTGAGGTTAGCCAGTGGCTGGAAGATTCGGTGATGAGGTTTTTACGCTTGGGATATTCCGCCCGGCCTTATAGAGATTGTTTTTGATGCCAGAGTTCGTATCGGCTTAAGTGATTGCTCAATTTTTTACCGGGGAGGCGAGTTCGTATTTTCGGCGGATCGAAAGAAATTTGCGGTCAACGGCGGCTTGACAGGATGGCTAAGCGGGCTGAGGCGGGGTAAATCGTTTGGGAGAGATGGGGATCTTCAGAGAGTGTCTAGATCGTTTCTGCGGCCTTTCGAGAATCGGATAGGATTAGCGGATGTGGAGGCTTGGTCGCGGTATATGGATCGATTTTTTCAGGGTTGTATTCGGTTCGAGGTTAGGGATTTCAGTGAGGCCTTCGTAGTCATGTTGCTTTTTATTCAGCCTCTTGAATCATCGGGGCTTCGCTTGCCTCTTGATCCATTTATTTGCGAGTTTCTCACTCAAGCAGCTCGGTCTTGCGACCTCTCGCCCAATCTAACCCGTTCGTTGGTGAGCCATTATCTGCACCCCGGCGAAGGGATTCGAGCCTTCGTTGGACCTCTTTTGCTATTATTACAAGGTCGGTGTTTCCATGCAATGGCCAGTTCTTAGGCATCCTCGAGGGTTCCTCTTACGGCCGGCTCGGGAATAAGGACCATAGGTGGTCGAGCAAGGTTCTTCTCGGGAGTCGAGTCGTGGATGGAATTTTGAGATTCACGATGGGAAACCACACGAGTGCAGGGCGGACGAAGTCTCTTAATGATCTGGAGATGAAGGCTGCGAGGATTGCTATTGAGGCTCCCACGTTCGGCGATGAGGGGGTGCGGGTTCGATCATATGATTGGAAAGCCATTGTTGAAGCGAGGGCCTCTATCGAAATTTTGGATCTCGGCGATCGAGGTTGAAGGAGTGGAGAGGCGTACTCTCCTTTTGAATATGTGGAGTGTGGGGTGGGCCTGCGTCGAGGGGTTGGATATTTGGCTCGGCTTGTCAGGAGTGTGAGAATAGATGGGCTCGATAGATGAGTGCCCAACATCGAGGCCCAGCATTAATTTTGTTTATTTACGTTTGTTTGTATCCTTTGGTTTTTGCAAGTGTTTTCGTCTTTTGAGTACTAATGCGACCTTCCATTTCTTTTTGTAGAGATGGCTATCTCTCGAGATCTTTGTTTGGCCAAACTACGGTAGGGAGGAAAAAGACAAGCCAGAGCTTAGAGCCTCGGCTAGGGGTATGGGGCGGTGTTGCCCTTGTCGGTGTTCTAGAGGACCTACTAGGGTGGCCCCTCTGCGGCTCCATCTTCGGCGGCTCCTACTAAGGCGAAGGGAAGCGGCCAGCGAGGCGATGCTCAGGGCTAAAAGGCGAAAGTTCGAGCTCCCCCTCTGCTAGCGTTGGTGCCGAGGCGAAGCTCTTGTCTCATCTCCCTCTCTGGCGGCGGCGTGGTGTCGATAATGAGCATGTTGTCAACCACGTCGTCAAGGTGATAAACAACTTCCTGCCGATCTTGCGGGCTACGGGCGGCGCTCGGCGAGGTGTGTCGGCGGCGTGTGGCGGCGATGAGGCCCTTCGGTATTTCAAGCTGCATGATTTTTGTGGGCTAGCTTTGAGCGAGGTAAAAGCGTGCCTTTCTCTTTCTTCGCATTTTGTGCCTTTGGCTTGTGTTGCTAACGTTTACTTTGTTTCTTGGCTTGGGGTCGAATTGCTGCATATCATGACAGTGAGCAAAGGCTGGAATCGTGCGAGGATTGGAGAAGGCTTTGACAAGCGCCCAGGGGAGATCTCTTGCGCGAAAAAGTAAAGTCCACGGAAGGGGATTTGGTTTTGAAGAGCGAAGAGGTCTCTGACTTTCTGAGAAGAGCGGCTTTCTTTGGAGGCGGGGAGCAAAGGTGGGACAAGCGGCGGCGGGGAGCGAGGGGTGAGCGAGCTCGAGGCCAAGCTAAAGGGAGTGGTGGGTGAGCTCGAGAACTTGAAGGCCGAGCTTTCGTGAAACCTAGCGAGGAGGAAGTTATGGCAAAATCTGCAGGAGCTCGTTCGATTATGAGATAGAGGCCACGGATTACATGGAGGCAGGTAGAGTCCGGGCCTTCGGTTTGTGGCGGCGAAGGGTGTCTTGGGTGTCGATGTGGCGGAGATGGCGAGTCTTGCCTCTTTTGGCCCCGAGTCTTGGCGTCTCTTCGTTGATACCATTTGATGAGGTTGAGCTTGGTCAAATAAGAAATCCGGCCTTGGGTTGAAGCTCTGAATGGCTGCCCCCTCTGTGCTAGGCGAACAACCTATTTGCCTTGTTGATTCGAGAAATGCCTACGTAAAAGGCGGCTACTGAGTGGCTTTGCGGCCGAGCGAGCTATCCCTCAGCAGGGACACTATACGGGTGATCAATTGATGGCCGAGTTAGAAGGCGAAGTCTAGCGAGGGAGGAGCTTTCGAAGAGTCGGTACATTTACGAGCAAGCGGCTCGCGAGGAGGAGGAGGTGGGGGGGAGGTTTAGCCTAGGAATTTTATCATCTTTTCAATGAACAATTTCGAAACCTTTGTTTATTTGTAATTAACCTTTATCCTTGGTGTAAATTATAAGTATGTTTTTGTTGTTAGCTTAGTTTTTGTTCGCAAGTGTTTTCCTTTGTATGATGCAAGTGTTTTACGCTATATATATATATAATGTTAGCGAGATAATGCGATCTTTGTTTGGCGAGGCAATGCGACCTCGTTTTGATGAGGCAATGCGACCTCGTTTGTAGCGAGATAATTCGATCTCGTTTTAGGCGAGGCAATGCGACCTCGGTTTTGATGAGGCAATGCGACCTCGTTTGTAGCGAGATAATTCGATCTCGTTTTGGCGAGGCAATGCGACCTCGGTTTGATGAGGCAATGCGACCTCGTTTGTTGGCGAGATAATTCGATCTCGTTTTGGCGAGGCAATGCGACCTCGGTTTGATGAGGCAATGCGACCTCGTTTGTTGCGAGATAATTCGATCTCGTTTTGGCGAGGCAATGCGACCTCGGTTTGATGAGGCAATGCGACCTCGTTTGTTGCGAGATAATTCGATCTCGTTTTGGCGAGCAATATCGACCTTGAATATATGGTTTGAACAAGCTTTTCGGTTTGAAAAATTTCCCTTTCATATATAAGAAGATTACATGTCACGGATCAGCGATAATATTTTTTCAAGTGAATGCGAATGCCAAGGTTTTTCGGAGGAGTCCGATGCGGTTTTAGCGAGCTTTGTAGGTTCTGCTTTCGAATGCTATCGGTGATTTTATACGGTCCTTCCCAATTGGGAGAAAGCTTGTTTCTTCGGCTTGTTACTGTGACCTCGACTTTTCTTAGCACCAGGTCGCCGGCCAGAAAGCGTGCGAGGTTCACCCTTTTGTCATGATGAGCCTTGGCGAGTTTTTGTAGTTGATTGCCTTCATCACGGTTTCGAGCCTTTTTTTTCAAGGTAGTCAAGGTCGAGTCCTTGATTACGTGTTTGACTCTTCATTGAAATGGATGACTCTTGCGGTGGGGAGAGCCATTTCGGCCAGGAGCCGTGGCCTCGGTACCATATGTCAAAGAAAGGGGTTTCCTCGGTTGAACCTCGGCGAGGCGTTCGGATCGCCCATAAGGCAGGCCGGAAGTTGCTCGAGCCAAGCGCCTTTTTGTCATCTAATCTTCTTTTCGGGGCATGAAGTATTTGCTTGTTTAGGCCTGCTGCTTGGCCATTCCCTTGGGGGTGTGCTGCAGAGGATTTCAATGTCGAATTCCTCTTTCTTCGCGACTAGCGGTGAATGCGGTTGGCTAGCGTCTTGGTGAGTGCGATACTATGGCTCTCGGCAATCCGTATCTGCACAGGACATTGTCTCGAATAAAGTCGATGGCTCTTTGTTCGGTGATGCTTGCTAAGGGCTTGGCCTCGATCCATTTCGTGAAGTAGTCCACCGCCACTATCACAAATTTGTTTTTTCCTTTGGCGAGGGGAAATGGGCCGATCAGATCTAGTCCCCACATTTCGAAAGGCCATGCTGCGATTACCGGTGTTTGAGGTGCCGAAGGTAATCTTGGGATATTTGCGAACCTTTGACACTTGTCGCTTTACGGCGTATGCCTCGGCATCCTTTCTCGATGTCGGCCAATAGTATCAGTGAAAAATGACCTGTCGGCCAAAGTTCGAGCCACGGATGGCTACCACACACCCTCCATGTACCTCGGCAAGTAATCACTGTGTGGTTTACGGTCGAGCAGCACCTTAAGAGGGGCTTCGTGTAGGATCGCCTGTATAGTACATCCCCAATTAAAGCATATCTGGCCGACCTTCTTGCCATTGCCCATCCTTGTTCTCCGTCGCTGGGCAGTATCCCCTGGCCGATGTATTTTTTGATATCATCGATCCAACACTCAGTACTTTGTTCTAGCATCAACACTTTCTCTTTATCAATGGACGGGGTATCCAGGATTTCGATCCATGTTTCTTGGGGGAGCTCGCCGAGTTCACTTGTGGCCATTTTTGAGAGGTAGTCTGCCCTCGTGTTTTCCTCCCTTCCTACTTGTTCCAACTCCCAGTACTCGAATTGAGCGAGGATGCTCACTGCTAATGCTCGGTACTTGTCGAGGGTTGGATGATTTACCCGTATTCCCAGAAATGCGCTTTCTGACAGTGGGAGTCGGCGAAGATCAAGATTTGAGTGGCTCTATCTCGGCGGCCGGCTCGGCGCTGCTATCGAGGCTTCGTACTCGGCGGCGTTGTTCGGCTTTGGGAAATCGGTTTCGGGGCTTTCTTGATTTCCGTTCCATCGGTGTAATGAGGAGAATGCAGCTCGTTTCCGTTTTTTGTGACGATCCATCCACGAACAATGTCGGTGAGGTGGTCGCGTTTTGCGAGGACACTCTTGCACAGGGCACTTGCTCGCTTGTAGAAGGCCTTTGATGCAGGCGCATTAATTTCTCCTTGCTTAGAGTTGAAGGATGCCTCGGCAATGAAATCGGCCAAGATTTGAGCTCGATGGTTTTTCTTGGGAGGTAAACAATTGCGTGATACATCGGCTCATTTCGATGGCCCACTTCATCATTCTTCCAACATCGGGCACATTGTAAAATTCTTCGTAGGGGCAAGTCGGTGTAAACCCCAATTTCGTGGGCTTTGAAATATGGCTTCAGCTTTCTCGCCGTTATCATTAGCGCGAGAATCACCTTTTCGATGTGCATGTACCTCGTTTCAACTTCGGTTAGTGCATGTGATACATAGTAGATGGGTTTTAAAGTCCTTCTTCCTCTGGCTTACAGATGCTATGGTGTATCGTTCTGAGAGATAGACAAAGAGTCTTTCTCTGGTTTGGGCGACTTAGCGGGGTAGGCTAGAGGTATTTTTGAGCTCGTCAAGCGAGGTCGCATTCTTTGTCCCATGTGAATTTTCTCGCTCCTCTCGGGATTTTGAAGAAGGGAGGCTTTTTCGGTGATTTTGATATGAACCTTCCCAGGCGACTATTCGTCCATTCGACTTTTGAACTTGCTTGATGCATATTGGTACCTCCATTTCGGCGAGTGCTTTTATTTTCTCGGGATTTGCCTCGATGCCGCTCATTCACCATGTACCCCGAGAACTTACCGCGATTCTGCCAGAGGCGCCACTTAGCGGGATTGAGCTTCATTTTGTTCTTTACGAGGTTTGCGAAGGTTTCTCGACGAGGTCGTCAATGTGGCTGTTTCCTTCGTTTTAATCACCATATCATCTATATAGGCCTCCACATTCCTTCCGTTGATTGCCGAAGACTTTGTTTACCATTCGATAGGTGGCCCCGCGTTTTTAGTCGAGCGGCATCATATTGTAGCGATGGCGCGCCGCTCGGAAAATGTGTTCCCTTGGTCCTCTTTCCACATCACGATCGGTGGTACCACAGTGGTAGGCGTCCACGAAGCTTAAAATTTTGTATCCAGAGATAGAATCGACCGGTTGATCTATCCTCGGCGGTGGATCTGATCCTTTGGGCATGCTTCGTTAAGATTGGTGAAGTCCGCACATCCGCCATTTTCCGTTATTTTTCGACCATCACCACATTTGCAATCCACGTAGGGTAGTGGATTTCTCGATGATCTCGGCAGAAGAAGCTTGGCTATTTCCTCCTTGATAGCCTCTTGCTTTTCAGGGGAGAAATATCTCGGCCTACATGTTGCGTAGGTACAAATCTTTGGGTTGATGCTCAATTTGTGCCTTCCTTTGCTACATCCTCGGCAATGCCTTCCATATCCTCGGCTTGCCATGCGAAAACATCGGTGTTTTCCACCTTAAGAACTTCGATTATTTGTCTCCTTTAAATCGCCTTGATTTCCATTCCCACTTTATTTTACGGTCGGGGTAGTTGAAGTTTATGATAACCTCTTCTACATCTTCCATAGGTTGTATGATTGGATGATCTCGAACATCGAGGCTTTCAATTTCGTTTTTCGTTCTCGGCACTCGAAGTTCCTTCTTCCGGGCAGGGCCGACTTCGCAGCTTGCTTTGGTTGCTTCTGGGGTGGAGCTTTCCCGTCGAGCCCTCGGCTCGTTTTCTTTGCTCACCTTATTCCCTCGGCCTCAGGCCTTTTCAACTTTTCTCGGCCTCCTTTTTCTCGTGATCGGGTACTCTAAAGTAGTGCGGCGTCATTCTTGATGACCCTACTCGAGCGAGGTCATATACTTGACTCGTTGGTGGGCCATCGATGCCACCATTCGAATTTGGCACGGGAAGGTGCAGGGATAGCGTTGTAGGAGAGGGAGATCAGGGCGAGGAAAGTGACTTCCTCGCTTACGGTGGTATCTCCCTCGCCCGGTGACTATAAGTCCCATTGTTCCTTTGGCAGTGACCTTGTGGCTGTGAAGCCCTCTAGTTGGACTCGGCTCGGTGTGAGGTGGGCATCGCCGAGCTCTAGCGCCGAGGAAGCACTTATAAAACATCACGTCTGCGCCCGGTATCTATCAAGACCCGTTTAACTAGGCATTTGTGAATGCCGATTTGCGAGTTAACGGGTTTTGGCGATATCGTTGACCGCCTTGATTTCGGCGTCCACGAATACCATTTCGTTTTCCACCATCCGTCCATGATGTTTTCAGCCAGAGCTATTCGGGCAATTGATGGCATTCTTCAAGCTGCGTGATACTGCAGGTATCCTCCCAGAATGGTGTTTACCAGCGGCGGTTGTCGGGCATGCATTTTTCGCCCGGAGCCCTCGGTCAGAGGCGCAATGAACTTCTCTTGCCACAAACCTCTGTCTCCCTCGTTAATCACCCTTTGTATTGCTTTTTTAGGCTGTATGCACTCCTCAAGTGACATGGCCGACCTCATTATGAAGCACCTTTTCGCGGGTTTCGCCCTTCGTGGTGCCCTCGTGGGAATGGTGGGCGTATCTTCTTTTCTCTGGAGAAACGTCCATTATGTGTTCGAGATTCATTGAGGGGTGAAATCTTCGGCTCGAATTCCGTCTTGGCCCCTAATCTCGCCGGTGAATGCGGTGCCTCTTTCCTCCTCCCCTCTGCTTTGAGGTGGCGTCCTCTGTAGAGCTTTCCCTGCTCTTTTTCTTTATTTGCGGCGTGCAGTGCGGAAGGGGCGTTACCCCTTGTGAGTTTCTTGTGGTGGGGGTTGCTCGCCGTCAGAGCCAGGCCACCCTTTGTCTTTGTCAAGAACATCTCGCCGATGTGTCCTTTGGTCGCATGAGGGAGCTACGTTCGGCAATTTCCTCGTACTAGGCACGCTCAGAAACACATCCTCGCCGATGTGTCGGGAATATCGGGATTTGGTCGGGACTTCTTTAAAAGCGTGCCATGTGCGCCCGATGCAGTTTCTCCGACCTCTTGTTTCATTGCGCAGTGCGTCTCGCTTTTGGGAGAGCACTGCGAGCGAACTTTTCAAAAATGCCCTCTTAAAGTCATCCCAGCGGGTGATAGAATCGGGTGCTAGCAGTTGTACCTTGTTGAGCACAACTTCTTGAGGGTTCAGTGACACTAAGCACCATATGTCGTCCGATCTAGTTGCGATGATCATTTTATTTCGAACCACGACCGTGGTCGAGGCGTCGTGTTACGGTGTAGTCCTCGAAGTGTGGAATCTTTACTTTCGAGGAACTTCCACCTCTCTATCTGCTTAATAAATGGCCCCCAATTTTCTTGAGGACCAGAGTTAACTCCATAGCTCTGCAGAGCTTCCACTTTTCCATCCATGCCCTTATCTCGGCTTTGTCATTGGCCTTTCGCCTTGTGCAGATCCACGGCTTGGGTGGGAGCAGCGATTAGCCCACTTTTTCGGCTGTGGTACCTCGGGCTCTTCCTCGATCATATTTCTCACGGGGACCCCAAGCGAGCCTCCTTTGCAACTTGGTGGCACGGGTGCAGAGACTTGGAGTGGGCTTTGTTCGAGGAGGCGAGCATATGGTCGAGACTCTCCTTCCTCGCTATGGGCTCGACAATTGTCCGTCTCGGCGGGGAATTTTAGGCGAGAATGAGCTCGTCTGGATCCCCACCCTCTTTCCCGACCTTGATTTGACATTGGTGGTAAACTTTGCCTTTTTGGCTTTTGTAGTTTCCATCCTTTCCCAAACCGATTTCGATTGCGAGATGCTTTGTTCGATGATTATGGGCTCGGGTTAGGGGCAGGGTTTTTGTCTTAGCTCGTGCATCTTTGTCTCGGCTTCACGAATTTTTCGTGCACAAGGTCATTTGGTGCTCCCAATCGCATACTCTCGCTCGGCCTCTTCTTGGCCGTTGGTCTATTGTTTTACCACGCGGTTCCTCCTTGTTGGCCACGGAAGTCTCGACCTCTCGGAGGTCGGCGTCGGTCTTTATTTTTGTTCGAGAGCCGTTTGTGCGGGGCTATCCTTCTTTGGTCCTGGCCGAGTACCTCGGGTAGCGAGGCACTTGGAGTTCTCCCTGCGTCCTCGTCCCTTTGTGCTCGGCACATTCCTTCTACAGATGGGTGGATGCGGCGGGGGTTCGTTCTTTGAGGCTTGCTTTTGGACTTAACCATCCTCTCTCTCGTGCTGGGCGAAAAGTCGTTTCGAAATGGAACCAAACGATCACGCAATCACGCAATTTTGTGGTGATCTTGTCTTGGCGATCTTGGCGTCACGTATGAGGATGAGGTGGCGACTTCTTCTATGTCCGGCAGTAAAAACAATAAACTCAGTTAAGGTGTCGGGTTGGCCCGACTATAACCCTCCGGTGTATGAATTAGTTTTCAGGTAAGGTTTTGGTAATAAATGAGCCGCCGTGATAATTGTTTGATAGAGGCGTGATAAGAGAGTTAGAATATCCTCGAAATTACATACCTTGCCACGAATAAGGGCTCTCATATTATACGATATTGATGGCGGCGTGGCGGTTGCTATTGGGGAACACAAAGTGGCGTTATTAAATGCGTTGAGGCGTTTGTCGAGTGGGTGAAGCTGCGTGTGTGTCGAGAGAGTTGGTATTGGCGTGCGGCCGGTTTTCTCGGGCCTAGGGAAATGGTTTGTCGGGGTGAATGATTGGTTTGAGGCCGAGGCGGTCTCGGTGACAAAAGCTTTGGTTATTCGTCAAGGTTGAGGATTTCTGAAGGCGATTTGGGGGAGCCGGGATCCGCGATCATTAGGTGAGTTCTTGGTGGGCTCGCGATTAGTCTTAGGGTATCTATGCATTTGGAATCATTATCTATTGGCGAGTGATCTTGTCCTCGCATGCGGGTGGTCTTGTGGGTGGGACCCACTTCATGCAGAATCGGGATCTTGTTCATGCCGGGGTTAACCCTCGATTTCAATCCCTTGGTTGGTTAATTTGGTCGTTAAGAAACGTCGTTGGTCAAATTGGATTTCCCCAATTTGTACGGTGGTAAAAAATGTGGTATTCCCTTAAAAAAATGTAATAGTTAGAAGGATATATTACTTCAAGTGAAAGTTGATGGATTGATGTTTTATAAGGGATGACTTTTCAGAAGATTAATCGCAGGGTGTGATTTTGTAATGTAAAGATAAAACATAGGGAAAAGAAAAAGGGCTGAATGCTCATAATATTAACCGTAGAGATGACTTGTAATAGGAAAATAAAAAATAGGGAGTTAAAAATAGATAACTACTTATACATGTGAATGTGAGAGTAAATCTCAACCGTTAAATTTTTTAAAATAATTTAATCTTAAACTCTGAATAGTCATAGTCAATTACTATATATATATATATATATAATTCAAAATGATGTCGTTTTAATATAATCGGTTTGTTCGGTTCAGTTCAATTTTTTAATCGGTTTAAATATTGCTAGGCTGAGCTGAAACTGAGACAATCGTTTTTTTTAAATAAAATCGGACAACAAAACCATATTGTTCGGCTCGGCTTTTCGGGTTTTTAGTTTTTCTGCTCACTCATAGTTAATTCAAAATAAATTCAGTTTGTGTGTTGTGCTGCTATGTATGTTCAATGAAATGTTTGAATATAAATTGTGTTTCATTGTTGGACACCCTTTTTAATATGGATACATTAATTTTGAATCATGTTGCATCATTTGTCGATTTGAATTTAGGATGCATCAATTTAATTTGTTGATTGTGTTCATGAAAGAGGAACATGAATGTCCGGTTCATTATAATTTGCAGCTCAATGCATCAATTGGTTGCTTCACTTGTTGCACCGTGATGCATAAATTAGATTAGATGATTAAAATTGATGCATCGTGGTGTTTAAATTGATGCAACGCGATGCATACCGAGTAAGTGACTTGTAATATATCATATGTTCATTAAGGTTATCGTAGTCTATTTGTTCCAAAAAAAAATACAGTTTTAGGTTTAAAAAAACCTAAAGATCTAAAGAGGGGATTGACCCGAATTTCACCTTTTTTTTTTTAATAATTTTTAATTTTTTTTTTCAAAAAAAAAAGTTTTAAATATTTTATAAGTAATGACATGGACATGTCGAATCACTACCAACTTAATCTTAAGTTCTATTACTAAAGCTAATATTAAATTCATGAGCCCTAGCTCGCTATATCATTCGCCAAATACTAAGACGTATTTGGGGAGCGGTATTTATTGTCTCTCTTTAACAAATTCGCTAGGGTAAAATTCTAGTCGGTCCATTTTTCAAAGTTTTTAACATCAAAAGTTTATCGTTCTTTTTTTCAATCGTAAAAGATTACTTTTCAAAATATTGTTCTGAAAATGACATCATCTCCTTCAACAACATAGCAACACACTTTGGATTCGAAAATCACTATTGTTGCATAACAAAACGAGGATTAACATTAATGAAAATGGGTTGGGTTGGAAAATTTTCACAGTAGGGACGAAAGCGAAGGAGAATAAATACAAAGGCTTACGATGGAGGAGAAAGAAGAAAAAGACTGAGGACATGGTCTGTTTCATTACGATTTTGAATAACGGTGCAATTAGATTAGATAGTTAAACTATTTTGAATCATGGTGCAAAAATATCAGATTGATGAATTGCGATGCAAATAAACTATACAATTAAACTATTGAACCGCAATGCAAAAAATAATATAATAAAATTGATGAATTGCTATACAAACATTGATGAATAGCGGTGCAATTAGACTACATGATTAAATTATTGAACTGCGGTACAAAAATTAATGCAATATAATTGATGAATCGTGATATAATTAGACTATATAATTAAACTATTGAACCATAGTACAAAAATTAATGTAATAAAATCAATGAATCGATGTACAATTACACTATACAGTTAAACTATTGAAACGTAGTATAAAATTAATGCAATAAAATTAATGAATTGTAGTATAATTAAACTAGACAATTAAATTATTGAACCACAATGTAATAAAATTGATGAATTAAGGTGCAAAATTAATGACCGCGGTAATGCGCGATCCATTAAGGGTATCATGGTATGACTTTTTCCGATTTGAAAATAAATTTTTTTTAAAAAAATACTTTTAACTAGAAACTTCAAAAGATGGACTACCACCATTTTTTTCTAATTCGCTGCTTAAGAGTTGAACACTCCAACCCGACAAGACAACGCCCCCAAATTGAAGTACTGCCAGGGCCAGAATCTACGCATCCTTGCAATCCTTATCCCGCCTCTTCGGTAGTTTTAGCCTCATCGTCGGGGAACCACTTCAACGACGTCCGCTTCTGATGAGGCTGACTTCTTCTAGCTCTCCAAAGCAGTGCCGATTGTCGTTAAATGGCGTAAGGTATTTCTAATTCTGTTCAATATCGTCACATTTTACTATACTGAGCGCATGTAAAATCCTTTTCTTCCGTTTAATGTGAAGGGAAGTCCACCTAATAAGTTCACTTCCAAGAATTATGCAACAATCTTCACAACCTTTCAATTTTAACCTTAAAATATATGATATAAGTATGTTGTTTAATTTCAAAAGTTTTCTAATTATGACCTTTTTTTTGTTGTTACCATTTTGTCCGCTCCAATGGCATTTATTGATTCTATTTTTGTTTTGCTGTAGTTTTGCTGTAGTTATGATGTGAGATAGTTATGAAATTTGAGAGAGGTGTTGTTTCCGAAGTAAAGAGACGAGATAGTAGTTGGAGAAGGTAAACTAGAAGAACAAAGAGATAGAAAGTGATGGAGGTGAAAAGGTCGTTGCAGGCCATGGCTGTTTTCTGGTCATACTGGTTGAGGAAGAGCATTACAGCTTCATCTACCCCAAGACCTCTCAGTACCTTAGCAAACGATTGTGGTCACCAAATACTTAAGTCTCCTCCTCTAGTTTCCCTTGACCTGCCTGACATATGGACTTGTGATTCTACCATTTCTAATGCCCCACCTATCCACAAATATAGTAAGTATATGTGTCTCTTCGTATCTCATTATATGTCTAGATATTCTGCTTATTTTTCTTTGTTGACGACTTGGTTTATACGATTGGATTGTTGTCTTTGGACAAGATATCTTGCGCTGTCTAGTTTCTTTCATGTTATTTGCTATGATAATTTGGAAAAGCAGTTTGTTGGATGGGGTTAGGTAGCGAACAAATTGAAGTTGCCATCATTTAAAATGACATATGGCCAGGTTTTGTGTATTACCTAATACAATTGCAAATGTTGTTCATGAATAATGGTGTACACTTGGTGCTTGTTTGGTCTTCAAGAATGACTATTCTTTTACGTGCCATTTTAACTACCATTTAATGATAACGGAAACTAATGACCGCTTTTGTGTACCAAATGAGCACTTTAGGAATTTCATTTGAGATTAAAACCCAATTGTACGATGTCCTTGATTTGTTTTTGTTATACGTAGTTATCCTTCTTCATCGAAAGTTTGTTTAATTGTTAGTTTTTCATAGATCAAAATCTTTTGGTAGACGTGGCTTCAGTGCCTCATCTTCCCTTAGAAGGTTCAAGTGCAATTGTGCTTAGGCATATGGTGTTCAAAGTCCTCCACGAGGTTAATGAAGCTCACATGGTTTACCCCAGCTTGCTTAGCTTTGATGGTGATGTCCGGACTGATCATATATTGCTGTTTGGACTATTAGGGTTGGGGGACCCTGTATTAAAGTATTGAAGGTAAGGGTTTCCTTTTTTTTTCTCGATGTTAAGTAAGGTAAGGGTATCCATTTCTTGGATTTCTATTACTTGCCTTTCCATCATTGTCGTAGGCACACATTTTAAGAAAAAAATGTTGGAATAAAAATGGTGCTTTTTTGCATATTTAGGTTCGATATGGATTGATAGGCTGCACTTGTGTTGGTAGCAACTTGCCAGTTTGGGCTGTTTTGATGAATAATGTCACTGTGTTACTGTTTAAGATTCCCTTGCACCTTTAGAGTGTTGGTATATTTTGGGACATCGAAGATCTATACAGGTAACAGATGACCATTCATGAGATAGATGATCATTAAGCTTAAAGGGGATTGGGCATGAATCTTAGTCAAAAAAGAGCACATTCCAAGATTTTTAATGTCACAAATGGTCACCTGCTACCTAATACGTCTTAGCAGAGACTTGATGCGCTATGGTAAGCCAATTGACCATTAGATCTTTACTCACCTATCACCACACTTGAATGCTTCTAATTGGTCCACCACGGGTGCTACTGACATAGGCACAACTTAATCAAGCAATCTTTGTCTGTGGCTAAGTTGAAAAGATTAGGGAACGATCTCCAAAGTTCCACATCATCACACCATCTTTCCAGAAATGCATCAAGGCGCAATCACCTACCTCAAACCGAACATGTATTTCAAGAGAATTCCACCTCTTTCTAACGCCTTTCCAAACCCCCACCCCATACGGAGAATAGATGTCAATGGGATCCACCCTTTATCCCCTTCACCAAATTTGCTAGCCACCACTTTTCTCCAAAAATCATTCCTCTCCACCACGTATCTCGACAACCACTTACCCAATAAAGATTTGTTGAAAATCTTCAAATTTTTAATTCCTAATCTCGACTAGATGGTATTTTCCCGCGGCCGGCGCTGGCAACTTTTTCGGCATGATCCGATGATAAAAAGGTATGCATGTGTTTGCCTTCTCAAGTAGATGACATCTGTGGCCTTGGATTGTGCAAATACTAAGTTGATTTATGTAGATCTAAGACAATATCTGTAGATCTAAAAAAAAAACCAGCCAGATTTCTCACCGATGTGGTCGGAATTCTTATATGTTCGCTTTAGGCTCCTTTGTTTTGCCTCATGCCCCTAAAAAAAGCGAGAAAAGTGATCGCCTAGTCACAAAAGCGAACATTCCTTGTCTGACCTCTGGCAAGGAACAGACCCCTTCGCCTCGCCTCAAGGGAAGAGGCGAATGCCTTTTATAGCTAGAATCTTGTCCTTTTGTTGAACATTGATTTTGTTCAAATCATAGTTGTCAAAGGCGGTCGCCTCTCTTGCCTCAGGCGAGGGTCCAGCGCCCGAAGTAGTATAGGCGAGTTGAGGCGAGGTTGCCGAAAAGTTTTCATCCTAGATCTAGCCTCCCATCTACACTTTTCACCCAATCTAAGTCCAGATATCACCTTAACTAGGTGAACCGGTCTGTGCCTTCGCCGGAATACGTGTACGCGCCGGCGCCGCCAGACCTCCACAGACATGTTCGCCGGCACCTATATATGTTAGTCTCTTGCTTGGTTTTTGGATTGGGGGAGTTTCAAGCTATTTTTGGTCTTATTCTATTTAATTGGTTGCCGGATTTTTTTTTTGTCTCTGTGGAATAGGAACCATAAAGAAGAATAATGGGCTATATCTACTGCCCAGTTTATTTATTCCCATTACTGTCCAGTCTGAAATTATACAAGTCTGGGAGGGTGGTAGGGGATGGTAGGAGGGAACGAACCCATAAATAATCGTGTTTCTCATGGATCTTCGAAGTATCTCTTGGAACGTGTGGGGGTATAAACAGTTTGAGAAAGAGACAGAGTATTAAGGCAGCACTTAGGAGATGGAAACCGTAGTCTGTCTTCAAGAAACGAAAATGGCTTCTATCAATAGAAGAGTAGTGAATAGCGTAGGGGGAAGCAGATGGTTTGATTGAGTTTCTGTTGGGGCTAATGGAGTTGCACGTGGAATTTTGGTTATGTGGGATAGGAGGGTAATCTCTAAGAGTGATGTGGTTAAGGGTGCATTTTCAGCAATCGGTGGAGTGATAAGCGATGGATTTTTTCTGGGATTTACGGTCCCTGCGTTGATAGCCTTAGGCAGAAGTTGTCGGATGAATTGAGGTCAATCAGAGACAAATGGGCTGATCCATGGTGCATCGGGGGAGATTTTAACGTGATTAGGCACCCAAGCGAACGGTCGGGGGCTAGTGTGTGTACTCGGGCCATGACTGAATTTAATGAGTTTATTAATGATTTGGGTTTAGTGGATCTTAAATTTTTTTTTCGATCTGATTCACCATGTCATGGCAATCCTTGTCAGAGTTCGGGAGGGGGTATTCTTCACAATAATATGGTTAATCTTGTCTTTGCTTTCTCCTCTTTTTATGGGACTTCCACCAGCTTTCTTGCTGAATGTCAAGCTCTGGTTCAAGGGCTGTCCTGGTTGAGGAATAATGGCTATTTTCGTGCCATTGTTGAGATAGATTCTTAATGTTTGCTGGATTGTATCATGGGGCATTCTCAGCCACCGTGGAATAGTGCGTATTTATTTCGTATGCTCTCTGGTCTCATCATGGATTTGGAGATTTCCTTTCTTCACATTTTCAGAGAGGCTAATTCTGTTACTGGCGCTTTAGCTAACCTTGGTGGAGACCAAGGTCAAGACTCATTTTTCACTGATGTTGCTGATCTCCCTACCAGAATTCGTGGTCTCATTAATCTTGATAGAATTGGTACCCCTTAAGTTCGCGTTTCTTAATTTTTTTGATCCTTCTATTTCCTTTTTCGAGGTTAGGCTCCTTTGTCCTCCCATATATAAGGGCAAGGCTGGTTGTTCCCCTCAAGTTTGTATTTTCATTTTTATTATTAATAAAATCTAGCAAGGTGCCGCCCCTATTTCCTTAAAAAAAAAAAAAGGTTTAGTGGACCTTCAGTTAAGGGGAGATAAATTTACATGGTTCAGACATGGGGACAGGAATCAATTCTATAGAATAGACAGATTTCTTCTTTCCGCCAACTGGGATGATGGATGTAGGGGGTCTGTTCAGTATTGTCTTCCTAGAGTCGTGTCAGATCATACGCCTTTGTTGTTGGAGAGTGGAGGACTGAAGAAAGGCAAAGCTCCGTTCAGATTTGAGAATATGTGGTTGCGTGAGCCGGGTTTTGTGGATTGGGTGAGGTCTAAATGGTGTTCATATGAGATTAATGGAAATTCTGATTTTATTCTCGCCAGAAAATTAAAGCTGCTTAAAGATGATATCAAATTATGGAACAAAGAGGTATTTGGGAGGATGGATCTTAAGATTAAACAAGTGTTGGAAGAGGTGAGAGTTTTGGATGAGAAGGCGGATTTGGGTGGTGGCTTAAATGAGACCGAAGAGGCTCGTCGGAGTGCGTTGGGAAGTGAGGGAGTCTCTGTTAATAAAAGAAGAAATATCTTGGAGGCAAAAATCTAGAGTTCAATGGCTTAAAGAAGGGGATAGAAACACCAAATTCTTTCACAAGATGGCGAGTATGCATAAGAGAGTGAATCGGATAAAAAAAATTCGATCAATGGAGTTCTGTTGGAGGATCAGAATGATATTAGAGAGGGTATTGCAGGTTTTTATGAGAATCTTTATGCAGACGAGGGGATTTGGCGTCCAAAGCTGGAAGGTATCAGATTCAATACTTTGGTAGATGCTGATAGGAGGAGTAAGGAGGTGGTAGCTGCGTTGCGTGGTTTGAGTGGGGATAAAGCTCCGGGTCCGGATGGATTTACAATGGCTTTTTTTGCCCGGTGCTGGGAAGTGGTTAAAGTTGATGTGATGGAGGTTTTTAAGTTTTTTCATGAAAACAGGTGTTTCGAGAAAAGTTTTAATGCCACCTTCATTACATATTTTCATGAAATCAGTTTGGTAGGCAGTTTCTATAAATTGCTTGCCAAGGTCCTTGCTTTGAGATTGAGGCAGATTATGGGCAAGTTAATTTCCGATTCACAGCATGCATTTGTAGGGGGTAAGTAGATCATCGACGCCTCCTTTATAGCCAATGAAGTCCTAGATGCAAGATTGAAAAGCAGAGTTCCGGGTCTTTTTGCTGTATCTATTTGCGAGGATGGGCTTTAGTGTCAAGTGGATAGAATGGATACGGTTCTGCATCTCTACGATTCGCTTCTCAGTGTTGGTTAATGGGGAACCCGCGGGCTTTTTTTCCGAGCTCTAAGGGTCTGCGACAGGGGATCCTCTATCTCCATTTCTTTTCATTTTGGTAATGGAGGCGTTGATCTGAATTTTAGATAAAGCTGTGGTAGGGGGTTTCATTAGTGGATTTAAGTTTGGGTCGTCCATGGAAACGGAAGTTATGGTTTCTCATCTTCTCTTCGCAGACGATACTCTTATTTTCTGTGACGCTGCCATTGAACAGTTGGGGTATCTTCGATTAGCGCTCACTTTCTTTCGGATGGTATCGGGTTTAAGAGTCAATATTGAGAAGAGTGTTATTCTCCCGGTAGGAATTGTGGCAGATGTTGAGCACTTAGCTTCGGTCTTTGGGTGTACGTCTTCAAAGCTCCCTTCGACTTATCTAGGTTTGCCAACTGCATATAAGGATAAGGCTATATGAAATTCGGTGGTTGAGAAAGTAGATCAGCGTTTGGCAGGATGGAAGAAGCAACTGCTGTCTAAAGCTGGGAGGTTAACCTTGGTGAAGAATGCTTTATCGTATATTCCTACGTATTTCTTATCAGTTTTTGTGATGCCCGCCGCGGCCCGAGAGAAGATAGAGAAGCTTGAAAGGGATTTCCTTTGGGAAGGGCAAGGGGAAGAGCGCAAATATCATCTGGTGAAGTGGGAGAAAGTGTGTTCCATTATAAAAGAAGGTGGCCTAGGTTTGAAGAGATTAAGTTTGTTTAATTCAACGCTTCTTGGCAAGTGGTTGTGGCGATACTTGGTGGAGCCTAATGTGCTGTGGAGGAGAGTGGTGGTTGGAAAATATGGGGAAGGGGAGCATGCGTGGTTCCCAAATGCTATAGAAACCCCTTTTGGCTCCGGAGTTTGGAAAGGGATTTGTAAAGGAAGGGCGCTGTTCGAGAGAAATATTTCGTTTGCTCTAGAAAATGGTTTGAGAATCAGATTTTGGAAAGATGTTTGGTATGGGGAGGTGGAGCTCCAGAGACTTTTCCCGGATCTTTTCAATCTGGTGGTAGATAAAGATATTCTGGTTAGTTTTACAGGTGGACAATGGTAATGTGGTTTGGAATCCTGTTTTTTGTAGGAACCTTTAGAACTAGGAAATGGATTCTAGTGTTCTATTTTTTGATCGATTATATTCTATCCAAATAGATGTCAGCAGAGAGGACTGGACAAGGTAATGTGGGAAATTTTGAAAGATAAAGTTTTTTCTGTTAAGTCTTTTTACGCGCAGTTCTCGGGGATTAGGGCCCCTCTTTTCCCATGGAGGATTATTTGGAAGTCTCGGGTTCCTGCCCGTGTGATGTTTTTTGTGTGGAGGCCTGCCTTGAGGCCATTCTTGCCGGGGATAATCTTAGGCGGAGAGGGAAGATCTATGTTAATTGGTGTTATATGTGTAGAGATAGTAGTGAGAGTACGAATCATCTTTTGCTTCATTGTCAAGCTGCAACGGATCTTTGGAATATATGGTGCTAAGGATGTTCAGTACTCAGTGGGTGATGCCAAGATCGTGAAGGAGCTCCTTTTGTGTTGGCCTTTATTAAATCGAAGGAGGAGGAAGTCTATATGGGAGGCAGTCCCTCTAGCTATCCGGTGGACTATCTCGGGTGAGAGAACTAGCAGAGCCTTCGACAATGTTGAACAGACAATGGATCAACTAAAGGAACACCTGCTGCGTACTCTATATCGATGGTGGAACGAGAGTTATGAGGCAGATAGTTTAGATCATTCTTTTGTGGAATTTGTGAATAGTATTAGTCGTGTGTAATCAGTTGCTGTATACGTCCAGTGTACTTGGTTGCGTTTCCATTTAGACGCCTTGATTTATATATTTATCTTTACTTATCAAAAAAAAATAAAAGTTCAGTTTTCATATTTTTTTAATTCATGTTTTGGAGTTTTTTAGTTTATATATGAATCTCATTTATACATGTTTTGGAATTTTTTACAATGAAATAAACAAATATATATATAATATTTTTCCTAATTGTGTTATTAATATTATATTAGAACTTAGTTTCATATATTATGTTCACTTATAACATGTTTTTGTTGAGATTTGTTAAGCTATATATTTTTTATTTATTTTTCCTGATATTGTTTCCGTGAGCGCCTTTTGGGCGCATCGCCTATCGCCTCATAAATGGACCTCTCGCCTTTCGCCTTTGACAACTATGGTTCAATCCCATTTTAGTCAATCCTTATTTTGAGTCTGTTGTTTCTGTTCTGAAACATGAGGTCATGATTATGTTTGTCTGCTTAGAGCTTCTAATTATCTCTTCTTCTCCGCCAGAGATAACCTTTCCAATCCCCGTCCCAAGCCTGATGTGAACTCGACCAAGATTGATAAGTTCCAACGTGAATAAAGAAGGATAGGTACGCAGCAACAAAGGAAAGGAAATGGATAGAATGAGCCTCCCTCGACCCGCTATTCACGATTGAATAGGAACCATGGGGTGCAATTAGAACTGTTGGCACAATTGTCGACGACCCACGATCACAGAACGCCACAAACCCACGACTCTACGAGCTTGATAAGTTCAAAGGTTGAGATTCTAATCCAAGAAATCTCACAAACACTCGATAAGAGCAACACTCAAAAGAGTTCTTCAATTTGATTTAGTACTTCTATCTCCTTCAAATGAAATAGCACTTGAGTTTATATAGTGCTCAATACAAAAGAGATAATATCATCTTAAATGTGGGGATAAGACTTAAGAATGAGTTCACAACTCTTATACAATGCATGGAATGTGAAAAGGAAAAGGGGAGGCTGATCTAGAATGTCTAGAAACTAACAAGATGAATCTATAATCAAAGAAGTCAACATTCCCGTCTATTCTGACCAGCTTTTAGTATTTTGGGTCTAGCCCCTTCTAGAAAACTCGGAATTGTGATCCGTTTGATGGGTTGGAAACTAGCCATTTAGGGCCTTCCATCCATATATTATACACAAAATTTTGAGCTCTGGAACATCCTGGGCTTCCCGTTGAAGTTGACTCAAAAACTGACTTGTAGCAGTTTTTCTTTTAATTATTATATTTCTTGTGTTTCCGCAAATTATTTGGATTGGGCCTTGATTTGTAACCCTAGATGTCGGGTCATGATTCTCATCGAAGCCTGATATGGAGATGCTTCCTCCGTCCCATTGAAGAATACCTTCCTAAAAGTGAAAACAATTATTCATTTTTTATTGCCTTTGAGGATGATCATGATAACAAAACCTCCTTCGCTTTTCTTTGGCTATTGATGGTCAAAGCTAGAATAAGTTGCGATTTGTTAGGTTGGTTCTTTGTAAGAAGATAATTCTCAAAGGAGGGAGGAAAAAACCCATGTTATTTTTAAATGAGAAAAGCCAGAAAGTGAAGCTGAACACATGAAGGCCCATTTTGATTGATGTTTGTTCTTCAAACACAGCCAGTGAACAGACTGCTAGAGTCATTGATGGCAAGTCAATTGCGGAGGAAATTATATCAGGTATAGCTATTCATGTACGCAGAATGAAGGAGGCAATTGGGAAGGTTCCCGGATTGGCTGTTATATTGGTCGGTCAAAGAAGGGATTCCCAAACCTATGTTCGTAAGAAAATAAAAGCATGCGAAGAGGCTGGAATCAAGTTCGTGCTGACTGAACTGCCTGATAAGTGTACCGAGGATGAAGTTTGTGATGCTGTGTCTAGTTTTAACAAGAATCCATCTGTTCATGGCATCATTGTGCAGCTTCCTTTACCTCAGGTAATTCCTACTGCATCATGCCAAGTCATACTCTGTTGTCAAAAGTCAAAACCAATGAATAAGTCTAAGAAGTAGATAAATATTTAAAATCTCTGGTGAAGATTTTCTTGAAGGTCCACTTGGTACTTCAAACTTTATTTGTGAGCTTTTATATTTCCCAGTCACATGTAAAGTTTAGTGAGGTTCTGACTTTTGACTGACTGTGAGAAAAGTTGTTGGGTCAAGGGGATGACTGACATATTGAGTGAAACAGCATATGAATGAAGGTAAGATTCTGGATGTACTGAGCTTAGAGAAAGACGTAGATGGCTTCCATCCAGTGAACATAGGAAATCTAGCCATGAGAGGGAGGGAGCCATTGTTCATTTCGTGCACTCCAAAAGGTTGTGTGGAGTTACTGCTGAGAGCTGATGTGGATATAAGGGGGAAGAAAGCTGTTGTGATTGGCAGGAGCAACATTGTTGGGTTGCCTGCGTCCTTGCTGTTGCAGGTAACATTATGTTTATTCTCCAATATATATATATATATATATATATATATATATATATATATATATATATATATAAATGTATTGAATCAAATGCCCCAGGCACAAGATTAACTGAGCATATGTTCAAATTCTTGGCCAGAGGCACCATGCAACAGTAAGTGTTATTAATGCATGCACGAAGAACCCAGGAGAGATCACGCGTGATGCTGACATTGTGATCACTGCAGTGGGAGTGCCCAATCTAGTCCAGGGAAGTTGGCTAAAGCATGGTGCAGTTGTTATTGATGTTGGAACCCATCCTGTTGTGGTAAATACTATTTCTGTCCACCGTGGATATAAATGTAGGGTCCGAAATATCAAACATGTTTGTTATAAGAAGAATCATTCATAAACAATTAATGGGAGTAACGAGAAACGGAAATTAACCAAAATTTAGATATTTGCTTATTCATTTTGTTACATTTCATTTCATACAAGCTTCTTATGCACAGGATCCAACATGTGAGCATGGTTATTGTCTCAAGGGAGATGTCTGCTATGAAGAAGCAATCGGGGTAGCCTCAGCCATTACCCCTGTTCCTGGAGGAGTAGGGCCTATGACAGTTGCCATGCTACTTTCCAACACTCTTGAATCTGCTAAACGCAAATACAACTTTCCATAGCAAGTTTTGCGTTTTAATTGGTCAAAATTTCTATTTTTAGGGGTCCTGAATCCATGCTTTATTTGATTATCCGTTAGGAAGTTCCCCTTGGGTCATTGCAAATTTTCTAATTGCGCGAGTGCAGAATGCAAGTAAATTTTCTGTTCTAGCATTGATTCCTTCACAGCTTTATGTTCTAGCTATGGTCGATTGCACTTGTACAAAACTTCCTCCCAAAAAAATTGTCTTTATTTCCTTAAAAGTCAATCTAGAACTATATCAAATTACTTCTTAACATACATTTATTTTGTTTTAGGCGATAAAATTTCAATAATCTTAGAAAACTTATTAACAACTCTTAGAATTTCATAAAACATGTACTCCCTCCATTCCTAAATATTTGTCATGTTTTTTTTGTTTGTTCAAAAAAAAAGTCATGTTTCTAAAATATCCTTTCTGAAAAAACACTTATTTTAAAAAGCTTACTCTTATCTTCTTACTTTAATTATGGTCAAATGCAAAAGAATATTGTAAAAAGCTACTCCCTTAGTTTTTAAATAAGGGCATTAAAAGAAATTATATATTACATTAATATTTATAATACAGTCAATTATTTTTTAAACGATGTGTTGGGTCAAAGAGGACAAAATTTAGAATAGAAGGGAGTACATGTTATATTAATATATAGATTTAAATAATTTTAGGGAGTACATGTTATATTAATATATAGATTTAAATAATTTTTTGATCCCTCGACTTTCAAGAAAATATTTGTTTGGTCCTATCATTTCAAAATAAATTAGTTTTCTTTTACATGTTATATTTTGTTATTAGATTCCCTCCTCTCCTGTTATCGTTAAAATATGTGTCAATTTTTTTAGAGGATGAAAGCATCCTTATTTGTAATTTTTGGATTTTTGTATCAACGCTAAAACTATTTGCAGTCCAACTTGGGAGTCTATTTTAATCCGTAGTTAATATAACCATGAATGAGAAAAAATTTCAAAGCGGCTAGGTTGTAATAAGACAATCATTGGCCAGCTTTCACATGGAGAAAGGAAGGACGTAATCTTGAAGTCATTCCCCTCCTCCCCTGCTCAACATGATATGTATGGCATGCTAGGCTTAAAGGAACCCTTGATACATCTTTTACTATCCTCAGCTCTCTTTCACATTCTCAAGGATCAGAGCTTCCTCTTTCCCCCATGTGAGATGTCAAAACAAGCAGTATACTGTTTACAAAAGATGACAAACATACGCTTCGATAACTGATTTCCCAGGCTTCCAATCTCTTAGCATACAGGTCTGGCCTTGAATGGTTACAACAAGAATGACAACTGTACAACCATCTGCTACATGTTGCAAGGTCCTTCACAAATACACAGCAGCAGGTACAAAATGATTTATCAACCCATTTTTAGTAGAATAATTTATCAACCGATCACACATTAAGTGAAAAAGTATCAAGAAAATAAAATTTGTGTTGAATACAATGTACATCAAATCTTCCCACTTCCTTCTAGATCAGCATCTAAGGGCACTGGCTCCACGACAGGTGGAATACAGTCTACCTTGTACCGCAGAACCTAATCCAGATATATAATCACATTGGGTATCAGTGTTGCACAAATTATAGCTTCTGTAACCCTCAAGCTGACACTTGTTAATTCTTGTGATGCAAGCTCATAAAAAGTAACAAATACACAAGCAACACGCAAAGATACGTAAATGCAAAAACAGAAAGCTCAAATGGGTGAGTATTAGTGTTTAGGTGATCTTTTTGTGTTCAAACATGTAATAACACCTACGATGCGTACATGGTGGCTGGCACAGTAGCAGAATATAGACATATTCGAATTGGATTTGCATGTTTATTAGAAACGGGCGCTCTTGTGTGCGTAACTTGGGATATATGTGTGTGTGGGAATATAAATATGGCCGGGGTAGACAGTGGCCGAAAGACTAGCAGGAAAAGGAAACATATTCAGTATGACTTGCATGTGTTTAAACAAGCAACAATGTATATTTCTTCTATTCAGTTATCTTTCTCATCACCCGTCATTCCAATGTGCAAACTTAAAAGAGTTACAAATGTGTTCTTAGCAAGTCTAACCTACTCCAAGAAGTTTATCATATTTTCACCCATATTGTTTATTCTATCCCCAATTCCATAGTGTTGGAACATAAAAGAACTCAACTACCATTTGTGTACACAAAATCAACCTGACCAGCTTACTTAGACACAAATAAGTGGTATTCACCACACCAAGACTTCTAGGCCCAGTTAAAGAGATCCTGTGTGAACCTCTTCAACAGCAGCTATGATTTTTTATTTTTCGTTGACAAGTATATAGTATATAGCAAACGCGTCAAAGCAGGTGATGTGTCCTTTGTACACTAGGAGTATACACTATCAAAAGATCAATAAGCCAATGGAAATTATTTGTCGAGAAAAATAGTTTTAACTAGGAAGATGTATCTAAAGACAATAGATATCTAAAGAAGAGAGGTAATAGAACGGTGGCGAATTCTCTTTCATTGGTGCATAGTGGCGGATCATTCCGATAATTCTTTTGTGGATTTTGTGAATAGCTTTAGCCTTTTGTAGTTAGTTTTGTATACGGCCAGCGTACAAAGGATGCGTCTCTGATTTGACACTCATTTCTTTATATATATTTTTACTCATCAAAAAAAATTAGAACAGTGGCAAGGAAGGGGGAATCTAGACAAATGTGAAGAAAATTTTCCCTCAACGTGCATTATGTGAACTCTAATCATTTCCAGTCCAATTTTTTTTTTTTGATAAGTAAATCATTTCCAGTCCAATAAGTCTCTGTTTTCCTTATCAGTGATTGCAGGAGTATATGCTCAAGGGCTCTAGCTAATTGCAACTTCTGTAGAAAAAAAAAGGATTGAACGTGCATTCTTCCACTCACCACTAATTAAATTCCAATTACCTTTTTTTCTATATGTTTCTCTCTTAGTAATAGTTACCACATTTCAAATATAGTAGAATATCAACTACTGCACCTACCTGATTTCTATCCCTATCTTTACTGCAATAATGAATGGCAAAACTTGCATCAGCTAAGAGCATCACAAGGTGGGACACCATAATGCGCTATAAAAGCATAAAAGAATGCCATTTTGGGCAGTCGAAGCATCAAAGGAAATCATCACGTGTCCAACCTTTTTGAAAAATGTTGAGTATGAGTTGTCCCATATGAGTTTATAGCTCCCAGCCATGCACGTGCAGAAGTTACCCTACAAGGAAATCCGAGTTGGTAAGTAAAGACCTTTTCAGTGCTGGGAATGGTAATGTACTTGTGTTTGAATTCGGTGGCAACTTAATAACACACCTGGTCAGACTCATAGCGCCTGTAAGGCAAGATCAGCTATCAAATAAGCAACACATACCCCAAAGATGGAACAGCAAAAGACTCAAGTCAAAAGCTGAAAAACAGAGGAACCTCCTCCCACCAGTGAACTAAAATACACAAACACACATGCCAAAAAGAGCCGTAGGGAGGGGAGAAGCAAAGAATAGCAGCTAATAAAAGAAAAAGGAGAATACAAACAGAAATAGTTAAACATACTGTTCTTTGCCCGGAAGAATTTATGCACTCCACGCTAAATCCAATGTCCTGTCCAAAAACAAAATAAAGTTCAACTGATGGGGCAATTTATATTTTTATTTTTGGATTGGATAAGTAAGTTATATATTAGTTATCGCATTTTTTTAATCCCTTACTTTCCTTATCTCGTTCTGCATGTCCCTTTGTCCATTTTTTCCCATTAAATGGGTGTTATCTCCAACATGGACCCATCACGTGACACTTTTAGAGGTTTTTTGTCTGTTCAGTTTTTCCTATTAATCTTTCCCATTTTACAGACCTGACTACACATAAGGGTATATCAGTAATCATAAAAACGCTACTCCCTCTGTCCCAAAATAATTGCGTGTTTGACTCGGTACACGAATTAAGGAAAAACAATTGACTTGATAATTAATATTGATATAATGTGTAGTTTACATTAAAAACCATATACACGTGGCTCATAATTAAAGTAGGAAGAAAATGAAAGGGTAAAATGGTCAAAGTGTTGGCCTAAAATTGAAAGTTACAAACAAGACAATTTTTTTGAGACGGATGAAAAAATAAAGCAGGACAATAGTTTTGGGACGGAGGGAGTATTTTTATTACTTCTCTCTCTGTCCCGTCCCCCACAGACCTACACACCACCCAAATCCCTACCAGCACCTTCATCGATCATGGTTCACAAGGACAAATACTTTTCCCATAAAGTTAAATCCGTGCTACCAAAATGTTGGAGTTCAAAGCAGTCTCCTGAAGAAGGTGATAAATTCCATAAAGGATCTGGTCAACGTGCCAAATTTGACAGTTATGCCACCGGTTGCTCTCTTCAAGCCTTAGTCTAGAGCCATGCGGCACTTGTCTCTGTCCTTGGATCGGAGGGGTTTGAGAACTACTGATATGATCGAAACAATTCCATGGGTACAAATCTCAACATGTCGAAAATTTGCAACAGTTGAATAAAGATGGTATCATCTCTCAAAGGCAATGCTGGGAGTGACACTGTCACCTTCATGTTTGAAAGCCCCAGTAATTCCGTCTTTACGTACTTGACTTTCTGCTACCGTTTCTATTCATTTTAATGATTTTCTCGGTCATTGCTTAGCTTAGAGTTGAGTGTTTGTAGTATTAGCGTAAAATCACATAATGGATGGGGGTGGGGTGAATAATTCTGCCTAAAAAAATAACTAAAAGACAAATATATATATATATATGTGTGTGTGTGTGCGTGTGTATGTATGTATATAACGATGTCAAAAACCCAGAACCATAAAGTTTTAGTTCTGATCATTTCTCCTCCAAATGACTTATTGGTTGTTGCAGTTTTCAGGTTTATAGAAGGGTGAAAAAATGGGGAACAAAGGGGTGTTAAATGAAAAGTATGGACACAATAATATATCTACAAATGTGTCACATGATGGGCACATGTTGGAGATAACCTCCATCCAATGAAAAAGTGGAAGGAGAGACACTAACGTAGGATGGGGTAGGAAGAAGTTAAGTTCGTTAACGTACAAACGGACGGGTGATTGATTTCGTTCAATTGGACGAAAAAATAACAAGAAAACAAACAACTACGGCTGTTTTCTAAAGAAGAAATAAACTAAATTGTTATTGCATAAAAGTCGCTCCCCAACAATGGAATAACCTCCCCTTTATATAGGCTGCAAAATGGGAAGTCTAGGGCATAGGAAAAGACAAGATAAAATAAATGCAGAAAATCAAAAGAAGACAGGGCTGAATTCATCCCCTTGAAGATCAAAAGACTAAGGCTGAATTCATCCCCTTGAAGAGCAAAAGACTTGAGGCTGAATTCATCCCCTTGAAGATGGGCTGGATGTACCTCATCAATAAAGCTGCATATGCTCATCCTCTTGTTCCCCATCAGACACACTGACAGAGAACGAGTGTATAGGAGTTTTTAAAATGTGATAATGACAAACAGGGACATATTGTGCAATAAAGCACAGTACAGGGATGTCTCATGCAGTTTATCCATTATATTATCTTTGATTAAAACGCTACACTCAATCGACAACAACCAACACCAGGATACAAACACCAACAACATCAAATATCCCAACACTGGAGCATATGATTTATTAAGAACAATCTCATAGTTGGGACAAGCACAACAGAAGGCATCCAACTCGTCTACCACACTTTAAACAACAGATGTCACCACATCAGACTGTCTTTTCAAGGATTGTGTATTGAGAGCGAAATAATAAAATTTCTACTAATGATATGTGGTTCTCCCATAGTTATTAAAGGCAAAACAGGAGAGGTTCATTTTGGGGCGAGAGGCTGGCGACCAAAAGGCGGGCAAAAAGACACATTAAGAAAAAAAATTATATTTATTTATTTATTTAATTGTAACAAATTCCAAAGCATGTAAAGGTGAATAATAAAACTTCAAACAAGAAAAATAACTAATTAAAAAGAAAAAAATAGAGTAACATAAAAATAAAATAAAAAATCTCAAAAAAATATAAATTAAGTTCACATATAATAAATATACACAAGTTTCAAAAAATCCAATTCTAAAGCAAAATAGGGGTTTAACTAAGCATCAATTTAAAATGAATAGTACGCAAGCATGTGGGAAATATAAAGCAATAGATTGGATTAAGAGTTTTTAATTATTAGCAGAAATCAAGCTTTAGTTACCTTGTCCTTTGTTTTCCTAAAATAAATTTGTTTCCTTACTAAATAGTCAAGCATAGTTTAATTTAGGGACGTTAATTTTTTTTAGGGATATTGTGTAGATTCACCAATCATGGAGTGATTGGAGATTACATTGTGTAGCTGACCGGTACTTGTACACTCCCAACATTGAAGATTACAAGAATCAAACTCAAGAAAGAGAGCAAAAAAAATGAATAAAAAAAAAGAACATGGCAACACCAAAAACAATTTGAAACTCTCCCAATCAAAAAACCAAGCAAGGGAAAAAAACATGTATATACACTGGCTACCAGGTTTGTGAAGGTCCGGCAAAAAATTCCTGGTGATGACGAAGCCACATATAAGGTCGCCATGCCTAGGGGATTGCAGCTGTGGCCTTCGATCTGGAAATATAGAAGCTCAGAAGCTAGATCTGGGTTGAAATCATTCAGATCTAGGCCAAAATCTTTCAGGTATGGCTGGAAAAGGTTAGTTGCTCGCCTCCCCTCACCTTTTTAAGCCTTTCGCCACCCACCTAGGCGTGAAAGACGACGGCCCTAGTTCCCAAAGGCGAAATAGCCTCGCCTGGACACCAACGAGGTGCAGCCCCCTTGCCTGCCGCCTCGCCTCCGGCGGTCGAGGCACCCATCTTTGATAATTATGAGTTCTCCTGAGTTCATTTCCCAACTTTCTTACAGTTTTTCCTAGGGTCAGACTTGAGGTTGATAATGATCATCGGATTTGCAACAATTGTAAGATATTGCACTGACTTCACTGTAAAACTGCCACCCACTGATCCACTTGGCCACTCCCATATCATGTTGACACTTCCACTTTGGTAAAAAGAAGGGACCCTGTAATATAAGTTTTGGTACACTCTGTGGATAAGGGAAATCCCTTTTCCTTTTGCATCTTCTTTATTACTTGCTCTCTTCATGAGGTTCTGGTTTCCTAGTTCTCCTTCCTTTTCACCTTTTCCTCCAAGGGAAGTTTCACCTCATGGAACTTTCACTTCTAAAAACTCCAAAATATAGTGAAACCGATAACTCAATTGCTCTTCCTAATATCTTAATACCAACTCATTCATTTCTTATTAAATTCCACAACTACTCAATATATTTACTGCAATTATTGTTCCTGCACTTTGTTATTGCTTTTTAAAATTCCTATACAATGTCTATCGTGTTCATTGTATCCCTCCGTCTACTTTTTGTGAATTAAATGTTATAACATAACACATTTTTAAGGGTATTGTTGTCTATGCATTAGTTACTATTAATAAATCAGATTACCCATATTTCTTTAAGCTAGCTACAAGGGTTTTTGTAATTATAATTTTTAATGTATATATATATCAGAGCGTCAAAACAGGTGACGCGTCCTATTTACAAAGAAGGAAAAAGACGAGACTAACAAACGTAAAGGAAAGTTCTGCACAAAATCTGCAAAAGAGGAAGACGGGGGAGAATGTAAGTGCCCAGCCCCTGCACACCACACAAACGGGAGATGGAGCAGAGAACTCTTCATATTTGAAATAGATCCTTCCTCATTATCAAAAGCTCTCCGGTTTCTTTCCTTCCAGATAGTCCACCACACCCCCAACGGAGCGACTTCCCACAAAAGATTTCTTTCCTTCCTTTGCCAAAAATACCTCCAGCTCCACAGCAAATCTTTGGAGGCCTCCGGGAGCACCCATTCCACTTTGAACAAGAGGAACAAAAGGTTCCACAATTCCCCAACCACCGAACAGTGCAAAACCAAGTGATTTATACTCTCCTCACTCTCCTTGCACAAGAAGCATCTGTTAACATATATCATCCCTCTTTTCCTCAGGTTATCCCCAGTTAGAATAGCCTCGTTCGCCACTTCCCAAGCAAAAAAAGCTACGCGACTTGGAGCTACCATCTTCCACACCGACTTCCAAGGAAAAGGTGACCATTCTCTATTTGACAGTTTGGCATAATAACCTTTCACTGAGAATTTTCTGTCTTTCGACCCTCTCCAAACCACACTATCAGACTCGCCACCAACTTTTTGAGCGTAAAGGAGCTTAAAAAATCTTGTCACCGAATCCATCTCCCAATCCTGAAAATATTTTCTAAACGTCGGGTTCCAAGATACCCGACCTCCCTCTAAAGAGAGCACCGAGCTGATCAAACTATTCCTTTCCCTAGACAAGGAGAAGAGCTCTGGAAATGATCTGGATAACACCTCGTCTCCACACCATAAGTCTTTCCAAAATTTCACCCTCGCCCCCGACCTAATCTCAAACGAAATATTCCTACCAAAAAGCATTCCAACCTTTACTAATACCTTTCCAAACTCCTGCCCCAAAAGCTTCAGAGACCTCTGCTGGAAACCACAAATGATTCCCTAAGCCATATTTACTCTCCACCACTCTCCTCCATAAGGCCCCCTTATCTGACAAGTATCTCCACAACCACTTCCCAAGCAGGGCTTCATTAAACAATTTGAGATTTTTCACTCCTAATCCCCCTTTCCCCATATCGGAGCAAACTATGTCCCAATTAACAAGGTGAAATTTCCGCACTGACGACTGACCATCCCACAAAAAATCCCTCTCCAGCTTCTCTAATCTATTTCGTACCGAAGCTGGGATTACGAAGAGTGATAGAAAATACGTAGGCAAATTCGAGAGAGTATTTTTCACCAACACCAATCTCCCCCCTTTCGACAAATACTGCTTCTTCCAACCCACCAAACGATGTTCGAATCTTGCAACCACTGAGTTCCATACGTTCTTATTCTTATACGTCGCTCCAATGGGCAAACCAAGGTACACGGACGGAAGATAGGCAACCTTGCACCCAAAAAAAGAAGCCAAAGCGTTAACATCCTGAACATCACCCACTGGAATAATATCACTTTTGGAAATATTGATGCGCAACCCAGAAGCCGCCTAAAAGAAAATAAGCACCATCCTAAGATAGCCCAGTTGGGACTACAACTACTCTGCACCGCAAAAAACTAGGGTGTCGTCTGCAAAGAGGAGATGAGACACCAAAGTCTCCGTAGAGTCTTCCCCACCCACTTTGAACCCACTGATGTAGCCTCCCAAAGCAGCTTTCTCCAGAAGTTTGCTAAAAGCCTCCATGACTATGATGAACAAAAAACGGGAGAGGGAATCTCCTTGTCTTAAACCCCTCGAGCTCCAGAAAAAACCTGCGGATTCTCCATTAACCAACACCGAGAACCTAGCCGAAGATATGCAAAACTGGATCCATCTCCTCCACTTGTAACTGAAACCCATCCTTTCCATAAGGTGTAACAAAAAGCCCCAATTTTCATGATCATATGCCTTTTCAATGTCCAGCTTACATAGAATCCCCGGAACGCCACTTTTTAATCTAGCATCCACAATTTCATTGGCAATCAAAGATGCATTGAGAATTTGCCTCTCCATGACAAAGGCATGCTGGGAATCGGAGATGATCTTGCCCAACACCTTCCTCAACCTCTGAGACATCACCTTAGAGATGAGCTTGTACACCCTGCCAACTAGACTGATTGGCCTGAAGTCCTTGACGTCACTGGCTCTTCTTTTCTTAGGAATCAACACAATGAAGGTAGTGTTCAGGCTCTTCTCAAACCGAAAGCTATCGTGGAAATGATCAAAAACCTTCAGAATGTCGTCTTTGACTAATTCCCAGCAGTGCTGAAAAAAGGCCAGGGAGAAACCATCTGGCCCCGGAGCTTTATCCCCACTCAAGCCACGCAAAGCTGCCACTACTTCCTCCTCTGAAAAAGCCTGTTCCAGACCATCCGCGTCTTTGGAGCTTAGAGATTTGAATCTGACACCGCCCAAGTCAGCTCTCCATTCACTTCTGTCCTTGTACAGATTCTGATAGAACTCCACAATGCCTTTCTTTACCTCTACAGGATCTTGTAAAGTTATACCATCTATGGTGACCTTATGGATCTGGTTTGCTGCAGAATGAACACTTGCCATACGTTGAAAAAATTTAGTATTTCTATCTCCCTCCCTTAGCCACTGAATGTGGAATTTTTGCCTCCAACTAATCTCCTCACTTTTAAGAAGACGATCCAGCTCTAAAATGAGTTCCTCTCTGCGACTTACCTTTACCTCATAACTCTCTTTCCCCCAGTACTTTCGTCTATACTCCTTATCTTCTCTTCCACTTCTTTGATTTTAAGGTCTACCCTTCCGAATACTTCTCTGTTCCATGTTTTTAAATCCTGCTTCAGCGCTTGCAGCTTCTTGGCCACTATGAAACCTGGATCCCCCTCAACAATATACGACTTCCATCTTGCTTTGACCCACTCCATAAATCCCTGCTCTTTAAGCCACATATTCTCAAACCTGAACGGACTTTTCCTGCTAATCACTTCACCATATTCAAGAAGTAAAGGAACATGGTCGGACACTATTCTGGGAAGGCAGGATTGTCTAGATACACAAAAACTATCTCCCCAATCTGCGGATACGAGGAACCTGTCAATCCTAGAGAACTGATGTCTACCTCCATTTCTGAACCAAGTGAATTCTCCCCCCTCTAGAGGCAGGTCTACTAATCCTGCTGCATTGAGGAAATCATTAAACTCAGTCATCGCAGACGTGAAAGCACAGGCTCCCGACCACTCGTGAGGAAAGCGGACAACATTAAAATCACTCCCTATGCACCACAGTATATTCCACCTCCTCCTAGCTGCTACTAATTCCTCCCATAAGTTCCTTCTCTCCACTACTGAAGAGGGACCGCAAACACCAGAAAACAACCAATTTTATTGGTCTCCTCGAACTTCAGAACACAAGAAACTGAGCGAATACCGATAGTCGCTTCTACCTTCAAGACAAAACTCCGATCCCACATAACAAGAATGCCACCCGCTGTACCCGAGGCCTTCAAAACAAACCCAGTCGACCCATCTATTGTCCCAGACACTATTAACCAATTCCCAATCCATAGCCTCAATTTTTGTTTCAACAAGACACACTATAAAAATATTATTATTACTTCAATTATTTCCTTTTCATCCTCTCTCTCCCTCTACAGACCCACACACTACCCAAATTACCAATTTCTCATATCACCCAATAAATAGAACTTTTATTTTTATTTAAAAAAAAAACCCCAAATCAACACAGATTTGACCACCCTCAGTAAGACCTGTCATATCCAAAACCAAAGAACACTGTTGCACCCATCTAGCTCTCTCACTCTCTACGGAATTGGCAAATTGAATCAGCATCATCAAAAATTTCCAAAAGTTCTGAAGCAACATAAAGAGAGTGAGAGATGGTGGGGTTGCTAGCATGGGCAGCACACAATGACAACCCTGACGATTCAATTCCACTGATCTTCACTCCCGAGCAACAGCAATATGCCAGAGATGTGGATCATAAATCAGCTTCTTTGTGCTGTTCGATCCAAGATTTACAGCTTAAACTCCCTTCGCCAGATATCTCCTAACCTTCCTCACCTATACACTCACTTTCTCACCTCCAACACCACCTTAACTCTTCAACTGAACGCTCAATCTGCTACCAAAGAAAAGTTTCTTCATTTTTTACCTTCTTTTTTGAATATTGTGCACTTTAATGTGATTTCACCCTCAATCGTGTTTGATGCAACTGCTTATCATTTTCTAGGGTTCAACTTACAATGGCAGTGGGATACAAAGGGGGAAAGGCGTTCGGGAAGAAAGGAGTGGTATTTTCACCCGCCTCAGTTAAAGCTCGCATGGGGGGGGCATTTAGCAGAAAAAGTGGACGGAGGGATGCACCAAACGCAATAAAAAAAGTACAAGGACAAAAACAACACAATAACAATGTACAAGGGAAATATTTCAATAAACGCAGAGTACAGGGACGTCTAGTGCATTTAATCCATATATTTTCAAGTAATCATGTGGTACATTGCACTCTTTCAATCGAATCACAATAGAATCACTAAATTCAACAAAACATGGAATAAATTAATCCAACTTTTATAAAGAGAACACACAATGTTATTTAAACAACCAACCGGCTAAAGACTTGAGATCATTACCATGCTAATTTTCCCTTGTGTGGTAGAGAAGTCCCATGCGATATATGAATTTATCGATTCCACTGGCAGTGAAACCTAGTGGCATAGCACATGTTAGACATCAATGATACAGATATGCCATTTGAAAGTTTAAGATATATTTCTTTGGGAGCCAACTGAGCAATACAGATACTGGACAGAAAAGGGACAAAACAGGCATCAATATCCCAAAGCATGAGCAAACCAGAAAGAAAATGAAAAACATCGGAAAAAAGAATCCATTCATATAATCTAAAAGTCATCATTTCCCAATTTTGTGTGTGCATAATACTTATCTTCAGGAAATGGTGAGTTTGCTTATTAATTAGTTTTACTTGAGCCACGGCAGGATCTAGAACCGGTATACAACCTCCATCCCGGTAGGGGAGTCCTCGTAAGAAAGCCAAGCAACTTAAGGAATATGCCACTCCATTTGAGAGTAATCATTTAAGAAAGAATCATTGACAGGATCCAATCTGTTTTATAGATTATAGTAAAATATCATGTAATTGGAAAGCTAAATAACAATATCAAACAGGGATTCGTCCCGTGGTACATACTGAAAAGGTTTGAGAGACAACCACGATGGAAGAAGGGAGTATATTCTTTGACATTCCTCCCATTTTGCTCAGTTAATATGAAAATTCTTTCAATGGTTGCATCTAACAGAGCCTAAATCACAGCATGCTCCTTTCTCTTTTCTTTATGTGAGACATTTCAAGTTGTCTACCCTTTCATGATACTTCTAATTCTAAATTACCAATGGAGGGGAGAGTCTCTAATTGGGATTTAGATTTCTTTTGGAATCTCAATGACAGAACCATATGATTCAGCTTTCCTTCTTGGTTCAACACATAATTCTCCTCCACCACAACTTCCTTTCGCACCCAATGGGGATACTCATCCAGATCACTCATTGCATATCCTATCATTCTTCGATTCCATCGTTCTTTGTGGTTGTTTCCTTGTTAGATTCGATTTGGAAATTTAAGGTTCCATTAAAATGTTTAACATGCAAAAAGAAAGACATAAACATAATTGATTTCTTCGGCTTTCATTCTTTTGGTTGGTTATTTTCTTCTTCTTTTTTTTTTTTTGAGGGAGGGGTGCCATGTCATTACAACCGAACAGGGAATTTATATATGACAACCGGTTATTCAGCGATTTCACCTTTGCATGCCAATAACCAACACATACCTCATATGTTTTTCCTGCTGGAACACTTATTTCTCTATAGTCATCATTTTTCCTACACAAAACAAAATGTGAATTCTGAATTAATCACAAATTGTTTTCATTGCTTTCTCTGATTTCTATCCATAAGAAAATCAGAACATGAATAATAACTACACAATAACAAGCAAACTCACCTTGCTTCTAATGCACCAGCTTCCTCTGCTGTAACAAAGAATGGCGAATTTGCAAAGACCTCCCTGTATAAACAGGCATGCCAATAAGTGAACAGTAAATAAGTACCTCTGCAAATCATCCCACATAAACAATACGACATAAATATTACTCAACTTGATTAGATTGTTTAGTATTGTGATTAAATATCATTGAACACATAAGAACAAACTGGCATTGTATGTGGCTGTTTGTCAAACATACCACGTGAGATGAAGTCCCAACTCATATTACACACATACACATATCTATGAACCAGTACTGCAACACCAAAAAAATAACTTTTCACATTATCCTCGTTGAAAGTCCAAGAGCGAAATTCTGGGTTTAAAACATAAGTCACACACCCCTTAAGTTGGCCAACATAAGGGGTACATAGCTCATATTTTCTGGGTGGGCCTGGTAGCATGTTCTAGTGTTCGATGAACACATTGGCATACAGATAGAGGGTGGTGCATATTGCTATAACTAACCTAGACTATTTCTTCGTCTGATTTCCTTCTCTCTGTTTATTGCATGGGCATTTCAAAAGTGAGGCTGTGCCTTTACCTCATTTTACTCTTGCTAAAGGAAAAATGACCTAAGACTTAAACATTAAGCCATCTCAATCTATAGCTAAGGAATAAAAAACAGTAATAAGACATGGATACACGTCTGCATCAGCCATGCATGAAAATTAGTAACATCAGTTTCTGATGGAAGTTTAGTCAAAGTGATAGAAGAACCTGGAGACTTCTAATGATCGTACAGGTTTACTCTTGTCATTCATTTCTTTCCCATTTGATTAAGTATGTTGTTCCATCACGGGCCTCACCATTTCCTTTGTCCTCATTCATCTGGAAGGCTAATGTCCCTTTCAAAGTTAAGAGCTTTTACATGGTCTCTGGCACTTAACAAACTCAACACTAAGGACATGCTTCCGGAGTCTGGTGAATCATGGGCGAGTCCGGAGTCTATTATTTCCTTTCTGTAAATGAAAGTTCGAGGCTTTGGGAGGAATGGAGACACTGCCATGCTTTGACAATGCGGGGTGTTTGCCACTTTATGGTGCATTTGGTTGGAACGGAACAACAGAATCTTTAGAGAGCAGGCCAAATCAGATCTATTTTCCTCTTTAGCTACTACGACTTCACGCCATCTCTCCTGTCTCTTCTTCCAAAAACCACGCTTAAATTCTGACACCCTCACCATTCAAATCACACACCCATAGCAATTCATGGAAAAAGAGTACCACCTCATGAGGTCTGCCTTTAGATCTCTCCACCAAGCGGAAAATAACTCTGCCCTCGTCTACTCTCCTATGAACCTCAAATGTTTTCTACCTACTAGAAGATCACTCTCCTCACCCATCTATCCTCAGCTCAAAGTTAAAGAAAGAACTATAGAGGGTTGGAATAGGACTCTTTGATCTTAAAAGTTTTCTGGAGATCGTAACGATAATGGGTCTTTTTGCACTTGATGGCTTCATTTTAGATATCTAAGGAGGCAAAGAATCCAGGCATAGTGATACAACGATCTCCAGGTATCATCCCCTTTCTCCCTTTCTTTTCATTTTGATCATGGAGGCTCTTAGTGGACTCATCGAAAAGGCAGTAGCAAGAGGTTATATCAGGGGCTTTGAGGTGGGAAGCATACCAGGTCGAGGAGTCTCAATATCACATTTACTCTTTGTCGATGACACCTTGGTTTGTTGTGATGCGAATAGATCTCAGCTGGGCTATCTCTGGATGATCTTGATGTTTTTTCAACTTATGTCGGGCTTGAAGACAAATGTTTCAAAGAGTGAATTAATCCCAGTAGGAAGAGTGAATAACGTGGAAAGTTTGGCTTCTTTTTTTGGTTGTAAAACTTCTAGTCTTCCTTTGACCTATCTAGGACTACCGGTCTACCCCTAGGCTCGTCCTTTAAAAATGTCCATGCGTGGAATTCGGTAGTGGAAAAGTTTGAGAGTAGATTGGCTGGGTGGAAGAGGCAGTATTTGTCTAAGGGAGGTAGACTGACTTTGATCAAGAGCACTCTTTCTAATCTCCCCACTTACTTTTTATCTTTGTTTGTGGCCCCTGTCTCGGTAGAATTGAGAAGCTGGAGAGAAATTTCCTCTGGGAAGGGGACAAAGAGGAAAGAAAATATCACTTAGTTGGGTGGGATTCTGTCTGTTCCAGCAAGGATATTGGGGGCTTAGGAGTCAAAAACGTCAAAACTTTTAATAAGGCGTTGCAGGGTAAATGGTTATGGAAGTTTTTTGTTGATAAAGAGGCCTTGTGGAGGAGGCTAGTGGTGAGCACAATTGGAGTGGGTGATCACCTTTGGTTTCCCAAGGAAGTTCTGCTCTCTCATGGTTTTAGTGTTTGGAAAGGTATCATGGGTGTTTGGGATGTTTTCAGCAAATTCATTAAGTTTGAGATTGGTCAAGGTAATCAAGTCAGGTTCTGGAAGGATAAATGGTGCGGGGAAACAACTCTGCAGCACTTGTTTCCTATGCTATATAATATCACGGTTAATAGGGATGAATTGGTGGGTTCGCTCTTGTAGTAGGGATTACGCCACGTCACTCTAAGTGATTGCCACGTAATTACCTAGTTTCCCCGAACTAAGACCTATCGTACGAGAACGTACTAGGCTCTGGGAAATAGCCTAAAGGGGGGCCGAGGTCGAGTGCTTTTAGCCTAAGGGTAATGATGCCCAGACCTCTACGGCCGCACCCCGGCTTTATTAATGGTCTCCACGAGCAAACTGGCCGAGGGTCAAAACGCTCCGTCAGGATGACATCTTGCCTGACCCTATGAGAATCGAGTTGGCCCTAGAGCCCCGATCTCTGAATATTAGGGTTCCAAGGAACTAACTCTACGCCTAAGGTAAGGGGCAACAACTTACCGCTAGCACTTACATCCGTCAAGGATGACCCGGCTTAGGGCACTACCGGGTGATTTACTCTAAGTGCAACGGCAGGTCTAGGGTACATAAACCCTTACAAGACAAAGCCGGTTTTTGGGAACCTCGGGGTTATTGGTTTGGTGGCTGAAGTCAAGAGAAAGTCGCACCCGTTGTACGCGTGCGATACCACGCACGTGCGACGCGTGTGACCTGATCACTAAGAGAGAAAGAGCTGATTGTGGTCCCCACTTATGGGACACTTGTCTTATGCTCATTACATGATCAATAGGATGATGACACCTAGCTGGGAATATTCCACGTGTCATCCTACATTCACTATAAATAGAGGTGAAAACCTCATTTTCAAGGATCGGTAATCATTTGATAGAATTCATTTGATTGAGAACCTAGTGAGTACTAGAGAGAGAACTCTTTGGCATCAGCTTTTGCCCTCTTTCTCTTTGTTTGATCAGTCTTGGCTTCCACCCCGATCCTACACTCTTTGAGGTTCTTTGATAGCAACGTGTCACGCCTAACTCTTTACCACAGCACACATCACACCCTCCGGGACACTCACCTTCTACAGCTCTTATTAAATCATGGGGGAGCAGACCTATGGAATCCTGTCTTCCGCAAATAATTTCATGATTGGGAGATCGAGGTCGCTGTGCAGTTTTTGGAGCTGTTGCAGGGTTTTAAGAGGCAAGGCCTGTATCTGGGAGGGCTCTAAGAACAGAAGTTTCGCTGTTAAATCCTTTTATTCAAAGCTGAATGATAAGAGGCAGAGCCTCTTTCCCCTGGAAAGAAATCTGGAAAGCTAAAATTCCTAGCAGGGTGGCTTTTTTTGTTTGGGAGGCAGCTAGGGGAGCTATTTTGACAGGGGAGAATCTGCGATCTCGTGGCATTTATATCGCCAATCAGTGTTATATGTGTAAGAATGTGGAGGAGAATGTGAACCATCTGCTTTTGCACTTTTGCACTGCCCAATTGTGAGGGAGATATGGACCATGGTTTTCCTATCAGCTGGTGTCTTGTGGGCTATGCCCAGATCTGTTATTGAGCTGCTCCGAGGATGGTCATGTTTCAGAAGGAGAAGAAGGCGGCAAACATGCCTCACCAAGGGCATCACAAAGCAAATAGAGCGACAACATGCACTCACGATATTCCGGGTAACAAATGCAAGCGGGATGACTCGAACTCACGACCTTGCCAAACTGATAACATGTTATCGAAGGAAGAATCAACAATGACACAGTGAAGCCAAATAACTGTAAAACAGTTGGGCACAACAATATATATGTATGTACAAGTTACATCAAGGTCCCTACAAATCTAATGGCATACAATATAACCAAAATATACATATAACTATATTCTAACAATAGCCAAGCTCAATATTTACCCCTCTTGAGGAAAAAAAATAGAAACTATAGAGTTAGCAAAGAATGTAACTGCAAGGAGTATTACACCCTTGATCATGAAATTGGAATATCGATTGACTTCTACTTGAGTTGTTGACTGGAAGGCAAAAATTATGAGTAACAGTGACTGCAAAGTAGTTGCATAAACTACAAAAACCAGAAATAGGACGCAGAAAAATACCCAACAAATGTGAGAAATCTTTCTAACTCCGAGGTATAAACTTCAACTGCTTCTTCCAATATCGATAACTGATACTTTTGCCTGCTCAATGAAAATTCTCAAACACGATCAACCAAGATGAAGCAAAATCCTTGGCAAAAGATATTAATGACATTACGAAGAAAACAACTGAAAATATAAATAATAATAATAATAATAATATAATAGATCTCTCACAATTTCATAGCCTCAAAGCGCCACCATGACAGAGAAATAAACAGGCGAATGTTGAGCACCATTCTCGTGAGGTTGTACAGAGGCGGTCCATAACGATGTCGCTGCTCCTCCATGGGCCTATAAAAACATTCAGGATAGAGTAGTCATAGGGTTGGATGACCTTCTGATACTTATGCAGGGCCAAGGAATAAAGAATAAACTTCGGATCAGATTTTAAGGTACTATTCTATGATAACGAAAGATACCCTTGATCATCATTTATCTGCCTTATAAAATCTAGTAGAACCTGCAGCAAGCAAAAACGCATTATAAAACGAACATAACTACCATAGCAATGAAGTAAACAATAGGGATGATAGGTAGCAGGACCTTGAAAACAACTGCAGAACTATAATAACATCTATAATCCACAAAGACTCAACAATATTGGGAATCTGAAAAGCTTGATTTGACAATGAGCTACAAGACAAGTATCATAGGAGAAACACCTAAAATGTACACCCAGGCAAAAAGAAATTAAAGAAGACATACCTGTGGCACACCAACCAAGTACTTGACAAGAGTCTTATAGACTCCTGTTGCAGACCCAAGCTGAGCTAACTGTCTCCTCCTGGATGAATAATATTTCATCAGCAGTTAGCATTTACATAACATATCAATTAGGCTGGAGCTGAAACAAAAGGAACCAGTGACTATTACCGTTCCATTTGTTGTTTCCACAGAAGAGCATATCGATCACGAATACTTCCACCAGAGCTAATTAAAACATCAACCTCAGCTTGCTTATTCCGCTCTGATCGCTCTCTCTGCTGTCGGATTATGGTACCCCGAAAATCTTGTGGCATGTAGGTCATAACTACATATGTATATAAACACGCCATTAAACTGTCAGAAAACTATCCTAGAAATGCTTAACTACTCATCCTAGAACATAATGACGGTCAGGGCTGATCCATTATTCAGCTTCGTAGGGCTTGATGCACCTCTACATAGCAGGGGCTAGCTGGCAATCAGTGCCAAGTTATAATTTGGGCATTATATGGTTTAAAGCATGTAAACTTTTCACTGTGTGAGAAATATTTGGTAAATACAAATAAGACGAGGCTATTCTTACGGGAGAAAACTTACGTAAAAGAAGGATGGTATATGTGAACTGGTGTTACGTGTGTAAATGCAATGGAGAGAGTGTAAATCACTTGCTACTGCATTGTCCGGTGGCTAGTTCTTTATGGAATGTGGGTCTGGGCTTATTGGGATTTCGTGGGTTATGCCCACTTCTGTTCGGGGGATGCTTTTGAGTTGGGCGCAGTACAATTGTAGGAGGAGGAATATTCTTTGGAATACTGTTCCGGAGGGTGTTTGGTGGACCATTTGGAAAGAGAGGGATAGAAGAATCTTTGATAATATTGAGGGTTAGATGGACCACTTGAGGTACTGTCTTCTGCGTACTTTGTTTATGTGGTGTTCGGTGACAGATCATTCTCTCGGTCATTCTTTTGTGGATTATGTGAATAGCTATAGTATTGAGTAGCTAGTGTACATAGGACGCGTCACCTGATGTGATTTTTATATATATATACACTTTACCGATTAAAAAAAATACAAATG
Source organism: Codonopsis lanceolata (assembly GCA_013146195.2). Taxonomy (NCBI): domain Eukaryota; kingdom Viridiplantae; phylum Streptophyta; class Magnoliopsida; order Asterales; family Campanulaceae; genus Codonopsis; species Codonopsis lanceolata. The sequence continues at coordinate 89,765,318 of CM028381.1, forward strand.
AGACGATCTTTGCACACAAATCAATCATTACAAAAGCAGGACAAGACTGTAAACACAATAACGGTTAGCTGAAATCGGCCTATAGGACAAAAATCAATCACGTCTATTGAGCACAAAAATGTCAAAGCTTCAATAAAGGAAGTTTTTTGATTGATCTCATCATTCTTACAAATTTCCCTCAACCTTATCCACAAGATTAGAGCTGGAAAAGCAAAGAAATCACCATGAACAGAACTGCTTACAGTTGCATTGAAACTCAGCATGTAAAAGGTCTAATTGCTCGGGGGACAAGCATGCCACAAATTCCGTAATTCAAATTTCTATTAAATACAAAGATCTTATCAAAAGAGATCAAAAATCAAAACAAAAAAGAGGATCGGGAGGGCGCGTAATGCTCAAAGTTAAAATAAAAAAAAGCAAGCCGTTGGCCTATTAATGTAAGGCACCCTCAAAACTCCACTGGTCAAAAGCATAGCTTGATGTACAGTGCTGCCATAGTCTGTGACCACAGACGTGTGAACCTGAGAAAAGATTAATTTAGTATGCATGGTAATATTGAGCACCCCGTTGTTATCTCCACCATACTCTGCATAAGATCCAAGGCAATCCACTCTGCACAGGTGTGGGCTTACAGATGTGGGGCTTATAAAGCCTTTCTTTCATTCATCAATATTCCATGATATTTATGCAGCGGCTTACAGACGTGGGGCTTATAAAGCCTTTCTCAAAGAAGAGATAGCACTGCTATCCTGCAGATTCATGCAGCGGCCCAGGAGGTGGGGTGATTTTGCCAGCTATATCATGGTTCCATCTACTGGCACATGAGGCTTGGTGCTTCAGTTTCTCATGTGATAGGAAGCATCCAATTTCAACCTGAATTTTGAATATTTGGTTCTGCTCTTCCCTTTTGTCAAGTAGGTGAGGTCGCACCCTTTAACCTTATCTTTGCACCGTGCCTCTTCTTTATATGTTCGGGTTGCTCGAAGGTAATTGAGAAAGAAAGCTAGAAATACCGTGATTTGGAATGATAACTAGCAAAACCACACATTAGGTATAACTAATTGATGATGTCATCATGCTCCACAAGTGAAAGTTGGCAATCAAAGCATATTTCTCTGCCTCAACTCGACAATGGTCTATAGATATCTTCCAATGCTATCACTCATACATAAAACAATAAATCTTTCTGCAGTAGATGCCCTTCCACGCAAAAATTGGATTTGTGAACAAAAAACAGAGCAATGCAATTACGCATGTAACTCCTCCAAAACTCCAGCTACCAAAAACACTATTTAATTCAAAAGAACTGCCTCTAATTCCATATAACGGCATGCGTTATTTTTCCCAATTGAAAAAAGCTTCAACTGAAAGCGAGAAAGGCTTGTACACTTGGGAGAAGAAGTCCACCATCAAGAAGTTGGAGAAGGCAAAAAAAAAAAAACAACGGAAATCATACATGAAAGAAAATTTTCAAAGAATAACCATCCTGTTCCAAGGAAGGCGCCCATGGCTTAAACACACAGAACGGCCATGAAAAACCTCCAGAAGAAGAAGGAGGAATGAGAGATCTGATTATTGAGTCTTGATATATGAATGTGGTGTCTTGGACTGAAGACAAATTTCAATGATGCAAAGTGGTTCAATTGGTTCACTGCTATGTTGAACGGACACGGCAGGTTGGAGGCGAATTCCGAGTCGGACACGGCCGGGACACAGACACCTCACGGACACGGCGGATTCAGCCCAAAATACATTTTGGGGCCGAATTTGGATTTTCGAAACTTCCGGACACAGACATAGATGTGAGGCTTAGAGAGTCGGGATGCGTCCCTGGAAGTCGGGCACGGTTGGGGGTACATTTTTCGTCAACTAATACTGTAATCGTCATTCCTCACTTCGTCAGTCCTCCGTCCCTCAAATCCCCTATCAAAACGAACCCTAGCCCCTTCAAATTCCCTCGTCGCCGACGCCGACCATCCACCGAACGACCTCTGCCGCCAGCCGGGCCCCTTGCCCCTTCGACTTCTCTCCCTAAGTATTCTTCATTTCTTCCTTCGAATTTGGACTATTATCTCTTTTCTGAGTTTCTCTTCTCTAAGTCTCTCTCCTCTCTCTCTCTCTTCGTCGTCTTCAATGTCAACACTCAACAGAGTGGGTTTCTTAATTTATATTATAATTTTTTTATGACACTGTAGCCCGTTGAGTCAATTTGTAAATATAATTTGGTCCTTATATTTTGAATATTTACATTTTGGTCCTTATATTTTGAATATTTACACATTACCCCCGCACCCGTGTCCTATATTTTTTGAAAATCACGTATCCCCGTGTCCCATGTCTGCATATCCATGTCCGTGCAACATAGGTTCACTGTTCAGTTGCATTGGTTCATTGGTCCTGGAAATCATTCGAAGGGTCATACATGAATCTCATTAAGGGTCATGCATGAATATCACATTAAATGCCTAGAATTCTAGAAGTCTTCATGTGACCCTTGCTGAAATAATTAATAATGATGTGTGAGGCATCAACTCTTGGGTGTGAGGCCGAATGGACACTATTTGTGTGGCCTAGGTTCTTCTATCTCTTTATAATTCCCGGCCTTGTTCTTCTTCGTGTCTCTATTGCCTTCCTATTTCGTATTCAAGGAAAACAAATCAGACCTTTTTTTTTACAAGTAAGAAATATATTATAGACAAGTGTCAAATCAAATGACGCATCCTTTGTATACGGGTAATGGCTACATTGTATTTGGTGGTGCTTGTTCCAAAGGTGAATGTACTTGGTGGTGCATATTCCAGAAATCACGGCGATTAGTTTCCCGTGGTTAAATTTCGACGGTGGAAATGATCGGGAAAGGGATGAGGACAAGAGGTGAGAAGCACGATGTCACGCTCCGAGAAGATACATCAAAGACATAGGGTCTAGGATCCTCCCAGGAACTTTCTAGAAGGGGCTGGAAAGTAAAAGAACTTCTTAGAAGGGGATGGAAAGTAAAAGAACTTTCTAAAAGGGGCTAGAAAGTAGGGGAACTACTTTCCTGAATACTCTTAATGTATATAGAGATATCTAGAACATAGTAGAAAGGAAGATATCTAGAATATAGTAGAGATCTAGAGCTATGTTGCACGGACACGGCAGGTTGCTCGCGAACTCCGAGTCAGACACGGCCAGGACGGAGACACATCACGGACACGGCAGATTCGGCCCAAAATACATTTTGGGGCCGAATTTGGATTTTTGGAACTTCTGGACACAGACACTGGTGTGAGGCTTAGAGAATCGAGATACGTACCTGGAAGTCAGACGCGGTTGGGCTATATTTTCGACTACTAATATCGTAACGACGTAATCGACAATCGTCATGAACAGTTTCTCACTTCTTCCCTCAAATCCCTTATCAAAACGAACCCTAGCCCCCTCAAATTTCCTCGTCGTCGACATCGACCATCCACTGAACGACGTACGCCACCGGCCGGGCCCCTTGCCCCTTCGAAGGTGTCCTTCTCTGTTCTGTTCTCTCCTTGCGTGACTGATTCAGTGATTCTTCTCTTCGAGACTTCGAGTCTTCGTCAGAATCGTCACTCGTCCTCGTCGATCCACTCCGTCTTCATCTTCGTCTCTGTCTTCACTCTTAAGTTCGTCGGTGGTGAGTCTCTATTTCAGTATTTCCTTCTCTCTTTTATTCTGAGTCTGTGTCTGTGAGTCTCTCTCCTCTACTCCAATCAACCACTAAGGCACTAAGTTAGTCTAAGTACTCAACAATCAACATTACACTCAACAGTGAACATGACCAGATATCGCTATGATGTATATTGTGACTGTTGTTTAATGAAATATGTTATGTTATAGTTTTTAATATTTATAATTTGATCCTTATATTTTGAATATTTACATTTTGGTCCTTATAGTTTGAATATTTACACTTTACCCCCCGCACCATCCTATATTTTTTGAAAATCATGTATCCCCGTGTCCGCGTATCCGTGTCCGTGCAATATAGATCTAGAGTTTTCCATCCACTTGTATAAATATGGGTGAAGACCTTATTTGTAATCATCCAAGTTTGAGTGAATTAAAAAAATACTTGCAAAACTCTCTTGAGCTCTTTACTTACTCTTTAGCCAAAACAATTAGCACAACTTTTGGGAAGGCTGACTTAGCGAGATTGCGAGGGGCAACAAGACGTAAGGCCGCACGGTAATGTTGAAGGAACAACTCCGTGACAACGAGCTCCCAAGGCAAGTTCAAAGACGACAATTTCTGGGTAGGGCTGGGTAGGGATGCAGAACGACAACATGAGCGAAGCACGTGGGTGGCCAGTGAAGATAAAGTTCGGTGGGCAGCGGCTAAGAATGGAGTGTCCACAGTTAAGTCCTTGTATGAGCAGATCTCAGGAAGAAATGATGTATTCCCATGGAAGACGGTGTGGAAATTGAAGACACCTTCTAGAGTGGCTTTTTTTTTATGTGGGAAGTTAAGGAAAGGATTCTCACAGGGGATAATTTACGGGCCCGGAATGGGATCTACGTGAACTGGTGCTATATAAGTAAATGTGATGGGAATCTGTTAATCATTTGTTAACTCATTGTCCAGTTGTGCAGGAAGTTTGGAATTATGTACTTGATCTGCTTGGTATTTCGTGGGTAATGCCTAGAAGTATTATGGAGCTCCTGATTAGCTGGACTTTGTACAAGAGAAGGAGAAGCATCTGTAAATCATTTGTTAATTCATTGTCCAGTTGTGCAGGAAGTTTGGAATTATGTACTTGATCTGTTTGGTATTTCGTGGGGTAATGCCTAGAAGTATTATGGAGCTCCAGATTAGCTGGACTTTGTACGAGAGGAGAAGGAGAAGCATATGTTGAGATACAGTTCCTTTGGTTGTATGCTGGATGGTGTGGCTAGAGAGGAACAACAGGGCATTTGAGAACAATGAGACTAGCGTGGACAGATTGAAGGAGAGTGTGGCCCGGACCCATTTTTTATTTGGTGTTCAGGGTTGACTCCATGTTTAGATGTTTATTTAGTAGAGTTTTTGGATAGCTAATCTGTTAGCTTATTGAGATAGCTTGTATATTACCGATGTACTAAGAACGCCTCACCTGATTTGACGCTATATTTATTTTATTCTTACTTATCCAAAAAAAAAAAACTCAACCAATCAACTAGATCGGCACTCACCATCAACTGCAATCTACTGCCCCCCACCTCTATCAACAACGCCTATCAACTCGATCAGCACCCTAACCCTCCCTTATCTTTTCTCACTTTCTGCCGCATCCGGGGTACAACATGCCATGTCTGACTCGGATCTCGCTCCTACACCGGTATCCTGTCCATTGACGCAGATGTGTGGACCAAAATGCATACTGTGATGTTTTTGCCAATATAATTTGTCATTGCAGGAACATAGATGACGCACAACATGTTGTGCATGCCAAAATATAATGAAACATTGAGATTAGGGCTCCTTGGACATTTGTAAGGTTTCTTAATCAAATGGGAATGTAGGTTGTGCTCCTAACTTGCGAATTCGAGCTCTTTCAGTCAAGGGGTCACCAACCCATCTAAAGGCTTAAATCGTCGCGTGCGCAGGGGCAGGGGGGGAATAAGATATATAATGCTTTTACATGTTCATAGATTATAGGGCAAGTGAACACACATACGATAAGACATAAGCATAAGCTGCAAATAACTTCGAATGAACTCCAAACCAACCTGTGCTGAATATGTTCTCAGAATTCCTCGATTGGAAAGTATCCACAATGTTTAATGTGTGCTCAAATTTATCTTTTAGGCGCCCAAGAATATACACAAGTTCAGCATGTTCGGTTGTTGAATGCTGTTGAAGCTGCACTTGGGAGTAAAATACAAATGTCGGTTACTGGCATGAATGGAGAAAGTGGTGCTCTATCATAATTAAGAAACAATACTTCAGATAGCAATTAAGATCTGGAACTATATACTACAAGACATGGAGGTATCTTTAATAAGTATACGAACCAATTATCAAATGAGTACTTGACTTACGCATATCTTAAGAGTATCCGCCAAATATAGAAAAGTCAAATTCATATTCAAATTCAAATGGATGCTTGAGGGATATATCATTGATATCGACCTAATTTTCTAATTTTCAATAACTGAATACCAAAACTACTGTATCCTTATTTTTTCTGACAATCTAAGCAGATCTATTTTAACACTGAAAGTCTGAATCCAATTTTTTTTTTTTGATAAGTAAAGAGTATATAAATATGAGCGTCAAAATAGGTGACGCGTCCTTAATACACTAGAAGTATACAGGGCTCGAGAGCTTCTATCTGCTAGATATGCTATTTACAAATTCTACAAGTTTTTTTCGAACCGAGTGGATAGTTTGCAGCCTCTACACACCAAGAGAATAGAGTGCGAAGCAGAGAATTCTTCAAGACCGGAATAGACTTTTCCTCATTGTTGAAAACCCGTTGATTTCTCTCCCTCCAGATCATCCAACAACAAACTGCCAAAGGGGGAGCTTCCCAAACCCCGATGCTCCTGTTTTTGCGCTGCGCTGAACAGACCAAGACCAACACCTGAACAGCTCTTCTCTGATCTCGGCATCACCCAAGGCACTTTAAAAAGACTCAGCAACAAACTCCACATATTTGAAGCGACAAGACAATGTAGAAGCAGATGGTTCACGCTCTCCTCGATTGCCTTGCACATAAAGCACCTGTTCACTAAAGAAATATTCCGCTTCTGTATCTACTGTGAGGATAGCTTCGTGCATGGTTTCCCATACAAAGAAGGCCACCCTTGGGCGCTACAGATTTCCACACCGCTTTCCAAGGTAAAAAATTCCTATCACAATTCAACAGCCTCAAGTAATTAGATTTAACCGTGAAAATATGACCCTTAGATGCCTTCCAGATCGCCCTATCTTCTGTCAATCTTCTGAGCCTGTAACAGCTCAAGAAATCGCAGCAGTGAGTGAATCAACCTCCCAATCATGGAAATTCCTCCTGGACTCCAAGTAAGTCTACCATCCTCCCTTGACAACATGGAGCTAACCGAGCAGCCCTTATCCCCAGTGACTTCAAACAACGCAGGAAATTCCACCTTCAACTTTCTCTCGCCACACCATCTATCTTCCCAAAAACTATCTCTCCAATTCCCACCTCGAAGGCAAGGAACCTCTCAAAGGAACTCCACCCTTTTCTTATGCCCTTCCACACCCCCACCCCAAAAGGCGAAACAACCTCCGCGGGAAACCACGCATGACCCCCCAAGCCATAATTGCTCACCACCAATCACCTCCACAATGCCTCCCTTTCTGTGAGATACCTCCATAACCACTTTCCCAGCAATGCCTCATTAAAAACTTTGAGTTTTCTAACCCCCAACCCTCCCTCTTGCATTCTAACACAAACCTTAATCCCATTTGAGCAAATGAAATTTTTGCTCCTCCGACTGACCTTCCCATAAAAAATCTCTTTCCAATTTTTCTAGTCTATTCCGAATAGAGGCAGGAATCACAAACAAAGAAAGGAAGTAGGTAGTAAATTTGAAAGAGTGTTCTTGACTAGCACCAACCGTACCCCCCTTGGAAAGGAATTGTTTCTTCCAACCCACCAAACGATGCTCGAACCACTTGACACCGGAACCCACATAGCTTTGCTTCTAGTCGGAGCACCAATGGAAAGTCCAAGGTATGAGGAAGGGAGAGTCGCGGTCTTGCACCCAAAAAGCCCACTAAGCTCCCAATATCATTCACCACACCTACTACACCTACCGGAATAATCTCACTCTTGAGGATATTTACTGATATTTACTCTGAGCCCCAACTGCTTGAAATACGAAGGTAACCCAGCTGTGCCTTCTCTACCCACAAAAAACCAACATATCATCCGCAAAGTGCAAGTGAGAAACCTCTAACTCCGTCACACCTCCCCATCCCACCTTAAAACCGCTGATAAATCCCAACTGAACTGCCTTCTCCACGAGTTTACTCAAGGCCTCCATCACAAGAATAAACAAGAACGGGGATAATGGATCACCTTGACGATGGCCCCTCGAACTATCAAAAAATCCAGAAGGTTCCACGTTGACCAAAACTGAAAAGCATACTTAAAAGTGAATCCACCTCCTCCATTTATCCCCAAACCCCATTCTATCCATCATATAGAGCACAAAGTCCCAGTTGACATGGTCATATGTCTTCTCAATATCCAACTTGCACAATAAACCCGGAACACCTCTTTTCAATCTGTCATCCACAACCTCATTAGCTAGAAGGGATGCATCCAAGATTTGTCTATCCTTAACAAAAGCATGTTGAGACTCTGAAACAACCTTACCAATCACCTTCTTCAACCTCTGGGAAAGGACCCTCGCAATTAGCTTGTAAATGCCCCCAACTAGACTAATGGGTATGTAGTCCTTCAAATCCGTCGCGCCTTTCTTCTTCGGAATCAGCGATATAAAAGCTGCATTAAGGCTCTTTTCGAAATACATATTGGTATGGAAAAACTGAAAAACCTCAATAATGTCCCCCTTGACCACCTCCGAAAAAAGTCATAGAGAATCCATCCGGGCCTGGGGCTTTATCACCACTCATGAGCCTTACCTCCGCCACCACCTCTTCCTCGGTGAAGGGACGCTCCAAGGAAACTGAATATGCCTCCTCTAATCTTCCAAAAATGACCCCGTCCAAATTAGGTCTCCAAGACCCACAATCCTCATAAAGCCGCCAGTAGAAACCCGCTATACCACGCCTAATATCTTCCCCCTCTTCCAGTTCTACACCATCTATCTTTATTTTTTGAATTCGCTTAGCCACTCCTTGAATACTAGCCATTCTATGGAAGAACTTTGTGTTGCTATCACTTTCTTTGAGCCATTGAACCCATGATTTTTGTTTCTATCTAATCTCTTCATTGATGAGTAAACGCGTTAACTCCTGCTTGAGCTCTATCCTGTGAGAATCTTCAACCTCATCTTGCCCTACCCCGCTTTCTCATCTCAACCGATCTATAGACCTCCCTATTCCACACTTTTAAATCTTCCTTTAATAACTTCGATTTCCTAGCCAACTTGAAACTCAGATCACCAACCACCATGTAAGAATCTATTGATCACCCAATCCTCGAACCCCTCTTCTCTTAATCACATATTCTCAAATCGGAATGGAGATTTCCCTTTGGCAAAACCACCACATTCCAGCAGCAATGGAACATGATCCGAGGAGACTCTAGGCAAACAAGACTGGATCGCACCACTGAAGCATTCCTCCCAATCCCCTGAAATCAAAAATCTACCAATTCCTTAAAAAATTTGACGGTCTCCATTCCTGAACGAAGTAAAGTCTCCTCCACCTAAAACGAGATCCACCAGCTCCATATAATTAAAGAAATCGTTGAACTCCATCATCTCCTTAGAAAAGGCGCGCAAACCAGAGCGCTTATGCAGAAACCTCACAACATTAAAATCTCCACCTAAACACCACGGAACTTCCCACTTAGATTTTGAAGCCTTTAACTCATCCCATAAATGTCTCCAATCAGCACCATTACAAGGCCTATAGACACCTGTAATGTCCACAAACACTAGTACACTGCCCTATTTTATCATTCCTAAAATCATTGTCCAATATCTTTTTGGCAAGTATGCTGAGAAGTGCCATAGACGATTTAAATATTTCTTTGGAACTTTTTCCCAACAGGTAATTAATGTATAACATAAAAATTTGTAAGGAAAACATTACTGAAAAAGTAATATGAAGTAGCCTAGGTCAATTCACCAACATGCTGAACCTTGAAAGGTTATTGGACTATAATTTTATTTTATTTTTGATAAGTAATAATATGTATATATATATTTTTTGATAAGTAAATAAAATATATAAAATATCAAGCATCAAAAGAGGTGATGCGTCCTTTGTACACTAGACGTGTACCATCCAAAAGATTAACCAATATCTGTGCTATTTACAAGATCTACAAAAGCTATATTGGATCTAGGAAGAGAGTGATCAGCCTCGGAACTCCAAAAATGAAGAGTGCAAATCAACAAATTCTTCAACTCCGGGACTGACATTTCCACGTTGTCGAATGCCCTATGGTTCCTTTCCTTCCATAGAATCCAACACACACCCAAAAGAGCTGTCCCCCATATACTATTACTCCTCTTCGAATAACCCCTATTCCAACCTCTGACATGGTCAATGATCGAATTTGGCATGACCCAAGACATATTGAACATACTCAGCACATAGTTCCAAAGCTCTAAAGCCACTTGGCAGTGAAGAAGTAAATGATTTACACTCTCCGCGCCAACCTTACACATATAACATCTATTAACAAAAACCATGTTACGTTTCCGCAAATTATCCCCGGTTAGGATAGCTTCATGAGTCGCTTCCCACATGAAAAAAGCTACTCTCTTAGGGGCTTTGGACCTCCAAACTGCTCTCCACGGAAAAGAAGTTCTGCCACCGTTGAGAAGCTTTAAATAATACGAGCTAACTTAAAAAAGAGAGCCCCCTGAGCCTTTCCAAACCACCTTGTCCGTCGGCCTGTCTGTTTTCTGCTCTTGAAGCATCCTTAAAAGCTGCACAACTGACTCTAACTCCCAATCATGAAAATTCCTTCTGAACATGGGATTCCAGATAGGCTTGCCCTCCACCCAAGATAATACAGAGCTAACTCTACAATCCTTATCTGTGGATAGCTCAAATAAGTTCTGAAACGCCTCCCTCAAGCGAATATCCCCACACCATCTATCTTCCCAAAACCTCACCGAGGCCCCATTACCAACCTCAAAAGCAATGAATCTTTCAAAAGAATTCCACCCTTTCCTTATACCTCGCCCGGACTCCCACCCATAAGACGCAATTGACCTCGTTAGGAAACCAACAATGACCCCCTCCCCATACTTGCAAACCACCACTTGCCTCCACAAAGCCTCCTTGTCGTGAGATATCGCCACAACCATTTTCCCAAAGAAAGCCTCGTTAAATAATTTGAGTTTTCTGATATTCAGACCCCCCTCCTGAACCCTCGAACACACCTTATCCCAATTCACTAAATGAAACTTATGCACATCCGTTTGCCCCTCCCACAAAAAATCTCTTTCCAACTTTTCTAATCTTTGCCTAATTGTGGCAGGAATCACAAAGAGAGATAAGAAATAAGTTGGTAAATTAGCAAGAGTGTTCTTAATCAAAACTAATCTCCCCCCTTGGAAAGAAGTTGGCGCTTCCACCTCGCCAATCTACGCCGAACCGCGCTACCACTTGGATTCCATAACGCCTGCTCTTTGATTTGTGCACCTATAGGAAGCCCAAGATAGGAAGTAGGAAGAACAGCGGACTTACAACCAAAGAATGCGGCTAGATCCCCGACATTCTCCACCCTCCTACAGGAATAATTTCACTCTTACAAATGTTGATGCGAAGGCCTGAAATTGCTTGAAAAAATAATAGAACTAATTGGAGATTTCCCAACTGAGCCTTATCTGCCCCACAAAAAACTAATGTATCATCTGCAAAGAGAAGATGGGAAATCAACACCTCCCTCTCCCTTCTCCTCCCCACCTTAAAGCCACTTATAAGCCACTGCACCGCCTCTCTAACATCCTACTAAGAGCCTCCATTACCACGATAAACAAAAATGGGGACAAAGGATCTCCTTGACGCAAGCCTCTCGAGCTAGGGAAAAATCCGATGGTTCTCCATTCACCAAGGCGAGAAGCGAACCGTAGAAATACTGAGAATCGGACCCATTGAATCCACTTGAGACCAAAACCCATTCTTTCCAACATATATAACAAGAAATCGTTCACATTATCATAAGCTTTCTCTATATCCAACTTACACAACAACCACAGGACCCCGCTTTTCAACCTATCATCCACGGCTTCATTGGCAATAAAGGACGCGTCCATAACTGTCTATCCTTCACAAAAGCGTGTTGCGACACCGAAATGATACTCCCCATAACCCTCTTCATTCTTTGGGCTAGCACTTTGGATAGCAACTTGTATATGCCACCAACCAAACTTATCGGTCGAAAATCTCTCAAATCTGTGGCACCACTCTTTTTGGGAATCAAGGCTATGAACGCAAAGCATTAAGGCTTTTCTCAAATCTCAAACTAGTATGAAAAGGCGAGAAAACCTCCATGATGTCCCCTTTGATCACCTCCCAACAATCTTTGAAAAAAGCCATAGAAAACCCATCGGGCCTGGGGCTTTATCTCCTCCATCTTACGGCACCGCTACCACTTCCTCAATCGAAAGGGCGCTCCAAGGCTGCCGAATCCTCGGCATTGATCTTGTCAAAGCCCACACCATCCAAATTTGGTCTCCAACCCCCACTTTCTTCAAGCGACGCCTAAAAAATTCGTGATGCCCACCCTAATATACGCCTCATCCTCTAACCTCTAGCACACCTTCAATCGGACAGATCTGATTTTTTTTGCTCCACGCATGTTTGCCATCTGTGGAAGAATTTAGTGTTGTTATCTCCTCCTTTAACCACTTGAACCCGCGACTTTTGGCGCCAACATTTCTTCACGAATAAGAAGACCCTTCAATTCTGATTTAAGCGCACCCTAAGGAGTTCTTCTTCCTCGATCAGTACCACCCTTGCTTTCTCATCCGATCTGCAAATCTCATCGAAATTGGTTTGATTTTAATCTCCACCTTACCGAAGATCTCTCTATTCCAAACTTTTAAATCCTCCTTGAGCAACTTCAATTTTCTAGCTAATCGAAGCTTGGATCGCTTGTCACCGAATAAGAATCCCATCTATCCTTAACCCAATCCAAAAACCCAGGCTCCTTTAACCACATATTCTCAAATCGAAAAGGAGTTCTCCCTTTAGTACCGCCATCACACTCAAGAAGCAACGGCACATGATCGAAGATAATCTCGGTAGGCGGACTGCACATAACTACCAAAGCAACACTCCCAATCTCCGAAATTAAGAATCTATCAATCCTCGAAAATTGATGGCGCTCCCCATTTCTAAACCACGTAAAATCCCCCTACCAAAGCAAGATCCACTAACTCCATCTCATTGACAAAATCATTGAACTTCATCATTTCTCGGAATAGATGCGTGCACTAGAACGTTCATGAGGAAATCTAACCACATTAAAGTCACCCCCACACACCAAGGCACATTCCATCTTGCCTTAGTATTTCGAAGTTACGCCCGTAATCTCTCCCTAATAGCATTATTACAAGGACCATAAACCCACGAAAAAATCCACTCTTTACTTTCATCCAGATTTTTCGAAGACAAGAGACGAAAATTCTCCCGATTTGAATCAACCTTCGACGAACGCTTTTGTCCCACATAACTAGAACCCCCAATGCTCTGAGTCTAAATGCACCCACCACCTTTCTAGCACACGAAATACTATCGATAATCCTCACATCAACCTTCTCCATTTCGTTTCTGCAAACCAACAATAGTCGGATTCCATCTCTGATTAAACCCTTTATCGGCATTCTTTTATTAACATCATTTAGGCCCCACACGTTCCAAGACACAATTTTAATATGCATATTAAACTATTGTTTTCCTCCTTCTATCTCCCCCTCACGGCAAGCAAACAAATCGGCATTGAGATTCTTGCATAATTGTTTGAGTTCCCTTTTCCTTTCTCCCTAGTATTGTTACGCCTCTTTACGCTACCACCCCCGATGTTCTCCACTTTTTTCGATGTCTAGAAGAAGTGCGAATCGATCTTCATAACTGAACCACCCCCCAATGCCTTCCGACACCTAAAGCCTTTCTTTTAACTCATAACGAGATGTCCTCCTCCACCTCTTTATACGTGAGGTACTCCACTTCACAAATATCTTCAGCCGACAAATGTTGATCGGAGTGCGCAGAGATAGGTTCTCCTTCCTCCACCGACGGCCCTTCCAACCTCTCAAAAGATGACATCCGCTCGAACCCAAAGTTCCAATCATTCGAGGTTTCATTGCGAAACCCCTACCTACCTCGACAGTAAAGCTCTCACCCGACAAACATCCTTCAAAGAATCGCCCATTCCTCGGTAAGAATTCGATCCTCGTACTTACCCCGATCGCTATCGTGTCGTAACTCTACCGAACACCCACTCGAAATTCCTCGGATTCGCCATCCTCGAGCGGTCAGTAAAATGCCTTTACGTGAAAATCCCTCTTGAAGCCGACCAGCGAGCTCTTCTTGAAGATGAGGCGCTTTTGCCTCGACAACGAACCCGAGTTCGAGTTGTCAACGCAATCACCGTACCTTTCGCCTCTAGTCTTCGTCTCGATCGCCTGTCTGCCCACCCTTAACGATCTTGGTCTCGCAAAATAAATCCCATCTCGCTTGATGTTTACCTTGATCGATTTGGGCTTCGCCCCATCTATAAGTAAAGGCGAGCCCCCCCATATAATTGAACTTGTCTCTAGAGTCCTTCGGCCCACTATTAGGAAACTCTTTAAACAAGCCATCTTGGGCTCGTATCTCGGTGTAACATAAAAACAATTGGGCTTTGGGCGAAGACGGCCCATAAAACCCCGCCTCCACTCGAATGATCCAACACACTAAGGCCCACCTTGGCTTGAAATCCATGCTCTCCATTATCGACATCAACATCCACTACCGTTTTAAATTTTGAATTTGACGTCTTTGCCTTCCCACGTGCCATGCAGCCTCTACGCCCTCGTCCTTTTACGATGCCACACCAGGCTTTTTACGAGCGTGCGCTCCTCCTCCCTTAACGCTGCTTGACTTGGTCTTCTCCGGCACTTCTCCGCCACGACTCCCCTCCCCACACCGACTCCGGCCGTCAACTAGTATCTCCGCCCAGACAGGGATCTCGAAAGAGTTCTCACCCTTTTCTACAATGATCGACGCCGGGATCTTTGATCTAGCATGAACTAAGATTCTGGCCCACCTCAGCTCCCCCTTATTCTTCGTCTCAGAATCGACATCAATGAATCCTCCGCACAGATCTCCAATTGCTCGAAAGACCTTGCTTCCCCAAAGGTGAAAAGGTAAACCCACCACTCGAATCCACACCGAAGTGGGTCTTGATCCTCCTCGATAACTACAAGCAAACGGACTCCATCTCTCCAAAAAGAGGTATTGCGAATCAAAGAACCAAGGAGAATGAAACAGAATCCTTCCCGCTTCTTCCTTAGATGGAAAAATAAAGAAGAAAAGCTTCTCTGCCATGACTTTAACTTCAACGCCACCTGCCGTCTTCCACCTTTGATTCACCCACCTCTCAGAACTCGTCTAAGTGAGAAGGACCTGCCTGATCCCCCACCCTCCCCACCAAACATCTCTCCAAGAACGAGATAGCCCCTTTACAGGACTTGGGCTCCACCTTAATAGCTCCTCCATCTTTGAGCTCTGAATTCCTAACACAAGACACCAAATCTGGCCAAGGCTGAATCTCCGCTGCTTCCTTGTAAGACTTAGTTGATTGCTTGGGTATGACAGAAACGATACCTGCAAACCTACGAATCTTACCCACCACCCAGCTCCATCCAGAGCCTTCAGCTCCTTCAGGGATACAAATCGACTTCTGCCTCCCTGGACCCTTAACTGCGATTCTGAAAAATTTCCCCGATCTATTAGACTCACTTGCCAACAAAATAACCCTCGACTTCCCTTGCCTCTGTCTCCAAAAAGCACCATTAAACTGAGAAGCCTTCTCCAGATACTCGCAAACCAGATCAACTCATGGCTGAAGATCACTATCTCATGAAGTCTACCTCTGGATCTCTCCTGGAATCGATACAAATCTCCACTCTTCTCCTTCCATCTATGAATTTCAAACAGTTTCCTACCCGCATAGAAAAAAGTTCTATCCATCTATTAAATCAACTCAAATGGCCGTCTCATGTGAACCTTAATATGGCAAGTACACTAAATTCTTGCTATCAAGGGAGTATGTGGTAACAGTAAAGGGGTTGGAGTGTGTGTGTGTGTGTGTGTGTTTGAATGTTTGTATTAGCTGAAAATGTTCTTCCATGTAATCCTCCTCCAAATTTCTCCTTTTGCCGTCATCAATATACGTATTCCTTCATCATTACCCGATTATCAATTAACTTTGAGAGTTGAGTATTTGTCTCGTCAATTGTCAATGAATTACAGGATTACTTTAATAATATGTATACATTAATAAAAGGCCCAAACAATCGCCAAATCAGGTGACGCGTCATGTGTATACTAGGCGTATACTCTACCAAAAGAGCTAACTAAACAAAGAAAAGATATTCAAAAAATCTAAAAGAGTTAATAGGGGTGGGAGATGGGAATGCAGCATCAAAACACCAGAAAAACAGAATGCGGAGAAGGTATTTTTCAACTAATATATGGATCCTTCCTCATTGTCAAAAGCCCTGCTATTTCTCTCCCTCCAAGTTGTCCAACAAACACCCAAAGGAGCAGCCTCCCATATAAAGTTTTTCATGTTACGTTTGAAAAAAGACAAGTACTATAGAAGCTCATTAATTGAGCTCGACAGATCCCACAAAATGTTGAAGAGGCCTAGAATCAGGTTCCACAGTTCCTGTGCCACCGGATCAATAGAGCAGCATACGATTGACGCTTTCACCACTCCCCTTACACATGAAGCTGACATGGATTTTGTGGTGGATTTGAAGATTCCCACATGTCAGAATGGCTTCATTAGCTGCTTTCCACATAAAGAAAGCCACGCTATTAGGGGTTACAAATTTCCGAACTGATTTCCAAGGGAAAGAAATCCTTTCTGTATGAAGCAACCTATAATAGTAGGTTATACTGATAACTTGTTGCTCATAGAACCCAGCCAAGTCACTCTGTCCTCAAAATCCCCACTTGCTGAGCACTCTCAAAAAAAAAATTCATTTTCCAATTGTGAGAACTTCTGCGAAGCATAGGATTCCAAGACGCCCTATCGTTTACCAAAAGCATAACATCACTGACCAAGCATTCCTTATCCGTGGCAAGAAAAGATCGGGAAAAGACCTCCATAGCTCCATATGGCCACACCACTTATCTCCCAAAAATCTATTTGTAGACCCCCCTATCTCAAAAGAAATGTGCCTCTCAAACATGTTCCAACCTTTCCAAATGCCTTTCCACACCCCCACCGCAAAAGGAGAAGCAACAACACTAGGAAACCAGAAATGATCTCCTTCGTCGTACTTGCCCACCACCACTTTCCACTAAAAGTTGTTTCTAGTTGTGAGAAACCTCCATAACCACTTCCCCAACAAAGCTACGTTACAAATCTTGTGATTTTTAACTCCTAAACCACCCTCGTGCACACTAGCACGCACTTTGTCTCATTGAACTATAATAACTGAAGGTGGAGTAAAAGTTTAATATTACCAGATCAATTGTAAGCCTAACCACGAATTTGCATTTGCAACAGAATAAAATGGGTATGGTTGCTATCCAAAACTCTATTACGGTACTGGTATAATAGATATTCTAATTAATATTGTCATATCCTAGTACCTATTGGTGTTCTAAAAATCACTAGGTGCCTAGGCGGGGGCTAGAAATAAGACATAATATCCAGTTTTTAATATATTTTTTTAGTATAACCTAATTATTAAGCATTAATTTTTTAAATATACTAATAGTATATATCTCCTAATAATTTAAAAATAATGATAAATTTCAAAAGTAAAACCAAAAATTTAATACCATTATAAGGTTCAAAATATTACAAAAATAGTCGAAAGTTCAATTATCCGTGGGTGAGTTAACAAATTACAAATTTACAACAATAATTTAATAATTTGAAATTGATATTTATTATTATTATTTTTAGAAAAACACAAAATGGCATTATTTTGGGCCAAAATTTTTAAAAAACAATTATGAAAAAATAGCAGTTGGCCGCCTAGGGCGCCTAGACCGCCTAGCCGATTTTTTCGCGAATTTGCCGAATTTCTAGGTACCTAGCGCCTAGGCTGATTTTAGAACAATGGTACCTATACTACAATAACCCTTATTTCGTAGTATCATTGCTCCAAAGGTTTTGTACATGAAATTAAAAGCATGGGAAACCTATCTCACCGATTTTGGCCAATGAGAGCTCTCCAGCAAGAAAATAATTTCTTCAATCTGCTCTTTGTTCTTCCAAATGTTCTCGTCTATTTTATGGGGAGGCTGGCACTCTGCTTCATGCAATAACAAACTTACTCCTGGAATAATATCAAATTACAAATATAAGTTTCATTGTACAGTTGTACTCCCTCCGTCCAAAATTGAGTGTCCCTCTTTAGTTTTTGCAATATTAGGGAAGTTGACTTTAGGTCATTTTAGATGCATATACATGAATACCATTAGTGTTCACATTATAGTATTGTAAGTGCACAATGGAACATGATAGATAGCAAAGGTGAATTGAGCAGTTTTGTACAAAAAGGGACACTCATTTAACCAAAAAAAAATCAAAAAATGGACATTCAATTTGGACTAAGTATAAACTATTCATTCCACCAAGACTTTGTGCTATATGATAAGGTCCAATAGTTATATACTCAACGGTTTAGGGCATGAACTAAGGATTAAAAGAGAAGAAGAGGAAGGAGAGGAAGGAGAGGAAGAGAGAAGTCCATAACGAATTGAGGAGAGAAAGCTGGTATTATCAAGCGTCAGTGTAAAGAGGAGAGCAGTCTGCATTATTGAAGAAGATGAGGTCATCCACAAAGAAAAGGTTTGAATCAATGGTCAAAGAGTCAGAGACGAATAAGTTGTATCTAGAATAGCCTTCCTCCTGCTGCTTCTTCTCCAATCAGCAAGCATTATTATTACACTTAAAGCTATGATTATTCTCTTAAAAGTGATAGAATGGAGCCAGCCTCATTGAAAAATATGCATAGTGTCTATATTTTTGGATGCTTTGGGCTTATTTTTCAAGTCAATATTGCATTTCTCATAGCAAATTTAATTGTTCTGCTCCCCTTCCCTTCCATTGGCTTAATTGTGCAATTTTGGAGCATTTTGAATTGAAGTCAAAGTGTTGAACTTTATTGGTGAATTAAAGACAAACTTTATAGTGGAATTAAAGGCAAAAGGAGGAGTTGAAATTCCAGCACCGTTCACCGGGAGTATACAAATTAAGAACTAATTACTAGCTATACTATCCACAAACTCTACAAAAAGGTTTGCACCAAGAGCTATCGACTCATGGCACCAAAAGAGCAGTGCAGCTCCTTAATCTTCTCTATGCACCTCTCTATATTCTCAAAAATTCTATCATTCATTTCCTTCCATATACTCCAACATATCACCAACAGGGCAGTAACCTATAGAGAACTCCTCCTCTTGCGGTAATACAAATACCAACGAGCATCTCCTTAACTAATTAGGCATCACCCAAGCCACATGAAACAAGGGAAGAAGAAAAGGCATATGGAGGGATGTTTTACCAATTTATATCTTTTTTTCCCCTCCTTAGAGATAGAATTTTACCTTCCTTTCTCTCCTCAAAATAGCTAGACATAGATAAACATTTTGAAGTAGTTTTGTTTTTGATAAATTCATGTTTGAAGACTCTAGTTCGTGAATTCACCATTCAAAAGTATTTTAGATAACAAGTTCTTCTTCTTCCCTTCACTTTACTTTTAGTTTGCTTTCCATGGTGATTCTTAAGATATTTATGTGTGAGTAGTTTTCTAATTCTAGGATTAGGTGTAGCCCGTAATAAATTTATGAATAAAGTTTCTATCTTTTCATTTATTATATGAATGTCACCCGTTTTGATTCGATTTTAGCTTTGTTAATAATTGTATGATATTTTGGTAGTGAAGGACCGAAAGGTGAAACTTCTACGTTTATGCAATAATCTTAGTTACTAAAGTGAAGGACCGAAAGGTGAAGCGTATGTAACGGAACCCTAAAATCGAACTAGAAATTCATGAGAACGACAGTTAATTGAATTTCTAGAGGCTAATTGAATTGTAGAACATAATGGGTTTAGTTTAATTCATTGAGCGAGACATCGGATTTGAATTAATCTAAGCACGGTTGAGAGTAGTTAGAAAGAATGCAATTAGCTATATTTATGCAATTCGCCTTCAAAACTTGACATTCCTTGTAAACGGGAAGATTGTTACGGAGTTTATAAATTCACCGTCACGGTGAACCGAAATCCTAGAAGCTTTTTAATTATTGTTTTTAATCGAAAATCCAATTTTGTGTTTTAATTTAGCTAATTTAGTCTTGATAATTTAATTTATTTATCACAACTAAAATCTTGAAATCAATTCGTTTAGATAATCTAAATTGTGAGTTTTCGGTACTTGATTCAAAGTCTCTGTGGGATCAACATCCTAAATACTACACGAATAGTCATGCGCTTGCGGTAGGATTTAGTGACCAATTGAAAATCACACAACACTCATTTTCTGCTGAAAGTTAACTATCCGCTTAGAATTCTTTAATTGAACCATTTCTACTTAAGCCGCAAGGTCATCTCTGCAAACAAAACCTCCAAGAGTAGGCACATACCTAGTCTGTACATACACTAAATTCACAAAACCAACAGATTTATTTTTATTTTTTTGATATATAAGTTTGGCCCCTTGGTATGAACATTGGAGACAGAGAATTATGCTCCTCAATTTTTTTTTTGATAAAGGTAAATTGTATTAATAACCAAGCATCATAAAGGATGATGCGTCCATATAAACGGGAAGTATACACTATATATAAATATACAGACTCTAACCCATGTGAAACGACCTTGGGCGGATGTGTGGAAGTGGAAATGTTGAGTATATCTACACAAATCCATTCCAAAATTGCTAGAAAGTTCATGGATCCAACGTATGGGCAGCAATGACAACTGCCCACTTTGTTAAACGTCGCAGCAATGGGTAAGGTTCGAATTGTCATAATAGTAACCAGATTCAACCAAACTGCTGCTCATTTCTGCTGACAGTCCTCGTAAGTCGTGACTCTCCAGCCACTCTGCCAAAAAGGTTTTGTCTGCTTTCACTTATTTTAGAAATTATTGTCATCTCACAGTGTAAGGCCTAACCCCAACTTCGAATGTGTGTAAGGTTGTGTGTGAATGTGTGTTCCTCTAAGGTCCCCATGAGCTCAACATCTCACCACTTAGAGACTCGCATCATCACCGACATTGAATTATTGATCACGTGCAAAAGGTCATTTCCATTCTCGTGAAAGAGTGATTCATGTATGCATTAGGTGAGATTTCAACATGGCTATCTTTTATGTGGAAACAACTTTGGGCAAAAGCATGATATACATATTTTGGCTAAAAATGTTTTAAATAAGTCGTTTAATTGATATCAGTCTCGGGAGGGTCTAGTTACGCAAGGTTTTTGGTTGTGCGGAGATCAAACAGTAGTAGACAATAAAATATGACAACAAACAGAACTGGATGGGAATAAAAAATGGCAAAATTGTAGAGTAGAAGCTGTTCACCTACCTTCGGGGAGGGGAGAGCCAAAATTGTGGTGGTGGAGATCGGATGAAAAGGAGCGAAGCTGATCGGAGAGGCGAGAAACGTCATCGGAGAGGGGAGGAAACGAGTATCGGTCGTAGTAAGAAGCGAGAAATGTCCTGGTTATGGGGACCAACCCCTCCGTGGAAGCAGCAGCAGCCATCCAATTCAATTCAAACGCTGAAATTGGTTGTGTAATCAATCGATCGATCTGCCTATCCCTGCTTTAGTCGGAGGTAGTGGTACATTTGTACTATTGTTTCAGGAAAATGAATGTTCGATTTCCTTCTCAGTCTCAGGCCAAGTACTGATGAGTCATCGTCCGTAAGAGTAACCGAGTAAGAGCGGTTGCATCCAGAATTTACTCGGACTCGGATTCTCTCTTCAGTTCCTCGTCTCACCATTTTAACCCTTTATAGGGGCCCGAAGATCTAGACATGTTTTTTTTGTGGCGACCCCTTCGTGAAAGCTTTCGATAGTGTAGGCGCATGCCGGATGTATAAAATTATTATAAATCTTCTTAGCTGGCCACACCCATATATATTAATCGCTCTGTTCCAACAGTCTCAATCCAATTCTAACGGTTTTGGTTTAGTATAGGTTCGGTTTAAGCAATTAACAATATTATTCGGTTAGAAACTTAACGCTTTCAGTTCAAACATGCGATTTTCAGTCAATGATTAAACTTATAAGTTTTTTCCCAATTACGCGGCTTGTATGTTTTTTTAGCGTATTATACACATTCTGTATATTATATTAACTATATTAAAGTTGTTAATCGGTCCAATCCTAATGATTTTCGGTATTATACACGCCTCGTATACAACTAACTATGCTAAACCGTATGAAAGTCGGTTTTCGATTTAACCCTACCAATTTTCAATCCAGCCCTAACGACTTCGGTCCCTAAACGGCCCGTCTTAAACGTTCTATCTAGAATTTCAATCATAATGGCTTCGGTTTGAACCTGCGTTTTTCGACCCATTAACATCTCATGCCACATGCATAGATGTTAATCGGTCCAACACTAACGATTCCGGTCCAACATAGGTTCAGTTTAGATGGTTAGTGATATTGTCCGGTCAGAAACCTAACGGCTTCAGTCTGACCCCTGACGGTTTCGATTCAAACCTACGGTTTTCAGCCAATGATTAAATTTGTACGTTTTTTTCTCAATTACGAAGCTTGTACGTTTTTTTCTAGCGTATTATACACGTCATGTATATTATAATAACTATATTAAAGTTGTTAATCGGTTCAACTCTAACGGTTTTTGGTATTATGCTCGTCTCGTATATTACTAACTATACTAAATCGTATGAAAGTAGACTTTCAGTTCAACCCTAACGGTTTCGGTCCCTAAACGGTTCGGCTTAAACAATTCATCTATAATTTCAACTCTAACGGCTTCGGTCTAGCTAGTCAAAAATCTAACGATTTCGGTTTGAACCTACGATTTTCAACCCTATTAATATCTCTACATCACTTACACATTTTTTTCTTTTTATTCCATTTAAGAATATATTTTCTCATTCATAATCTTTTTACATATCTTCTTAGCTAGGTCTCATTGTCACCTCATTAACTTTACACTTCAATCATATTTTCATACTTCTCAACAAATAAATTTATTTAACTTTATTTAATATATTTTTTATTTAAATATTGCGTATAAATAAATTAATTTATAAATTAAGACATAAATTAATTTATAAATAATAAATTACTCATAAATTATATAATTTATAATTTAATTAATAAATTATATAGTTTATAATTTTATTAATAAATTATATAATTTATAATTTTATTAATAAATTATATATAAAACACATATTATACATAACTCATAAAATTACATAAATAAAAAATTACATAAAACATTAAAATTGAAATTAATACTCAAAATCAAACGCTGGGACCCACCCCCACGCTCTTTTTACGCGCGTATGGTGCACGCGCCATGTGTGGGCAAGCGGTGCATCACATCGTCCTTATGCTGCCAATTATTATCTTCTTCATAGGAAGAGCACCCTAAGAAGATACAATGGGGATGTTCTAAGGACAATCGTATGAGTTAAGGGTGAAAATAATTAAGTGAAATTAATTAAAATCATTTTGAATTGTAGTAACGGTGAAGATAGGGTTCCAGAATCTGCCCAGCCAAAAATGTAATTTAAGGATATTTTTTTGTATTTATCAATGTGAAAATGTTTGATATACCTAATGGGTTTAGGGACGTGTCTTTATCAAATTTTTTGCGACCCTCACACGACCCATCTCTCTCAACCTATCTCTCTAAATACTAATCTAATTGACCCATTTGTCTCAACCTATCTCTCTGAATACTTATCTAATTGGAAGTGCTTCTGGAGGCAATATGTGTTAAACGATACCCTTCATTACTATCTCCATCGTCATTTACCAAATGTTGAATTAACATCTCCATCATCACTTACCAATTGTTGAATTACCATCTCCATCGTCATTTTCCAATTGTTGAATTACCATATCCATCGTCATTTACCAATTGTTGAAGAAGCTTCAGAAGGAATGGAACCCAGATATGTTACTATCCACAACAATCAAATGGTAGAACCTGATTACAAGACCCACAAAATCCATATCTGTAGGTTTCAAGATTTTGCTGCCAAGCAGGTTGACTCCAACCATGGCTGCTTCTAGTCCGCCAAGTTTTGACCGATCAATAGTAGCAGACCTTTCGACAGATCAACAAATTGATAGACTGGATATGTGATTTTTCCGCACAAATCATACTGGCAAGAACCTTTTGTCACCCACAAATACGATTGTGTACGAGAACTCGATAAGGATGATGCAAGTAATGTGGTGGGTCAATTTGAAGGCTGTGAGACCAGATTTACCCACCAATTTAAAGGGTTCTCCTTCGAGTCCTATCTTATCCCTTTCAAAGTCTCCAACTTCTACCATCGACAATTTGTCGAGCCGATGATGAACAATAATAATAGGGAAGTAAAAAAATAAAACAAAATGAAGAACAATAGAAGGATTAGAGTCCACTGTTGTACCTTTATTAATAACTTTTTCAAACCTACCAAACTTAAAATTAACCTAACTCTCAAAAAACTAACTTATATAACTTTTTTTTTTGGAATAAATTGTCTATAACACCCTTTTGTGCTAAAAAAAATTAACTTATATGGCTATAGCTATTTTGTGAAATGTCTATAGTATCCCCAAATCCAACAACGAAGAATATGAATGTATTCTTCACGTCGTATTCCATTTCGTTCTTCGTTTTTCGATCTTTCTGGCTTCTTCATCTCTTTCTTCTTTGCAAGCCACTCAGCCTCTCTTTGCGATTCTTCTTCCTCTCTACTGCAAACGTATTGCTTTCTCTCTTGAATTCATTCCATCATTTTCACCGATCGATCGGCAAATAAATCATTCGGTTAGTAGTTTTACTCTACTGTGTATGTCTCTTGGTAAACGTATTATTTCATTTTTCTATTAAATGCAATGCAACAAATTTGTTAAATACAATGCAGCCAATTTGCTATATTTATGAAAGTTCAATTATTGGAAATATTTGATGAAATGCATTGCATAAAACAAAGAAAGTTTGGGTAAACATGTTCGGTTACATCCACCGAACTACTCTGAGACTATTCGATTGAGGTAACCGAATATTCTTATGTTATCAACATTTGACTATTTTACTAGATCTCTAGTAGTTTTACTAGACCTTATATTATATTAAGCAACCTTGACATGTAATGGCTCAACCTTGACTATTTTTGAGCAACCTTACATATTCTTGATCAACCTTTGACACTTTTAATATACATTTAATAGTTTTACTACGTTATTTTAACCATTTGACATTGGGCTTTGCTGAAATCAGTTTAAGCAATTTGTAAAAAAAAAATCAAAAACCATTCATGCAGTTGTACCTCAGCGACATCAGAGAAGAGGAACTCTTCGTTGAAGGAAATGGGCGTTGATGTAGAGAGATAGAAATGGTTCGAGAGAGAAGAGGGACGTGTGTTTTGAGGCTAGAGTTATTGCTGGGTAGTTTTTGAATAACAATTTTATTTAGAAATTTGTGGGCTTCGAGGTCATCTTCGAGCTTCTGTGCGACGCTATAGATGCTGTCAAGGCTTATATTTCACAGAAGAGGCATTTTGTCCTGCTCATCAACACCCTTCTACGCAACAACTGATCATTCATCAACAACATGGTGAACTTTTAGATCAAGAAGGTGACGAAGGTCGTCCAATTCACCAGCACCTTCATCACCTTAACCCACAAGATGAGGAATGAGAAGCTTACACAACAAGGGCTTCCTCCTCAACTTCTAGTGCATGCCCTCAATCCTCCACCTCTAGTGGTTCTGAAGATTAATCCAGAAACCACCGTGGATGCCTTCATTGCTAAGCAGCTTGATCGAAAGCTGAAGAAGGATGTTGCCAAAGAAGGCTGCTTTAGCAAGTCTACAGGGGACACTTCTGCTGTTCCTCCTCCTCCCTCCAAGAAATCCAAAAGATAACACTCTGCTGTTGAGGAGGAACCTGCTACCAAGAAAAAGAAGAAGTCTTCTACAAGCATTGCTGCTGCCGCCCATGTTCCTCCTATATCCACCTCTACTGCTACTCCCAAGAAAAAGAAGCGTTCTGCTTCGACTGCTCCTTTTCCTACTCCCGTGCCGGAAGAGACTCAAGTTGACCCAGAACCTGCTCCCCTTCGCCCTCGCAAACATAAGTCCAAACCTGCTCAACCCTTTGAACCCTTCATTCCCTTTGATGCCCCTTCCAATTCTCCTGTTTCTTCCACTTTTCCACCCCTTGATTCTTCTCCAACTCCCTCTTCAACAAACCCTACTGTTGGTAGAGAGGAGCCATCCGAACCCTCTTCTCCCATTCCTTCAACAACCTCTGCTGTTGTTGAGGAGGAGCCTTCTTCACCCCTCCTAAGAAGAAGAAACGCAGACTTCACAAGAAGTATGTGGCTGCTAACCCTCCCTCTCCTCCTTCATCCTCTTCTGAACCCATCCCTTTTCCACCTTTTCCACCTTTTCCTTCTTCCTCACTCGATCGCCCCCCTTGCACTAGTTTCTTCATCCTCTTCTTCCTCATTCCACATTCCAGAATCCTTCTCCTACCCATCTCTCACATCTCTTCTCTGCTTTATCAAACCACCTTTCTACCAGAACTTTACCCACATATCACGCACTTACCTCAAACCTATCTCTATTTCCCGCGACCTTTACCAAATTCTCTTCCCATCCATCTCTTCTGCCACTCATCGGTTCATCTTTGAACTCAACTTCCTCACCGACCTTCTCGACCCTTCTCCTCCCAACTTTATCCTTCTTCCCGAATCCATATACCCTCAATCCTTCCTTGAACCTTGTTCTCCCCCTTGTTCTCCCTCTGCGAGTGATTACTGACATGAAGCTTAACCCTAAACCCTACACTCTTCCTCCACAACCAAACCCTACTGGCCCCTCATCTCCAAACCCTTCTAACATCTCTTCTCCACACACTTATTACCCCTTCTCATCCAACCCTACTGGTCTTTCTGTTTCAACCCCTTCTAACCCTGTTAAGGACTTCATCCACATCAACCTCAACCCCAACTTCATCCCATCCAACTCTGCAGACCCTGCTCTCCTTGACCTCCTTCAAGCCAATCAAGCCCAGCTTGAACGTCTCATCGGCACAGTCTCTACCATGGCCCAGCAGATCGAAGTCCTGAACTATGGATTAAACGCCACCCATGCCACAATTTTTTATCTTGGCATGATCGTCGAGCAGCTTTTCAACGACACTGCTCAGGCCTTTACATCCCACTGATTCCTTGTCCAAGATCAGCAGGAATCTTTGATCATCATGCTCCACTTACAGCAAGTTAGCATCTGCTAACTCTTCGATGAGCTGAGGACTTCTGTGGCCCGAGCCGTTATTGCCAATTGTGTCGAAGGCAACTTCACTGTTGTTCGACATGTTGAGCGTGCAAACCAGAAAGCTGTTGATGCCGATCATAGAAGGGTTGCTGCTGATAGACGTATTTTATACGTCTTTATCAGGCACTTTTATGACTTAGAAATAGCAATTCCACGAGGCTTTTGGTTACTACTTTGTGTTTTTGAGCTATATTGTGAGTTTCAGGGTTTTAGGGAAATTATGGGATTTATAAAGCTTTTAATGAAGATTTCGAGGAAGGGTGCAAAATGCAATAATTAAAAAAGAAGTTAGAGAAGAATTCTGGACATCTTGCGGCTACATTCCTCCAAGACCTTGCGGACGCAAGGTATTCACACCTTACGGCCGGAAGGTACCTAAAAACCGCCTTTACGAGTGTTTCACTTGGATTGAACCTCCTCCTTCCCCTAAAACACCTTGATATATATAGAAGACGGTAGCCAAAGCAAAAGGACGTCCATAAATAATTAGTAGACAGTTCTAACACCATTTTTAGTTTGTAATACATAGTTTAGTAGTTGTAATTATAGTTTTGAAGATCGATTCATGTATTCCTTCATCCTGCTGTTGGTTCATCTTCGAGGATGAACTAACCGTCGATTAATCTAGGAATTGGGAGGTAACTTGTATCGAATCTATTGTTTAATATATTTTTATTCATTCAATTCTTGTTGATCATGATGTTTATCAACCTCTTTACTGTCTCGCTTTGACCAAATGAATGAAATCACAAGTAGTAAAGACCTAGAGGTGCATATAGCTGCACGACCAAATGCATATTTCGTACACTGGCTCACCATCGTGATAAATTGACATTATCGATGCACAAGAGTGATAAGTTAGGGTCATGTTCATATATATGTTCCTAGATGACATATAGGAAATTCTTATGTTCTTGTTATTATGATATAGATTGGATGAATTATTTAGGATGGAGACTGAATTATAATTTGACAATCTATATCTATCTTTTGTGAACGAACCCAAGTTATTGATTGATACTTTATTTAAAGATCAATAGAGTATATGCAAGTGAATCCCCAAGTTATTGATTGATACTTTATTTAAAGAACAATAGAGTATATGCAAGTGAATCCCCAAGTTATTGATTGATACTTTATTTAAAGAGCAATAGAGTATATGCAAGTGAATCCCCAATCCTAGATTTCCTTCTTCCATAAGATCTTTATAAATTGTGATTGATGTGATGCGCGCGAACGCAATACGGACAAGATTACCTGGTCATATCAAGTAATAAAGTTCGAAGTACGAGTCGATCCCACGAGGATAGAGCTAGAAATAAATCATAAGTACTAAAATTGGGCACATATAATTTTATCTAAGCTAACGGAAATTAGATTTAAAATAAAAATAAACTAAACAAACTAAATGCAAGAAAGTAAACTAAATTAACGCGACAATGAAACGGCGGCAACATCAAATCAAGGTTAAAAAGGTAGGATTGTGATATTTCTAGTATAGCCAATGTTTAATTTAACTCTCTATATTTTTCTTGACTCAAATTTTTGGTAGTCGGGTGCACACTAATATTTTCTACGGGCTTTCGCTACGTATAGAAAATCTAACTATCACTTATCCTTGCTACGGGCTCATATCATCGCAACACATAACCTAGGGGAGAAAATAGTCGTGTGGTAGATCAAGCACCCAATGACTATCTACGGCCTTCGACAATCGGTGTGCCTTAGAGACGTAAACAATTATCACGATTTTCGAAATAATAGGAAGAGTTTTCGCTTCGTATCCTATCATTCTAGGGTTCATTTAATGATTCATGACTTCATTAAAAGCATTAAGCACACAATGATAATAACAAAAAATATATGAGTAATACATCAAATAGAAAGAAATTAAATTAAAACATCACATTCAACATAGATAATAATCACAATCCAAAAATATATTTAGCTCATCATCAAGGTATCAAGATAAATGTAAAGTTTCTCCAAAAATTACAACATTAAAATAAATAAATATGTGGAAGAATTAAACCAATTAATGTTGCAAATCTTGGTTGAGTTCACTTAATCTTGCTCCCTTGACCCTTGATTTGATGCTCCAAGCCTTCAAAATGGATGCATTTTTGAATTAGGTGGAAAGGTGGAAGAATGGAATTAATGGAAGTTGAGTTTTAGGGCTGCTGCCCTAAAACCTGAAGGCTGGTTCCTTCTCTAATGTCGGATGGAAGAAAGAAAATGAAGGCAGCCAATGGACTCCACAAACAGGGGCAAAATGGGAAGAGCAAAGGAATTTGGGGGTAGAAAAAAGAGAGAAAATAGAGAAATGGGGGCAAAAATGGGAAAGAAGGAGAGATGGGTCGCGGCTGGGCAAGGGCTGAACCAGGCAGAAGGCACGCGGGTTGCCCAGGAGTGAACGGGCTGGTGATGTGAGAGGTAGTGGGCTGGAAAGGTGGGCCGGACAGGGACGCGGGTGACCCGGATCCAAGGCTGGAGCACGCGGGTCGCTGCTGGTGGAGGCGGGTGACGTGGCGCGCTGTGAGGCCGACAACGCATTAATGAAGACTTTCATTAATGCCGCCGCCCTCCCTTGATGTTTTAATTGTTTCTCCGGTGCCCCTGGAATCTTTAATGTTGCTTCCGAAGGTCCTCCCCTTCCCAGGCCTTGCAAATCAGTCCTCAATTAGCTTGGTTACTCCCCGTTAGGCTGCTGCCCTTTGAAATACTTGACGAAACTTAACGACAAGTGTCCAAACTTAACATTGGAGACCGAAATGTCCTCGATTTGCATATATTGAGTCATAGAAACTCAAATTTCTCTGAGATACCTACATGAAGCATAAAAATACATAAAAATAGGCTCTCAAATGCCATAAATTATCAACCAAAGCTCAAAATAACCAATAAAATTCGGGAAAATTAATGAAAATAATAGAAAATAATAAGCTTATCATGTTTCTTAGTTTATTAATTAGATTTCCTGTTTTAGTTGAGTAAAATTAGATTAAATAAAACAAAATAAAAACCCCCTAGTTGAATTGCTACCGATATACTTGCTACTTGAATTCTTCTTGTCTCTATGGTTCGACCCTTGCTTTCCAAACTATTATGCAATAGTCTTGTGCACTTGCAAGGTATTAAAATAAGACATGATCAAGTTTTTGGTGCCGTTGCCGGAGGACAAGCTAGTTTGCTTAGCTAGTTTTTTGGTAGCGTTTTTAAATTCAGTTCTAATAAAAAGAAAAATACAAAAAGATTTTTATTTCTAGTTTTAATTTTTAATTGTTTTTATTTGCTTTTAATTTTAGTATTTTATGCACGGTCGTAGATCTTTAAATCCCAAGCTGGCAGATTTAAATCAAAATATAAATAATCTTGGTAAGAATCAGGAAGACTCTGATAATTTGGAAAATCAACCTGTTAATTAAGAAATGTTGATTCGAGAGGATCCTCTTGTTGATCCTCCAATGGATAATATCAATAATCAAAATCCTGAAAATCAAGTTCCTCCAGTAAATATAAATCAAAGAAGAGAGGAACCCGCTGATAGAAATATGGAAGTGATAATCAATCAAAGAACTATAAATGATTATGGTCGACCTATGTTGAATGCAACACCATCATGTTTAGTTTTACCTGAAGTGGTAAGAAACTTTGAACTTAAAGGTCATTTTTATAACCTGTTGCCTTCATTTCATGGATTGCCATCTGAAGATCTAGTAACTTTTGTTAAAGAATATAGTTTTATGACTGATAATTTTTCGTTAGAAGGCCTGACAGAGGATCAGATAAAAATGAGATACTTTCAATGTGCATTAAAAGATGTATCGAGATGATGGTTTATGAATCTAATACCTCGAAGTGTGTACTCATGGGCTCAATTATATAATTTGTTTATGGGCAAATTCTATCAACATGCTTCTCTTTCGGATTATAAGAAGCAAATTATGGCTTTTCAAATAGAACCGGGAGACACATTCCATGAAGCATGGGATATATTTAAAAATTTACTTATTTTGTGTCCCCATCATAATCTATCTCAAGATGTGTTAGTAACTCAGTTTTATCATGCTCTTTCGTCTGCTTTGCAAACTATGGTTGATAGTGTAGCCGGTGGTTCTATTAATAGAATGACACCTGCTGAGTTAGAAAATTTGTTTGAGATGTTTAGTACGAATTCCCAACAGAAAAGTATAAGAGGTACAAGTAGAAGTTTGTTTCAAGTTCAAGATAAATTAGACACTCAGGCATAAATAGAACAATTGAAGGCACAAGTAGAAGTTTTATATCAAAATAGAACACAAATTCAAGAAGCATGTACTATTTGTGGATTAAATTCTCATGCTACTAACTCGTGTCCATCTAGTGCTTTGTACTCTGAACAGACTAATGCAATGAATATGTATCATCAAAGACAAAGGAATGATCCCTTTTCCAACACATACAATCCAGGTTGGAGGAATCACCCTAACTTTTCATGGGGAGGAAATAAGCTCTTACAGCCTCAACAATTTCCTAAGTAAGGACAATTACATATTGAAGAAGCTCCAAAATTAGAAGGATTAAATAGTGGACAAATTGCTCTTAATAAATATTTATTGGAAACCGTAGACAATTTGCAGAAAGAACTTGCAAAATTTCAAGGAAGAGAATAAGAGAAGTTCCATAGTCAAACAGAACAAGTAAAATCTATCACTACTCTTAGAAGTGGTAGAATCATTGGAGAAAAGGTAAGTAATCCTACTCAATCTACAAATATTTCTGATAATGTAGAAAAATCTGGTACAGAAGTTTTTGAAAAAGATAAAGGTGAAGATATCCAAGTAAAAGACAATCAAGATAAAGAAAAAGTCACACAAGAAAAAGAGCAAGAGGCAAAACCTCTTGAGGAACCATATGTTTCTTCTCCACCCTATATTCCTCCAATACCATTCCTTGGTAGATTAATGAAAAACAAGATTGATAAGCAATTTACAAAAAATTTATAATATGTTATCCAAAGTGAATATTAATCTCCCTTTGCTCAATGTCATTAAAAATATTTCGTCCTATGCCAAGTTTTTCAAAGATCTCAATTCTAGGAAGCACAAATTCGAAAAGAATGAGAAAATAATTATTTCTGAAAACATTAGTGTAGTATTACAACCTGAACTCCCCCCTAAATTAAAAAAATCCAGGTAGTTTTAATATCCAAGTTTCCTTGGGTAGTTCGAAAAAGATGAAAGCAATTATGGATTTATGAGCGAGTATTAATTTAATGTCTTTCGATGTTTATAAACAATTAGGATTGGGTGAATTGAAACCCACTACTATGTCTTTGCAATTAGCCGACCGTTAGGTCAAACATCCTTTGGGAATTGTAGAGGACATTTTAGTGCAAGTAGATAAGTTAATCATCTCAGTTGACTTTGTGGTTCTAGAGATGGAAAGAAAGATATGCACTAATAATAAAGTTCCTATTTTGTTAGGAAGACATTTTATGGTCACAGCCAACACCATGATAAATGTAAAGAATGGTAAGCTATTGATCGTGTCTTATTTTAAATTTATTTCCTTGCAAGTGGACAAGACTATTGTAGAATAACTTGGGAAGCAAGGGTCGAACCACAGATATTTGGATTTGATTATAATAAATTTAACTAATCTATTAAAATAAAGCAATTAACAACTAATAGAGTTTTTGGTGTTTTATAAATTAAATTAACTAGAAAGCAATAAAATAACCTAACTAACAAAGCATATAAATATGAGATAAATCAAAGATTTGTAAATCGCCTAGGAATTAGGATTCACTTGTATCTACTCTATTGTTCATTTAAATAAAGTATCATTCAATACCTTGGGTTCGTTCACGAAAGATAGATATATCCTGTCAAATTACCGTTCAATCTCCATCTCCAAATAATTCATCCATTCTATATCCTAGGCACAAGAACATATGGATCCTAACTGTCACTTAGGTCATATATATGAACCTGACCCTAACTTATCACTCCCGTGCATCGATAGGTTCAATTTATTATGATGGCGAGCCAGTGTACGACATATGCATATTTATCATGCAGTTATCCGCACCTCTAAGCCTTTATTATTCACGATTACATTTATTTGTTCAAAGTGAGATAATAGAGGGATTGATAATCACCACAATCAATAAGAATTAAATGAATAAGAATTAATATAAAACAATAGATTCGATACTAGTTACCTCCAATTCCTAGATTATGGAGTTAGTTCTCCATAGTTGAAAGTACAAAACCTTGAACCGTTCTTGGAGAATCTTTCTTCATAGACAAAGAAAAATAATACAGAACTTCTCTCCTCTCTTTTTCTAACCAAAAGGATCTATTTATACCTAATTAATCATACAACAAGGAGGAAAATGAGATACAATATAATTACAACACTAAAAAGAATTAAAATAGGACTTGCACGTTTCCTAATGCAATTAAAACACAAAGTGGGCGGCTGAATTTTTGATGATAAAATCTGATTTTCAGGTTTTTCACTTCAAGTTTCCAGCTTTTGCAGTTTGGTCCCTGAAGTTCTTCAATTCAGCATTGTTCCAAAAGTTCCTGAAACTATAAAATAACACTAAAACATATATTAGACAACAAAAACCTCGAGAAATAGCATAATTTAAGCTAGAATAATACCCAATAACTGCGTATAAAATACAGTCATCAAATGCCCCAAACTTAAACTTTTGCTCGTCCTCGAGTAAAATAAAAAAACTAAACTAAACTAAATTAAAACAATTAAAATATGTATATATTTTTTCACAAGTCATAGCATCGGCATGGTACCACATAATGCCTCAAGGAATGATAAATAACAACACATAGCCACAAGTCTAGGCTTTCACTCAATCATCATCAATATCACCTGTACATCTATGTGTGCGTATGCGTGTTAACCATTAATTGACTATCTCAAAACTTAGAAAGTTTTATCAAGCTAAGCACAACATTCATTCCTAAAATATTTAAAATAAAAACGTGTGCATCACAAAACATATACATACCATCAATACCCGGTTAACAACACGAAGAGAGATCGTGTTAGAATTCGAGTGCTTATACATCCATCCCATGCACTAACTAAGTATGAAATACAATGCTCTCAAGTCCCAATTACTTATAATAATTGAGATTATGCAAATAGTGTGAGCTATATGAAGATGTGTATATAATTCAAAACACTGGTCAAATCAACTATGCTTCCAAACCATGTCAACTAACACAAACAAATGTGGCAACTAGATCAATAGGACTTTACTAAGCTTGTAATGTAAGGCCAAGGTGAGGGGTAACAAAAAAGGGATAAGAAATTACAAATTGAAAGAGTAAGATTATTTCCCTTTTTCCCATACAATGCACTCACTTTCCTTCAACAACCCCCAAACTTGAACTTTTTGGGTTGAAGAAGGTATGATCATCACAAAGATTTTCTTCCCAATGATCCTTTTCTTTGCTTTCTTTGTTTTTTTTTTCTATTTTTTTCTTTTGAAGGGCATGTGCAATTTTGATTTTCGCACCCTTTTCGTTCTTTTTTTTCATATATATATATTTTTTCTTTTCCAATACAAAAACTTATTGGGGCTATTTTTGGAATACATCAACCAACATGTAGACAACATTCCCAACCCAATCCTACTCTCTTAGAGGGTAAGCAAAAGTATATAGGCTAAAGGGTTAAGTTAATGTGGGTAATAGAAACGATGTCGAATGTGGGTCGATGTGTGCTTAGCACACGCTATCTATTATATAATACAGCTCAGTCTCATAAAGAACGGCTGAGATCGATTATTTATACTTATATCAAACGCTAAAATTGATTATTTTACTTTATATCAAACGGCTGTGATCGATTATTTTACTTTTATATCAAACGGCTGAGATCGATTCCACAACTCTCTCTCTGCGTCCCCCTCTCCTGTAAGACTCCAACTCACAACTCTTCTCCCTCTCCCTATACTACTCCAACTCCACTTTCCCGTCTTCCAATTACAATGGGTTTCTCCACCTTTTATTCAAGCTTCCCTCCATCCGGCCCACTGCCCTCCCCTCACAAACCGACCTTCGTCCCCGCCGCAAAGGAAATTGCCTTCACGCAAAGGAAACCCACCTTCAGGTTTTCCGCTGCCACCATTGCCCGTTCCAGCACTCCCTCTTTCTTTCAGTCCAGGTACGATCTCTCTCTGCAACCCTTTTTCTTCTCCCTTTTTCTTTTATTTTCTTGGTTGATTTGCTTCCCATGATCTGGGTTTTTGTCTGAAATATGACCGACTGAAATTGGTGTTTGAATTGGTGTTGAATTACTGTACATATTATCTGTCAATATGACCCAAGTCAGTGTTTCTTCCTCGATTATCTGTTTTCTCTGTTTCTGATGTCTCTTTTATTGATTTCGTTGCATTCAGATAATATTTTTTATTAATTGATTTCGTTTCTGATATTTTTTATCAGAAACATCAGATAATATGTTTCTGATGTTTCTGTTTTCTCCGTTTCTTCTCCCTTTTATTTTTTATTGATTTCATTGCATTCAGAGATTATA
This sequence comes from Codonopsis lanceolata, assembly GCA_013146195.2. Taxonomy (NCBI): domain Eukaryota; kingdom Viridiplantae; phylum Streptophyta; class Magnoliopsida; order Asterales; family Campanulaceae; genus Codonopsis; species Codonopsis lanceolata. Next base: position 89,801,272 of record CM028381.1, read on the forward strand.
GAGTTTGCCTGGTTTGCTTTTTATATTGCAATGTTTTGGTTTAATTGTAGTTTGTTTTATAGGTAAGTTCGCCTCACATTCGATCTCAATGAAATGTTCTGATCAAGATTCTTTCATTGTTTGGTTCTTTATTAAAATATTTTGATTTTTTGGGAATGTACATATTTTTCTCTTACTTTGCGTTCCTTAGTATCTATGGAGTATTTCTTAACGCACCAATCATCCTTCTACGACGTTGCCATTAATGTGGAAATTGTCCATTTATTCTTGATAGCTTAAAGTTTGAGATAATGTTAGTTGTACCAAGCGATGCTGTTGGTGGGGATAGTATTTGGCAGCTAATTTGGTTGAATGTTAAAAAAAACTGTGTTAATGTTTGGCAGGATGCCAAGCTTGGGGTTAATACCAGAAAATAAGATATGGGGTACCCACATAGGTAGTCAATGTTTGGCAGGATGCCAAGCTTGAAACTGGGTTCCCTTTATCTATATCTTACTCAACTTCATAAGGTATAAGCACCTAACCTGATGCAATCTTGAAGCTCCAGGATTTCTGTGTGGGATAGATTATATATTTCATTTTGTGCATTCTGTTAAACCGTATGCCTTAGAAAAGTCTTGGTGATTTCATGTTAATTTGAGGTATGTTTTGAGAATAGGGATAGTGAGTCTCTGACATGGAAAACTGGTTGTGACTGAATAGAGAGGAGTTATCTGGGATGGGAGAAACTCGAGTGACTAATGCTAGCATGTAGAACATGGAGGGGAAGAGTGTCAGACAGGACGATGGAGCTTCCTCTTAACTATCCATTTTTTGGAGGAAAGAATATGGAGTTCAGGGGCAAGAGGAATATGGTGTCCACCATGTACTTTCCTCCCAAAATGGATGGAAAAGAGAAAGGAAACCCGTGCAACCATTATAATTTGTTGAAATTGATTATATCATCCGTAGTAGGAATGATTATGATACTGATTACATTGGTATCTTCCTAAAACCCGAAAATAGTCGTAAAGACTGATTTTTTAAGTCCAAAAACTGAAGTATGTCTTCAGCTCATTGTGTGAAGACGTCGAAAGTTATTCATTTTTTAGGAATTTGTGGTGGCCGTTTTTATTGTCTGCACCGAGGAACTAATATAAGGTTCAAAAAAAATTCAAACGAAATAATTTGTGGACAGGTTTTCCATTAGCAGCTAATCATAGTTCAAATATTCAGTGTAAGAAATTTGTATAATTATACTTGGACTTTGTTGAGTTGTGGCCTAGAATTGCACAACAAAGATCAAACTGTGCAAGAATGCCTTTGGGTGGGTGTGAATATCAGTTCTTGACTAATGCATGAGTTACCATTTCAAAAGTGGAAAATGACCATAAGCAATGTCATAAGCTTATTAAGAAACAAAGCAGGTCTATATACATAAGTTTTTGGATGGATTCTGAAATTACTGCAAATGAGTAGGTGTATATAACAGGAGAAAAATTTGGACCTAGCTGATCATACTAATTGTGCCATTTACAGTAGCTGATCATACCAATTGGAAGTGTTATTATTGCTAATATGAGGAGAAACTACAATCAGGGCATAAAAGATGTTATCAAAAATGAAAAAAAGAAAACTACTGACCTATATATAGTACCAATTCTACTTCTTTTCAATGGCTTTGAGGACGAAATGACAAAACAAACACCCCAGCCTCTTTTCAAGATTTATCAATTAAAAATAGAAGAATATAAACCATCATGTTCTAGGTTCATACACACATTACTGATTTATGAACCAAAAGAAACCAAAATATCGTAATTAGTTGGTCTCTCTCTCTCTCTATGCTGAAAAGATTTGGAGGGTGTTGTTTAATCTCAATTATGTATAAAACGTGCCCAGGTACCTTTCCAGTTATAGTATATGGTGCTTTCCTACCCCGGCATTTCTTTTATTAGTTGGTCTCTCTCTCTCTCTATGCTGAAATGATTTGCATGATCACTTGGACACAGTCACAAATCATTTTATCTTACTTATCAAGTATAATGATCGATGTTTTTGTTAATCTTTTTCCTTGCAAGTGGACAAGACTATTATAGAATAGTATTGGAAGCAAGGGTCGAACCCACAGAGACAAGTGATCACGAACAGTGCAATTTATTGATAGCAAATTATTAATCTAAAGGGGTTTTTATATTTATTTCTACTCTAAACTATTATTTAGATGTTTAACTAATTAGACAGTAATAACAGATATGAAGATCGTATGGTGGGTGGCAATCTAGGATTCTGGGTTTCACCTGTATCTCTTTTATGTTCAATTCATAATAATTATCATTCAATGTCTTGGGTTCGTTCACTAAAGATAGATATAGTCTGTTGAACAATTGGTTCAGCCTCCATCCCCGCAAAATTCATCCATTCTATATCCTAAGCACAGGAACTATCAATCTAGCTGTCACCTAGATTTATGATCTATCTGTCACCTAGATCATGTATGAACTGGTCCTAACTTATCACTCTCGTGCATCGATAGGTCCAATTTATTGTGTTGGTGAGCGATTAATGCGACATATGCACATTGGTCATGCAGTTATCCGCACCTCTAAGCCTTTATTATTTGCGATTACATTCATTTGTTCAAAGCAAAATAATATAGGGATTGATAGACAACACAATCAACAAGCATTGAAAGAACATATATAAGAATTAAAACATAAATTTGATACAAGTTACCTCCCACCTCCTAGATTATGGATGATTTAGTTCATCATAGACAATGAACAGCACATGGAGATGATCGGATACATGATTTGATCTTCAATACTTGAAATTACAAAATCTAACTATGTTATACAATCTAAAAACTACCTAAAATCTATTAAAGAGAGCTTTCAGCCGTCCTCCTCTATTTGGCTCGGCATCTGACTTCTATATATACCCGGGAGTTGTAATCCAATCGAACCATTGTGTGAAAATCCGAAATAGTCGCATTCTGACCACCTTGCGGTCGCAAGGTGTTGGGTACCTTGCGTCCGCAAGGTCTCCAGTATGTCCGGCCTTTGGAATTCTTGGTCTCTGACTTGTGACCCGTACTGCCTACCTTGCGGTCGCAAGGTGCGAGGCACTGCGTCCATGAGGTGTCGATGTTGACGACTTCCGTTCTTTCTTCATTTTTCCTTTTTGGCCCTTCTTGGAATTTGCACTTAAAATCCTGGAGTTTCGCATATTTTCACTAATAACCCGAAACTTACAAAACTCACCGAAAACATATATTAGTAGCCAAAAGCCTCGTGAAATAGCATAATTTAAGTCATAGAAGCATATAAAATCGACGTATAAAATACATCGATCATATAACAACTGTTGTAATCAAGAGTTTACGTAAGAAACTGTGAGCTACTCAGTTCTAAAGACATCAGACCACTTGATGGAACTTCAGCAAATAGAAGCCGAATAGGCGAAAAGAAAAGCTGACAGTTGGCTAATGTATTGAGCTACAAAGAGAAAATATCCTGATTATCCAAGAGACATTGATTGTGACGTACCTTTCCACGCCTGCAATTTATGAGAACATGATGATTTCTCACATCTAGAAGAAAGAAAACAAGAAAATCCAAAGATGTTTGCAATCTGGTACAGAACGCAATCTGGTACGATTTATCCTGAAGTTACTTACCTTGACGTTATTAATCTGTTTCTAATCATCAAACGATGCTAAATTTCTCTGAGTGTGCTTGATTGAGTTGAATGCGATTTTTCTTGAATTAAGCATATGATTGAGCTGCTGAAAGATGCTTCCTTGAAATTTTAGTGATGATCACTCTGCTTCCTTGAAATAATTGTGAGCATCTTAGTATTTTATTTTGTTCCTTTGTATCAGCATCATCAAGAACAAGAAGCACCGTCTTACAGCTTCTTACCTCAAAAATCCTATCACATTCATAAATGCATCAATGGCTGACTTCATCCTACCCTGCTTACAAAACCCATTTATGATAATATTGTAAGTAAAGACATCTGGATGAAGTCCAAATAAAATAGATATGAAATTAATGTATATCAACAAAAACCAGCTTTAGAATATCTGTTAATAAAAGCAGAAAAAGCAAATTTAAAAAAAATCCTCTTTCTTTTCCGATCAGATAATACCTAGCTCTGGTTTCATAGAGTTTGAATTTCTCGAGAGAGTAGGAATTGGAACCGGTTTCGAGGTGGGAGGCTCGAAGAATTCGACTTCAAACTGTCCATGGCGACCATCTTTTTTTCCAATTTTGGGGATATCTGTTTCTATTTCTGATTGAAAACGCAGCTAAATCTGTTTATCTATCTATGGTGGATTGAATTTCGCATTGATTTATTTCAGAGAACATAGTTTCTGAGATGCATTCACTGAAATTCAACAACAAACTACGGAGGCACCACTCTTAGGTTGGATACTCCCAAGGATAAAAGCTAAAGCTGTAAAAAAACACTAAATCTCAAAACAAGATACACACAGTCCAAAAAATTGCTGATGGGGCGTCATCAAATGATGCACGTGCTAGACCAAAATCACAAGTCTTCAATTTGCAGTCTGCATTAGCAAGAATATTTTTGGGTTTTAAATCCCGATGGAATACATGTCCTGCGACAGAAAATAAAACAATAGTTAGAAGTGCCATTAAGAAGAAAGAACCCTGGGGACAATGTAATAAGTAAAAAAAAAATAAGAGGAACCTGTATGTATATACTTCAATGCTCTAAGAAGTTGGTACAAGAAAAACTGAAAATGTTCAGGAGTGAGATCGTCATTTGCCTTGATTACTTGGTGAAGGTCAGATTCCATGCTTTATTTCAATAATATATGGGTGTCGGAGCAGCTGCAGGAGCTTGATTTCTCTTAGGATGCGAGTGGCATCAGAAACATGCTCGAACACATCATTGATCTTTTTGATAGCAACTTTCTCCCCAGTATGAGTATCAACTGCAGCGGCAACAACACCATAACTTCCTTTACCAACAACTTCTTGGATTTCATAAAGACTGGCCTCACCATATTCAGTGAAAAATTCTTTGTCGAGCATGTTCTGAGTGGCAAGAAAATATTGTTAGAACTCTGTATCAAAGTAGAACGAATAGCATAAACAAAGGTAAAATAAAAATAAAAATAAAAAGAACAACTATCAATTAATGTATCAGTTGCAAAGTGAACTATTTCCACGCGCATCAACATAAGGACGTAAAATTGAAAGAATATATTCTTATTTTCTGCCCAAGGTGAAAACAAATTTGTTATCTGGTATGTCCCCGCACAACTCTTCTCTCTCTGCGTCCCCCTCTCCCTATACGATTCCAACTCCCCTACGGTTTCTCCAATTATCTGTCCTATCCGCAATTATGTGTATTTGTTTTTGTATTTTTTATTCAATTTAACCCAATAATCCCACTAGAAGCAGCAGCATCTCTTCCCTCTTTAGTCTTAAGTTCATTTCAGTTTTACGATTTGAGTTGTCGTAACCAATAGCCTGGCTCCCTTAAGAACTCCCACCGTCGGCATCCATCGCAGTTCGTTCACACCACTGACCAAGGCCTCCAGACTCTCCGACCGAAGGTCAGTCCTAATTCGAATTTCTTCATTCTATTCTATAATTTACCATATTTGGTTGTTTCGGTGTTTACCCCATTGTTGATTTTTGTGCTTCTTTTCATGGGATTTAAGCATTTAGCTCATTAGCTGTGTTCCCATAGTTTTAAATTTTTGAGGAGTGTGGCGTTAAAATCTGCAAAAGTGAATTTCAGTTGGTCTTTTGGGATTTCTCTGTTGGTTCATCTCCTAATTGTTATTAACTGATTTGGTTATTATATATTGAAATAAATCTTATGGAAATGGGTTGGATGGTACACAATGAACACGGCTAATTGTCAAGCAAGATTATATACACATTAATCTACCGGGTTGTTTTTCCAGTGCTTGCAGGTCAAGAAATCATAGTTACCTTGGAAAGCTATGGGAGCAAGTTTACGCTCCTGAGGTTTTGATTCTTTTGATTCATTTTGATTTGTTAATTTTTTATTTTTTTCCGTGTTGTGTTATTCTTTACAAAATTTTCGTGTCAATGTCTTCCATGTAAAACAAGTATGAGTTTGTACAGATTTTGTTTTTTGGGCGATATAAGATGTTCAAATTTTGACACTTGATGATGTCTACTGTTGATGTAAGCTACAAAGATGAAAATGTATACAGAGGGAAATGGTATTAGCATTTTTCGTTTCAATTAATACTAATACTTTTTATGATGTTTTGTTTTAGTGCAGACTACACAATTGGTCCATGTAGTTTATGTGTTTTTGGCTTTTTATCCCTGCACCTCGCAAATGGTCCCTAAACTTAAGACTTTAACACAGATGGTCTTTCCGTCTAATCCCGTTAGCTAGACTCACAAGCCGGTTGCAGGTGCCTTTATGGAAAGGTAAACTAGTCATTTCCTCTTGCAAAAAGTATAAGGACCAATCTTGATAATTGATATATAAAACTAGATTCTGTGTCCGTGCATACGGTCAATTACGTATTTTTTGATTATGAAAATATATATATATATATATATATATATCAGATTTCCATTTAAAAACAATCGATTTGACGTAAAAATTAAGGAACTAAGGGAATATCTATAATGCAATATAGTTCATAGTTGCACATGTATAATTGACTAAAGCTATTTAGGGGCTGAGATTGATTCTTTTACTGAGATCCTACGGTCATCATCACTCATCAAGTTCACATGCGTGAACGGCGGTTGAGCAACTACCCCCTCTCTCTCTCCAACTCCCCCCACTATTGACGGTTGGTGGCCGCTAATCCTTCCTCTACCAAACTCACGTCCATTTTCTTTTCGATATTTTAATTAATTAATCAATTTTATGCAAAAAAAAAATCGTAAGTTTTGTAATTTGAAATATTTGTTTTTTTTTCTTTTTAACTGTTATCGTAATTAACTTAATCAATTTATTTTTTGAAACTTAATCAATTTAATTTTTATCTCAATTTAATTTATGTTTAAGTTTTGAATATTTCTATTTTAATTTTTTTCTTTTTAAATTGTTATCGTAATTAACTTAATCAATTTAATTTTTTTCTAGCCCGCAATTTGGTATACAAATAAATTTTAAAAAAAATCGTAAGTTTTATAATTTGAAATATTTGTTTTTTTTTTCTTTTTAACTGTTATCATAATTAACTTAGACAAATTATAAGTAAGTATTAATTCATTTCAACATTATCTGCTTAACTTATTGATAAATTCACAAACTGACACCGTGCTCATCGGCACGGGCAAAAGTACTAGTTTTTTATAATAAAGCTCAAATGGGACACTAGAGATTAATATTTAATAGGGATGGTGAGATAAAAAGGCACAAACGATCCAAATATGGCCTAAATCATATCCTAACTGCCACAATGCTCATGCTTCGTTTTCACGGAAATTCAACAAAGTTTCAAATCATTCCCTAACTCGAAGTTTTAAAAACAAGCTCCACAAGTATTTCACATAAGCATTTGCTAGAAAAGAGGTAGGGAAAATCAAGACTTAAATGCACTCACGATTCGAAAGTATGCTTGAGATATATTAGCAAAAGAAGTCTAGCAAATCTAACTTAGCATACAATCAACCATAAGTTGCAAATATAATCCAATAATCATGTAATGACGGCTGTTTAAAATGTTCGTGATCACAAAAATAGCAGGGTCCAATTGAATGAAATGTGCGCTATAAACTCGATAAAAATACCCAAATTCTTTAATAAATCAAGTCATGGTATTTTTGTGCTCAAAAATTTTTGGAGATATAAAGTTTCATCAACTAGACTAAGCTAAGGCTCGTAGACAAATTTACATGCATCATTATTAACAAACATGTTATCATTGGCGGAAGTAACCACACCAAAATTAAAGACTCGGAAAATTTTCTAAATTTTCTAATTTTTTTTTACTAAAAATAAACTAACTACTAAAACCAACAAAAAGAAAATAAAAACTAAATTAACTAAAAATAGGTAACAAAAGCTTTTCTCAAAAAACAAATCATTTAAGCGCAAGGTCATTCCCACCACCAAACTTAAATTTCACATTGTCCCTAATGTGAATCGAATATAGACAAGAGGGTATAAAAATGTCATCCAATCGGAGACAAACTAAACATGACAAAACATGTAAAAATTTAATAGAATCGCATGTTTGCACCCCCAACAGTTAACTCAAGATACCAACCGCTCATTATTCCCACAAAATCATAATGTTTTCAACTCCCATTCCACCCAATTTAAATCAAAATGTTTCATTGCTGCCAATTCAAATGAGTAACCAAACAATCCTCCCAACAGATATAGTATTTTTAGTCAATTACAATTTTTATCATCAATTAACCAAAGTATAACCAGAGTATACTTAACAACAATTTTCAGCATGAAATTATCCAATTGCAAAAATAAATTAACTTAGACAAATTGAAACATAATTCTAAGGCAATGCATATTTCCGACTAATTATAAAACAATTATATTCCAAGCCGAAAATATCATCTACCAATTCAAGTTGTTCCATTCGAAATTACATGGATGTACTAGAATAGAGAAATTAAATTTGCACCCAACCCAGAAGAAAACTGATAGCAACACTTTTCAAATTTGTCACAACCAAAGAGGGATATATCATCAATTTCATGCTCCATGCCATTTGCAGATTAAGAATCCAAAAGAAATTTTGAAAGAATGTAATCGCACTGATTCTCAAGAGAGATCAATGTGATTACCAATGTAGCTGTGATTGTAGCTACAATGGGAATCACAATGAAACAACAAATAATAATAGCAGCGGAAGATTGATTTTAACACAACACAAAACTGAAAAACTGAACTCAAGTTTTTTACCAAAAACAATCTACAAGTTAATACTTGTAGACCTAGCCTCATGGCCACACAAATTTCACTAAAAATAATAATGTTTTACACGAAAAATCCTTGTGAAATCACTAACAAAAATTCTCACAAGATAATGAATCTTGGAGAACAAAAACCCCACGTAAAACAGTTAAGCAAAAAACGTGGGAAGAAACAAACTCAGCCTCCTTAAAAAAAACAAAAACAGGAAGCACAAACTGTTATTCCAGAAATCTGATGTTACTGCCAATGTAGTAACATTGACAGCCTTCAACGAGTGTATGATCTTCAGTGTCGAAAAGACGACTTCAGATTTTTTTCTTTACGCTCCGCACGTATGAATTGTGTTTGTTCTCTCTCTAAAGCTCTGTACAGAAACCCGTTTCCTTGCTCAGAATATATAAGTGTCCAAACCCTACACAACACACAAAAGAGACCATCTACTACAAGGAAAAGGATTAGCCAATAAGGAAAAATCAACAACCTACCAATTTTGTAAGATTTTGTTACCAAATATGAAAGAAGTCAAGATACTTGGTTTGACTAGGATTTTTGCTAAGATTTAGTTACCAAATATGATGTAGCCGAAATCTAGAAAAAGATTATGCTACCAAAAATAACTAAACTAAATCTAAAACAATATACTAAGTCCTAAATTAACACAAACTAATCTAAAATCCTATTTTGACCAAGAAAGGTGAAAACAAGTAAAAATAGGTCTTGCCTATTTTACCCTTACAATCACCCCCTTTGTTGAACATTTCTGGTCAAATCCAAACCAAGTGTTTCCAAGACCAAATCATATGATTTCCTACAAAGGTTAGAGAGAATAACTTAGATAATCACCCCCTAAACATGAGTACTAAACAAACATAATGGCATGATCAACCAAGCATAACCAACCATGAAGCAATGTAAATGTTTAGGAGTTACATACCAAGGTAACAAACAAAATCAAGAAACAATGTAAATGTTCAGAAACAACCAACAGCCCAAGTTTCAAACACATAAGTTGACAACCACAAAGTTTTAAGAACCACAGATTTCAAAAATTCACAGCTTCAGCTTCTGGATCAATCCTGCACAGCTTCAGCTGCAGCATCATGTGCAGCTTCAGGAACAGCAGAGACATCTGGAACACTTGCACCACCCCCTATTTGACCAGAATGGAGTGCCAACCAATCTGAATACTGAGCAGCTAAAGATGTGAGCAGAGAAGTCTGTGTAGCCAGAATTGCCAATTGAGAATGGACCATGGCCAGCTGTTCAGAAACAAAAGCAACAGACATTGGTGCGAGGGTGCAATGTGGCCGATGTAGCTACATTGGATGGAACATTGTCTGAAGTAGAGGCAGTTGGCAGTGAAGAACCAGGAACATAAGTGACAGGTGCATAGGGATGAATAAGGTGCAGATTCACAACCCTATCTCCCCTTAACAGTTTGGCTGAAATGTGAAGAGGTTCAAGAAGGGGAGACAACCTAGTAGAAGGAAGAGGAGAATATCCTTGGGAAACTAGGATTTTATATATCAAGGATGGAAAAATTAAGGACCTCTTATCTCCTTCAGTTTCAGCCAAAGAGGAGATTTTTCTAAAAACAAAATAACCAAAATCAAAAGGTCCATTTGTCCCAATCAGGTAGAGCACCTTAGCATGCTCCTCAGTAAGTGTGTTGGAATTTGTAGTGGGTGACCAGTTCCTCTAACAAACACTTTTTCAAAATGGACATCAGAAGGTGAACAAATGCGTTTTTCAATGTTTGCATAGAATTCATATATCAAATCTCGAAAATAAGGTGTAGCTGAAGAAATTGTGCCTAGTAAACCTCTATCAGAGAAAAAAGAGGTGAGATACATTGCATTCAATTCAAGAGACGTATACTTCTTTCATCTACAATCTTTCTAGAAGTGTTATATCGAACTAAGGCGAGTTTAGACACAAATTTAAGAGAGAAAGGAGTACCCATCAAGAAGAAGAATTTGCTTGGATGTAGCTACATTTGTAGCTACATTGGCAGCAGATAAATGCTTTGAGTAAATCGAACAGTGACCTCTTTAGTTTCCCTCACTGTCTCAGTGTCAATTCTTTGCTTTCAACATTCTTATCCGAGCCGCCATCAAATTCGGATGAACCGGGTTGTCGGGGCAAGTTTCAAATGAGCCCAGGAGTAGGAGTCACGCTTCAATTTGACCATATTCGGCCAGTGTTATCTTCGTCGTAAAAATTCATCAAGATTTGACTCGGAGGGAGAGCTAGCTTCAACATCAGAAGATACTTTGGCTTGTGTGGACGAATCTGTCGGGAAAACCACTCGTGGTGATGGAATGGGGTAGTCATCATCCCTGGTTTCTTCTGAAACTGGAGCAATTTTGGGAGAGACAGAAGGAGATGGTTGTTCTCGAATGTGGGTCGAATCGTTGTTGGAACGAAATCCTCATCTTCGTGGTTTTCAATAATCACGATTCTACAAAATCTTCACAACCTTTGTTTTTTCTTAGAAATAACATCTGCCGCACTTGGATCTTCATAATTGAATGGAATTCCTGAAGTCCGTTTTGATTTCTTTGTGCAAGTTAATAATTTAAAACGCATGCATCTCTGACTATCCACATTAATGGCATGTCTTTCTCCGTGAAGGATTATTGTCGAGGTTCTGGGAGAGGCCGAGCAATTATCATCGCAGTTTATGGATTTTCTGGGGAAGAAAGGGGGCTGAATGTAGCTTCATCGAAAGCTACATCAGCGGGTGGTTTGGCTTTTGGAGATTCATGTTCAGATGAGGAAGAAGCCATAGAGAGATTTTGGTGATGAGCACAGGAGAGGTTGTGAGAAAACAAGAGATTGAGGAGGAGAGATGATCTGCTCGAAAATTACTCAGCCAAATTTTGGAAGATGGAAGCTTCTAGGAGAAGTGTTTATCTCAACCTGTAACCACAGCACTAAAAACACTACTAAACCCAATTAGCCGTTAATCCTCATTAAGATGATGGAATGTGAGAAGTCCTAATCTTCAACTCAAATTTCAAAATTGAGATAAAAACCAAATATTAACCACCAATATAGAGGAGATAAAATCTCTACGTTATTGCCATGAGAAATAAGTGGAGGATTTAATGTGAGAAAATAACTACAAATTTCTGATTTTAAAATTTGAATTCTACAAAATTGATCAAATATTTTGAGAATGCACAATACTCAATTAACCAAAATTGTAATCACACAAGTCTGCCAAAATCAGTGATAATAGACCAGTTCAGAAACTCATGGTGAACACATAAAGTAGACAACCACATAAAATATTAACTTGGTGAGCAATGGAGCAGAAGTTGCACTAATTTGTTAATAAAAAAACAGAAACTTAAGGGGCTGATATGATCAACAACAATATGTCCTAGAAGATATGCCTAATATGCTCAGAAAAACAAGAAAATAATGCAAGCACACACATGTGATATATGTCTAGATCATCCAATGTAGTTTCCAATGTAGGCATTGCATTGGAAGACACATTCGCCAAAATTGTGATTTTATGTACAAATTTCATCTG
>CM028381.1:89813816-89841255 GCA_013146195.2 Codonopsis lanceolata
TAGGGTCCATCCTGGATATGAGTTTGATGGACCTTCCTTTGGAGATAGGTTTTGAGCCTCTCGAAGGCCTAGCTACTAGGCCTGCAGGCCTTTTTCTCTGTCTTTGAAGTTTGGCTCTGCTTCTTGTAGCTTCCTTATGAAATATATGGTGTTTTCAACGTGAGGAATTTTTTCTTCTCGGGCGAGCATAGCCATTTGCTGGCGGTTATGAGGAGGAGTTTATGTGCATGAGGTGGAGCTAACACAGGGGATTGGTAAGGTAGGCTTTCAAGGCTACTGGCGGCACTGCGTCCCGCACTTGGTTGGTATTCTTTTGAGGAGTTTAAAGAGGGCTCACAAGCTGACGGATGAAATCTGGCCGATCGGCTCAGTAGAAGCCTAGGACTTTGGGTGGGAGTTTCAATATATCTAAGATGCTTTCATCTTTGTCAACCATCTCGATGCCTTGCTGGATTACTAGAAATCCCGAGGACTTTGCCTCTGTAACAGAATGTGCATTTGGTGGGGTTAAGCTTCATGCGGTGCTTTCGGAGTCTTTTCGAAGAGACTTGGGAGATCTTTAATGTGAGAACACTTAGTAGCGTCGCTGGAATGTACAATCATATCATCGACATAGACCAAATCCTTGTGGATCGTATGGGTGGAAGAGGGTGGTGGCGCCTGCGGTAAGTGGCTCAGGCATTCTTTAGTCAGAATGGCATGACGGTTATAGATAAGTTCCCGAGGGGTAGTGAATGAGGTCTTCTCACGGTCTTGATGCCATTTTGATTTGGTTGTAGCATCCCGACGAAGGATCGGACTTTGGCTGCGGCGGCATCTACAATATCAATGTTGGGTAGAAGTCATCTTTGGGCGGCAGCTTTGTTGAGGTCGCGGAAGTCTACCAGGTCGACTTTCCGTTGGGCTTGAGGCCGGTCACTATATTGGGCCGGCCAGTCGGGTATCGACTACCGATGAAGTTGGCGTAGGCGCTTCATAATTTCTTCTTTGACTTGCGGTGACCATTCGGCGATCTGGCGGAGCTTTTGTTTGAGTGGGCGAGCATTCGGGTGTGGGATCCGGTGCTCGACTATAGCTGATCTAGGCGGGCATATCTTCATAGGACCCGGGCAAAGATGTCTATGAATTCTTTGAGGAGATCAATAAGTGCCTTTACGGACCTTGGAGTAGCTGGGATCGATTTCTTTGACTTCATTGTCCAAACCCTGGTTGATAATTGGACATGTCTTCGATTTGTCGATGAATGGCTTTGTTCCCGTACTCGACCGACTTTGCAAGCTCAAGTAGATAATTTTATCTTTTGGGTCCATTTTATTAAATGACTCATTATCATAATTATTATTATTTAACGCCTTTTTAAATTAGGTGCAACTCAAGGAATAAGCAAAGACATCCATATTATTATTAAAAGCACCTTGTACATGGGTTAGTTACATTGTCGAGGACCCGGGTGAGATCCTCAGTATTGGTAGCGGATTGGTAGATGACCAATCCGTAAAGCTAGAAAGGATCGGGATAGTGTATCCGAAATGCGTCCACCGTGTCCGCGGTGTCGAGCCGACCGTAGCTGTGTACCAATCCTCAAGCAGAGGCTTATTAGACATAGACTCGACCTCCAGGAGCTTTTCATAATCGCTGCTGCCTCCGTCATCATACCCGTAAAGTCGCCTCCCTAGACCGTCATCATCTAGCGAGAAAAATGGCCAAACATAATCATCTTGGTCTATAGACCAAGCATTTTCAATGGTGACAATTTTATAATTGGTGTTACGGCTCTGGTGGTAACCTTGTTCCATATCACCGAGAGAATATCGACATCATCAAAGACTTCCCAACCGAGCATCTTTTCCCATTCCGTCTATCCAGGTTCGTGAACATAAGATAGGCTTCAATCTCCCCCTTTCGCATACAAAATAACCATTTAAGGTTTTTCGATAGAGGTCGAGAGGGGATATTCATAAGGAAGTTTTTTCATTTCTCGCCTTTCTTTTCTTACGCCTCGCTTCATGACGCGGCTACTTATTTGAGTAGGCGTGTATCCTAGACCGAAAGGAGGGATACATTCCTTAAGTTCATCTTGGACTAAATTAACTCAGCTCCTCGATTTCCGATTTAGCCGAGACCTAGACTAGGCATATAATTCATTTTTCGAACATGTTTGGGAGGACCATGTTTCCTAGGAAGCAACTTTCTTACCAATGATGTCGGCTTTCTACCATATTCAATGGCGTTGACCATCGCTGGGGGATAACCTCAAAGCCACCGAGGAAAATACCGTTGTCTTCATGTTCTATCTCTCGAGGATTGGGACATCCTCGCTTCCTTATTCTCCACCGATCTTGTCGGCCTTTAATAATTACTATGTGATCATCGTGGATGAATTTGACACGCCGGTGTAATGAAGAGGCTACCCCCTTTTACCCCATGAATCCAAGGGCGTCCCCCAACAAAGCAAAGTGGTCGAATATCCGTGACTTGGAACTCAACCGCATGTTTAAGGGTCCAACGATTAACACTAAAGTAACCACCCCAAGACACATCGACCGGTGTTGTCGTATGCCTTAACCGCTCATGCGAGGAAGGAGTGAGTTCGATATTTTTATCCCCACTTGGCTAGCGTCTTTGGCAGGACATACATTCAGTGAAGACCCATTATCTATCAAAACTCGGGGAACTCGTTTCTCCAAAATTCCCACAGTGATGTGAAGAGCATCAATGTGGTTAGTTCCTTCCCTTGGCAGGTCTAGATCGGTAAACATTATCATGTTTCCGAAATGGATGTTCCCGATCATCTGAGTGAGCGAGCTGGGGAGGTTTCATAGGAGGTTTCGACCGCTGGCTTAGCGCGCTTAGCGAGTATCACTTGGTATCGGAACTGGGTCTTGAAGCAAGAAGCCCCGATGGAAATGTTGGCCCGAGTTTTCTTCATCCGAGTTAATAAAGAATCTTCCACCGCTTTAGCCCCAAGATTCTATTTGATCCTTTCCGCAGTGGTCACCTCTTTCGGGTTTGGATGGTAGGCTCGGCCAGATCGGGTAAGGTGGCTAACATCTCCACCAACCCAAGTGGCTTTTTCAATGTTACAGGTGTTTTGGCTACCAAGGATGGTGTCCCAAGAGAGCATATTACAGCTAAGCTCTTTTATGGGTGAGGGTGGAGGAATAAGAATGAGGATATATGGAAGTGGGTGTTTATTTATTTCGAACTTGGGCACGGAAGGGTTTTCATCAACCTCAATCATATTGATTTGAGGTAGAGGGTTATTGACTACATTTGGTCTGGGTGGAGGCTTTTCAATAACCTTGTCATCTATTAGGTCCTGGATAGCATTTTTGAGGGTGTAACATTTGTCGGTGAGGTGACCATTGGAGCGATGATATTCACAGTACTGGGCATGGTTCCAAGTCCTGGGCAGGGGGTCAGGTGGCTTATAATTTTCCAATGGCTTCAATACTCCTTGTGCCATTAGCCTAGGGGTGTGCACGGTGCGGCTCGGCTCGGTTTTGGGCTAAAACCGCGACCGAACCAAAAGGATTCGGTTTCTGAAGCATCACAACCAAAACCTTCGGTTTTTTCGGTTTTGGGCTTTTCAGTTTTGGGCTTTCAGAAAAGTCCATGTAGATTAGCTTGCTGGACTTGGGCCTATAAAGAAAGTAATTTGGTTGCTTCATGTATGACTATTTTTCATTCCAATCACTATCAGAGTTGTTTTTAGAGCAACAATTTAAGTATTTAACAACCCAATTGGATTGTGAAAAAACTAAATTACCATTAAAAAAAAACTAAACAGTAAACACCATGCATCAACACTCAACAGTTAGTCAGTTACACTCATATGCTAATGCCTAGTTCTTGTCCATTCTTCTTCAATAAAGAAAAATCTGATTTAAAAAGAGATTAAAAGATACACAAGACGACAATGAAGCATGATCAGGCCCTTAACCACTACTCTTAATTTCTGCACGCAACAGCTATGGAACGATCATTTGTGTTTGCTTCCACTCAAATCATCTTCGCTTCACCGCATAAACAAATAAACAAATCTTCGCTTCATCGCATAAACAAATAAACAGATTTCTCCGAATCACCGATCGGGATTTCTAGTCCGAATCAGGTTACCTGCATATAATTCAAGCTACCATGATCACTGATCAGACTCTTGTAAACACCAAGAGTCTTGATATTCGTTGCATTTAGAATGTTAATCATGAAAGAATAATAACCACTTAAGAGATGATAAATGTTAAGATATCAATTCATCTAAAAGCTTAAGCTATTATATAAGGGTCCAACAATCAACAATGTATATCAAACTCAACAATAAACAAGAGACATCCAGGTCCTGCCTCAACGAAAGCTTATAACAAAAGCTTATACACTGATTATACCTGAACAGTACATAGAGGTTTAAATTTTCTTTCACAGCATTCTGTTTTATACTTTTTAACCACAAAAATCAAATCTTTCAACATTGTGTATTTCAAATTCCTTTGTGGAAAGCAAGACATTGGAGTATGATACAAAGAATACATACACTGTTAGAGTCAAATAAACTGAAGATCCCCTTCAAAAACTCCACAACTTCACTCGT
This sequence comes from Codonopsis lanceolata, assembly GCA_013146195.2. Taxonomy (NCBI): domain Eukaryota; kingdom Viridiplantae; phylum Streptophyta; class Magnoliopsida; order Asterales; family Campanulaceae; genus Codonopsis; species Codonopsis lanceolata. Next base: position 89,818,408 of record CM028381.1, read on the forward strand.
CAACTCTACACTCTACAATAGAACAAGAAGCACTGGGTTATTAAGGCAAAACATATAATTTACTAATATCCATTTACCAAATTATGAAGTAATAGGTCTCAAAAACCATAATATAACACACATAAAAAATTCAATACAGATAAACTGCTGGAACACCATGCAGATCAAGGTCCTGCTAAAAAATGAACAGGAAGTGTAACATATGTTCACAAAGTAGGTTCAGGCTTCTTGGTCAAATGTAGGCCTGCGTTGTCACAAAAGCATCACCAAGGTCCATGTTTCTACAACTCATTCTAATCTAAACATGAACATATACAGAATATAAGAAAATATGTAAGCAAATATTATTTTACTGACCAAAATTATTCTTCAACATTACATCCGACAAGTTGCATCAACAGTTCGATTTAGCAAATTTCATGTGTTCCCAATATGTGACTGCTAAAAACTAATGTGATTTATGATTCTAGTTCTTATTGATTTCAGCTCTAGCTCCAAATTTATTGGCATTAGAAGTGCACATGCTCAACGTTATCAGGTTTCAGTAAACTACGAAATTATTGTCTTTGCGGTTCAGATGACTCTGGAATGCGAAGAACACAAAATTCCAATGGAATGGTTAACATCAATACGCAACTTATATTATAGTATAACGGGAGAGCGCAAGTAACGATCAATCATCGAGCATAAAAAGAGAAGAAGAGACATAAAAAGTAAAAACAGAAAATTACCCAAGTAACGATCAATCATCGAGCATGCACGGTGCAAAGAACTTTGGTCCACTCGCAAATTCATCTAAAGAGACATAAAAAAAGAAGTTATTTCACTATTAATCAAAATATTAAAAATGAATGTGTAGCATACTAATAATTCAAAAAGTTATTCAACATATAAAGACATAAAAAGAGAAATATGTACCCTTTTCAATTATCTCCAACTTTACTTGTAATTCCTCGGAAGTCTTAGCATGCACATTCTGGAGCTCGAGATCTACTGGGCTTGATCGTATCCAATCTTGTGCACAAATTAAAGCTTCAGCGGTTTTAGGAGTAAGCGAACTCCTAAATGGATCAATCACCCTACCACCGGTGCTAAATGCGGACTCTGAAGCAACAGTGGATATAGGCATTCCCAACACATGTCTAGCAACTTGAGAAAGAACCGGAAACTTCATTGAATTAATTTTCCACCAATTTAAAACGTCAAAAGTCTCTTCTCTCTTCTCCATCCCATCCGACAAATATATTTCTACTTCCGACTTATTGGTTATACCTCCTTTCTCCTCCAAGTACTTTAAGAAACTTGATTCTAAGTCACCATTAGCATCAACATCCATAAAATTACCCACCCCATCAGAATTTGAAGATGAAGAAGGCCCCTTGTTCCCAACATTAGCTTTTGTAGCTTTCTTTTTATAATGTTCAAACAACTCATTCAATGTTTTTACCACTCTATCTGCAATTTCATTGGTTTTTTGAGCATCTATCCCATAAATTTGACCTAAACAATAAACCAAAAAACACATCTTATTGCGAGGATCTAATACCACAGCCACATACAACAACATATTTATGTTATCGATGTTATCCCAATACTTGTCATATTTTGCCTTCATTGAAAGAGCCATTTGCTGCTTCTTCTCGTCCACATTCATACACATTTTGGATATACTTGCGTGCATTTTCACAAGCTCACCAAAAAACAAGTTAGATGTCACATATTTGGACCCCGAAATCAGATTTGTTACCTTGTAGAAAACCCTCAAATACTCGATGAATTGCCTAGCAATCTCCCAATCTTCGGTCTCTGGAGGCCCCACAATACCATCTCTCCTCTTTCTTTTCCTTGTATTACCCTCAAATTCATCTTCATCATGACATGAAAAGTAAGTCCTATATTTGTAATCTACTAATTTAAGTCTTTCAAAAGCATCGGCATACTTCTCTGCAGTTTCAAGCATCAAATAGGTTGAATTCCACCTGGTATCTACATCAAGACATACTTTTTTACGACAATCAACCTTGGATCTTTCAATAGATTCTTTAAAACTTGCTTCCCGAGCAGGAGATGACCTAACATACCTTACTGCATTTCTTATGGCTGCAATAGAGAGATGTTGTTCCTCCAACCCATCCCTCACGACAAGATTGACTATGTGAGCACAACACCTCAAGTGCAAGTACTTGCAATCTAAAATGGCATCGGGTCCTTTAAGCATAGTTTTCAAAAATCTAATGGCCCCGTCATTTGATGAAGCATTGTCAACAGTGACTGTGAAAACACGCTCAATACCCCATTTTTGTAAGCACCCATAAACTAACTTCCCAATTGTCTCACCCTTATGATTGGCTATGGGGCAAAAGTTCAAGATTTTCTTTCTTAACACCCATTCATCATCAACCCAATGTGCAGTCAGACACATATAATTGATATTTTGGACAGACGACCAAGTGTCGGTCGTGAGGCAAACCGTTTGATTTTTTAAGAGATCTCTAACAACATCAGCCTCTTCTTTATAAATGCTTAAACAATCTCTAGCAACAGTCCATCGAGAAGGAATTTTGAACATTGGGTTCATTTCCCACAGTACCCCTAAATCCTTCGTCATCCACAACACTAAAAGGTCTATTGTCTTTGATGCACATTTTAGCAAGAGCCATTCTACACTTCTCTTGACTAAATGTATAAGAAGTAAGCGAACTACCCCCATCCTCTCCCTTTACACCTGGCTTAAAACTTAAGAGAGATTGCTTCCTCGAATCCTTATTTTTCTTAAAAACAGGAGATGTACGACAAACCATCTTCAAATGATTTCCTAGTGATCCAGTACCATTAACCCTTGAATCACATGCCAATGTTTTCTTGCAATAAGGGCAATTCACACTCTTTGCGCCCTTAACATATTCAAAATGATCCCAAATCCAAGATCTTCTACCACTCTTATTATCCTCAACCTGATTTGCGTTATCTTTTTTTTCCTCATTTACATTTTGACCTTCATTCACATTCTCAGCCTCATTCCTTGGATTCCTACTCTCATTCTCATTATCTAGCTGAACAATATTTTGATTATTTTCCATCTACAAAAAAATGACTAAAGTAATTTCAGTAAGACAACAACAAATTCAGTCAAGTTAAAGAAAAGAATAAAACACTAAAACGTTATAGTAATTTCAGTCAAGTTAAAAAAAAGAATAGACAATAGTCTCCTAAAATAAAAATTAATAAGTGTTAATTCATAGATGAAATAAAAATTGAAGACTTGAAGTTGCTCTGATCGTTTAATAACCAATTAACCATTTCATAAAGTAGAAATAGGAAAGTGACCATTTTGCAATTTTCATAGATGAAGAAATAAATAAATAAAGAAAAAAAGAAAAAAACACCCAAATCAAGAAATATTTGGTAGATTAAGAAGCAATGAATAATGGAGAGAGAATAAACTAGTAGAAATAATTTGGTTTTGGATAGAACAGACTTTCATGGGTTCACTATGAGGTAGTTCGTATCGTGTTCAATTCAATGGGTTCATGTTGTATTGACACAATCATTGGTTGACACAAAAAGTACCTTGTAAATAACAGTGTCAGGAAAATTAACCCAGACATAATCAATTTATTTAGCAGATAAAAAAATGCAATAGGATATTCTCGGCTTGCACATATTTGCCCTAAGCGTTTACAACCCTTTTAACCTATTAGACAAAATGAAAAGGATTCACAAGAATTAAAAGGAACATTTTTTAGAATTAAAAAAAATTGCACCACAAATTCAAGAATGTATAATAACCTGAATTTCCAAAAAATAGTTATTTCAAAGTCTGTTTTAACATGTTATACTGTTAGTATGTTCAAGTAGAAACCATATCTCAGATTCTCGTGTCTTACTCAAGATTTCAGGAATGGAACAAGCACATACCTGTTAATTGAGTTGCTCTCCAGGTTTTGTTCCACACAATCCAAAAGAAATATGTGCTATAAATTTTTGTTTTGGTTATAAATGACAACTAAGCACATACTTTTACTCCAAAAGAAGATATACAGAAATACAGAATGAGAATCAAAAGCATAAACAGAAGAAAGTCCTATTAACACTAAACAAGAAATGAAATGTATTGTACAACATCAACCTATTAGAGGATTATTATAAAACCTTGGATTTTGACTTGGAAAAACAGAACGAATCGGATCCTCTATAATCAATGTTCCAAATAACTCCATATTATTATGCTTGAAAGTTGAAACTTGAAACAGATCTTAAAGCTAAATAGCAAATAGAACAAAGTATATCATGTGAAGTGTGAAGTTTTGGAGGCAAATAGAAATGGTTTCGGCCACTGAGGTACTATACAGATCATACATTGGTTTCGGCCACACATGTTTCGGCCACACATGAACCTATTTTAGTATTTTATCAAAGAAGGAGCATCGAAATTACAGTACCTCAGTGGCTTAGTCGAAGAAATTTAATCGTCGTCGTCGGAAGAGGAATCGCAGAGCAGACAATCGTTGACGAAAATGGCGCAGTGGACTTCAGGGTTCAAGGTTGAGACGGCAACGGCAACGGCAGAGTTGAGGAATCGACCGTAGACTAGAGGAATCGAACTATCAGTAATCAATATCGAAGACTCCAAGTCTTCGACTCTTCGCAGTTCGCACAGGCAGGCAGGCAGCCGCAAATCGCAAGCGACGCAAGGAATTTAGTGATTTAGGAATTTAGGAAGATGACTGATGACCTAGATCTAAGAATTATATATACATATACATATGTAAAAAAGTAAAAAACGAAAAGTTTAAGTATTCGGTGCGGTTTCGGTTGTCCGGTTCGGTTTTCCAAGGCATTTGCACACCGAAACCGATATGTATGGTTTCTTTAAAATCTGAACCGGCCAGCATTCGGTTTTTTCGGTTTCGGTTTTTTCGGCTCGGTTTTTTTCGGGTTTTTTCGGTTTTCGGTTTTTTGGTTTTTTTTTTGCTCACCCCTACATTAGCCCCTGCAGTATCACAGACTGGGGAGCTTGCAGTTCATCAAAATGCCGGCTTTCCCTGTTTTGATTTCTGAAGTTTCTGGCCGGGCCATTATTTGCTCTATTGTATCTGCCCGACCCATAATACCATGGAACAGAGCTATAATTTTGGGTGGAAAATGGGGTTGAAGCATTCCCTACCATATTGATGGCTGGAGCTGATGCGGTTGTCTTTCCTTTGGAGTAACGGAAAGAACTAGGAGACGTATTGGTTTTTAGTTGGCCAGTCCGTATATCATCATCAATACGGGCTCCTATTTCCACTATTTCTTTGAAATTGGTATAGGGGAGGTACCGCATGTGTTCCAGGTAAATGGGTTGGAGGTTTTTGATGAACATCCGGCATGACTCGGCCGGATCGGGTCTGTCAAAGGTCTCTCTTCCACCTGACTGCAAACTCGGCGCAGGTTTCCTTTTCTCGTTGGGTGCACGATTCAAGGTCCCTCCTATTTTCAAGACTGGTATTATCTTTGTATCTTTCGAGGAATGCTTCGGCTATCTGGTCCCAGTATTCATAATCGCTATCGACAAAGATTAACCATTGCTTGGCGACTCCTACTGGGTGAGGTGAAAATTGGAAGCCATAACTTCAAAGCTAGCTCCCGTGATGCGCTTGGTGGAATAAGATCTTAAATGGGATATGGGGCATCCAGTCCCGTCAAACTTTTCTATATCGGGCATTTTGAACTTTGAGGGAAGTATTGCGGATGGTTGCAATGTTAGGGCCCGAGTAGAAAATTCCCCTTTATTGAGGAGCTTAAGCATCATGGCTTTCATATTTTCCATGTCGGCCTCCATTTTGGTGGCTGGGGGAGTTGGTTTTTGGTATATACTGGCTGGATTTAGGAAAGCTGGGTTATTTTCTGGTTGAAGGTAGGGACTTTGAGCTGGTGGGTTTTGGGTAATATATGGATTCTGGGTTAATGGAATTTGGGCATTATAAGGATTCTGGGCTGGATATGGGTATTGGGTTGGATAAAGGTCTTGGGTTATTGGGTTTTGGACAATATAGGGATTTTGGCTTGGTGGGTTTTGGGTAGTATATGGATTCTGGATTGGTGGGTTTTGGGTAGTGTATGGGTTCTGGATTGGTGGGTTTTGGGTAGTGTATGGGTTCTGGATTGGTGGGTTATCGGTAGCTTCAGCCGGGCGACCAGGATCATTAGGAGGTAAATATGTGGTAACTTGGCCTGGCGGGTTAAAGCTTTTCGGGTCCATGTGTGGGCTATTTAGGAGTGGGTTAGTCATAGGAAAAGGGAGGTCATTTGGGTTCTGGGTGTTTGGGAGAATATATGGTGGATAAGGCGGGTAAGGATATATATTTGGGTAATAGGGACTTGGTGGAGGATTGGGATTTGGGATAGTGGTAGTATTTGGTGGGTTGGTGTTTGGCTGAGGGATTGGGTTTGGAGGCACCTGAGATGTGGATGCTTCTTGGGGAATAGTAGGAGAAGAATTCACCTCACCTGGATTTTACTCGACTGCATCAGCCATCGACTCATTATTATTCGATTCGGCCCTGCACCCAAATTCGATCTAGCCACCGCATTGCCGAGTCGGAGCATATCCCGGAGCCCTATGACTGTACTCCATAGTGCATCGTTCACTTTCTGCCATACTATCTGAATCATATCTGATTTGTTTACGTCACGATTCTGGCCCGATACCCTACGATCGATTTGACTATCTTCCCGAATCAACCAGGCCGATCTTGTCTCCTTTCCAAATTCGGACCAGGTCTCTGAGGAAAATGAGGTTTGGTAGGTATAAGAAGGCTGGATGGAGGCTATCTGGGCTTGAAGTATAACGTGCCTTTTTATTAATATTTTATTATTATTATTTTCATGTTCCTTACAATTGACCGGAGAAGCACCTGCTTTATTTTGACAAGACCTCATGACTTTTTCTGGAATAGTGGATTCTTTCTCCAGTATAGGACCAACGTATTCCACCCGCCTTTCGACTCCCAGATCGGATCGGTCCCAGGCGAAGGGCCTATACTCTTTCCAGGATCCACCATCCGAAATGGTCTAGGTCGAGCATTTGAGAATTATAAGTCAGCCCCTGCTTATTATTTATTGTATATATATATATATATATATATATATATTTAGTGCGCACTTACTATGTATTTTTTTTGAACTTGCGCATTTTTTTGACATATATTTATATATATTTTTTTGATTTGATTTTTTTTTGACAGGGGCTGACCCACAATTCAAAGATGCAGGTCGATGCAAAAGTGAAGTGTCTGAAAAACTATATGCATTATAACGTTGGCTTATGCAGGGGGTAGGCTGGCCATGGTGTAGGGTAACAGTTCGGAATACATTTACATGCGTGCACGTGTGTGCGGTATCTAGAAAAATAGTAAAGTCTTTATTTATTTTACAGGTATAGAAAATAAAACAAATTTGGCCTGTCTTGCTGTTATATGTGGATTTTCTCGGCTTTTTATTTTTTAGCGCAAGCAAGCAAGCACACCATTTTAAGAAATAGAAAGAAAAGTGGGGAAACTATCTATCCCTATTAATTACAAATTTTGGTCCTATGTCCCCAAAATAAAATGACATAATGAATGCAGATATGTACGAATATACAGAGTAAAGTGAAAAAGAAAATGAACTGGAATAAAAAAAACAGAGCCGGAAAAAAGTAAAGTCCCAGCTCTTTTGTTGTGCTGCCCGGAATTTATTGTAATATATATATAATATATATTATATATATATATTTTTTCGAATTTTTTTTTATGTATATATAAATTATTTTTTTTTGTTTTGAATTTTTTTTTATACTCTTAAACATATCCGTAACAGGTATCGGAACGAGACTGCTGCCAGATGGAGGATCATATCCACAAATATAGCCACGGCCGTAATGGGAACACTTTATTGAAATGCGTAAATTAATATAACGAGCATACTGCAGCCAGAAACAAAGAAAAACAAAAAAAGGTTTTATTTTATGAGTCTAGCCCTCCATTTTATTTAAAATAAAACAACTCCCCCCAGAAGTCGCCCCTTGTGAGGTTCAGGGGTGCGACCGCGCCCGCGCCTGGATAGGGGGTGCGCGTGCGGATGCGAGGACACCACTGCTCTCGTTCCACCCTCCCTTGTTTAGGGAAGCGAAATCCAAAGTGCGAGAGGAGTCTTTGTCTATGTTAGCACGTTGGAATGTGCCTCGGTTGCCTTGAGTGGATTTTGTATCCAAAATGGGAACTAAAGGTTTCCTCATGTCAGGTTATCCCTTATTTCGGGGATAACAGGATATGGGAATGCATTACCTTTCCATTCTCATTCTCCCCTTTTATCTTTCAGGGGAAAATAGAGAAGTGCAAGAAAAGATATTGCGACGCCCCCACTTATGGATTTATTAAAATAGCCTTATGGCCCAATCAGATCGCTATGGGAGCTATGGGTTTCCCGCATCAAGTTATCCCTTGTTTAGGGGATACCAGGATATGGGAATACATCACCCCTCCATTCCGTATCTCCCTTTTTTAGGGAGAAACAGAAAGTGCAAAGAGGAATGTTGCGAGGCCCCATTTGGATCTGAAAGTTTTAGAGTCGCCACCTTTATTTTAAGGCAAAAATAAAGGAAAACCGAAAAAAAACCGAGATTTTAGAAAAGCGGGTTCGGAGGCTAAGTTACGAGTTGGGAAGGTGCTAGGCACCCAACTCGCCCTTCGTCTCAAAACGTTTTGGTGAAGTATGCTCATTGTTATATTTATCTAGCAAATAAATAAGGTCTTATTTTGACAAGGGAAATTTAAACAGATACATTCGTGGCTACATTATTTACGGACTCACAGCCGTCTCCTTCCAATAATTACAAACATATTTAAGAATATTTGGCCATTATAACGGCTCTTTTACATAATATTTCCTAATCTAATCCCAACGGCTTATATTGGCTACATTGCGCCGGATTTAAATAACAATTTTTGAAAATAAATAAAAAGGCAGTAAAATGTAAATAAATAAAAATAACAACGCTCTTAAAGGTTTTACCTTTTAGAGCGGTGGTGTCTTCGCTGTCCTCCTCGGGAGAGGAGTCTTTGTTGTCTGTGTGTGTGTTGTTGTGTTGTTTTTTTTTGAAGTGTGGGCTTATCAACTCGGGCAGAGTGACAACTTTATTTGGGTAGGTTTTGACATTTTTGGTTGGGCGGAACCTAGACTTAATTTATTGACTTTTTCGTTACTCGGGCGGAGTAGCGACTTACTTTGGGATTTTTGGACTGGGGATTTGAGGTGGATACCTAACAACTAGGCTAGGGATCACTTATAACCTATGGGTTTTGATTTTGGCAGAGTTTGGACGGGGTTTGGAGATTATAGGGGCTTCCACTCACCTATCTCGCACCTCTCGTACTAACTGTATCGAAAGATCGCAGAAGCAGAGCTTCGCTGCGATTTTTTTTTATCGCGTAACTGAACAAGTGAAATGAGAGGCCGGGGGTCTCTATTTATAGTAGAGACTGAGGACACGGCAGGGATTTCTTCGTTTGTTCTCTGTGCATTGGTGAGTTGTTCCTTGCGCTTTAAGACTTGTACTTATTTGATCTGAGAGAAATGAACAGCAAAACCCATGGTGCGGCCAAGGCAATGCTTGGTGCGGCACCATGGGTGCTTTTGGCGGCACCATGCTCCTTTTGGAGTTTCAAAATTTGCCACTTTCCCCCTGCAGTTCACTGTTTCGCGCATTCTGCTTTTCCTTTCGCATTTTTGACTCCTGCAACTTGACATTTGTTAAGTTTTAACAGTTCTTGATATTTTATGTCAGTCATATACCAGGGGTACGAAATTGGGGTGTCTACAGGCGCACAAACCTTTTCGCTTTCCCGCTCTTCTTACTTCTCTCGTGTACAGCACTAGTTATTTTTCCCCAATTCCCCATGCCGCTTTCTTCTCTTCTCCTTGCCCTTTCTAATTTCCACCGCTTCCACACTACAAAAAAAAATAGTTTTAGGGACACCATATTTTAGGTCGGACCTATCTCTCAACCCTATTACATAGTGAATTAGAGCGTCCACAATGGAACTTTTATCAACACTCCAAAACCTAATTTGGAGTTTCTTTAACGAACCTGAAGCCCACAACAGACACCCGATTCAACCCCCTATCCCTATAATCCAGTAAACGACTCGCAACAAATTGCGATTCATTTACCGTGAACAGTTGTCGTCCTCCCTCTGTTCTCTTTCTTGTTGATCGTCTATCTTCCTCGTTCTATCTCCCCACACCACTCCTCTCAACAACAAAAAAAACCCTCTTACCGCCACCGCCTCCTTCTTCGCCTCATCAGCCGACGAAGATTCTGCTTATCGCTGATGATTCCAACTTTTCCGCCTCATGAGCACAATTCGAGAAGCATCCTTCCACTTATCACGGTCTCAGCGGCGTACCGACTCCTTGGCCTCTTTTTGACTCCCCGATGCTCGTTTTCATTCCATGATTTTTAGGTAATTTCAAATCTCAATTTCTTCCCTTTGTTGTACCCACTTTGATTGATTGGTATTTTTTTTTTAAGATTGAATAAGGGATTTTAAAATGCAGTTGTAGTTCATGAAATTACAGTGTATTAAGGATATAAGATATCTTAATGTTACATTTACGACTCCACATCTTTCATTATATTGAAATCAATATGGATCGATATTTGGTTATTCATAGTTATTACTTTCTTAGATCTTCCAAATGTGTTGTGCGATATATGCTATATGACACATGGTTTTTGTTTCTTATTAGAATTTAAACTTATAGAATCCAGGACTTTGATGTGTTGGTCTTTTGAAAATTGACAATGTCATGGTTTGGCCAATGATATGTAGCTTCAAAATCTACTAATTTCCTTATAAAGCAATGTAGTACTTTATAAACATTAAAGACAGAAACTGAAGACTTTGGATGTTTGTCTTCAATTATAAGCAATGATCAGTTGGGATTCAGAAGACTTCAAGAGATAGTCTTTTTCTCTTGCTACTTGTCCAAAAGTAAAAACAGTAGTTGAGCATCTCTATAACTACCAGAGAATGACTTCATCCAGCAAAAAGTAAAAGCTTGGAGAAATTGTGTTTACAACTTTCATGACCTGTTTAGTTTGTTAGCCACTTTGAGAGTCATATTTCCTTTAAAGGACTTCCCACTTTTGAGTCCTTTCATGAAAATTTTGCTTATAGCTTTCATGATTTTTTTAGCTTTATGCAAGTTGGATACTTTTGTGATTTGGTTTTAATGGTTTCTCTCTATATGATGACCAATTCCTTAAAATTTTCTATTAAAGGGACGTCTCTAAGATCTATGTATAGTGGGTTGTAATATCCACGTTTTCTGATTGATATACAAGTACTTTAAACAACTTGGAGAAATTGATTGAAAAATTTCTTACTCTTAAATATCCAAGTTCAGTTTGTGCTTTGCTCTGCTAGCAATGCACTCAAGAGTCTTAATTTTGTATAGAAGTATGGTATAATAATGAGTAGTTCCAATTGCAATTCTGTTAATTTAATAATTTTCCAATTAATTTGGTTCTTCCTCACCAAAAGCAATAAACCCTTCCACATACTAGGGGTGGGGGGGGGACTCTTAAAAAGAGGTTGAAATTTAGGCTTTAACGGTTTGAGGGGAAGAAAAGCAATGGATGCAGTAATTGAATCCTAAAGATGAATCCTTTTAATCCTTACAACATAGTATAATATTAAAGTACACTGAGATTTTCGAAATGCAATTGAAGTATTTATAATATTCTGTATTTGTCTTCAACTGTCAACATTTATGAAAAAGTTGCTAGGTGAAACCGATCTGCATTGACTTGTAAATGTTGGAACGAAATCAACCTTGGCATAGAACTAGCAGTATATTGCTTGGAGTTGGAGGTACCTTGGTCAGCATTGATCCATAAACAATAATTTTGTTTACAGTAATTCGGTGGTCAAAAGCACCATGCATAATCCCTTGACTCAACAATGCATCATTCACACCAAAAATTAACCTAGGGTCGCCCGAATTAAAACCCAAAATAACCCCCAAAATCCCTCAACAATCTGTTTAGAAAATAACCAATCTGTCCCACTCTTTTTGAACGGCCCTATGGCTGAACCAACGATCCCAAGCAGCCCAAAAGCCCAAAACGACCCACAAAACCTTGCAACCCGACCCTCCTTGATCACTCACGTCCAAACGCTCAAAGGATTATCTTGGCCGAGAGTTCATGAGGCTTCACAACGACCCTTGAACAGTCCACGCCTTTGATGAACAAGGCTGCCACGAACAACAAGAAATAAAAAAAGGATAGGTGGACTCACCGGTCGAACTTCACTCACTCGACGTAAAGAAATCCGACGAACAACGTGTATTGGCTTAACTCACCTAAACTAGATTGAATCGATTTAATGTAAAGAACAAGACTTGTTCTTCAAGAAGAGTTTTCTTCACACAAAAAGAAATGATCTGCTTTATTAATGAAATAAAATTGCTCTTTTTCTTTGTTGTGTTGCTGCCTTGTTTTGGCCATGTTTTGGTTACGTTTAGGTGTTGTTTTGGTGCAGTTTCCATGCAGTTTTTGGGTCTGTTTGAGTGTTGTTTTGGTGCAATTTTGGTATAGTTTTGTTGCGTTTTGGTGCAGTTTTAGTGCTTTTTGGGTGCGCTTTGCTGCTGCGGTTTGGAGTGCGCTTTTGTTGCAGTTTGGGTGCAGTTTTAGTGCAGTTTTGGGTGTTGTTTTGCTGTAGTTTTGTTGCAGTTTTAGTGTTGTTTGGGTGCTGTTTTGTTGCTGCAGTTTGGGTGCAGTTTTGCTGCAGTTTTACTGCTGTTTTGTTGGAGTTTTGTTGCAGTTTTAGTGTTGTTTTGCTGCTGCAGTTTGGGTGCAGTTTTGCTACTATTTTGTTTGTCTTAAGCTGCTATTTTGTTTGTCTTAAGCTGCTATTTTGTTTGTCTTAAGCCAGGTCTGAACAACAACCTTGTCCTTAGGAAGCTGGACTTTAGTTACTCAATGTGAAGTTTGTATTCTCAAAATAGAGAGCGTGCATGGCGTTGTTAGAATGGATTTTGTCCCCTATAAATGGCTTTTCTGCCGAGAAGCTTGTTTGTGTGAATGTTGTGAAGGTCCGATTCGAACATCATTATCCATGCAATGATGGCATTCGGTTCAAATCTGTTGTTTGCGGTTGCCTTAGTAATAGCTCTCAAAGATTTGGTGCTACCTTGCTTTTTTTGTTGTAAGTTGTAAGTTGTAAATTGTAACTTGTATGATATTGATGTTAGTTAATTAGTTAATTAGCGATATTTAGAACCTTGACTATACAATGTCAATTGTTTGGTTATTCCCCTTCAGATGGTAATATTTCAATTGTGTTTTTGCAGGCTTTGCTATCAAGGCAAATCCTCTGTTTTGACAAATATAATTTTCTATTACCTTCATGGCAAATCCTCCGTTTTGGCCTTTCGATATGCAAATAAGCAATCAATTTGAAGCATTCCATCAAAAACAAATGAGAACCTAGAGATGCTCATGCACGTTGTCGATGGTGAAGAATCGAGCTGAGCCCGAGCAACCTCAAGTATACCGACGCAAATTTATAAGCCGAGATCGATGCGAAAGCACACTGACGACCTTGTCAAAAAATTATTTTCTTGATGATCCGATTTTCCCACGTATGTTCGACGCCGATTTAGAATGCGCTTACAATTGTTTCACAGAATTTGAGCAGACATTGAGATTGCCCAACCATATTTCCAGGAACGTTATGATTGTACCGGGAAATTGGGATTCTCATTTATCCAGAAAATGACGGCTGCTTTGTGGATTCTTGCATATGGGAGCCCAATTGATCGTGAGGATGAGGCCCTTGCCATTGCGAGACTACTATAAACTGCGTTCGTCTATTCTCGAGGCAATTGTTAGCATGTACTCGAGAGCGGTATTTGCGAGCTCCAAATGAAAGTGACATCGCCTCGACTCATGGAAGAAAATAAAAATCGTGGTTTTCCGGTATGATTGGTTCATTAGGCGCATGCACTTGGAAGTGGCGCCGCCCCGGCTTGGCATGGTCGCCACATCGGAAAGCCGACCATGATTCTTGCATCCGGGATCTTTGGATTTGGCATGCGTTTTTTGATTTTAGGAACATACAATGATATATACGTGCTGATCAATCCCCAATCTTCGAGATTCATTCAACGTCAAACACCATACACCCCTACGAAATAAATGGTAATGTATACTACGTGCCATACTATCTCACAGATTGTATATACCCTCACTTCGCTACACTAATCCGGACCATCAAACGCCTCGGGCGAAAAGGAAAAACATTTCGGCGCAACAACGGGAGGCTTGTAGAAAAAGGCGTTGAGAGGGCATTTGGCGTTTTGCGAGCTAAATGGGCTATTACCGGGGCCCGGTAAGATTTTGGGACCAACGAACTTTAAGTAATATTATGTATTGTTGCATTATTCTGCATAATATGATAATCGAAGATGAACGTCAAACAAATATTGAACGATGGAGACCTGTAGTGGGTGAAAAAATGCCAGATGAACTACTTCAGCATGATCCCACTGTGTTGGGTGCATTTATTAGTTCTCGAATAAATCAAGTGCGAGATAGACGTGTGAACAACCGGCTTAGGCTTGATTTGATCGAGCATCTTTGGAATAATTTTGGTAGACAAGGTGGCCATTGATGTGTATGTGTAAGGTTTTTTATGTTCCAAGTGGTATGATTTATATACAATGTGAGCTTGGTAGTAGGTGTAGCAGTAGGAGTACCGGTTATGTAATGGTAACTGATGAAGATTTTTACAGGTAATTTATTTGCTTACCATAGCAGAATCGTGTCGATGATAATATACATGTTCAGTTTCATTGTAACTTTAATTCTAATTATCTACTTCAGATTAAGAAAGCAATGATTTTCTTCAAAGCAGAATCGTGTTTTCTAAATTGTTTTAGGTATTGCAATATTTTCTATTTTCTATTATAATCCCCCTTTGTGTTTTCATGGAAGACAATGTTTGGACTTTGGACAACTTATGCATTGTTCTGTTTTATTTTATTTTATGTTAATTTTGTTACCTTATGTTAGTCTATTAGATATAATCAACTTAATAAATACCTTGTATTTCGCTTTTGAAACTTAATTATATTACATTTTTCTTCTTAATTTTCTTATCGTTGCAAGTTACTGATATACATTTTACATTATTATCGTATACTTGATCTATTAATCAAAATGAAAAATGTCAATTGTGTTTTATATGAAATTTATGAAATGGATCAAGCCTAAACAGAGCAGAAAAACAATAGAAGCATGCTAAGTAGTTGCCAGCCTCACTAGTTGTGAATGCAAATTGACTATGGGTCACATTCTCTTGGTGGTGGAGATTATTTCCATACGGGGAGGTTATGTGTAAAAGTACTTCTGATATTCAGCTTAGAAATATTATTTAGGTAACAAAAGAAATGCAATGTAATGAGTTTTGTTTCAGTTCGTACAGCTGAGTGCAGTACTTCTTGGAAACTAAGAGTAGTCATTGTAACACAACCCCAAAGGATGTCTAACTTGTTATCAAGAATATTTGAGGGGGGTTCAAAGTGTAATGGAGGGACATGCTTGTATTGGCACATCTGCTCCAGACGAAAAGCTTGTTATCTCTCTTAAGGCAATTTTATGACATAATTTTAGCATACACCCGTGTTCTTCCTAATTTAACCATACACCCGTGTTCTTCCTAATTGCTCCCTTCCAGCCGTGTGTCCTCTTGGACCAGTCCATGCCCTTCTTTTCAAACACATTAGCTACTCCATACGCATCATAAACAAGTGTTTCTAATTGCTTTTATATGTAGTTTATATCTTTTTTATCCATGTCTTTTTTACTGGACTTGTACATGTGATCTGGTCATTGATTTATACAACATATTAAGTGTGATTTTTTACAAGTGAGGTGGTGCATGCAAAGATATTGATCAATGTGAGACTTCTTGTTGGTGCTTGTTGCCCTTTAGAAACTACTAAAACAAGTGGTCTGTGCTTTATTTAATTCCAGTGATTGTTAGGGAGGTTAAGCACTGTGGGCACAGTTAATAGAAATGTCATGTAGAAGATTAATAGATGCCATCTAATCTGGTTCTTTAATATGGTTCTATCTTCCTCGTGTTAATCGATTTTATAACTGTCTTAATGATGCTTCCGTAACTAAGAAACTCGTACAAGCATGTTACTATTTAAAAAAAAAATCAAATTACAATTCTCTGTCTTAGCTGTGTTATTATTATTTCGAGATTTTAAACTTCTTGGAAAACTGATATTCTACTCATCTGCAATTTTTCTAGGTAGAGTGGGTGGCTCCTTGAACTTTGATTTTCTTGATACAGCATAATGTATAAAAGGTAATTCTATATTCTCACAGTATTTAATATTTTTTCTTAAGTATTGATGTGAATTCAAACTGCTTGAAAACACAAATCTGTCCAAGCCTTTTTGGACAGTCCTTTAGTCGCACGGACCCTCCCAAAACAGTTCCAAAATTCGCCTTAACCGTCTTAACAACTTTGTTTGATTTGTGCAGCCCTAATCCTTACAATAATAGCCCAATACCCTAGCATTGTTTATAGAATTACACAAGGTATAATCTTCCTAAAACAATCTCCTATTTAACGTGTGTATGAACTGCCCGAGCCCCAACCTATTCGAGCAACAACACCCGCACACAAGCTGCCCAAACAACTCACCAAAGCCATGGCTAATCTGCCCCAAGACAGCCCACCCCTTTGATGAATAGACTGCCCAAAACTTCCTCCTTCAAGACACGCCAAACTGCCCTAAATTCCCTTGGCTATAACTTCAAGAAATTGCAAACACATGATCCAAGAAATTGCAAACACATGGCTGTAACTCCATTTTTTAATCCTAACACGTGATCCAAAAAAAAACATGAATTGGATCCATAATCTAGACCATGAATGAAGCTATATTCTAAACATAGAGCTTGCTTAAAGGACCAATGATCGAAAAACTTATTGATATCAAATAAACAAAAGTTTCTATGATGCATTGCATGAAAATCAACAGGAAGATGAAAGCAGAATCGTGTGCGGCAGCTTGTATAACATGTAATCAAAATTCATTTTCTCATACCTCAAAGCTCGAAAACATTTGACGACTTTTTTTTCCCCATAAACTAGACTCGTATATCTTTCCAACCATATAGGGCACACTACCTAGTTCTCTCTCAATGAAAGCAGTTTTTCGCTCAAAGACAGACCATGTGTCAAAATTTCAGAAACTGTATCATTCTCCCTTCTTGAAAACTGGTCGCCCTCGAGTTCGAGTTTAGATTAGACCACAGTGAGGAATCAATTTTCTTCAGTTCTTCCTCATATATCCAAGCATCTTCTGAACTTGGCTTTCCTTTCCAATGAATGAGATACTGGATATACTTGAAGATGCGGTTTAGGAAGATGAAAGCAAAGGCGTGAGTGGCAGCTTGTATAACCTGTAATCAAAATTCATTTTCTCATACCTCAAAGCTCGAAACAACAAACCGTTTTTTCCCCATAAACTAGACTCATATATCTTTCCAACCATATAGGGCACACCACCTAATTTTCTCCCAATGAAAGCAGTTTTCGTTTATTTGAAACTGGTGTTGTATTTACAAGGATGGGGAGACAGTTAATCAGTTATTGTTTCATTGTCGTATACCTGTAGAGTTGGCTGTTATATTGCTTTGCTTTGTATTGGCTGGCACCATAAGGTTTAAGATTTTATGGGCGCTTTTGTTTAAATGAGTGGAAACGTGCACCTGTTGTGAGTAGGTGCGGACAAAGAAGCCAGTTTAGCATTATGTCATTTTCTGTAACGGAACTTTCCCATAGAAACAAAGGGAGCAAATCCCCTTTCTACTAAAGTGCCTATAGGTTGACACATGCCTAATATAGATAAAAGTGTTTCTTGTTCTGTTTCTATATAGCAGTTTGATGTTGGTGACTAGAGTATGCCCCAAGATCTTATACTTGTTTATCTATAACACTTTAAGAAGTAAAAAATTTTAAGTACCATTTGGAACTTGGTCGTCAACAATTGTAAGTAACATTTCATTTAACAATCACATGTGACTGCCTCTAAGTATCTATCTGAAAATAAAAGCATCTATCTGATCCTCCCCAAACCCAAAGATATGGGATATGGACTGAAGATATATGTGTGTTTGAGGCAATGCTGTTCAATTTGTCCCATGTGAGATGCATTAGCCTGTTTAGACCCAGGTTCTGTTTCGTGAACCCACCAAGTGCAAATGAGTCTAAGCATCATATCCATCTTCCCAAAACCCAATGATAGTATGGTCAAACATATATGTATGCATGTTTGTGCGGCGTGGGTGTTTCTTACAAAGGTGTTCAGTTTGTCCATTTCATTTATGAGATGCATATCCCAAGATCCTTACTGAGACTATCAAACGCGCTCTAAGTGAACCCATACCAGTCTGTTCCCGAATCTAGTAGCATCATTTGATACACTCCTGCTCCCAAACCCAATCACGCCTTGATAACCACTTATGAACTTCGTTGCTCTGCCCTTGATGAGGGACATAGAAAGGTTGACATGGTGAATCTCTGATTATGGGTACTTCTAGTAATGATTTCCATCTTTATTCAGTTTGCGGTATTACTTCTCATTTCGTTGTCTCCTGTCAAGTTAGACTTTTTACATGAAGGCAGTCTTTGTCGAAGAAAAGTATTACTCGATCCGATGGTGAGGGAGTTCTATTGAGTTTGCCTTTGGCTTGGTAGACTTGTTAGAAACCCATGTTTCCTTCAAGCTACAATCCGGTTTAGCCATTCAAATAAGCGGACTATAAGTACTTGAATTGTTATTTAGGTTCTGGCCCTGAAGTTCAATGCCATATATGTTATGGAATTGAAATTATCATGAAAGTAGCCAGCTGAAGTCCTTCTCTGCATTATTGTTTGAGTATGCTTCTAGAAATTATTCATAGAGTGATTCCAATCATTCGATTCAAACCTGTTGGTTTTTGCAAGCTCTCTATGAAAGTTGAAGTCAGATCTGAGTTGCTCAATATTATGGGTTAACCTTCAATTTATAGCCATATTGTGGTCTTGGTTTGATGGATTTAATTCTAAGTGTTAAAGCCTTGAAGTTTGAATTTGAAATCATTCTAACTCTTAATGTGTTGTTTGGACACTTGTTACTAGAAGTGTCATAACTTTCTGTAGAGTTAGTGGAATCGCATTCCGTTTGTTTTGTTAGAAAGATAAGTCTTTGAGCTTTCCAATGGTACCTTATTTGTAATTTTTGGCCTCATGGATCAGTACCAGATTTAATTGGAAGTTGGCATAATTCTGCTAAGTTCTTGGACAGCCTTGAGTTTTAGCAATTTTTGCCATAGGTTTTGACCTATCAAATGATTTTATATTTGGTCCATTTCTTTCCCTAATTCAACCTTGGTATACCTAATTTAGGTTGGGATTGAACCCTTGTGAAAATAGGTTGATTTGGAGAGAGTTTGGAGATGGTTTTGGAACCCAAAAACTGTGACTGTTCGGAAATTGTTTCTGGACACATGTTACTGTTTTGAACATAACTTGGGCTAGATATACTGAAATATCGATCTGTAAATTGGAATAGAAAGTAGACTCGTAGACCTTTCCATGCATACTTTATTCGTATTTTTCGGCCTTGTGGTATGGTTTTGGCATTGGTTTGAAGTGGACTGCACTGCCACCTTGTTTCTGGGCTGAATCGATTTTCAGTGCAGGCCTTGATGATCAAATCAAACCACTTCAAGACCAAGATAGTATATTATAGCTCCCAAATCTTTGATACTGAATGTGTGTCCATCAGTTCCAATCTAGCACAAAATGTAGGAAACTGAGAGCCAAACTCAACAATCTATTCTGTTATGATATTCATAACAGAAGGCGAATGTCCCACTTTGCGGAGAATGAGTATACTTTAGTCTATTTACTTATGTTTGCTTTGTACTTTGAGTTTCTTTTAATTTTGTTATTTGTCTATTGATTTCGTCAATTATACCAATGGGCGCTTGCATCATCTTCAGCAACTAATTTACATTTCATTAATTCCAATATTGTAGGGAAAACAAAGCATAGAGACATGCTCAGGAGATGTGTTAGTGAAGAGTAATCATTTCTTCACGTAGTTCGGTTGTCTCGTCAATTTAGACATGTATATGGAATCATGGATTGCTTATGTATATTTAATTAATATCATGGATGTATGTAAGATGATATTCATAAGATATTTATGATAAAAATATTTTTTGATCATAATGTGATTGCAATTTGCTTTCCCTTGATTTCTTGTATGGTGATATTCATATTGATTTATTATGTGTTCATGAAATATTGCTACTTTGTTATACATTAGTAAAAATAGAAATAGTTGGTATAATATGGTAGCGATATCAAATACATTTGGGAAGCTAGGAGTGTATGAGATATTTAAAGTTATAAGTTTCTTCAAGTAGACCGAAATTGATACCATGGACTCTCTATTAGTGACTATGTAAATGCCGACCAACATAGCTGTCGATCCCCTTGTTAGGTAACTTTCAGAAATGCTGTGTATTCGTCTCAATATGAGTGAGAATACTATAAATAATTTGTTGATTAAACAAAAACAAGATCAAGTAGCAAAAGGCCATTTTCATCATGATTGGTCGGCTCGTAAATTGCTAGCTTGTTATTCGTAGCTAGGATTCTTTTTTGGGTTTGTCTCTCAATTATGATTGTAGCTACTTCCATCAGGAACTGAAGATAAACCATTCATTCTTTTGAATGACAACCCGATGCATGAAGCTCCTCTGGGGAATGCAGGGAATGGTAACCGATAAATGTAGCCGAGTTTTCGAGACCTTATCGCTTGAGCTTTCTTGTTTGTAAGCTGGTTCGGTCATTGCGTAATGAGTTATAGAGGCACATCATTTAGAACCCATATTTCCACAGCGTAATGTCATTTTAAGGGTTTTTCAAGATGTGAAATTGAATGACGTCTTTGGTTTGATGAAATGCGTCGAGAGTGCAAGTGTGCGACTCGTTTGGTATGTTTTGTTTCTTTTTGTCCTTGTTCACTTGAGTACGAGTTATTTTCGAGAGAAGGTTCTCCTTGATTTCATTGAATGAATTGGGTGTCAGTCATGTGTTGTAGGGTGGGATACATCTTAAAAGGAATGCCTGAGACATAGGCTTAGTGACAATGTTGGCCGGGTTTCTAATAAGAGAATAGTTAGTTACAAAAATTGTTAAAACTTCTATTTTGTTGAGGACGTGCATTTCCCATCTTCTTTTCTTGAGTTTCCTACAACCTGTAATAGCTCTTCCTTTGTAATCTGTTTTGCCAAATATGTTCGATACCTCGGTGAATAGCCAATTTTTCGGGTTTGTTCCTCTGCGGTGTCGGAATGGGGCAGGATGAGCATGTGTGATGCCGAGAGAAGACTACTCGCCAATGCTTTGCTCGATGTCAACAACGAGCGATTTGTTCTCGTCTCGAGAATCATGCCTTCCCTCTACAATTTCAGCGTATCTACCACTACTTAATGAAATCCAAATATAGCTTCATGGGAGCATTTGACGATCCCGGCCATTCGGCTGCTATAATCAAAACATGTTACCCGAGGTAAACATCTCCCAATGGCGCCAGGATCACAATGGTTTGAAATCAACAGCTTGCATCTTACGTAGTGTCGAACACCAAATATTACCCAAAGTTTGAGAATTCTATAAACCGGCATGTTATGTGGGCAGCATTATTTTCCTATGCCGGCGATCACGAGCTCCAAGTTTGTAACTGCATGGATATGTTTGTGGTAGAACCATGTACTTTGCTGAAAAGTAATTGTAAATGTTCTTAGTATACGCAAGTAGTATTTCTAAAGTTGAACTAGTATGGTTGGTTAAAGAAGTTGGTTCGATCTTGACCTCATAGTGCCTTTCTTTTGGCCTAACATACCCAAACTTGTGCAAATTCAATGCCTGTGAGCATGGCTATTCGGATTTAAGGACAGACACACATTTTGTTTATAAATGTATGCATACTTGTTTAAGAACATTCATAACAATTGGTTAAGTTTAATAGTTTTCAACTTCTAAGAGTCAGCATTTTGTATTCTACATTTAAGGGTGTAATAACCTATTAGAACCCAAATATCAAACGGGTTAAAATGAATCTTGTTGAATTAAGTCGGATTTAAACGATTTGCCGTCTTAACTCGAATTTTCCAAAAAAAGCTACGTTTGTCATAAGTAAACTTTATTTATCAATTACATAGAAAGATACCTATTTTATTAATATGAATTTTTTTTTCATAGAATATAAATTTATAATATAAATATTTCAAGTATGGTGGAATAATATAAATAAAAAAATGAAAATTATGTTGGTAGTTAGGTTTGTTAGTTGAGATGAAAGAGATTTGAGGTTTTTTAAAGGATTGTATAGAGGGTGGTTATTGGAGTGAATTTTTTTTAGAGTGTTGAAAAAGTGTAAAAGGAACAAAAAACGAGGTAGCTAGAGGGTGTTATTGGGTGTATCATTGGAGATGCTCTTACACTTGCAAAAAATTAATTCATTTAGTTTAGGCTTAAATCGTAATTTTGTCACCCTACTTTCACACTTTTTTATTAAGCTCACTATACTTTTTTATTTTTCTATTTAATCACTATACTGACTTAATTTTCACGTTCATCATTTCATCCTGTTTTTTGAAAGGAAAACTTAAAAAAATAAAATACCGAAAAATACCCCCATTGATCACAGTGGGTCTTTTTGTATTTTACTTCT
>CM028381.1:89841355-89992461 GCA_013146195.2 Codonopsis lanceolata
CGGTCTCATTTTGTGAAATTATAACCGCCTAAGTACCTTATTTTTGTTTCAAAAACGCCCAAGTACCCTATGTTTGTTTTAAAAATCCAAAGTCCATTTTTTGTTAATTTCTTCATAAAATATCCACACACACTGTCATCTCTCTCTTCTCCGAAAGCAGTGTATATGAGGTTTTTATTCCTTATTATTTCTTTTGCTATGACCTTTTCTTTCTATTAAGATATATATTCGATCAACCATAATAATTGATAAATAGCAATCAATTAGTGATACATATTATTATAATAAGTAATAGATACATATTCGGTCAACCGTTATAATATTTAAATAGCAATCATTTAGTGATACATATTATTAGGAGGAAAAAAAATATTTAAAAAAATAAAAATATATATATATTATTATAATAAGCAATAGTGATCAATCATTGATACAAATCAGTGTGCATTAATTGAGTCATTGATTATCGTCTTTGATATAGCCTTTGATATGAGAGAAATTGTAGGTTCTAAAGTTCCTTCCATTGAGTGAGAGCTTGACACAGAAGTTATAGCCTATTTTGTAGTGGCCGAGATAAAAGTATAATGTTTTTGTATATCTACTATATAAGTGAAAAATATTACTCCCTCCGTTCTTAAATAATCGTCATAATTGACCCGATGTATAGTTTAAGAAAAAATAATTGACTTGATTATTTATATTGGTTTAATGTTTAGTTTACTTTAAAACTCATGTGTATGTGGTCCATAATTAAAGTAGGACGAAAAAGTAAGGATACAGTGGTAAAAGTGATGTTCTAAAAAGGTAAGTTTCAAACTGGACAATTATTTTAAGACGGACGAAAAATAAAATAAAGACGATAATTTAGGAACGGGGGAGTATCTGTTTATGGTACTTTTTTATCTGCTGCTTTGGCTTCGGTGGTTACTCTGAATCTCTGATCTTCACTTAGGGGGTGTACCTAATATTATATCTCCCATAGTGAAAAGTTGTAGCTTCTTCCTATATCTCATTCTATCTATTATTATTTATTATTTTTCAGAATTTGTGTACTAAGATGCCCAAATTTGGGTGGATATTTTTGTAATGTGATATCCAAATTTTGGACAAAATTTAATTATGCATTGCGATGTTTAAATTTTAGGCAGACTTTAATAGTGCATTGCAATGCCCCAATTTGGGTGGAGATTTTTACAATGTGATGTCAAAAAAATTTACTGACTTCAAATGTGCATTTTGATGCCAAATTTTTGTATTACGATGCCCAAGTTTGGGCGGGGGCCATGAGCACGGGCTTTTTGTTCATTAAGGGTATATTAGTGATTTTCTCCCAAATGTATACTTTAGCGGTTTAAAAAAATATCCTAGACTTTTCCAATTAACATTTCATCACAAGGACCGACCAGAATTTCTCTCTTGTATTAATTAAGATCCGTAAGACCGTATTACATGAAACTTACTCCAAGTCTTTGACGCTATTTGTTTGGACCGGCTGGTTTATACATACAAATACTTTTCGAAAAATCAACATGTATTTTTTTTGAACAAATAAATGTAGTTTTCGAACAACAATATGTACATTTTAATTTACAATCGAAAAAACAAATGTAGGTCATGCATCACTGGTTGATCTAAGACTTCTCAACTATTAATTAGATATAAAAAATGGTACAAATACCAACCATATCAAAAATAAAAAATAAAAGTCTAGGCATCATTTCCCAGGTAATGCATGAATAAATTAAACGAAAATGATCAAGCTATTGAATCTACAATCTCACTAAAATCTGCACCACATGGGAGACATTGTTTACGGTTGAAGACAAGAGAGATTGCAGGCAGAAAATTATTTGGTCAACATATCTTTCAATTAAATTTCGAGCTAGTTTCCATTCCAAAGTTTTCAACCACTTCATACTTTTATATTTTTCGTAACTGAAAAAAAAAAAAACACTTCAAGGATTGCGATGCATCATTTGTACATCGTGATATATGAAAGTGTCTTATTTATAAATCGCGAGACATAATTATGTGTATCACGATACACAATTTTTTTTTTCCGGGGTGACCCAGTGGTAGACATGGGGCTTCACAAAGTGTGAGGTCTCAGGTTCGATCCCTTCCCATGTCCCTCTTAGGAGGAAAAAAAAAACCGTATCTTTTTCCGGGTAAAATATAGGGATTGGGGACCGGAAATACTACAACGAGAAAAAATCTACACTTTTAAAGGAAGGTTAACAGAGTCTTTAAATTGGTTCAAATGCGTATCCGGAGAAACAACAAAGTATCTATTCAAATCGTAAAGAAATTTATTTTGGATATTATAGATTTGGTTTGATTTATTTAGACATCAAATATATATTTTTAAAATTTTAAATTAATAGAGATAAGATGCTGGGATATGAATGATTATTGAGATTTGTGTTAAATTGTTATATAAATTTTTTATTTAAATAACTTATAAATATTAAACAAATTTTTATATTTATTTTTAATGAGTTAAATACTAAAGAGAAGCAAAAGTGATCGATTCAAACAAACACGCAAGTAGGAGTGACGAAAGAGACAATGTGGTCAGAAATTTCTCTGTTAAACTTATCGTTCAAACAAACACGCAAGTAGGAGTAATGTCTACATTAGATGCAAGACGACTTTTTTGAAATTGGGTCATAAAACTTTCAATTATTAATATTGAGTCATCCATTTACTTAAAATAGAGTTATTCCCATTTTAAATTATTTTAAAAAATTGGGATAAATTAGGGTCGGTTTATTTTGATAAGTTTTCAATCGCTACAGTATTATATGTTTGTTTTTAATCAAAAAATTCACCTTTTGAGAAAAAAAAGACTACGATAACCTTAATGACCCTTAGACGTGCTACGGATCACTCATTTAAATACATCGCTCTGTATCAATTTTTGTACCGCGATACATCAATTAAATGACATAATCAAATTTTGTATCGCTACATCAATTTTTGTATCATGATGCATAAATTTTAATTAACTAATCCAATTTTGCACCGCGTTACATCCAATTTTTGTACCGCAATGCATCAATTTAATAACTTAATTCAAATTTGCATCACACTATAAGATCATAATGAACCAGGTACATGACTAAATCAAGGGCATGGATTATGCATCTCAAATGATCCAACGGCTCGGAATAGTTAACAATGTGAATATATATATATATATATATATATATATATATATATATATATATATATATATATATATATATATATATATATATATATATTTATAGGTTTTTTTTATGATTACAATGTACATCCCTAGTTTTGACGGCAAACATCTTGAGATAAACACTCTTTGAGTTAACCTTTTACCTCAACTCTACCATGTTCGTGTGGCACCAATTCTTATTCAGCCTTATACGATTATGTTGTGAATGGTATAGCTCGTATAATTACCCAGGCAATGGGCCAAGTCCTCTGAGGACTTGGCGGGGCAGATGTGTAAGATTTGGTTGGACCTCAAAGGGGGGTGCAGGGAGCATAACCCTCCATAGTACGGACTTTTGAATTTATCGCATGGAAGTGGTCATGTCATGTTTGGACAATGTAAGAGGATTGCGTCAGATGAGACGGTCGTGTCGTTAAAAAGGGACGACTGTGTCAGGCTTGAGAGAAGTTTAACAAAACTCTCAAAAGTTTAAGCGGTCGTGTTCAAAAGGATAAAATGACTATATTGGGAAAAGGCGGTTGCGTCACTTGAAGTAAAGCAACTGCGTCCGTGCGACAAAATAGTTTTTATATTTTCTTATTTAAGAAGGTTTAGTGTTTGATATTGTACCACTATATATAATTGTAACCTTATATTCTCTTTGATTGATCTAGCTTTACTCTCTAATTGTGATTGTTTGCTATTTACTTCCGTTATACACAACAAATTCCATGAGTTCATAGTCAACCTTATTCTGCTCTTCCTTGCTAGCCAACTATCCCTACGTTCTAACCTTCAGTTTTATGAAAATCTTTCCCACCAGGTTTCATACCTATTTAAATACACTAAATTGGAAATGAGAGAAGACTCAAAAAAATCAAAGAAGGAAACACATTTTAATTGATCTCTGGAAGTGTTCTGCTACGAATAAGACATCACCTATTGATAAGCTACGTCCCAAACTATAATGATCTATACAAGTGTAAGATGTTCCTATACCATTTCTTAGAATTTTAATATATTTTAAATACTCTACTACACACTACTATATACAAAAGAATTCTTCTAGATTCTAAAATATTTCAGATTACTCTAGGACAATAACAAACTAGGACTCCGAGAGATCTTGCAAAAGTTCAAAAAATTCTAGCACAAGTGTTTCATGCAATCTCGAACCATTTTACTTGATCTCGCATGTCGTTAAACTCGCACATGTAGAAAACTTCTTGAGATCGTCCGGGACTAGACAAAGCTATCATGGACCTGCATATAAATCAATAATTTTCAAATGCACCACGAGTTACATTTTGAAATTATAAGTATAGAAGTACCATCAACAATTCTTCTCAAGAGTAACATAAACACCTCCAAACATTCAAGTCAATTTTCACACTTCCAAACTTTAAAAGTCTATACTAATTTAAGACTGAAATGTTAGGGTCTATGTACTAATACATATTGCTAAGCAAAATTAGTAAATCTATATATATATATATATATATATATATATATATATATATATATTTAAAATTGGTGAGGAATAATATGGTTATGCTACCTCACACAACTTTTGATATTTTTGAATCTTCAAGCTTCTACATCACTTGACTTGAAACTTTTTATTTTTAGCTATTAGCTAAAAAATAGTTAATATGATATTGTGATATTGATCATTACTATTAATCTCTTCTATCTATATTATAATACAGCTTGGGAAACACGCTCGCAATTGACTTGGGATAAAGAGCGGCTGAGATCAATTCATTTACCGATATCCTACGGTCTCAATTTCGTCTAGATTTCACATGTGCGAAGAGCAGTTATGCAACCCCTCTCCAACTCCCCCACTTCTCCCTGTCGATCTCCAACTTCCCCTCTCATTCCCCTCCTTTCTCGCTTCACAACCATCTCTCTCTTCCCTAGCTCTCTCATGTCCCTTTTCTTGATTCAACATCCGACAGAACTCTTTCCCCCTTCCACGCACAAGCACTGATTTTCAAGTTTAGGGCTTGCAATCTTAATCTCTCTATTCCAATACTGACATCCTCCCTTACTCGCGCCGTGCCATAGGCACGTGCACAAAGACTAGTTATTAATAATAGTGGCAATCTTATATAGAAAGACTTTTACTACCAACATTATTTCTTAACCAATGTGAGATTATATTATTAGATAAGCATTGGGTGAGTACTTTACTCTACAAATTCACTTCTAACACCATATATTAAGCTTTGATATATTATTCATCAAAAACTCGATTTTGACAAATAAATATATAATTTTGATGCTCTCACCGAGTAGAACACATTTGCATAATTACATTTACCAACAAAAAAAAGGACGCGTAAAGAAATTTGTGCCTCAAGTTGCACAATTTCTTTCACTAAAAACACTAATTTTTCAACAAGTATTATATGAGTACTTTAACGATTTCTAAAATCAATATTAATTTATAATCAATGTAATTAGATGGATCTCTACTATAATTACCAATAAATGTGATGTAACAAACATTGGTTAAAAATTAATGTTGGTTTAAAAAGTTTTTAGATAAATGACTTTTACTAAACTATCAAAAGAAGATATATGTTTACATTTGTTAGAAGTTGATGTTGGTTTTAAAAGTTTTTAAGTAAAATCTTACCAATAAAAATAATTTATTCCTCATTGGTTACAAAAAATTATTTTACCTTAAAAGTTGGTCGGTAAAATTATTTTACTAACAATAGAAGAGATGCATCTCATATTAGATAGAAAATAATGTTGGTTTTAAGAGTTTTAAGATAAAAGACTTCTACTGTTATTATTAATAGAATAAATGTATTCCACATTCGTTAGAAAATGATGTTGGTTTCAAAAGATTTAAGATAAAAGACTTCTACTATTATTACTAATATAATAGATATATCTTTCGAAAGTGTTAAAATAATTTTTTTTACTATTATTATTATGTATCTCACGTTGGTTTGAAGACTTTTATTATTATTACCAATATATATTACACATTTGTTAGAAAGTGATATTACTTTTATATTTCAACATTTAAATCATAATGCTTAAAATTTTAAAAATTATACTATTACTATTACCAAAAAAAAGAAATATATGTCACATTTAAAAATTATTATATTATTATTACCAAAAGAACTCGTACGGGGCACGAGCTCTATAACTAATATAATTATGTTTAGGTAAAATTACACTGACTAGAACACTTCGGGAGCAAGATTGGGAATGGGGTGGGTACTAGTAATATCAATAAATTTAGAGATGTTAAATTGAGTTTGTCCTAGCCCTATAGGGTTGTGAATATATAGGGCTACGGGTTAAACGAATCGTTTAAACAGGCAACTCATATCGCAACCCTAACCCTAACCCTGTAGAATACGATTTAACAGAATTATTCATATTAACACATGATGTCTTATTTAAATCAAAAATTTGAAATGAGGTAAAAAATATATTGACGGACAAGTGACAACGATTAACAATACGAATTAAAAATATGAAAAAGAGTTTTCTTTTGAGAAAATATCTTCTTCAACATCATTATCCTCTTCATCTACAATAATAAAATAGCATAAAATAAATGCTGGTAAGAAGTTAATACAGTCAAATAGTAAAATATAATACTAAGGTCAACCCGTTTAGCACGAAATTTAAATGAGTTGGATTTTCCCGACCCTAACCATTTCTGATTTCCGATTAGCAGGGTCAACCATGCGGTTCTCGGCCCTTTTAACATATCTAATTATGTATCTGAAAATCTCATTTTGACAAATTTTGGAAACTTATGTCTTAGAACTGTACTTACGACTACGTTTGATTTTGATTTTCATCAAATAAATATACATCATCACAAAGCTAACAGATGATAGACATTGGTTTACCAAATGAAATAATAATATATACTATCTATTTGAACTTCAAAATAAACAAATAAGAATGGTTGAGTGGTTTAAGGTGTCATCCTCAAGTTCTTATCATCTGACAATGTTGGGGGTTTGAATCTCACTTCTAATATTTTGCACCCTTATTTTTAACCAAAAGCAAATCTTCCAACCCGTGAGTCAGCCATAGAACCCGACAGACCAACCCAGTTTACATGTGATCCTACAGGGTCAGCCCGTTTGTTAAACGGGTTGCATTTTAACCATTTCTCGTTTTTAAAAATTTATTCCATGTTAACCCCCTCGACAAACCAATTCATAACCATCAATGTTGAATTATTTGTTACATGTAAAGTTATTTTGGCCTATTCACTGAATTGATTTACTAATGATAAATTATTTGTTTGTCATTAATTCATTTTTGAAGGATTAATTAAATGTAGAGTTATTTGTGTATATATTATTTTGTAAAAAACAACTTACACTTTTATATTTGGGGAGATTAACCCATACATTAGTTGCAAATAAGATAATCGAATACAATTAAATATTTTATTTACAGATTAATACTTCAACTAAGTACATGAATTCTCAATTGAGGAAATAGTAAGAAACAAACGTTGGGAGAAAATATTCTATGATTTTAAAAGACTGTATGACATGCCTATACAGTACACTATGACGAAGAGCTGCATGTTATAATTCTAAAGTCGTACAAATGAACTTCGTTATCACTCAAAAGGGACTTCGCTTTTTAAATACTCCCTCCGTCCCTAAATTATCGTTCTCCTTTCTTTTTTCGTCCGTTCCAAAATAATTATTAACTTTAAACTTACCTTTTTAGAACATCATTTTTACCACTTTACCTTTACTTTTTCACTTTACTTTAATTATGGGCTACATATACATAGACATTAAAGGAAACTACACATTAAACCAATATAAATAATCAAGTCAATTACTTTTTCTTAAACTGTGCACCGGATCAACCCAGACGATTATTTAGAAAGGAAGGGAATACTTTGATACTATACTCTCTCACTAGTGATTGCATAGTGCCAAATATGTGAAATAATGGTCCGAGATCATTAAATATTTTTTTTCAAAATCTTGCAATAAAGATCCCAAATCTCGAGAGTGATAACGGAGTTCTTTATTATTACCATCGTGCAACGTATGAACTATTGTGTAAGAAAATAGGCTTCAATAAATATTGGATAAGACCACCGGCTAAGATCGCAAATTCCGAGATTCAGTGTTTGCTCTATAGGTATGAACATTCACTTTCCCTGCTATGGTTTCAGGTTAAATCTGGTAGGGATTTTTATTTTTTTTGGGGGGTTTTGTTAGATTTAGAGAGTTCAAAAAAAAAACAAAAAAAAAAGATCTCAAATCACGAGAGCGATAATAGAGGAATATTGAATTAATTTTATTCACTAAATGTATTTTTATGTTTTTTTTAGTAAATAATTTTTTAGTAAAATTGTCTTATGAATGTTAATTTGTAAAAACTAAGAAAGAGCTTTACTTTTTTACAATTTAACCAACTAACGCACACTGAGTTGAGTCAAGTGGATGATCTTATATAAAATATACAAAAAATCGTCTTTTCTAAATTTTACATATTTTAAAAATATAATCTATTAGACTTCTTTTAAATTACAGTGTAGCTCATAGGATGCCGAATGAGACGATATATATAAATCTTCTGCATTTGCTCTAGCTTATTAAGCCTTCATCATCAACCCTTATTTTAGCTGTAACCATGTATATCCTTATATCATCTCTTCTTGTTTTGGGGACTCTCTTTGTTTATTATGTGCCTAGCATATTGTTTAAGAAAAATCCTGCTGACAGTAGCCAACGATTACCGCCAGGAAACTTAGGATGGCCGATCGTCGGAGAATCTCTGGCATTCAGCTCCGCCATGAGAAACGGATGCCCCCAGAAATTCGTCGGTGACAGAATGAAGAAATATGCGCCTAGTCAAGTATTCAAGACCTCGATGTTAGGAGAGAAGATGTCCATTCTATACGGTGCTGCTGGGAACAAGTTATTGTTCTCAAATGAGAACAGGCTTGTTGCTACTTGGTGGCCTTCTTCGACTGCAAAGATCCTCAACCCCGGGCCTAATGCCCGATGGTTAGCAATCACACTTCGCATGAGCCTCCTCGAATTTGTCAAACCCGAAGCACTCCAACAATGTGTGTCAACAATCCAGTTAACGGTGAATGATCACCTACAGAGAGAATGGATCCCAAACAAAGGCGAGGTGATCGTGTTTCCTCTATTGAAGAAGCTGACTTTTGCTTTGGGTTGCCAAACCTTTATAGGAATTGTCGATCCTGAGCAGATAGCTAAGCTTTCTGATCTTTTCGTTGATATAATGAATGGAATCTTGTCCCTCCCTATAGATTTTCCAGGCTCTGCATTTAATAGAGCGAAGAAATCAACTGCCCGCATTAGAAACGTGTTAGTTCCAATTATTAGGCAGAAAAGAAATCAAATAGTGTCAGAGGAAAGCACCGTTCAGGAGAAACGGGACTTGTTCTCGCGGTTGCTTAGACAAACCGATGAGGATGGCAAGCTTCTGTCGGAGATGGATATTGCTGATCAGATACTAGCATTACTTATTGGTAGCCACGACACCACAAGCAGCACCATGACATCTGTTGTTTACTTTCTTGCTGATCATCCAAATTCCTATGCTCGAGTTTTAGAGGGTAAGTAACAATTGAACATATACACAAAACTCTTAATTAGCCCCAAATCTAAAGTTCAAGAAACCTGTTAGATTTACGTATTCTTGTTAATTAAGGAAGACCCTTAGCTTCTGTTTCATAATTAGTAAATTGTTCATCTTTCGTTGACAGAGCAAATGGAGATTGCAAACTCCAAAGGGCAAAACGAACCATTGACCTGGGAAGACATCCAAAAGATGAAGCATTCTTGGAATGTTGCTTGTGAATCATTGAGGATTGCTACTCCACCAGGAAATTTTAAAGAGGTTTTGGCTGATTTTTCTTTTGGAGGATGTCTTATTCCAAAAGGGTGGAAGGTATACACTTGGCATTAATTTCTCCATTTCTCTAAGTTTTTGGCTCTAGATCTTGCAAAATTTCTATGGGTCTTATAATTACTTATAACTAATAATTTATTCTTTATGATTTATGAGTGATAATTGGTATTGTTTGATTCATGCTGATTAACTTTCATAATTTAGTGTGTGTGTGTTTGATTAGTAAGTTGAAAAAATGTTCAATTCAAATATAAAGATTAAAGTAGCCTCATCACAAAATGTGATTAACATTATTATTAGTATTATTATTATTATTATTATTGTTGTTGTTGTTGCTGTTGTTATTATTATTATTTCCTTTATTATTATTATTATTATTATTATTATTATTATTATTTTATTAATATTAATAGTATGTACTTTTATTATTATTAATATTACTAATTATTAATAATATTCTTTTATTATTATTACTTTAGCAATATTCATATTAATTTTATTATTATTATTAGTATTTATTAACATTATTTTATTATTATTACTTATTATAATTAGTATTCTTTTTTATTATATTAATATGAATATTAATTTTATTTATATTATTATTATTATTACTTTTATTATTAATATTACCTTTATTAATATTATTTATTTAATATTAATATGAATTTTATTCTTATTCTTATTAAATTCTATTAAATTATTATTAATTATTATTAATTCTATTTAATTATTAATATTATTTTATTTATTTTATTCAATAATAATTATCATTATTTGAATAATAATAATAATTCCTATTAATATTATAATTAATATTATTTATATTATTAATATTCATTTTTAGTATTATTATTATTATTATTATTATTATTATTATTATTATTATTATTATTATTAGTATGAAGGGTGATTTTGGAATATTTAAAAAATTAAAAAAGAAGATGACTTGTGTGTTTTTGAAAAATGGAAATAAGCATAAGACTTAGTGCTTACAATTTATTGTCTTACCTGTGCTTTCAGTGACTTATACATGACTTATGATTTATCTTACCAAAGTGAAATAAAACGTTTTAAAAACAACTTATCGTAAGTAATAAGCATATGTAATAAGAAAAATCAAATAGAGGAAAATATCGAAAAAGCCATTTAAAAAAATTCTCATATCTAAAGTCATAAACGTTAGTAGAAGCGTTAATTTTTGTATTGTTTTGTATTGAAAGTCTAATTTTAAGACTTTTTAGATAGGAGAATTATTTTTGGGATTTTTCGAACAAGAGAATTTTTTTAAGTAGGACTTTTTGGTATTTTTTTCTTGATCAAATAAGCCCTATATAGGACTTAGGAGTAGTCTTTGTGTGTGTGTGTGTGTGTATTTTTTCCTTGCTCCAATCAAGGGGTGTCGGAAAAATAGAACCTTAGACCAAACCCAAACTCTACCATTGTTCACCCCAAGGGGTAAAGTGTTACATTTCCTTAACAATTAATTCCAATATTTTGCAGATCTTCTTGAGTACTCACGCAACACATTACAATCCAGAATGCTTTCCAAACCCAGAGAAATTTGATCCTTCGAGGTTTGAAGGGAATGGACCTTTGCCGTATACATTTGTACCATTTGGAGGAGGACCTAAGATGTGCCCAGGAAGAGAATTTGCACGCCTCGAAATTCTGACCTTTATGCATTGTCTGGTGACAAAGTTTAAGTGGGAGAAAATATTTCCGGATGAAAAGCTAACATACAACCCTGTAGCCATACCTGTAAAAGGTCTCCCAATCCGTCTCTTGCCTCATCAAACTTGAATTTAGCCCGTCAAATATACTATGTAACTGGGACACCTAAGTGGATGAAAACTCTTGTCCTAGTTAACTAGTCTTGCTCTATTTGTTATTTGTCCTAGTTAAGTAGTTTTGCTCTATTTGTTATTTGTTATGCGACCACATTGATGTGGCATAATTGTTTTCAAATTTCCTTATTTAGACAATTTAGGGTTTGGTATTGTATCTTAAATAATTGTAACCCTAAAACGTGTTTATGGTTGGCATAATAAAATTTCAAGAGTCCACTGACCCCAATCTCTCTCTCTCTCTCTCTCTCTTCTCTGTGATTGTTTCCAAAGTCTTCCGTTGTGTACAATAGGCTCCAATCGTTTCACATAAACATTGTTTTTTCAGTCAATACACGGGAAGAATTGAACACTGAGTAACAAGAAACCTCAGATTTTATGCCTCATTTTTTATAATTAAGTCAAGTACGATTGTGATGGAATTATCTTAGTCTTGCCATATATATATCCTAAATCCAAGTATATATCAAGGGGAATTGGGTGAATGGGGTAATGTAGATGTAGGGTTCTAAACCAAGTCCAATTAGTTATTGGATTTATTTATTTATGTATTAGTTTTTAACCTAGTTGGATACTATAAATATGTTTGTTATTGAGGTTTTCTAGTAAGAGAAAGATTATAATTTCAGCCAGAAAAATATCATGTGTCATCCCCACAATAATTTATCCTCCAAAATTCTTTTTTTCTTTCTCCGTCCTTGTGGTTGGTTTCCTTCTTCACAATACTAATTAATATATTAGTATTATTATCTAGCTTACATTTGGTATAAGAACCAGTGAGATGGTGTGTAGTAAGGTTTATATGAGTCCCAAGTTTGATGGAAAAATTAATTTTCCTAAATGAAGATGTCAGATGTATAATTTTTTGATGGTTTGTGATTTAGAAAAATACGTAGATGAGAAACTTGTTGAGAATGCCACTAAAGGAGAGAAAACTAAATCTACTGAAGCACTTGATTTTATTTTTAATGGAGTTGAAGATGATCTACGGAATAAGATTATTGGTTCTAAATCAGCATATGATGCAGTCGATGTTTTGAGAAAGGCGTATGGTGGTGATGATAAAGTTAAGAGAAATTATTTACAATTTTTGACGAAGATATTTGAAAATATAAATATGGAGAATTTGGAGAAAGTTTGATAGTATATCTCTCGAGTGAGTGATCTTACTTCATATATGAAGACAAACGAAAATGATGTTTCGGATGAAAGAATTTGTTCGAGAATTTTTCGTTCGATGACAAAAGTTTTTCAAGGTGTTGCGGTAAGAAATTTGGCAACTAAATATTTGAAGACGTTGACAATAGCAGAATTAGAGTCCGCCCTTGTTAATTATAAGTTACGTACTATTTGGTGAAAGATGGGAGAAAACATAAGAAATTGAAACTATAATGCTCGTGGATCTAGGACCCCGGTGAAAGTATTGAGATTCAGGGGCAAGCCAAAACCTTGTGTCGATTCTACCTGCTATAGTTGCAACTCCTCAAGATGCCCGAAAACTCCTGTACCCATAAGTGAAAAAGGTGTACTGCAAAGTCAAGTGAATTTGAAAAAAAACGTGAATGATAGATCAAAGGATAGTGGATCAACTCATGGAAGCCAAAATCATGGTGGCAGAGGTCATGGGTACAACAACAGAGGGCGTGTTACCATAATAGAGTTGGTCGCGGTAACAATAATGGAGGTGGTCGTGGCTATAATAATGGTGGTGGTTGTAGTTACAACAATAGTGGTAATCATGGTTACAACAATCGAGTCTGAGAAAATTACAACTCTGGTGGCGGACAATGAGGAAATAATTATTGGCATGATGGATCAGGTGGAGGTAATAATTACGGAGGTTACAATACTAATTGTTGTTATAATTATGAAAAACCTGGTTATAAAGTGATGATTATAGATATAAAAGTGAAAATTATAGATATAAAAGTGAAAATAATGTAAATTATCATGTCAATAATTTTGCTGAAAATAATGTTGAAAATTTAGAAACATACATTGTTGTTGGTTAGTAATTGTGAGAATTCAAGTGATAAAAATACATGTTATTTGGATTTGAGGTGTAGCAATCATATGTGTGGAAGTAAAGAATTATTTTTAGATTTGAATGAGTTTGTTAGATCTGAGGTAAAATTTTGGTAATAATGTGAAAGTACCGGTGATAGGAAAATGAATAATCTCAATTTCGTTGAAAGATGGTTGTAAAATTTTTATCTTCAATGTTTATTCTGTTCCAAGTCTTTAAAAAAAAATATTGTTGAGTATGAGGTAACTTTCAGAAAATGGCTATGATATGATAATTTATAATGAAGTTTGTAGTATTGGAGACGTACGGGCAGATATGACCAAGGTTCTAAAAGTTACTAGGCGCCAAATCAACGCCTAGGGCCCTAGATATTAATGTATAATTATAATATTTCTCGATTTTTAATGTAAATTTAAAAAATACATCAAACATTTGTTACAAATTTAATTTTTTTTTTAATTCTTATTTTTTTTTTCATTTCATTAAATACATTGACTACACTGTATAAATTGGTAAAATCAATTAAAGTTAAAAACACGCAAACAAACAAAATACAAGAATTATGAATTTAATATATTTTATAAGTTTTTTTAACTTAAGGGACCAAATCTAACAAAAACCTAAAGCTTGAGGGAGAATTGTAAAAAGTTACACCTTAGTCCTTACACACCTAAGTACGCC
Organism: Codonopsis lanceolata; assembly: GCA_013146195.2. Taxonomy (NCBI): domain Eukaryota; kingdom Viridiplantae; phylum Streptophyta; class Magnoliopsida; order Asterales; family Campanulaceae; genus Codonopsis; species Codonopsis lanceolata. The sequence goes on from CM028381.1 coordinate 89,856,009, forward strand.
AAGTCATAAGGAATCCTCAGAAGTAATGGCCGTGTCTTTTCAGCTTTCAGTTTTGTCTTTCCAAGAAGTCTTGGAAACCTCTTTCTCTTTCCAAGAAGTTTTGGAAACCCCAGTTCAATACTTTCTTCTCTCGCCTCTGCTTCCCCCATCCTTTTTCCCTCCAGAGTCTAGCCATGTTTCAAAGATGAAACTTAAGTTGTCATGTTCGTTCCTTTCTTGCACCACGACCGAGAGCAGAGCCTCCCCTTCCCCTTTTTTACGATTAGGTGAGAGACCAACATTACTCTTTCCGATTCTTCTCCCCTCCCTGGACCCCACCTGCTCCAGCCATCCCCCAACTCTAGTCGTTGCCCTCAAGAGTGAGAACTGCCTCTCTTTCTCGAGAAAAATGAAGTTGAATTTAGGGATTTTGACGATTCGAGTGAAGGACCAGTACATCGATGATGTGCTAAATAAGTCAGAGAATAGATTAGGGAAAAAATTAGTTTATATTCAATTTCGAAGTCATGTGAGTGGGCAAATAAACAAACGGCAAAACTGATTTCTTCTCTCTTTATTTATTTATATTTTTTTCTTTTTTCTCCTTTCATCATCCTATATGCAATCACAAGAGCATCTTCCAATTTCTAGTCAGCGCCTAGGTCAACTAATTTGTGATTTTTCCCCGAAACGGTTTTTTTTGGCCGATTTGAAGGAAATTGCTACTGTTGAGTACTGCCCAGCGCCTAGGCGCCTGCCTAACCGATTTTTAGTACATTAGATAGCACTAATAGCAAAAGTAAATATGTCTTAAAATTGCTTATTCTTTTTGACGTTGTATTGTGGAAATTTATCGTACTTTAGTTTTGTGATTAATGATGATAATTGGTTGTATAACATGCATTTTGAGCACATTAATTTTAGAAGTCTTAATTTTTTTGCTCATAAACAAATGGTTAATGGATTGTTTGCGATTGATGTTTCTAATAAAGTTTGTGAAACATGTGTTTTGAGCAAGAAACGTATATATGTTTTTCCTATGGGCAAATCTTGAAGGACGAAGAAAATATTGGAGTTGATTCATTCAGATTTATGCTTAATTAAAGTTGCTTTTAACAAAGATTGCAGACATTTTGTTACGTTTATTGATGTTTTTAGTAAGAAAGCATGTGTGCATTTTTTGAAAGAAAAAATCTGAGACTTGTGATATGTTTAAGAAATTAAATATTTTTTAAAGAAACTAAGTGAGAATAAAATTAAAGTTTTGAAAACTGATAGGGGCACTAAATATCTTGTTTGTGATGATTTTCTTGTAAAAACCATGGTATTAAACATTAGTTGATTGCTGGATATATCTTATAATAAAATGGTGTAGCTGAGAGAAAAAAAAAGAGAATATTTATGGATATGATTTGATGCATGTTGAGTTTCAAGAAATTGTCTGAAAATTTTTGGGTCGAAGCAGTTGCGTGTATAATTTATGTTTTGAATAGATATTCAACAAGAAATGTGTGTGATAGAACTCCATACAAAGTATATAATGGTCGGAGATCTTTTATTGAACATCTTAGAGTGTCGTAGACACCCTAATCTCATACTTTATATTTAGTTTATTTTATAAAATTTTAAATGTAAAATAAATTAACTAAATTTTGTTTTAAATAATGCAAAATGTAAAATACCAAAGGAAGACATTCAAGAGCTTATGAAGTGCATATTGGAAAAGAAAAAAAGAAAAAAATATGTCAAACATGTAGAGGAACAAGAGGGAAGAAGAAAAAAGAAAAGGAAGAAAAGAGATGCAAGAAATCAGCAGCATGTAGGCGCCCCTTCTATTCCAATTCCCCGTGTTTGAACTCTCATTCTCAAACCTAATTAGTCAAACTCTCTCTAATTGTCTTGACAAACCCAATTTTCTTGCATGCTAAAGAACCAACTCAAAAATTAAAAAAATCCACCTTGCAAGCCCCTAGAGTATTAGACATGAACAAATGGTTCACGGTTCACGAACTATGAATTGAACCGTCCAAAAATTGACCAAGAATCGAACCGTGAAGAATCCGACCTTTAATTGAACCGGAATCGGAGGTTCATTGATTCAGTTAAAGTTCGCCTAAACCTTTTTTTCTTAAATCGACGGTTTTTTTGTGTTTTTGATGAAAAAAAAAATATATTTTTTCTTTTTTTCCTAACCTATAAATATTCCCACTCTCTCTTCAAAATTTTCCTACTTATAATCTCTTTAATTCTCTCAAAACTCTTCGTCCATGTTTTTTTACAAATTACTTTTGTTATTTTACAAAGTAAAAAATATTTAAAATAATTACTTTTGATCACTTTTAAAAATTCAAAAACTATTTTACACAAAGTTTACAAAGTTTTAAAGATAGTTTTAAAAAATAACAAAAAAATTAAATATTGAAAAAAATCAAAAAATAAAATAAAATTTAAAATTTTGGAACTATTAACCGGATTTAAGGTTCACGGTTCAAAATCGAACAGTGAAGTTTCATGGTTTGAATCGGATTCCTCGTACCTTTTGTCACGAATTGGAACCGCGAATCGTATGTGCATGTCTACCCTAGGCACATACATCTTCCACTTCCTTCTTCTCCCTCTATTCGGCTCCCCATACTCTCACCCAAATCTCTCTCCACACACTTTCTTTCCCCTCGTGTCTCATCTCCCTCACTCTGATTTTGGATCCTTTTTTGGATCATCATTACAATTACTCAATTGAACACATTCTCACTTCCCTTCTCCACCATCGTTTGGTCCCCTCCCTTTTGGGCGGCAATGGGTTGGAATGAGTAATGTGTTGAAACTTGTTAAAATCCAAATATAAAATTAATCGAAATGAGTCGGGTTGGAATGAATAACAGATTAAGACGAGTCAACCCGACTTTTTTCCCTAAAATGAATTTATAGTATAAAAAGACTTTGGTCGAAACGGGTAACAGATCCGACCTGCTTTAACCCGACATAACCCGTTAATATATTTGGGTTTAAACAGGTTACTCGTTTCGACCCAAAAATGTTAACCAGATTGATTAATGGGTAATGGATCGTAATTGTTAGGCCTAACTTTCCCTATATATATATATATATTCCTAATGATACATACGAATATTCTAAACTAAGCAACATATACAATTATAATATTCAATTAAATCATTTGCACTAATTTAGCACTTCAAGTTTATTTCCTAAGTCTAGTAGCCGTGACTTACGTTATTAGATGACGTTAATATTTCTATCATGTCCTTGCAACATGGACCGAAGAAGCTGAAATCGAAAACGATTGAGAGGCTTAGTGAAAGCATTAGCAAATTGGTTAATCGAGGAGAGGTGTGCAGCCCGAAGCAAACCATTTTGGACTTGTTACATGCGAGAGTGAAAGATGGAATTGGCACACAAGTTGGTGGCTCTGACATTGTCACAATAGATGACTGGTTGATGCGGAATAAAGACACCCAGTTCAGTGAGTAGTGAGCAAACCCAACAAAGTTCATTAGCAGTAGCAGCTAAAGATTGATACTCAGCTTCAGTTGATGAGCGTGAAACAGTACGTTGTTTCTTTGAGCTCCAAGAGATGAGGTTTCAACCAAGGTAGATGAGATAAGCAGAGGTAGAGGTGTAGTCATCTTTATTACCTACCCAATTCGTATTTGAGAAAGTATGAAGACCCGGGTTTGAGTTGCGATGCAAAGAAATACCATGATCGGATGTGCCACATAGATATCTCATATCGTAATAGTCCTTTTGCCGCCTGCCAATGATCTGTGGTGGGTTTGATGCATGAACTGGGATAATTTGTTGATTGTGTAGGAAATGTCAGGTCGTGTGAGAGAGAGATAATTAATGAAGGCTGCCCATAAGAGTGCGATACTCAGTGGGATTTGGGAGGGTCAAGCCAGAACTTATGGTGAGAGAAGGCGTTGTGGCTAGTGGGGTTGTGACTGGTTTGGCAGTGGTCATGTGGTATCAATCAAGTAGATCAAGGATATATCCTAGTTGGCATATAAACAGGCCATCGTTGTGAGGAAGGACTTCAACACCAAGGAAATACGAGAGTTGACCAAGATCTTTTAGTGAAAACCGTTGAGAAAACTCTTGGATGAATTGGTTGACAACTTCGGAACTGTGACCTGTAATGATTATATCATCCACATAAATGAGAAAATAGATGATAGTGTTGATGGTATTAAATATGAAGAGAGATGTATCAGCGGTGGATTTCATGAAGCCTGTCGTGAGAACAATTTGACGAAGTTCATATACCACACTCATGAAGCCTACTTGAGGCCATAAATGGCCTTACGGAGCTTGCAAACGTGGCTAGGAAAGTCAGGGTCAATGAAGCCTTGCGGCTGTTGCATGAAAACATCATCAAATAAAGCACCTTGAAGAAAGGCATTGTTGATATCAAGTTGTCGAAGTGGCCAGTTATGAGATACCGCAATACTGAGAACCAACCGAACAATAGTGGGTTTGACAACCGGGCTATAAGTGTCATGGAAGTCGATCCCGAGACGTTGGTGAAAGCCTTTGGCGACGAGGTGAGTCTTCTATTTGTCAATAGAGCCATCAGGGAGATATTTGGTGCGAGAAATCCATTTACACCCAACCACATTTTGATTGGAATTGGAGGAACCATGTCCCAAGTACCATTTTGAACTAATGCTTCGTATTCGGTGGATAAGGCTTGGCGTCATTTGGGATCTTTTAAAGCCTGGGTAATAGTTGTGGGTTCATGGGTGTCATGATTCAGATTGAGTTGGGCGGTGAGGTTAAGTTTAGTGATTGGTTTGTGAATGTTGTGTTTAGACCGAGTGACAATAGTGTATGGAGGAAGGGTGGTGAGTGAATCAATTGGAGTAGGAGCTGATATAGGTTCGGGTGAAACAGAACTAGTAGAGGGTGGTATGTGGGGAGGTGGAGATGGGGCGGTGGGTTAAGTAGGGACATTGACAGGGTCATCGGTAGAGGATGGTGATGCAAGGACTAGCAGTGATAAGTGGCACCATTCAGAAGGGGAGACAGACGTGGGATGTACACTGGTATTTGGAAGCGAGGCTAAGGGGAAAACTGACTCGACAAACTTGACATGACAAGATGTGTATATGTAAGAGGTGGATGTGTCGAGGTATAGGTAGAAACTTTGAGTAATCGAATATCCGATAAAGACACATGGAAAGGATCGAGGAATAACTTTGTGAGGTGTTTATGGCCGCAGCCAAGGATAGTACAGACATTCAAAGCTGCAAAGTTTAGAATATTTGGGAGGATTTCCAAAATGCTTATGATAGGGAGAAAGATGGTTAAGGGTTAGAGTGGGGAGATGATTGATAAGATACACAGAAGTTGAGAAGGCATAAAACCAGTAAGTTAGGGGCATAGAGGCATGAGACAGGAGAGACAACCCGGTCTCAACTATGTGGCGATGACGACATTCCAAATACCCATTATGCTCAGGTGTATGAGGTAGAGAAGTGAGATGGGTGATGCCATTATACTAGCTAAGAAATCATGAAGTACTTTATACTCCCTAAAACATCCCAAACCTGAAAGCCCGGTCCGCTACGTGTAGCCAACACACTGGCCAACTGAGCACACAACACCTTGGGTCATCAGGCCCACCACAAGTCGACCCAAAAGTCCATGGATGATGTCGGTGCCTAGACGTAGTGTGTGGCCACCTTATAAATCGAACACAATTCCCACACCTAGCCGATGTGGGATGGGGTATTACAATCTCCCCCACTTAAATCCTTGACGTCCTTATCAAGGCCAAATCATACCCCGGGCGATGCAAGTTTCAAGAGGTGGCTCATACGGGGATCAAAAGATGGCTCCCCACCTTCTGCGGTGTAGCACTTTGTCTCGCACGTCCCTTTGTTCCCACATTTCTAGCTGGGACCCGCTCCAATACCATTTGTAACATCCCGAGCCCGAAAGCCCGATTCGTTACATGTAGCTAACATATTGGCCCACTGATCACGCAACTTCTTGGGTCATCAGGCCCACCACAAGCCAACTCAAAAGACTTTGGGAATTATGTTCGATTTATAAGATGGCCACACACTACCTCTAGGCACCAATATCATCCATGGACTTTTGGGTCGGCTTGTGGTGAACCTCATGACCCAAGGTTCTTCGTGCTTAGTAGGCCAGTGTGTGGGCTACACGTAACGGACCGGGCTTTTGAGCTCGAGGCATTATAAATGGTATCGGAACGGGTCCCGATCGAAAATGTCGGAACAAAGTGTTGTGCAAGCCAAAGTGCTACACAGTAGAAGGTGGGAGCTACCCCTTAAATCCCGCATCGCCCGGGATACGATTTGGCCTTGACAAGGACGTCAGGAATTTAAGTGGGGGAGATTGTAATACCCCCATCCCACATCGGGTAGGTGTGGGAATTGTGGGCAATTTATAAGGTGACCACATTCTACTAGTGGGCACCAACATCATCCATGGACTTTTGGTCGACTTGTGGTGGGCCTAATGATCCTAGGTGCTTCGTGCTTAGTGGGCCAGTGTGTGGGCTACACTTAGCGGACCAGACTTTCAGGCTCGGGGCGTTATAAATGGTATCAAAACGGGTCCCGACCGAAAGTGTGGGAACAAAGCGTTGTGCTGGCCAAAGTGCTACACAGTAGAAGGTGGGAGCCACCTCTTGAATACTACATCGCCCGGGGTACGATTTGGCCTTGACGAGGACATTAGGAATTTAAGTGGAGGAGATTGTAATACCCCCATCCCACATCTGGTAGGTGTGGGAATTGTGTGCAATTTATAAGGTGGTCACACTCTACTACTGGGTAACAACATCATCCATGGACTTTTGGGTCGACTTGTGGTGGACTTGATGACCCAAGGTGTTACGTGCTCAGTGGGCCAATGTATGGGCTACATGTAGCGAACCAGACTTTCGGGCTCAGGGCGTTACACTCCCTCCCCCCCTCGCCATTGTCAGAGTATAGTGTCAAAATTTTGCATTTGAAATGATTTTTCAACAGGGGCCTTGAATTGAGTGAAGACATTAAGCACATCAGATATTCTTTTTAGAGGATAAAACCAAGTGTATTTTGTGAAATGATGCCCCTAAGGGGGTGGCCCAGTGATAGACATGGGACTCACAAAGTGTGAGGTCTCAGGTTCGATCCCTTCCCATGCCCCCCTTAGGAGGAAAAAAAAATTGTGAAATGATCAGTAAATAAACATAATACTTGTAGCCATCAGTTGAATGAAGAGGGGAGGTCCATACATCAGAAAATAAGATCTCAAGTAGGGAGGGCGAAGAGATAGTTGAAACAAAAAAATGGTAACTTGTGACTTTTATTGCAACTAGTAAGGTGCAAGTGCATTGTACGTGGTGAATGAACGTGGTGTTAATGATTTTTTAAAGTGATTTTCTAGTTCCTTCATTTTTTGTTTACTTTTAATTATTGGATTCTTTTTGTGTTTTAATATTTACAATTTTTAAAACTTTTAAATTGTGATGTTGTGTGTTTAGCTTTTACACTTTGTTTTTCAGTCATTTATAATAGGCAAAAACTTGTGTAGGACGGTCTTACGGATCCTAAATCTGTAAGACGGAGCCCCATTTAGGAATTCACGGGTTAATACATAAACGTGTTGAATAAAATCATAAATTAATGTTAGTTGAGTTGGTTGGCTGCATCACTCAAAGGTTTTGTGGGAGGGGAGGTCAGCGGTTCGAAACCCTGATGCTTTCAATATTTTCTTTTAATGCTCTCACGGGTTAATATCTAAATATGTTAACTAAAAACATAATAATTTGTTAGTTAAGTTGGTTAGTCACATTACCTTAAGATTTGGCAAAGGAAGGTCAGCGGTTCGAAGCCCCTTAGTTTTGTTGTTTTGTTTTAATTTTCACGAAATTAACATGTTTCTACGAAGTTTAATCAGTTAAGTTAGTATCAATTGCCTTGGGATCTTGGATCCTGGACTTTGATAAAATCTAAATAGCACATTTAAAGCCAAGCGACACATTTAAAACACAAAAATGACACATTTTAATGTTAAAAGTGACATTATAAAAGTAAATTTATTATAATTCTCATTAAAATACAAAGTAACACTGTTAATACTAAAAAGAGACACATTTTAATGTTAAAATTGACATTATAAATGAAAATTCATTATAATTCTTATTAAAATACAAAGTAACACTCTTAATACTAAAAAGTGACACATTTAATACTAAAAAGTGACACTCTTAATACTAAAAAGTGACACATTTAATATTAAAAAGTGACATTAAATGATACATTTAAAACCAAACGTGACACATTAAAAACACAAAGTGACACATTTTAATGTTAAAAGTGACACTATAAATGAAAATTTATTATAATTCTTATTAAAATACAAAGTAACACTTTATACTAAAAAGTGACACATTTAATACTAAAAAGTGACACTCTTAATACTAAAAAGTGACACTCTTAATATCAAAAAGTGACACTCTTATAATACTAAAAAGTGACACTCTTAATATTAAAAAGTGACATATTTAATACTAAATGTGACACTATAAATGAAAATTTATTATAATTCTTATTAAAATACAAAATAACACTCTTAATACTAAAAAATAACACATTTAATACTAAAATGTGACACTTTTAATACTAAAAAGTGACACATTTAATACTAAAAAGTGACACATTTAACACTAAAAAGTGACACTCTTTATACTAAAAAGTGACACTCTTAATACTAAAAAGTGACACATTTAATACTAAAAAGTGTCACATTTAATACTAAAAGTATCACTTTAAAACTAACGTTGAGCCAAAACTTGGTGGTTTATTACTTTGGGGTTGTTGGGAATTGAAATTAATGGTAGGTTTGTATATTTTTGTTCATTTTACAAATATAGACAAGTGTTTCATAAATGACAAATAAAAAAAATTAATTTGTAGTCAATGTGTTTGATCTTTGATGTAAATTATCAAAAAATTAGTAATTATGCCTTAATTTTAGGTCCCGACGCCCGACTAGTCCCTGGGCTAAGCACTAGTGGCCTAGCGGCCTAACGATTTTTAGAACCTTGCCAAAAAGTAACAATTTTTATTTATAAAGTAACACTTTAACATCAAACGTAATGATTTTTTATTTATAAAAAAATGAGTCACTTTTCAAAGTGAAATTAACATATTTAAGACTAAAAGTAACACATTTAAGCCCAAAAAAGTACCACTTTTTCAAGGAAAAATTATAATTTTCATTAAAAATGCAAAGTGACACTTCTAAGACCAAAAGTGACACATTTTATACTATAAACTGACATTGTTAATAGTAAAAAGTGACACTCTGCATATTAAAAGATGAGGGGTGGCGCTGTAATTTTAAAAAACTAAAGGGTTGCATTGAGATTTTTTAGTATTAAGAGTGTCACTTTTAGTATTAAGAGTGTGTCACTTAGTATTAAGAGTGTCACTTTTTAACATTAAGAGTGTCACTTTTTAGCATTAAGAGTATTAATTTGAATTTTAATGAGAATTATAATAAATTTCCCTTTATAGTGTCATTTTCAACCTTAAAATGTGTCACTTTTGTCTTTTCAATATATCACGTTTGGCTTTAAACGTGTTATTTAGCATTTCGTTAAAGTCCATTAAGGTCCGTCAAATATCCCAAGGCAATTGATGCTAACAGATGGTTAACGGAGCTGATAAATGATTAAACTGTAAGGCGTGAAATATAAAATTTCGGTGGGAAACAATGAAAGTGGAGGGGCGAGCAAATAGAAACTTCTCATTAATGATAATTAAAAATAAGTTATATAGCTTGGAGGAATCGAACCGCCAACCTTCGGACAGGTAAGTCTTCAGGCAGTTCCTCCAACCAACTTGCCTAACTTGATATTATGATTCTAATTAATATGTTTAACTATTAAGCTGCGAACTAAATGGGGCTCCGTCTTACGGATGGGGATCCGTAAGATCATTTATAATATATGCTTTCATTCATTGTATATCAACTTATCTTACACATTTGTCTTTTTTATTGGTTATTTTTCAAACATGAATTCATTCTCTTTTATATAAACTAGTAAAAGGCACGTGCGTTGCAGGTGTTATCTTGATTAAAACACAAGTCTATTGGATTTGTTGCTAAATGTTTATTTTTTATTAAGCTAAGGGCAAAAGATCTAACTAATTACAATTATTCAAATCCTGATAAAGTAAATATATTAAATAAAAAAAGATTGTTCAATGAGCAAATGCATACGAATCTAAGCAACAAATAGTTATTCCAATCCAGATAAAGTAAAAATATTAAATAAAAAAATAGTCCAATGATCAAAAGCATATGAATCTAAGCTACGAATATAATTCCCAGCTCATATTAGTTCTTTTCTTTTTTGATTTTGATGTCTACCGAAACGTTTTTTTTTTTGTTATTGTTTCCTTGTTTTTTTTATTGTTTTTTTTTTCACATTGTGAGCGTGTCTTCATCATCGCTTAAAATATCGACCTTGCAAACTTCTTTTGGTGCCCTCCTTATTTGTTGTATGTTTTCTCTCACCCTTTTCTTTTGAGATAATTTTTGTCTTCTTTCCATTCCCTTCACAAGGGGTAGATGCTTTCCCACCTTGTGTTAAATTCTTTGGTAGTCTGCATTTGCTTGATTTTTCTTTTGCATTGTTGGTGCTCCTCTCTTCTATAGAGTTAATATTTTCAATTACTTCTACCACGATTATGAGTTTTCCATCGTCAACTCTTGTCTTATGGTTTAGAGTGATAAGGAATCATACGTCTATTGAAACATGTGTACTAATCCTCGATAATATTTTGGTGCATGTTCTCCCTGTATTAGTCGCAGATAATTTAGTCTATGAATAAAATTTAAGTTATCTATTAAATTGTATATTTTTACCTCCTTTATTGATGATATATACTCATGTATTGAGCATCCCATAAATGTCCTCTTCAAACACTGTAATCATTGCACTTTGCTCAGCTTGCACCACATTTAATGTGACTCTATATCTGCCAATAATGAAACTTTGTTCATTAATAACATTCTATAAATTATTATTAAAATGCTTGGAAGAATAATTTGGCTTCTACCTTGACATAATGTCGACGTCTTCTTCATCACACTTGCTGCACTTTTGGGTTCCTCCATTCTTCATAATGGAAGTTGTACATTTCTTGTATGTGTCGTACCAAATAGTCAGTTTATTCTCTACTCTATCAATTATTCCTTTCATACAGTAATATTTATTCTGCAAATTTAATTTTAATTTTTTATATAGTAAGATTGAATTAAAAAAATACATTGTTTATTATTTATGTGTCAAATAAATCTAGTATATTTTTGTTTGTGATAGCGTTACATGAAGTAAAATAGATTTTATTTTAAGAAATAATATTTGGACATTCAATTTACCTCTACTAAAATATGTGTTATGAATGATTTCTTGAAGTGTCATTTCCGTTGCGCCTTTGATCCTTTCTCTCATTGATTTTCTTGAAATTTCTAAGCTATCATCGATTGTGTTCAACCTATGATTTTGTAACAAAAATTTAATATTTTTCATTTAAGGTTTTTTAAAATTTTATTTTAAATATACCTTTCGTGTAAACTCTCCACGTTCGTGCCTTTTGATGCTATCTGTAGAATTGATGCAACTGTTGTTTGCAACTATATTTCACGTGCAAGATTAATAATAATAATTTACCAAATGAGATTCGATGGGTATTAACATTTCTATTCATTGCTATCACCCTTGTGATGACAATGATTGGATATTGACTAACGATTTCTTGCAATTCACTTCCTTCATTTGCCACTAAATCTTTCCAAAAAACGGATAATTCTTGGTTGGTACATGCATAGTTTACTCTATGATAACCAAGTAATGATATAATATATGTTTTTTTATTATTATAAGTTAGACCAATATGATCCTTTTGTTGAATGAGTTTCATACTTGCTTCTATGTGAATTTCTCGAGGCACTCACACTTTCCCAGCTTTCCTTTCTTCCCTGGCTCCCTATCGGTCTTCTTTTTCCTCATGTTTTCTCTTTTTTTTTTCATTTTTTTAGAAGTGGTAGACCTTGACATCTCAAAGCATGACTTACTGAAATTTGTTTTTGAAATCAAGAATGGACGATGCACTTATCAACTACTGATGCATTTATGAAAGGTTAAGAGGGAAGATGAATTTGGAGATGACAATTGAGCATAATGATGAAGAGATTTCATGTCTTTACATGTTTTTTGAAAACAAAAAGATAACACATAAAAAAACCTTTTTTTCTTTGAAGAGTGAATCAAAGTATTTGATCGAACCCGAAGACTACCTACGTTCCTCATTTCGAGGCTCAGGTTATCTTACTTCAACTCTGTCAAAGAAATTTTCTTTTCTTTTTTTTGAAGCAACTTTTTTTTTAATTTGAAATAATAGAGATTTTTTTTTTGAGAAAACGAAATCTTTTTTTTAAACTATTACACATGATTTTGTTTAAACCCCCCCCCCTTTTTGCGATCCTTGAAATGAGATGTGACGATTACGTACCTCCGGGTAATTCTCTCAGGTGAGCAAAAGATAAATAATCATTTTTTTTATTTTTCAGCCCCTACAAAATTGTTAGTGTTACCAAAGGAAAACAACAATAATCTCAATATGTATAAAAACAAAACTGGATTAAAGAAAAAGAAAACCTTTTTTTTGATGATTTTTTTTGAAAGGTAAAGTAACTGGGAAAATGGGTGCACCAAACATCAAAAATAAGCGACCCGATGGATAAAATGGGTACAACATCAGACAAAATTATTCAAAATGAGTAACGGGCGCAAAACAAATTTAAGAACTGCGCCCAAATGAATTGTGCATGTTCACTTCCTTCTTTTTGCACTTTACTTCTAGCCTTTTGTTTCTTTTGTCATTTAGGCCCCTCTTGTTTCCTTCTTGTCCTTTAACTCCTTTTAATCTTTTCATGTTTTTTTTGCAAGAAAAAAAATACTATGCCTTTTTAGAAAAAAAATAAATCTGAAAAATAATTTCTTTTGGAAAACACTCATTATATATATATATATATATATATATATATATATATATATATATATATATATATATATATTTTTTTTTTTTAATTTTTTTGCTTCTAACTATTTTATTTACTCTTTTGGTTTTTGAAGCAACCCATTTTTTGTTTTATTGTTTTTTTAAACAACCATTTTGTTTTGTTTTTGAACTTTTGAAGAAAGCTTTCTCCTTTTTTCTTTTCTTTTTTTGAACATTTTATTTTAAAACATCAATTTTTTTCTTTGCTTTGAGAAAATGAGTTTATTTTTACTTTTTTTTTGAAAAGAGATGAATTATTTTTTAAAAAATTTTGGAAAACGAATTTCTCTTTTTTTATGAAAGAGTGACTCTTTTTTCGAAAGAATGAATTTTGTTTTTTTTTAATTTTTTTATTTTTGAAAAACAAACTTTTTTCTAAAGATTGAAAATTATATACACACAAGAAGCCAAAGAAATATAAAAGAAAAAAGAAAAAAAATAAGCATATTGATATTAAAGGAAAGAAGATTTTTCTTGTTTTTTTTATAATAAAAAAATGCAAACATGTATGGATGTACAAATAATATGGCGCGGAGCATATATATTCATGGATAAATGATACGATGAATGAACATGTCATATGCTATTTTTTCTTTACAAAATAGAAAAATTATATAAATACAAGAAGCCAAAAAATATAACAGAGAAAACACAAGCATATTAATAAACCCAAAAAAAAAAAATTCATGAGTCTAGTCCTCTTTTGTTTTAAAGAAAACAATAAAGTCCATAGCAGAGTCGCCACTGTGAGTGCCCCGTTTTTTAACCGGTCCCCCGCTACTGAGAAGCGGGTGCTTTCAAAACCTTTCAAGCGCGTGGAATACGCCCGACCTCAATTGTGGACTCAAAAAGTGAATAACAGAGTTGCCATCTTTATTTTAAGGATAAATAAAGAAAAACCAAAATCACTAGATTGTATGGGTTCGGAGGCTAAGTTACGAGTTAGGAAGGGTATTGGAATATGCTTCTTGATAATTTAGTTATCACCTTACATATTCTATATATGTTGATTTGCTTGCCCCTATTACAAGTGAGTCATCACGAGTGGCAAAAAGGTGTGCGTACCGGTTAGCGTGGCAACTCGTGTGACATCATGTAGGTCTTAGATTAGGTGCAACCTGATCAAGTCCTACCTTCCTATATGATGATTGAAATAGACCAGTCCTTCAGAAGCACTCAGCACTGGAAGACTTGCAGCTATGTCAAAAGCCTTTAGTAATAAAGATCAGAACATCTTGAAGACTCACCACCGGCAGACATGCTACAAGTTAAACTGTTCGCACCAGCAGACATCAGTTCTCCTGAATCGGAAGACTTGTTTCCACTGGCTCGAAGCATTCCACCGGCAGACCTAAAATTTGCACGTGCTATAGAGAAAAGTCTAGAAGCAGCTCAAATCAAGTCAAATATGTTCATGCCTCAGAAAGCCTGACATCCTTAAGGCTACAAGACTTTCTCTCACTCAAGTAGTCTGATAAAGTCAAAAAGCAATTACTTTATTGAACAGACCACCTGACAGTGCAACAGACATCAGACCTACTCTTCAGAGACTTATCAACACAGTCTGACAGACAACAAGTTCCAAGATCTACAAGACTAAATCTCTACTCCAAATAGTCAAAAGATCTTATGGACAAAGATCTCTATCCGATAGACTTCAACCACTACATCTCTAAACGGATAAAAACTTCAAATCTTCATCTCTCAATGATCATATTGACTCCCGCCTATATAAATCCTCTCTCGTACCCAAGACAAATACAGATCATCGAAAACAACTCACCCCGATGAGATAACAGATGATGAGCAACGAGTAACTCAACTTACTCAAGAGCCTCAATGAAAAGTGATCTACAACAAGATCGTCTACACCAACGTATCTCAGATCTCTACACAGATTGCAGCGAACTCATCCAGATCTTAGCAAAACACTTTCAGTGGATTGCTAGGAAGAAAAGCTTGGAGAAGAGAAGAGATTGATCAGAAACTTCAATAGACAGAGATCAAGATCTGAAGATTGATGTTAGATTATGTCTGAAGAAAATGAAGAACTGTCTGTAGATATTGCATTCATATCTTCAGATTTGTATTTCAATACAATGCTGTTGATTGTGCAATAATCATTCATCATGGAAGGTCGAGTGCTTTGCGCTCAATCGTTTAGATAATTTTTATCTGAACGACCTTGAAAATTCCTTCCTTCTCATAACAGTTTCTCGTTCTGATCTCCTATTGCCCTTTGCTACTTAAAGATTCTTGAATGGAGAATTAAGAAAGGATTGATGCTTGGATAGACAAACCAGAAACTGTACATAGATTATTTAGACCGATATAATATGTAATTTATCTTTGAATAAATTCATATGTTCCTACAAATACCTTATCTCTCAGTCCTTATATATCTATGAGATTTTTACAAATAAATTTATCTTTAGAAAAGCTATTCTCTAATTGATTTTCTTAATCTGCATTTGAAAGAAGTATTAAGTGTGCTATTGTTCTGAACATATATTCGAGTACAGCCACTTGAGATTTCTCCAAATCATAGCCTCTTTACTTTCCGCTGTCCAAACTCTTTTTTAACAGACTTTTGATTTGACAAGCAGTTTACCGGCAGAGTTGATACTTCTGCTTAGAGCAAGTCTACCGATAGCCTTTACCGGCAGACATGCTCAACTCGATGTACTGCAATTGCCACTTAAAACTGTGCTTTATATATATCCAAAAGAAAAGTTATTAAATTGGCATCATAGGCTATTCACCCCCCCTCTAGCCTATTTGAGCATTGTTGTGGACCAACAAAGGGGTTAGACACCCAACTCGCCCTTCGGTCTCACAATGAGTTTATCAATATGTTTGTTTTATTTTATACACTTTAGCTCAGAATAATACATTTATATACGACAGAAAGAAATAAAGAGAAATAATTTTACACTTAGTAAAGAAAAGAAAACAAAATAATTGAAATAATATAGTTTAGAGAATAATTACAACATTTTTATAAGCTATTTTAGGAATAAAATAGCTATGCTAGTGACACACTTTATTTATTTTACACGTATAAGCAGGAAAGAAACTAATTTAAACAGAAATAAAATGTAAATTTATTACATTAAAGTAGGAACGGAAAAGAAACTAATTTAATGAAAATGAAATATAACTATTATTACATGAAAGTATAAACTGACATGAAACTTAATTATATACTTATATTTAATTTATAGATTATAATAAATAATTGCGAGAACAGAACTTCCCTCCCGGAACGTGAGTGTTTGAACCCGGTATGCCTAAGCTTAAGCCCACTAGGCGGTCTACATGTGCTTCTCCTGTCCTCTCGAGAAATGAAGTCTTTTTTTCTTTGTTGTTGTTGGATTTCGAGTAGCGTGGCTGTTCATTTTCATTGTTTTTCGCCTCGGGATCCGGGACACACAACTGCTTGCTTGCTTGCCGAGTCTGAAATCGGGCAGAGCAAGTGCTTGCCTTGGCTGGATTTTGACGTCTGGATTCGGGCAAAACAACTGCTTGCGTTTACTTGATATTGCGTTTGGAATCGGGCATAGAACCTGCTTGCTTCGGCTAGATTTGACGTTTGGATTCGGGCAGGGCAACTGCTCTTTTTGGGTTTTTAGAACCGGTGAAATAGGGCGTAAACCTAGTTGGGTAGCTAGGGTTCACTTTTACTGGAAAGTTTACGTGTTTAGGGGAGGTTTCGGCAGTCTAGCGGAGCTTTGGGGTTGGACGGAAAACAACTGCGTAACTTCGCAGCGTTCTCTGTGTAAAAATTGGTGTGTGAACTGTGTTTTTTCTGAGTGTCGGATGCCTTTATTTGTAGGCAAAAATCATGGCTTTCTTCATGATTAAGTTTGATCAATCGTGCTCCAACTGTTTGTACCGCGCGATAAGAGAGTTGCACCAAAAGACAAAAGCTACAGTGCATAGGGATCTGTGGGCGCGGTGCCCAGGTTGGATGGGGGGTGCACACATTTCAATTTTTCCTTTCTTTTTGGCCACTTTGCCCCCTGATGTTCATCATTTGTCGCTTCTTCCGTCCTTTTGCACTTTGGACCCTATAAGTTAACATCCGTTAGTCCTTTTTGATAGGTTTCGATACTTTACAGGATGTTATAAACAGGGGTACAAAATTGGGGTGTCTACAGAGCTTTTTGTAAATTTCTTGATGTTCCTATGTTCAGATTAATTACTAATTTCAGTTTTGCGAAGGATACATGGGATGCCCTTCAAAATCCTTGTGAAAGCCCCAATAGTGTGAGGTGAACTAAGCTTATTAGACTTCAAACCAAATTTGTAAAACTGAGAATGGAAGAAAAAAAGAATATTACTTCTTATAGTATAAAAATTCTTGATCTATCCAATGATTTCCAATCCTTAGGAGATGTAGTCTCCAATAAAAGGATGGTAAGAAAAAATATTGAGGCCTCTTCCTGAAAGATTCAATCTTAAAATATCTGAGTTGGAAAATTCTTTGAAAATATCTTTTATTACTTTTACATAGTCTTAAGGAATTTGCATCCTACCTTACCAAACAACCTAATATCATGAAAGAAAAAGATGTCCTAGAAGCTCGAGACTAACAAGGATGAAGAGCTTATCGATACTTGCAATGATATGAGAAAGTTGGAATTGTATAAGGATACTGACGCATTAGTCATTAAAAGTTTTGAAAAACATCTTATCAGGAAGAAGAAGTGTAACACTTCAAGAAGGACTCAAGATCCTCAATCGAAAAGTAAGTAATTCTTCATTTATGGTGGAATGTATTCAAGATCTTAGTAGTTCATCTAATAAAGAAAGCAAGGTAAACCATTGTGATATCATGCAAAGAGAACCTTACAATGTTCTTGATCAAAATTCTAAAACTCTTCAAAAGGAATATACGAGTTTAAATGCCACTTGTAATGTTGATAAGGAAAATGAAGCTACATTTAAAAAAAATGTTCATAATTACTTTTTGACAAGTGAAAATTCTTTTATGTCAAATCCTCATTTTGATTTCCAAGAAACTGTTTTCCTAAAATCTTCAGATTGCCCCTTCAAAAAGAAGTCTTCTAAACACTGTTTTCAAAGATGAAATATTTGAACAACAAGGTTCTCAAATAATTCTCAAAAAGATAGATATTAATTCTGAAAAAGTTTGGTTTGATGTTTTAAACAACAATTGGTCGTTTAAAGTCCAATGTAGTTTCTGGTATAACTATAAATACTATAAGGAAATATTTTCAAGTTTTATGAGGTCCTCAATGAAAATCATCTATCTATTACTACCAAAACTACTTGGAATACTGTCTCTCCTGCCTCTATTTCTCATTTTTCTAACATTGCAGGCACCGAACATGTCTTTGAAAAAGGCATACCAAGAAATATAAGGTCTGAATACAATGGTAAAAGACAATAAACTATAACTTATGAAATCTTGTACAATGATAAGAGATGTTGGAAAGTAAGTGTGATTGAAGAAGGTATTTCGATACTCTTTGCTATAATTAATTGCTATAATATGAGTACAATTAGATCTATGCCCATGGAAAATCACTTTATACATATTTTATCTAATGTTGAGCATATAAATTCTTATTAAATATAAACTCAGATTTCATGCTTGCTATAAAATTAATAATAAAAAATTTGTATATTTAAAACCTTTGAAATTTTACACTCTTTATAATCATGTTGATATTAAAAGTGATTTCAAAGTCAAATTAAAGGTCTTAACCAATCAAATACAATTACCTTTGAGAAAAAGAAAAACACATCATACATGTTATGATATTCCTAATTGTGATTATAGGCCTCTTATAAAGGTTTTACTGCAAGACTATTATGTATAATAGAAATAATTTATTAACCAATCCATGTTGTTATGTTGAATTTTAAAAATAAGGCTACTATGTATAATAGAAATAATTTATTAAATAATCTTAACTCTTATATACTTCTTAGATCTTTGAGGATTTGTGAATTACACTATGACATATGGGATGATTGGGATGATGATCACTGGTCTTATATATCAAAACCTAATTTTTATTCTAAATATAATTTGTATGACATTAGATGGATCTTCACTCAAGATTTATTTGAGAAAAAATATTTTTCCCAATGACTACATTGCATTTGAGAATTTGAGAATTTGCTTGGTTGCGAAGACATGGGTGAATAGAATTGTTTACATTCTATGTCAACCTCCTGAATTGTGCATTGTTTGAGTGTGTCACACCTTGTGATTACATTGGTACTCGCATGTATATATTTTGTCTTTTATTTTTGTCTTTGCTTTGTTTATTTAGGCATATCAGCCCTCTCTTAGTTTGCATTGCACGACTGTTTTTTCCTACTCAATGATTGTTTGAAATGTCATTTAAAAAGAAACTCTTTTTCTACATGATGAGTGTTGGTGTGGCCCATTTGGGTAGCCCACTTATTATATCCTAAGCCCAGAAACCCAAGGCCCATGCCCCCCTTTCTTGTGTGCTGTCGCTTGGTTTTGCAGGCTATAACCAAGGATACTCAATTGGTTACTGTTGTGGATACATTGACAACCTGAACAGTCTAGAAATTGGTGTTCTGTTGCATTGTTTCGGTGAAATTGAACATAGGTTGATTGTGTTTTGCTTCTGTATTGTTTTGGTCTGTGGTATAAAATCATAACTGTGGTATCAGAGCTTGGTTTGTATACTGACAAATGGTGGAGCTGCTTTCAATCCAAAGGTAGAAATCATAGTTGGTGATTTCTGGGTATCATTTTCCAAACTTAATCTTTTAATTGATTTCTTGCTGGTGAAACTTGTGTTTAAGTTTTAGTTGTTTCGGTCGACTACGTTTCGTATTACTTCCGTTGTGCATTGTTGTTTGATTGGTAATATTCTGATTTGAAAAGTTTTTCCAGAAACTTTTGGGTGATTTTTTCTTGTTTTGAAAAATTGTGTTTTTTTAATAAACAAATTAAAAAATAAAAATTACTTTGTGTGATTATGGTGATTTTTTTTCTTTATTGTTATGTGTTGCTTTTCCAAATGGCAAACTCGTCTACGTCCTATAATTTGGTACCCTTTGATGGGAAAACATATTTTTCTATTTGGCAACAAAAAATGAAGGACATTTTGATAAAAGAAAAAGTATTTAAAGTTATATCTTTAAAATTTTCTAAAACTAAAAAATCGGACGATAGGATTGAAATGGACGAGCTGGCTTATTATTATATACTTTTGAACTTGAATGACTCAGCGATAAGAAAGGTTGGTAAACTTGGATCTGCTAAAGAACTTTTGGATAGGCCATAAGAACTTTATTATGAAAAGTTGTTACCTAGCAAATTATATCTCTTGGAATATGTTTTTTGATTCAAACTAGACCTTGATAAAGACATGGATGATAATATTGATGTTTTCACTAAGTTAATTCAAGACATTAAACAAATCGGGGATAAAAACATTGATGATTACACTGCTATTGTACTTTTAAATGGTATTCTTGATTCTTATACTGACGTGTAATCTGCTATTAAGTATGGTAAGGATAATATCATCACACTTGATAAGGTGATTGATGGGTTAAAAAGCAAAGAATTAGACTTAAAAGTAAATAGGGGTAAATCTTAAACCAGTGAGGTTCATATGGGAAGAGGAAGACAGCTTGATAGGAACAATGGTCAAAATGGTGAAGAACAAAATCAAGGTCAAAATCAGAATTATAGTAACAACGAGGTAGAAGCCAAAGTAGGTCTAAGTCTGGGTCTAAGAAAAGAAACTGCTACAATTGCGGTGAATCTGGACATTTTAAGAAGGATTGCACAAACCCTAGAAAGAAAAGTCAAAATCAGAATATTGATAATAAAAAAGATTGTAATTTGGCCTTGTGTGAAGATGGTGGTGATGTTTTTATGGTAACGAAATCTTGTGAAACCAAAGTGAATTATGTGTACTCTATTTCTGCATATATGAATGAGTGGGTTATAGATTCTGCGTGTGCATTTCACATGACACCTTTAAAAATTCTTTTTTCTTCATACAAAGAAGTAGAAACTAGAACTGTTTCCTTGGCTAATGGTAAGAAATGTCAAGTTGCTGGAATTGGCAATGTGTGCTTGAAATTTGATTTTGGGTATACTTTGACTTTGGAAAATGTTAGATACGTATCTAATTTGTGTAATAATCTGATCTCATGTGCATCATTGGAAGATGATGGGTTAGAGGGTAAATGGGGAAGAGGTGAGATGAAAATTTTAAAAGATAACTTGGTCATTTTCAAAGCTTGAAAACGGCGACACATACATGTGTGTGATGCTACTCCTGTGTCTTCTATTGAGAATCATGCAAATGTTGTTAAGAGTGATATAACAAATGTGATGGATAAAAGTCTTGGACATCATAGGGTTAGTTTTCCACCTCCCTCCCTAGAAAATACTCTATAAAAAATTCCCTTGAGTTGATCCATGTGGATCTGCGGGGTCCTTTGTTACCCACTCATGGTGTGAAAAATTTAGAACTTGGAAGATTTTAATTGAAAATCAAACCGGTATGAAAATTAAAAAGCTTAAGACGAATAGTGGGTTGGAGTTTTGCAACTGTGAGTTTGAGAGATTTTGTGCCGAGAGTGGGATTGACTGTCAAAAATCTATCCCTTATAGCCCTCATCAGAATGAGGTTGCAGAACGTATGATTCATACTTTGCTAGGGCGTGCAAGGGTCATGCTTTCCACGTCGGGTCTCTCCAAATGATTTTGAGGAGAGGTAGTTGTGTGTGTCGCATATGTCATTAATAGGTCTCCTATCCCACCTAATGGTAGATGTCCTGAGGCTGTGTTTTCTAGTGGAGAAGTTGTTTTTCAAAATTTTAGAGTTTTCGGTTGTGCTGCTAGAGATGTTAAATTGGGTCGGCCCTAACCCTACAGGGTCATCATGATAGGGGCGTGACCCTATAGGGCCGCGGGTTAAACGAGTCATTTAAACGGGCCGCTCAACTCGTGACACTGACCCTAACCCTGTAGGTCTCGGTTTAATAGGGTCAGCCCTATTAGACGATTAACAATAATACGAATATACGATCCGAAATAAAATAAAGTCATACAACTTAAGTTACTTAACTACTTAAGTCACAAAATTTAATACAAAACAATTAACAACTTCAAGTACTAGTGTACTAATTAAAAAGTACTAATACAAACATGAAACAACTCAAATCAACAAATCAGGCCACACAAGTAGAGTAACAAGCATCTTCACTGCTTCAGGGAAACAAAGCAGCTTCAGGGAAAGAAAGAAAGAAATTGAAATTGACCAAACAAGATCCATTAATTGATATCAGTAGAGTAAAATGACAAGAAAATCCAGTGGTTTAGTTACAAAATATATAGCTGGGCAAAATTGTCACTTTTTTGCTTCCTTCATTCCTTAAGAACTAAGATACAAAAAAATACAAAAAAAATACCCCACCAGTTCTGCAGTTCACAAATCAGGCCACAGCACACTCCTGAAGGACCCAAACACCCAAAAAAATTTAATCTTTTAACAAAATTCCCAACGATTGACCAACGGACCAAGCAATTCAAACGAATCAAACCCAGTTGAAAAAATTAGAAAAACCGAAATCTTTTACTAGCATAAACATATTTTTTTCAAAAAAAAAAACCAAATATATCTTGGGCTACCAAATTAAGCATCACTAATTATTAATTAATAATTTCTAAATTAGGGTTTAATTAAAAACTTACCAGTTGAATCTTGAAGATGAGATGACGATTGACGGCGAGAACTGAATCTGTGAAGACAACGGCCCGGCCTCCCAGTGAAGCTGTGAAGACGACGGGCTCCAGACCTCCGCTGTGAAGAGTGAAGAACGAAGACGACTTCCTGAATCTGGGTTCCTTTGCCGCCTTTCCTTTTGGGTTTCGGCTTTCCAGTTCCTTTTTTTTTTGGCTTTTTGGGTGAAAATTGAAAAAATGAAAAGTTAAAAATTTAAACTTTAAAGTAATGTCTATTGTCTAGTGTCTCCACTTTTGACTTTTCGTCCTTTTTTAGTTTTTAAATCCGGCTTGACTGTTTCCCCCAAAAAGAAGTCTCAGCCCGCGGGTCAGCCTCTCAGCCCGGCAGCCCAGACCATTTTGCATGTGAACCTGTAGAGCCAGCCCGTTTATCCCGTTTAATAAACGGGTCGCGTCTTCCCGACGCTAACCCTTTCCGGTTTTCGGTTAATAGGGTCGACCCTACGGTTTTCGGCCTTTTAACATCTCTATGTGCTGCATATATTCATCGAGAGAACGACACATTTGAACCGAGACCGATTAGGTGTGTCTTCTTAGGGTACGCAGAGGGTGAGAAAGATCATAAGTTATGGTTAAAAGAGGAACCTTGTTTTGAAATAATCATTAGTAGAGATATTATCTTTAATGAGAATGAGTTTTCTTGCTTAAATGTTCCTAATGAACCTGTTCCCCCTCCCCCGGCTCCAAATGTGGTGGAGCAACCCTTGTTGTGAGTTCACTTGTTGTGATATATGATTCGTGTGGATTGTTGTTATTGCCTAGAAAAATCCTCGACTTCATTGGTGTTTGTTGTGGTGCCTCTCTTCTTCTTACTTTGTGTTAGAATAAATTAGATTTGATGCTTACTTTATGTTTGCTTTCTGTTGTTCTTGTTTCCTACTTTGTGTTGGAACAAGTTCCGTGGATTGACTATGATGTTCCCCACTTATGTCCATGAGTTCAATGTGATTGACCCGGTACTTGTTCCAAGGTGGAGATAGTTGAGTGTTGGCGTGGCCCATTTGGGCAGCCCACTTATTATATCCTAAGCCCAGCAGCCCAAGGTCCATTTCTTTGAGCCCTAATTTCTTTATTCCGCCCTTTTACCTGTTTGCGATGTCTTCATCTCCTCGTTTTCCAACGATGGCTATGCTGGTGATTGGCAATAACGAGTTAATCTCGTTATCTCCTACTACTATATATACTCCCGTTGCCTCCTTCTTTGTGGGACACGAAAGAAAACCACATCAACCATTGGTTAGCAATCTCTCTCTTCATCACCATGTTTTTCTCTTTCTTTGTTGAAAGCTGTGAGTTGGTTCTTGGGGAAACACTTTGTGTGTGTGTGTGTGAGTTCTGTGAGAAGGGATTTTCGGGTTGGGTCTCCTTGTTGGAGGGCTGGGCTACCCAGTTACGTGAAATCCTTGGAATCGGTTTTTTCGTCCCTTTCAGGTTGTGAACTCTTTGGTTGGACAGATTGCTATGCTTCGTGAATAGCATTTTTGTGGGGATTTGAGCCTAGGCATTATAAGCCTAGCCCTAGACAGATCGAGTGAGGTCATTGACCGAGGATACTCAATTGGTTGACTATTCTGTTATTAGTTTCATTGTTGATTAGTAATCGATAATATAGCTATATATATTATTATGTGTTTCTAATCTCTATTTTGCAGGCTATAACCAATACTTAGTGGACTGGTTTAGGACTGATTAATTGGTTACTATTGTGGATACATTGACAACCTGAACAGTCTGGAAATTGGTGTTTTGTTGCATTGTTTCGGTGAAACTGAACATAGGTTGATTGTGTTTTGCTCCTGTATTGTTTGGTCTGTGGTTTAAAATCATAGCACTACATATGAATTGATCTTTTTGAGATGCAATAGTCTGATCTTAATGTTTCCTACAAAAATTTTATAACTCAGTTGGTGTTGTTTATGTCCTCTAAATGAAATAGCTACCTTTGAATTTCATAGAAATTATCAAGCCTTCACATAATAAAAAATTAAAAACAAAAAATCAACCATTGATCATCAATTGTATCTCATTGATTATGATCATGTAAACAAAGGGCTATGTTTAACAATGTGTGAAAGTTATTTGCCAGATATATCCTAATTTGTTTTTGAAATCAATAGTATCTCATTATAATGACTTTTTGGAAACATATTTTCAATCTCAAATGTTTTGAAGAATGTAGTGATTAATGTAGTGTTATTAAAAGCTTCATTGTTCGTAAACAATCCACTTCACTACAATGTTTTGATTATACACCTTCATATCTTTTTAGGCATGATCTAAGGCATGCATACTTGGCTGCTCTGTGTCTCTCTCTTGAAAATCGAATTATATGTATAATTTGGATTGAGAAATATATTCTTCTCTCTCAAGATGTTTTGATATCAAGTTTAATACGAGTTGTGTTCATAATACTTTTTAAATGTGTTATAGTTTCATATTAAATCTCAGTATTTTTGTGGAGTTCTTAAAAGTGGTATTCATTTGCCCTAATTGATTTAGGTTTCTCATGGATTAATCTCATGTTTTTTACTTGTTGTTAGTTTGTCAAAATATCTATTGTTACCTATTTCTTAATTCGGTTATATAGATATTACTTTAAATGTGTTTTTTATGTGTGTGTGTGTGTGTGTGTGTATATATATATATATGTTAGTTTAGTAACTGAAAGAACGTGAGTAGTTAGGATTCTCAAAGATTTAGTGTAGCTTGTTAAAAAGCTACAATATAAGTCACAATAGACAGAAAAATAACAAGTTACAGCGGAAGACTTAATAATAAAACACAAAATTAATCACAAAAGTTTACCAAACAATCTACAAGCTTATACTTGTAGATCTAGCCTCATGGCAAAAAAGATTTCACTAAAAAGGATGAATCGTTTTACAAAAAACTATGTGAAATCACACAAAAATATTCTCACCAGATAATGAATCTTGGAGAACAAAAAACCCCACATAAAAACAGGTATAGAAAACGTGGGAAGAAACAAATAGCTTCCTAAAATCAGCTAGGAAGTCAAAACAGTATAAATGCCCAATGTTGCTTCCAATGTTGCAACATCCAGAAGCACATTCGAATTCTGCAGCACGGCTGGAACAGAAAAACTGGTTCTTGAATTTATGATTTTCAGCTTTCAGCTTTTTTGAATCAGTTTTCTTCTCTCTCAAGGCGTGTAGCTCCAGCCGTGTCCAAGCCTCTTTATATAATGTCAAGATCTCCTACACACATAAAGGAATCCAACTCCAACAAAGACAAGGATTAGTAGAAAAAAATAAAATCTACTTACCTTATTTCTAGATTTTATTATCATATAAATAAGGAATCCAACTTCACTGTTGACAAAGGATTGTTGACTAGATTTAGTTTCCAAAAACAACTCCTAAGATTTAGGTCCAAGAAACTCAAAAAATCTTTAGGAATATTTTGTTTCCAAAAATGACTCCTAAACTTTAGGATCAAGAAAACCAAAAATCTTTAGGAAAAATATGTTTCCAAAAATGATAAACCTTAAGGACCAAGGAAAAACAAAATCTAATTAAAGATTTTGTTACCAAAAATGTGCACTTGAAATCTACAAAAAGATTATGCTACCAAAAATAACTAAACTAAATCTAATAAAATATACTAAGTCCTAAATTAACACAAACTTATCAAAAATCCTATTTTGACCAAGAAAGGTGAAACAAGACCAAAATATGTCATGCCTATTTTACCCTTACAATCTCCCCCTTTGTTGAGCCTTTCTGGTCAAATCAAATGACAAGTGTTTATTCAACACCAATCAAATCATATAACCTGCATTGGTTAGAAAATCTCATCTCCCCTTGAATTTGTGCAAGGAGCACAAATCAGAAATCATCACCATCACAAGAAACACTTGATCTTTCTCCCCCTATTTGAACAGAAAAGGAAGAGAGATAAACCATCTTTTAGGAATTCTCAAAAATCCAAGATTTTGAAAAACACAATGAAGTGTTCACCAAGATTTGATCACACCACTAGCAATAACTAAGCACATCATATCCATATTCAAAACCTCTTAGTTCCACACAAAAATTAGACAACCACTAAATATTTTTCAACATGGAGATTTTTGGAAATTGATTTGCACAGTTTATATTAGAACAAAATTTCATCAAGCTAATATCCTTGCCAACAATGCATGTCCTAAAATTTTATGCCTAAAAACATGATAACTAAAAGTTAGGCAAAAGAATAAAAAATGCAATCACACACAAGTGATAAAGACCAGATCAAAGCGATGTAGTTCCTAATGTAACTGCATTGGGAGATGCATTCGCCAAAATTGTGATTTTATTTTCAATTTTGCATTTTTTTTTGTTTTCTCAACCAAACTTCTCTCCCAAGATCATAAAATTTTTCACAACAAAAATCCATAGGTACTTTATTTCCCTAGGAATATAGCTCTACTTTTTTTCAAGCTATAAAAGTCATGCCACTTGGAACCTTTCACACTATTTACCAAGGGAAGCCACTTAACTTTTTGATCAACCCATGAAATCCGAGGATTCATAGTCCCAAAAGAAAGGTGCCACAACCTTGTTCATAGGTAGCTCTTTTCCGTTAGGTAGCTTTCACACTTTTTCAATTAAGGGAGTCAATTTTCTCAAGATCAACCCATGAGAACCTAAGTTCCATAGTACTTTGATAAATTGCAGCATCCCTAAATTTCAAAAGGTAGCTCTTTCCTTTGTGGACTACAAACATACTCAAGAACTGGGAGAGAGAGAGAATCATAACAATGAAATCACAACAGATTTTGAATGAAATCCCCAAGCAACCACAAGAGGCACATACATGTGAAACAATGATCTAGAGTGCCCTTTAAAGACAAAATGCAAGCATGCCTAATTTTTTTTTTTATAATTAACAAGTGTAAAATCATATGGCACACAAAACATAAGAGATTTCCAAAGATTGAAAAATCTCTCAAAAACAAGACACTTGGCAAATATATCAGCAAGATGATTTTCAGTCCCAACATGTACAATGCAAACAATTTCCATATTTAACCAAGTCTCTAAAAAAGTGGTGTCTTATATCAATGTGTTTTGTACGAGAATGATGAACTGGATTTTTGTTCTAAGAAAAATGCATAGGTGTTATCAAAAAACAAGGTTAACACATAAATGTGTAGCACATAATCTTTGATTATTTGGAACATCCATAAAAGATTTAAGGCTTCTCTCAAAAATATTTTGATAAGCATGCAAATTTTTGAGAATTAACCTTACCTCTTCTCCTTGTATATATGCCATCATGAATATCACCTATCACTTGAGAGATTGGATGGTTTTTCTGAATACGGCTAGGAATGTCATGGCTGCACTCATTCAAATTTGATGAATTTTTGAATGTTCGGGACTGACTCGAATGTTCGGGACATTTTGCTGACCGCCAAGTTTACGTCAATGTGATTGCCGATGTTGCAACATTCGAATCACATTGGGTGAAACATTGTGAATCACATTGGCTGAACTTTCGGAATATGCGGGTTCGATCGATCATGTGCTTGATTCATGGTTTCGATCTTTGGTTCGAAGATTTTGGAGGAGATTCATCATGGTATTCATCAATGGTTTCATAGAACCGCTTAGCACCAGGACATATATCAAAGGGTTCACAGTATTTGGACTTGCCTTTGTCATTACTACCCTTAGGAACCCACATCTGTTTAAAAACTTTAGTTTGATTTTTCTGAGGATGAGATTTCTGATGCGACTTCGGATGAGTCTTCCAATGTGACTTCCAATGTTGCTGTATTGGCTGTTGCATTGGCTGTCTCTTACTAAGCTTTGTGTTTGAGTTATAGGAAATATTCTTGTTTCATCGT
The DNA here is from genome assembly GCA_013146195.2 of Codonopsis lanceolata. NCBI lineage: Eukaryota > Viridiplantae > Streptophyta > Magnoliopsida > Asterales > Campanulaceae > Codonopsis > Codonopsis lanceolata. Next base: position 89,884,732 of record CM028381.1, read on the forward strand.
GAGCGTGTACTAACTGTTTTCTTCTTCTTCGAATCACAAAAATCCATGGACATTCATGTTTCTACTTTATCAGTTCAAATGATTCTGAGAAATTCCACCTGCTACGGACATGAATGAAGCCTCATCTGATCCCATAGATTCACGCAAGAAACGTAATATTTCTGTTGAAGAACACATGGCTGACGTTCCAAAAAAAAAAGGATTCCTACAGAAATTCCATTTGTTGTTGTGAATGATTTGGAATCCCTTCTAGTTGTTGTATACAAAAGAAAAGATGGGCCACAAGATGTTGTTAATCCTTACAACCCCATCTTGATGCTCAAGAAACTGATTCAGAGTCAACGCACTACAAGAAAACAGGGCAACAGCAACGGAAAATTCCGTTGCAAAAAATGAAATTCGTTACAATTAGACGATTGAAGCGAAAAAGTTCGCAAATTCCGTTTGGAAAACCCTCGTTGCAAATTTTATGCAACCGAATGTATTCCGTTGCATGATATTGCAACGAAAATCGAGCGTTGCAATTTCAAATTTTTCTGTTGCAAATGTGTTTCTAAGGGTAGTTGACGTCTGTTGCAAATAGCAACTAATTTTTTTTGTTGCATTCTTGCAACAAACTTTTTCCATTGCATTCTTGCAACGACTTTTTGTTGCATTCGTGCAACGTATTTTTATTGTTGCATTTTTTGTTGCATTCTTGTAATGACTTTTCGTTGCATTTTTATTACATTTTTGCAACGGATTTTTTCGTTGCATTTTTGCAACAAACTTTTCCATTATATATATATATATATATATATATATATATATATATATATATATATATATATATATATATATATATATATATAATCGCGATTGAACATTTCATATTTCACATTTTACAAAAAAATTAAATCTAAAATCAAACATTTAAAACAACTCAACTTTAAGCATTTCATTCAAAAGTCATTGTCGATGTGTCGATTACATGAAAGTGTAGAGAATGTTAAGAGTCTCCAAGTGATTAACAAAAGGCATTGTCTAACTGTCAAACTACACAGACGTTGGTGGAGGTTGTTGGGCTCTAAGTGGCCGAATTTCCTCTTGCATTAGCTTGAAATCAGCTTTGATTTTCTCCATTTCCGTAGCATTGTCAGCTTGTATATGTTTTTGAATATCTTCCCTCACTTGTTCTACTCTTTCACAAGGAAACTTGACACCATCGTCATGCCGAGGAACTACCAACCCGAAAGGAAATTAGATTATCTTACTATGACGACGTATGCGGAAGCTTGAATTAACAAATTTGTTCCACTTTTTGGACAGCCCTATGGCTGAACCAAACTCTCCAAAACAGCCCAACAACAGCCACAAAAACTCACGAATTAAACTCACACATGAAGATTACTTACGGGATGGAAATTATGATAGTTTATTCCGCAAAATTCAAACTAATAACTAAACTATTCAAGGTAAATTCAAACAGCAACATACTGTCCCGAAGTCACTCAAACAGCCCCAAAACGAAACTAAAAACAGATGGATACTCAAAAATGTCATGTACTCAGATAGATAGTTTATTTTGTGATTGAACTTGTTCCCTGTCATAAGAATTCACAAAATACTTGTAAATGTAGTGGACGAAAGTTATGCTTAAGTTCCACATGGTGAAACAAATATAAGAGATTCACATCACTACTTGCTGAAACAAAATCAATCCCTACAATGACTAATGGCTATATATATCTTGGCTAAAACCCATCTTGAAATAATAAATGTTGTCATCATAGATAAGGGCATTACTAAAAAAGATTAATTTTTAAACTTACTTGCCCAAAAGTTAGGAGAATCTTCCGTGTATTCGCAAATATACATATCATCAGCACCTAGAATTTGAGCCCATGCTCCTACAAATTGAGGTGTTGTAGTTCCTCAATTTTCTCAATTTCTTTGGGAAGAATTTGGATTCTCGATAGAATACATAAAGCGAGAAGCTCGCCACCGTTCGTATCGATACCTTGGAGTACCAACCTTCAAGAAATTTCTGTTTCGAGACCAAATGGCACACAACAATATGAAACGGTTATGCCTTACGACCTTAGTAAGCATGACATGCTAGAGAAAAAAAGCGTAAACCTAAGCGTGGCACCATTGCCAAAAAAAACATGGAACGGCTAGATGTAGAGCATGAAGTTGCTACTAATGCACATGCTTTCACACACATAAAAATGCTCCACAAATTCCAACTTTGCTTGGTAGTAGCAACACTCTAAACTCAAAAATGGTCAACCACCAAGTATAATGGACCAAGCAGATGTTCAAAATGTGAAAGTCATAATCTATATTTATTGATCGTTAAGAGAATGGCCTTATCATTTCAAAGATATAACTCTAGTACAAATACTTACGTTGGATTTCTTTCTAAAGCGATTAATTCAAATGATAGAACCATATAATGTCATGCAAGAATCACCTTGATAGAAGAAAACTTCAATACCTGTTCTTCGTGCAATTAACACGGACAAGCCCATAAAATTGCAAAATATATGGGCGATAACTGGAGCAACAAGGTTCCTTATAATTCACAAACAAGAGAGGGTTGAAAAAACTTAGCAATATCTTAATAGGATCAACAAATGGTGAGTCTGATAAGTAGGATTTGTTTTACAAGAAATTTACCGATGAGAGTCGGCATGAAGTCCCTTCCTCTCGAAAGCTTGACCTAATTGCACGATCACAAAAGATCTACAACAATGAATTTGAGAAAGAACAGAAGAAGTACATAATATTCATAATATGTCCTTTGCAAGTAATCTTAATTTGATGGACAATGAATCATTGCATTGGCAACACACTCTCGATGGAAAAAGGAAAATTAAAGAAGTAAATTCTAAGGAAGGAGAGGTTCTCTTACCACCTAGGTTGGCTGAGAAATAGACTTGAGACTTTTATCAATTTTATAAAAGAAGTAAATTCTAATACCAACAATCATTTTAGTATAGTTTGGTATCTCAAGTATCAATTACACCAGCTATAACTCAACATGGTTCAAGTATATACTACTCAATGATTATGCATGACAATCTTGCTAAATTCACCAAATATTTCTGACAACTCTAAACATCACAAATCTTACAAATTCAGAAACTAGACACTTTAAACTACAACTTACAACTTTGAATCACTCAATTTAGATCTATATTCATCAAGTTTTGATCACATCAAATTCAGATTACCTCCCAGATTTTCTAATAACAGTTTCACTAACGCAATGATGATTAATAGCTCGATTAATGTACTTACTGACCTTGGAATTTTATCAAAATTTACATAGAGTTATCTAACATGTACAAGTACAATATATCCAAAAATCAGAACATTCCCTTTGACGGATTCGCTACAGAAAATTTTGGAAAATCGCCTAAAACAGGGACTGCATATGATTTAAAACTTATGAGTTTGGTTTCTCTATCTCTTCCAATTGAGTTCTCAATTCCTTACCAATCACAACTTATAACCTACATGATTCACATCCTTAAGCTTACTGATTTTGTAGCTTCTATTTCTTAATCTCAAGTAAATGTGTAATGTCGAATAAATTTCAAGGACGAGAGTCTCACCACTGCACATTTTACTCCAATTCCAGATCCCAAGGCTTCAAAAAAGAGTCTAATATCTTATCCAGTAAAACCCTCTTTCAACTTTACATAATGTAAACTTCTTCAGAATCCCCATAGCACAATATTCACTTAAGTTCCCTTATGTAGACAACATTGACAAAACCCCAATTAGCTAGGCTAACAGCAATTATGTCTTAAACAAGAATATTGTTGCATCTGTTTGAAAACTTCTCTGAATAAATGAAGTATCTCAGACAAGACACTTGCATAACATAAAGCACCAAAAACTTACAATACCGATAATTTACTCTATTCATTTCTTATCTAACCTAATCTAAATGCCTTGTGAAGTATGAATTATGTGTTGAATTGAACAGCATATGCCAATCAATAAAACATTTTATCATAAGTGTGCTTCTGCTAAGGCATATGTACTAGATATCTCACGAGATAAATTGCATCCAAACTCAAACCATTCTAGGAAATGAATCACTCATTTGCAAAATATATTTCTTGTTTGTTCAGAACATAAATGTTATTGCAATGGAAAAAAACGGCCTTCAAAAGGGTGTACAATGAAGAACCTTAACCCGACAACCAGCTTTTACGTAGTTAAAATCAGTGAGGGCCGTATCACAAAGTAACACCATGAAGTTTTACTAAGGCATTCTCCCTCTTAGAAGATGTAATTAGCATTCATAAACTATTATCTGACATATAACCGTAAAATCATAATAGTAACTATCGAAGCTAACTGTTTCAGAAGTGCAAATAACACCACCACTCGATCGATTCTCGCGACAAGGAGCAAGCAGATTAATGCAACACTGAACCAATACAAGAATGAGATTGGGAATGGCATAAAAAGGTATACAAATCGAACTATATTTGACTAAGTTAATCTTGGGCAGATACCTTCAAAAGTTTGAAAAACAAAATTTGAATATAACAATTTAACTTACGTGTTCCTGTGAATGATGACCGATATCCTCTGCTCAGGTTCTAACCGACATAACAACTGCGTCACAAAGCGTTCCCAAATATCTTGATCGTATGTATTTGTATGACAAATTCGGGGATAATGTATATAGCTGGTTGAGAAAGGTGGGGAAAGATCTTTGGATTTCGAGGCTGGAAGAGGAATTTGAAGTTCCACTTGTGAATATTTTCTTAGGTCTGGGGAAAGAAATGTAATTGGTTTGTCTATAATTTTTGGTTTGTTGAACAAAGGGCCAAAGGCACATAGTTGATCTAGATCTATAAACTGCTACATTATGGAGAATTTCAAATATTTTGATCTACATCTATAAACTGCTACATTATGGAGAATTTCAAATATTTTGCTTTCTTTGACTAAATGTTTAACTATTTAAAAGGCATGCTATATTGCTAACAAAACTCGATTTATTATCAAGACCGAGACCATTTTAACTTTCTACCGAGGAGCATACAACCAAGGAATTGATGTTCTTTACTATGAAAATAGTAGCACAAGTGTAGCACAACCTCACAAAAGAAAGTGAAGTTACATGAGAGAATTTCCACAAAATCCCACCAACTTGGAGAATAGATACGACAACGAGTCCAATACTCTTCTTGAAAATATCAATTGTGGTTCACGATGGTGAAAATTCTAAGAGCAATGCAAACCCTTTTAACATAGAAAGCTAATTATAATTTTAAATAGCCCCCACAATTATAACCATTTTACGGTTCCTAAATGTCTCGACCTTTGCCCTCTTTTATTTTTCATTAATTGCTTTCTTGCATGTCACGTACTTCACTATATGAGTTCTAGTCAAAGTCTTAAGGTATGACCATATATCTTGTCCCTATGCATGGACACAAAAAAACAACATAACTTAAATCAGGAAATAGGAAAATAAACCTCCAAGTTGCACAATTCATCAAAGAATGGCTCTTTTTTTCTTTCCTTTTGTTTTCCTATAAATTTGAAGGAAAAAAATTTAAAGTAATAAATATATACAAAGATCTTCAATGATGGCTATCCACAAGTCAGCAAATCCAAACATGGTATTATTTGGCAATAACACATTGATGGGAATTCACCAGCCACCTAACAATTGCAAAATGAAACTTCAAATTCTCATTTTTACTACTACTCAAATGAGCTTGATACCGAGATCATGGAGGAGATCAAACCAAAAGCTGAATGTCGCTCAATTTTACTATGAATGTCGCTCATTATGCAATTTTATGCAAGTTGTTGTGTTTGGTTGCCAAGAAAAAATTGGTATTGATACTTACTACTCGAATTGAAATTTACTTGAGGATACAAAGGATCGTCAATTTATTTCTCTTGTCGCTTATCCAAGATAACCTCAATAATTTCAAGGTATTTCATTCAATGGTATTTCTCTTATGTATTGGGAAATATAGCTCTTTCTATGTTCACCAAAATAGTGCGGCAAATAAACTTTGATATCTCCTAGCCACTTACAAGCCTCTATAAAAATTCAAACTCATCCCAAAGCACTTCATATACAATCTTAACCTTAGACTCGTTTATTACGCATACTTTGCTTAATGCTACGATTCTATCTACGGTTGCTTTAGGCTATGATACTATTCAATACCTACACTCACCTGACATTCTTCACCTAGTCACTTCTCAAAATAATATTTGATTGTTCCATTTTTCTCATCAAAATACCACTACTCTTGTGATTTTCTACAACATCATTTACAGAGAGTATATTTTAGTCATGCATAGGAATACTTAATAAATTTTCCAAGGGAAATATTCGCCAACTTCGAGTAGCTAATTTAAAATACTTAGAGTATCTTACGACTCGATGAAGAGATAGTGGCGTTAACAATTCTTCTTTGAGTCATTGTTTCAATTCTATCAAGTATTTCTTCTAAGTTCCAATTGAAAACTCTAGGCGACTCAATCAAAAAAATTACGAGAGAGACGATGAAACTAATAAACAAATACTCTCCTCACAAAAAAAAAAAAAAAAAGTTGTCCCATTTAACAAGTCAAACTTTCTAAGGCTGTGGCTTTACTTGGCTTTACCTCTTTTAATTGCACTAAAATCATATTCTTTTTCGAAATGGGAGTATTTTATTTTATTTTGGTAAGGAAGGAGTAGCATGTAGGAGATAAACATAAGTAGTGAAGGCTAGACTAAGAAATTCAAGCAAATTAATAAAATATGACCATATATTTTATTGATTGCCCTTGAAATTATAGACATTATCTCCAGAACAACAGAGTGGGAGCTCGACCATTCTAGCGCAAGCTATCAGATTAGATTACACATATTTAAACTATTGTCAGGACCTAGGCTAAAAGGTTTCAGGAAGACTGAAACCTTCTAATCAGGCAATCTCACTAAATGTAAGAACAACCCTCACTGAGGGCCTAACAGAGGAAGTCACCTGATCTAAAAACTGAAAAAGAATATTATATGCAAAGGTAGGTTCAAAGGACTTGGGAACAACACAGAACCAAGTGAACTCATATTACATTAGCAGATTCTAAGATTCAGGGATTAATTTTACTTTATCTAAAAAAAATCAGGATAAATTTTATTAAAGAGAAGGAATTTCGCCTGGTATTACAAATCAGTTTGTTAGGCACTCCATGCTTTTAACCTATTGAAATCCCTTCAGAATGTGCTTCTCTCTTTTTTCCACTATTTCATAGTTTTGAACAACTACTCTTCTGCTAATAATTCTTTTAACCTATTGGTATCATCTTGTAGTGCATTTTGGATATTTATACATTCCCTCAAGTTCTATGATCTATAGTGAATTGACAAGTCATGAAAGCAAGTAACGTACTTGACTCTTCTAAACTTCAAAAATCCCTAAAAAATGTAAAATAGTGAAACAAGTGTTTTGGCCTTGAAACAATAGCAACGGAAATAGCCTTTTGGTACAGTCCTTTTGAGTATTCATGGTTCTTTACAGCAGTACACACTTCTTGTTAGGCCTGGGCCATAAGTCTTGGGTCAATTGTTCTACTTTAACATCCTTGCACTCAAATTCTATTCCTATCAAAGCCATGCAAATTAGATTTTTAATTTTAAATACAGTAGTGGTTAATGTAAATTTCACTGCCTAGTTTTCTCTTGCTTATAATCAGAATAACAAAAAAGTACCCCCAAAAAAACACTAATTAAATAAGAAAAACTAAAATAAAAGTAACCAGAACAACTGGAAAACAACCATAATAAAAAAGCTGGAGCCCATTGGGGCCAGGTCATAGACTTAGTAGAAGTGATGGATAGTGATTTCTATTTTTTCACTGAGGGATGACCTGGAGCAATAGTTTCATTTATCGGGCATGCCAAAACTAATAGAGAAGGAATCTAAGTGTGGGAAGAGGAATTAATGAATAACATTTTCAGCAATCTTCCTAGTTTTCTTGCCAAACCCTCCTTCACACACGCACACACACACACCACAAGAGCACCTCAAAATCAAAATTAGGGATTCCCAAACAAAGATAAAATCCATCAATTGAATGTAGTCTGTACCTGATTAATTGATGAACTTAGGGTTTGAAAAAAACAACGAGAGACGAGAGAGACGCAACACAACCCTTGGATATGGTGAAATCATGCAATTCAAGAAAAACCCACAAGGAGATGATGAGCCAAAATCAGATTGGATTGAAAAAAGGCTTCAAGTTTGACTCGAAATTGAAAATCATATATACCTTCCCTATACCTTCCCTGGTGTGGCTGCCGAAAGGAGATGACGGGTTGTGAGAAAAGAAAGTCGGAGGGAGGAGCTCGCACGAGAGAAGAAAGAAATAGAGAAGGGTCAAATTGATTGGGGATTTTCTTAATTTAGTCTAGGTTAGGTTTTTCAATTATACAGTCTAACACACAAAACACCATAGTTTTTACTGGGTATGACAATTTTAAATTAAAATAAAAAACTAAAACTGTTGCAAAAATTGTTGCAGATTTTGGCACCATTTTTCCCTCCAATTTTTCCCCCAAAAAGGACGCCCTAATGGGTTTCCCGGTTAAAAATTATCTATCCACTTCATATTGTAACTAAATTCAATTATGTTGCAATAGTCTGTTGCAGTTGCCCTATTTTCTTGTAGTGACGTTTTCTATTGAGAAAGTGGCAGATGAAGATGATGATGATGATGAAGAAGAAGATAATAATTAAGAGAGCATTGAATCTATTGCTGTTGGGCTTGATTCGAATCTGGAAGTTCCTACATCTCAGGACAATCGTAATGTAGACCCCTGTGTGTTTTGCGAAGAATCATCTGCAACAATGTCTACTGAAGATGAGACAATGAAAGAAGAAACCAAGGCACAAGAAGAGGATGATCCCTTCTCAAATTCTGAGACTATTGCTCAAGTTATGGAGAATTTGAAAAACCAAGCTGCTGCAACTCAAAGTTCATCGTCTGAGTTCAACAAGTCAAGTGATGAAGACTACAACGCTGCAAAGAAAAACATATTGAAGAAGAAGATGTGTTTCCAGCTGGTGAAGAAGAAGCTCATCATGAAGTTTTAGATGAGCATGTAAATGAAGCCTCTGAATGAACCCTCATTTTTGCTCTCATATGCTCCTACCATATTTGTAAGTCTTATTTTAGCCTTCTACACTTATATAACATTTGCTAGATTTAAATCTCTTGACGATAGGTATTTTATTGATGAACGTGTGTGGGTAGGACTCTGAGTTTGCCAAATATACTTTAACTCAATTCTTTGTGGATATAAGCCTTCCTAGGTCTGTCTAGTTTGTTAGTCTTTAATTGATGTTAGAGATTTTGTTTTGATGTCCAGTTTGGTATCACCTATGTTCAAAGAAAATATTAACATTTTCTTTTCCCTTGTTATAAATGAATTCTTATACACCTATTCCTTCTTATGTATTTATCTCTGCTACTAATCCCTATTACTCAAGTTTGTTGTCTTTTTACTCTAAAAGACAGTTCTCTCACCAGAATGACATTTTCAGTATTTATGAATGCTATAGAAGCTGTTTATGCTCAGGCTTTTGCTTATATTCCTGTTCATCGAATTGATCTTGCTTCTGATGTAGCCACTTGGAATTTACATCTTGCTATCTCAAATTCTGGTAGCTCCTTTTTGTCCTCGTCATTTGTGCAAACACATATTACAACTGTTTTTACAACTCTCTATGGTTTTGTTCTATTTGATAATCGTCTTGATTATTTATTTATTAAAAAAAACCATTTTTATCCTCATGTTATATTAAATTTGTGTTCGTTGTGCTTATTAAAAGCTTTGCTTATTTATGTCCAAAACCAAGGGGAAGAAGTTTGCTAATCCAAGGGGAGTTGATAGTAATTATAATGCTTGTTGCTTTTTGATTATGTATATTTATAAACACTTGCTATGATTGTTTGAACGTTTAAGTGTTTGATTTGATTTGATTTGAATTTGACTTATTCATATGTTTATTTCTAGAGTCATTGTTTAAATTAGGTTTTACATATGATTTTAAACTTATGGGGTGTAGTAATGTTTACAATAATGTTTAGTACTTGGTTTTAAATTAAGGGGGAGTTTGAATAATATATCAACATGTTTTCGTTTCTAATTTTTAACTAAGGAGGAGTTGATTTTATTTTTATAAAATATAGATGGTTCTGTTCTTCAAAACTTAAACTTAAAATCTAAATTTGTAATAGTTTTTTTTTTAATTTAGGGGGAGTTATTTTGTTTTATCAAAACTATGTTTAAAGTATTCATATATATTTTATTGGTTTGTTTTTGTCCAGAAAGGTAAATAGGGGGAGATTGTTAGAGATTAATTTATTGATATTATTTAATTATTTATATTGTTTAAATTAATCTATTATTAGTTTTGCCTTTCTGAGTGTTTATTAATTAATTATTATCAATTAAACATTTTATAGAAATGTTGTTTTGGAATTTTGATTATATTTTGTTTAGGGTTTTTTATAATGTTCTATATTATGTTTTAGGGTTGAGCCGTGTTGCTTGTCCTTCTAGGACACGCGGACCTATTCTATTATATTCTAAGTATAAAATCCTTATTATATGGTAAGTTAATATGACATAGAGTTAGAATTCTTATTTATTACATTAACCTGCTAATCTTTTATGATAAGTATGTTTTCTTGTTCTACAAGATTTCTAGGTATTCTTGGTGTATATAAATACAAGAGGACATTCACCAATGTAGATACGAAAGTAACAATTACAAATAGAGAGCACAAGGAAGAGAGAGTTTTTCATATCTGCTTCATATAGAGGTTTTCAATGATCCTATCTGCTTCATTTAGAGCTTTTCATAAATCTCACTTTGTCACTCTTAAGATGTAATGAGCTTAAACTTATATTTTACTAGTGGAATTTTTTTTGCCATAAGGCACGATCAATAAGTTATTACTTATTGATCAAATGTTTATCGCTCGTGTTCAGATTCTCTTTACTTTTGTCTTACTATTTTATTTCCGCTGCTTTCAAACATCAATGAACTCTTCATTAAAAAGTGCATTGACAGTTTTCCTTTAAACGTTTTTTAACTTTCTGTTTTGTCTTTATTTTTTTGTTTTTCTGTTGTCAATTACAGTTAATTAGTTTAATTTTAGCTATAATTAATCTTTCATGGACTAATTTTGATTATGACCAAAATATGATTAGCTCCCAAAATTACACAACAAATCTCGCATTGCACCCCAAATTGCAAATATAATAATATAATACAACTAAGTAGTTTGAGGAGATTAACCGATACATTAATTGCAAATATAATAATCTAATACAACTAAATAGTTTATTTATAGATTAATACATCAAATCTTGCCACCGGATTCCCCAAACGAAATACAACTAAGTACATGAATTCTTAATTGAAGAAATGGTAAAAAAAAATAAAACAAACTTTGGGAGAAAATATTTTATGATTTTGTATCACCGCATGACATCTCTATGTGGTATACCACGATCAATAGCCGCACACTATAATGTTAAAGTGGTGAAATATAAACTCAAATGGACCTCACATTTTAAATCACTTTGATACTAGCTATATGTCACATAATGCTCCGAGATCATTAAATATTTTTTTTTAATCTTTTCAAATCTCGAGAGTGATAACGGAGTTGTTTATTATTACCATCGTGCAACGTATGGAGATTAAGAAAATAGACTTCAATCAATATTCAATTAGACCACCAGCTAAGATTCCAAATCCCGAGAGTGATAACAGAGGATGTATCTTCTTTTTTAATTCTGTAAGATCGTATTACGAATATTGATTCATCAAACGGATCTCTACTCTCTCACAATTCAATCATCACGCATTAACTCGGATCAAGTATATCTATCTTAAATAAAATACTCATAAACTTTTGTAAGTTTTAGCTTCATCATTAACCATTATTTTTGCTGTAACCATGTATATCCTTATATCATCTCTTCTTGTTTTGAGGACTCTCTTTGTTTATTATGCGCCTAGCATATTGTTTAAAAAAAATCCTAGTGACAGCAGCTAACGATTACCACCGGGAAACTTAGGATGGCCGATTGTCGGAATATATCTCTGGCATTCAGCTCCGCCATGAGAAATGGATGCCCCCAGAAATTCGTCGGTCACAGAATAAAGACATACGTGCCTACTCAAGTATTCAAGAACTCGATGTAAGGAGAGAAGATGTCCATTCTATACGGTGCTGCTGGGAACAAGTTATTGTTCTCAAACAAGAACAAGCTTGTTGCTTCTTGGTGGCCTTCTTCGACTGCAAAGATCCTCAACTGCAGGCCTAATTCCCGAACCTTAGAAAATAGACTTTGCATGAGCCTCCTCCAATTCGTCAAACCCAACGCCTCCAACAATGTGTGTCAACAATCCAGTTCACGGTGAATGATCACCTTCAGAGAGAATTGATCCCAAACAAAGGCAAGGTGATCATGTTTCCTCTATTGAAGAAGCTGACTTTTGCTTTGGGTTGCCAAACCTTTATAGGAATTGTAGCCCTCAAACTCGGTCGATCATTTGAACCCACAATTTGGCCACGTAACCAACAATCAATACTTAAAACCATAATAAATCCCAACACTAATAATTAATCAACATTAATATCCCTTAATTGTAATTAAAATACAACCACTAAATGTCTTAAACGAATTCAATATAAAGCTAATTAAAAATAATAAAATTTTCAAAGTACGAATGAATTATAAATATCTAAAACTTCTTTGACCATCTTCATTCATCTACTCGAACCAATTCATCTAGTCAAGCTAAATGTCACCTGGAAGAGAAATAATAAGAAAGGATGAGCTAACAATGCACAACAATTTCATATACAACCCCTCCGATTACTAAGGAGGAGTTGACTTAAATAAATCAAGAAATCAAAATCGAAAGTTCAAATATCTATAATGCAAAAGTCAAATGGTCAAAGTTCAAATATTCAAATTTTAAATATATTTTTCAGGATTCCAAGTGAAAGATAAAGATACAACAAACGACTAGAGTAATCCAACTGTCACCAACCGTCCCATACAAACTGGCGACAACGGACGACTCACAGATAAATATGTAGGATTCCAAACGAAAGATAATAATGCAAAAAACGACTCGAGTAGTCCAATTGTCACCAACTGTCCCATACTAGCTGGAGACAACAGACGATTCACAGTTACCAAGATCACATAAGCAGTCAAAGACTTGTTCAAGCAATGTTCCGAATGACTCTAAAGACCCATAAGGGTAAAGGTTTCTAAAGGGCATATCCGGATAACTAACAACATGTCTAGTTGTTAAAGGGTTTCGAAATGTCACATTAACACATGACTAGTTAAATCGAAAGGTCACATTAACCTGTGACTATGTAAATTTAAAGGTCACATTAACCCTTGACTAGGTAAATCTAAAGGTCACATTAACCCGTGACTAGATTGTTTGACTTAGTGATCAAGGTAGGAAATTTTTTTTAAAATAAATAATTTTCTCAAAACCAAGTATAATCAATAATCAATTCATGTATGTATCAAACAAATGGTATCTCACATGAGACATAATAAGTATATGAGATTTAACAAGGAGTATAATTATGAGTAAGCAAATGAACGTAATCGACGGAGTTCAAAATCAAATACCGATACAAAATCGGCACACGTTTTCAAGGAAATGCATTTATCAAAGAAATAACGGAAGCCTAACAGTATGGAACGAATAATTCAAAAGACCTAAATGAAGTATTATCCCTTACCTGAATATGCTTAACTAAATTAATTCGCACCACGTACAATCACTCTAAACTCGCTTGTCCAAATCTAATTTCACAAATAACAATAATTACTAACAATTATCGACTCACGTTGCATCAACACTTATTAATAATTAATAGTTGGAAGTAATTATAATATATATTATTTGAAAAACTAATTAGTTTTCATTAAAAGCTAGTACATTAATTTATCTCATTTATGAATTGGGTATTTAATTCACCTTTCTTAAAATATCTAATTGATAAAGAAAAATCAAAACACACACACTGTTTACACGCACACAACACACACACAAAATAGTTTTCTACATATCTATAATGATTAGTTACTAAGACACACACCACACACGGCCAAACACACACATGCACATATACTTTATATACTATGTTTTTGTATTTTTATTTATTACAATTCATAATCAAAAGCTTACCAGACTATGCTCGTTCTCTCCTAGCTCGTGCATGGCTGCCAAAATTGTTTCTACTCCGCCGTTCTCTTTTTCTTGGCTACTGCATCAATTTTCCATTGGTTACTCTCCTATCAACTCTATTTATATAAATAAAACCCGATTAGGTTTTCAACCCTAATTGAAATCTTAAAGCTGACTGGACCAAGATTAATTAAATAATATTAATTGAGAATTAGTATTAAAGTCTTAGTCAAAAATAGGTCTAGCCCGACCCAATCCAATTAATTACTAAATTTGTCTAAAACAATCGGATTAACTCAAAACAATTATAGTATTAATTAAATAGGTCCAAAACAATTATAATTTTAATTAACACGAATTAATATTTTTTAATTTAAAATTATCGAGGTATTACACTCTCACCCCTTTAAAAGAAGTTTAGTCCCTAAACTTAACATACCAAGTCATACAAAGAGGTCAAGATGTTCCTCTTCAAATTTACAATAAACCAAGTTACTCCCAATAGAAACAATGACAACGAAGAATAAGGTTTAGTAGATCCTATGCATTCAATCCTTAAATGTAACCGAGGTAATCCATTAGTCCAAACGTGGCATGTAAAACTCCTAATGCCCATACTTTATCCAACAAGCAGATGACCAAACCATATGTCAAAATTATCAACGCCTAATTGAACTCAAAAGACAATATATAAATACTTAGATAACGGAAATGGATCTCTTGGTCGTTGTGTTAATTAATCGACCTTTAAGTTCTTATGTAACAATTTGATAGGTTGTGTAAGTGTCGCAATGTGATCGATTAAGAAACACTAGGCTGAACAAAAATTTAAACGTCGCGGAGGTAAGGATGTACTATACCTGTTTCCATATCATTAGTCTCGAGCAGCCATCACGTAAATTCTTCCATGGACATTTGGTTTAGGTTTATCGCCGCTGCCCGTTCCTCGTGCAAAATATTCCTTCGGTGGTTCCGGGCAATCCTTGATCATATGCCCTATCATTCCGCAATTAAAGTAGGCTTCCGTAGTCCAGTAACAAGTATCAGTCCTATGTTTTCCACCACAATTATTACACTCAGGGTCATTATTCTGATTCCGCCACTGATTTGATCCCTTGGACCGATTGTCCTCTATGGTTCTCTTCTTATTTCCACTGTAACTTCCTCCTTGATATCCCGACTGATCTTGAGAACTAATTCCAAGATCCTCAAAACCTCTTTTTTTCTCTTCCTTCTTCTTCTGGTAGTTTACTGACACTCGTTCAAGTATTCTGGCTCGGTCTATAACTTCAGCATAAGTCTTCAACTGTAAGGCTATCAATCGATGGCTAATCTTTCCATCGAGGCCTCTTTCAAACATCCTGGCCTTTTGTTTGTCATTCTCAATAAAACCTGGAGCATACTTTGATAGTTCCGTGAACTTGACGGCATACTCATCAACCGTCATATTTCCTTGCTCTAGATTGAGAAATTCAACCAGCTTACTGTCCTGCACGCTCTCAGGAAAATATTTCTTATTAAAGACTTCGAGAAAAAGTCTCCCAGGTTTACTCTCCCACACCATTTGTTTCAACAATCCTCATCTCAGATTGCCACCACTCATCAGCCTCTCCTTCGAACTTGAACGTGGCGCGGTTGACTTTCTGTCCACTCGTGAGGGTCATAGTTCTAAAGATCTTCTTCATACTCTCAACTCATTCTTCTGGCTTAATGGTGTTTGGTGCACCTGAGAAGGGCTTAGGGCTTCTCCTTTGGAAGATGTCAAGTGGGTCCTTTGCCACTGGTCGAGGTTGAGGAACTACAAGCTGAGGTTGCGGTGCTTCGGGCTGAGGTTGCGGTTGAGGTTGAACAATCTGACCAATCCTGTCTACCGCTCGTGTTAAATTCTGTAGAAGGTTCATCATAAGTACAGGGTCTACGAAGGTGGGATTTGCCGCGTTAGGCCAAGGCACTTCAGGGACAGGGTTTTTGTTACTCATGTTAAGTTGACTTTCAGATTGCTCCCATACACTCTCGGAAAATGGAGCCCTCTACTGTTCTCCCTCCCATGTTTTCTCGGTCGCGACCACGACCTCGGTTAGCGTTACGTCCTCCTTTACGTGTCATTTGGTATTGACACAAAAACGAAGAAGTGTCAATTGATGTCTAAAATTTTATCATACTAAAATTGTGTTGGCTAATTGGCATGGTATAAATGGAAACAATTTACATAATTGTTACGTAGCATCAATTTCTTCCAAAGTTTATCTTATAATCTTATGCACTCAAAATACACCGACACGAGATATAGTTCAAAAGGAATATCAAACAAATAAAACTTTTCCTGAAAATTTATTTAATATCAAATTTTATTCCAATGTCTCAAAAATTAGATACACCTCGTGTATTCCAAGTCTAATAAACTAAAATATAACAAATTCCTACGAGTAACCAATAGTGTATCAATCCTAATAGAAACAAAGGAAATCATAACTTCAAGCTATAATCGTAAACTTAAAACTACAATTGTACACTTAAAGCTATTGGGTACGTAACTAATGGTATAAATAAAATTATAACATTACACTACAATCAATTCCTAATTTATATTAATTTCTAAATCCTAAAACCATCCGGATCTGAAACCTAAGCTTTGATATCACTCTGTAACGTCTCAAACTCGGGTCCGACCATTTGAACCCACAATTTAGACACGTTACCATCAATCAATACTTAAAATCATAATAAATCTCAAAACTAATAATTAATCAACATTAATATCCCTCAATTGTAATTAAAATACAACCACCAAATGTTTGAAACGAAATCCAATATAAAGCTAATTAAAAATAACAAAATTTTCAAAGTACGAATGAATTATAAATGTCTAAAACTTCTTTGACTATCTTCATTCATCTACTCGAAACAATTCATCTAGTCAAGCTAAATGTCACCTGGGAGAGAAAAAATAAGAAAGGGTGATCGAACAATGCTCGGCAAGTTTATATACAATCCCTCCGGTTACTAAGGAGGAGTTGACCAAAATAAATAAATGAATCAAAATCGAAAGTTCAAATATCTATAATGCAAAAGTCAAATGGTCAAAGTTCAAATATTCAAATTTTAAATATATTTTTCAGGATTCCAAGTGACAGATAAAGATACAACAAACGACTCGAGTAATCCAATTGTCACCAACCGTCACATAGAACCTGGTGAAAACGGACCACTCACAGATAAATATTTAGGATTCCAAACGAAAGATAATAATGCAAAAGACGACTCGATTAGTCCAATTGTCACCAACTTTCCCATACCAGCTGGAGACAACAGACGACTCACAGATACCAAGATCACATAAGCGGTCAAAGACCTGTTCGAACAATGTTCCGAAAGATTCTAAAGACCCATAAGGGTAAATGTTTTAAAGGGTATATCCGAATAACTAACCACATGTTTAGTGGTTGAAGGGTTTCGAAATGTCACATTAACCTGTGACTAGGTAAATCGCAAGGTCACATTAACCTGTGACTAGGTAAATCTAAAGGTCACATTAACCCGTGACTAGGTAAATCTAAAGGTCACATTAACCCGTGACTAGGTTGTTTGACTTAGTGATCAAGGTAGGAATTTTTTTTTTAAATAAATAATTTTCTCAAACCCAAGCATAATCAATAATCAATTCATGTATCAAACAAATGATATCTCACACGAGACATGATAAGTATGTGAGATTTAACAAGGAGCATAACTATGAGTTAGCAAATGAACATAATCGACGAAGTTCAAAATCAAATACCGAAATAAAATCGGCACACGTTTTCAAGGAAATGCATTTATCAAAGAAATAACGGAAGCCTAACAGTATGAAACGAAAAATTCAAAAGACCAAAATGAAGTATAATCCCTTACCTGAATATGCTTAACCAAATTAATTCACACCACGTACGATCACTCTAGACTCACTTGTCCAAATCTAATTTCACAAATAACAATAATTACTAACAATTACCGACTCACGTTGCATTAGCACTTATTAATAATTAATAGTTGGAAGTAATTATAATAAAGATTATTTGAGAAACTAATAGTTTTTATTAAAACCTAGTACATTAATTTATCTCATTTATGAATTGGGTATTTAATTCACCTTTCTTAAAATATCTAATTGATAAAGAAAAATCAAAACACACACTGTTTACACGCACAGAACACTCTCACACACACACACAAAATAGTTTTCTTGTCCCCCGAGGCATAGCCGAGTGGTAAAAGGAGGGGGACATAAGATGCTGGAGGCATGCAGCGTGGGTTCGATACTTGGTGGAAGCACTTTGCTTTCTTCTGAGGTTGGACCTTGTATGTGTTATCAGTTGCACTGTTCTCAAACCCTGTATTATTTCGGGCACATCTCGCGATTTTCCTGGTAGTAGCAATGAGGGACAGGAACTACTACCCCAGGATTCAACCTGGTTAAAAAAAAAAAAAAAACAAAATAGTTTTCTACATATCTATAATGATTAGTTACTAACACACACACCACACACGGTCAAACACACACATGCACATATAATATACTTTGTTTTTGTATTTTTATTTATTACAATTCATAATCAAAAGCTTACCAGACTATGCTCGTTCTCTCCTAGCTCGTGCACGGCTGCCGAAATTGTTTCTATTATGCCATTCTCTTTCTCTTGGCTGCTGCATCAATTTTCCATTTGTTACTCTCCTCTCAACTCTATTTATATAAATAAAACCCAATTAAGTTTTCAACCCTAATTGAAATCTTAAAGTTGACTGAACTGAGATTAATTAAGTAATATTAATTGGGAATTAGTATTAACGTCTTAGTCAAAAGTGGGCCTAGCCCGACCCAGTCCAATTAATTACTAAATAGGTTCAAAACAATTGGATTAACTCAAAACAATTATAATATTAATTAAATAGGTTCAAAACAATTATAATTTTAATTAACACGAATTAATATTGTTTTAATTTAAAATTATCGAGGTATTACAGGAATAGTCGATTCTGAGAAGATAGCTAAGCTTTCTGATCTTTTTGTTGATATAATGAATGGAATTTTATCCCTCCCGATTGATTTTCAAGGCTTTGCATTTAATCGAGCAAAGAAATCAACTGAGCGCATTAGAAACGATCTAGTTCCAATTATTAGGCAAAGAAGAAATCAAATAGTGTAAGTGGAAAGCACCGTTCAGGGGAAACGGGACTTGTTCTCTCAGTTGCTTAGACAAACCAATGAGGAAGGCAGGCTTCTGTCGGATATGGATATTGCTGATGAGATATTAGCATTACTTGTTGGTAGCCACGACACCACAAGCAGCACCATGACATCTGTTGTTTACTTTCTCGCCGATCATCCAAATTTCTATGCTCGAGTTTTAGAGGGTAAGTAACAATTGGACATATACACAAAACTCTTAATTACCTCCAAATCTAAAGTTCGAGAAACCTGTTAGATTTACGTATTCTTGTTAAATAAGGAAGTAGCTTCTGTTTCATAATTAGTAAATTGTTCTTCTTTCGTTGACAGAGCAAACGGAGATCGCAAACTCCAAAGAGGCAAACGAACCATTGACCTTGGAAAGCATCGAGAAGATGAAGCATTCTTAGAATGTTTCTTGTGAAGCATTGAGGATTGCTGACTCGACCAGGAAATTTTAAAGAGGTTTTGGCTGATTTTTCTTTTGGAGGATGTCTTATTCCAAAAGGGTGGAAGGTACACCGGCATTAATTTCTCCATTTCTCTAGGTTTTTGGCTCTAGATCTTGCAAAATTGTATGGCATGTTATATTGATATGTGTCGTTGACTTATTGCTTATAACTTATGATCACGCCAAACAAAGGGTGACTACACTTGGAGCTTACGTGGAGCTGGTTGAGGTGGTGAGGTGTCTGTATGGGTGTTGCGGAGTGGATATCTGGCTGATGTTCTTACTGGTTTCTCCGTCGTCTTCTTAGCCCTGTGACCTGAGAAACAAGAGAAAACACCGGTCAGGGAGCTGGGAGGTTATCCCAGCTAAAGCCCTCCGGTGTGAGAGTCAGTGAAGGGATAACGTAGGTGAATACAGGCGTTCCCTGTGGTCACCGTGAATAATTTGTATACTCTATGCGGTAAGCTTGGTAAGTGTGAATAGTGTCATACCTTGTGAAGTTGGCTACGTCCCTTTTTATACTCCTCTCCAGGCTTGGCTTGCAAGACCGGGAAGGACGGCACGTTGGAGACAAGATCTGCCGGTCGGCCGAGGTGGCTGGTTCTTATTGGTTTTCACTTTTTCAGGTATGTCAGAGTATCAGGGAAGTCAACTGTAAGTGGAGCGGCGGGTGCAGTGCACGTTGATGTCTCTCCAATTAAACTGAACCACCTGGCGTGCTTTGTACTATGATGACGTTACTTCATTCAGGTCGGTCCAGTCACGGGGTCGACCATGGGTTCTCATGTTTGCTTGGTCGGTTGTATTTGCATCCTCGTCTTCTACGATGGTCGGCTAAGGTCGAGGACCGATCATGGAAGGTTGGCCTAGCAATGCTCGACTTGTTCGGAGTGGTTCTGTTCGGCATGGGCCTGGTCGATCTGATGGGGCTCGGATCGAGGATGGTGCTAGGCTAGGCCAGGTCACTCTGGTTGCCAGGTGTCGTCGTTCCGGCCGCCACGTGTAGGGCGAGTTATTGATTCCTTTCAGTTGCCCCCGACTTTCCAAGTGCGAGGATTCATCCCAAGCTTAGAAAGTATAACTCAATTTGTCTTTGGTTGGAGTCTCCTTTGTCGATCGCGTCTTCCTCGTTTTAATTCCTGGAATAAGCCGAGGACAAGTTTGACAGGTTTCTTGGGGCGAGCTTGCTTTGATGGTCGGAAAGGTGGCGTCGGTTGGAGTCACGTCTCATTAATAGCGCGTTTCCCGAAGCTTCGTAAAGCCGATTTTCATTTAATATCCGGAATTACGGCGCCACTATTTCTTAATTTTGGCGACGTCGTTTCGGTAACTGTGGCCACGTGTCGAGCGGCCATTGGCGGGATAGGGTCCGCGTGTCGAAAGTCGGGTCGGCCCGATTGTTAGTGCGTCGTATAAAACCGATGTTTTAGCCTCTTCTTCACACCTCCGTTTATTCTTCTGGTTTTCCCGCTCTAGCGATTGCAGGCGATTTTCACCTTCTTGCCGGTTTTCCGCCGTTTAGCCCCTTTCCAGCCATCGTTTCTCTTCCAAAAGCGGTGTTTTAGGCCCGTTCTCCTGTTCCGCTCACTTTTCTTTCATTCGTAACCCCTTTCTGAACTGTTGTGGTGAGTTTTAAGCCGCTGTACTTTCTCCGGCGAGCGGTTACCGGTTGCCTGTGCTTTGTACTAACACCGGCCGCCTTCTTCTTTCAGGTTTCCGTTTTATCTTCTCAGTCCTCGCCTGCGTTGCCTTCGTTCATTTAAGGTATCTTTCTGCCTCTCTGTTTTGCGTTTCGTACTTAGTTTCAGCTGCCTAGATATTTTATGAGTTCTGAGCCTGGGTCCTCGCGTCGTACCCCCGCCCATTCCTCTTCTAATATTGCGTATAAATCCCCTTCTTCGTCCTCTTCATCGTCTTCTCCAAAAATCCCCTCTCCCTCGGTCCCCTCTTCGGCGGTGAGGACCAAGAAAGCAAACCCTGGGATGATTTATGCTCGGTCCCCCACCCTTTCTCGGGTATACAAACAAACGGATGGAAACTGGGAGGCCGTTCTTCCTAGTGAAGCGAGGAGGCTATTGCTAGCCGCTAACTACGACCTGGAGGGGCTTCCCTCTTACGAGGATGAGTCTTGGAAGGTCGAAGATCGGCCTTTTGGAACCCAGATGTACGTCTGCGAAACGGCGGATCAAGCCTGTTTTGACCTTTATCAAACTTTTTACAGCGAATTTGAGGCCTTGAGAATGATAAAGAAGAACAAGGAGCTGGCGAAGAAGAAGAGGAAGAAAGTTGTCGCTGATTCCGCTCCAGAACCTGAGGTAGAAGACCGGGTGAGCAAAACGAGTAAGAGGGCCCGAGCTGGGAAATCTAAAGTGAGTGAGGATGCTGTCGAGGAAGGTGGTAAGACTGGGGGTAGGTGGTTAAGAGGGTGGCGTAATCATGTGCAGCCCGAGGACGTAGAGAGTTGGAGCGTCCAATTCAACCATAGCCCGCAAGATTTCTGGGGGTACGCTCCCGAATTGAGTCTGTCTCTACCCGAGCTAAGGGTCCTTCGAAGTGGGGTCGGATTTTATATATCCTTTTTTGAGGTAGGGCTTAGACTGCCCCTGGATCCTTTCATTTGCGAACTTCTTGATGAAGTCGGGGCTCATCCCTTGGACTTGTCTCTCAACCTGGTAAGGTACTTAGTCAGTTTCGCTGCCTGTCTGAGGGTGCTCGGTTTTGAACCCACACTTCCTCTCTTCAAAAATTACTTTGCAGTCAACATGTCCCTGTGCCGCCTTCAGTGCAAGCACCATAACAATGGAATTAATTTATTTGCTCGGCCTCCTAGTAAGACAGGGCATTGGGCCGACCGAGTTCTGATAGTAGAGAGTCGGCGAGGATGGAACTTCCCTATTCCTCACAGTGCCTTAGAGTCGGTGAAATCATTGTCTGCTGCTCCTCCCCTGACCGAGTATGAGGAGAGCGCCAAAAAGGCTTTAGAGGATTATCTGGATGTTCGTGGCGACAATCCGCTAGTATTCAATTGGAATTCGGTCTCTAATACCGAAGAGTTACTTAGGTTGGTCGGGATGTCTTCTAAGGCCATGAAGGATCTTAAACCTCGATGCACTATGCCCACCATTGATACCTATCCAGGCTGGTTGGTGCACAAGAACCTGGTCTTCAAGAAAGATTGTTTGTCTTGCCGGAACTTGGGAGCCGAGCAGCCCTGCCCGGATCATCGTGAACATTTTCTCCCTTATTCTTTCTTCGTTTTATCTGTTGTTTTTCTGTTATCTATTTTAATTCAAATTTTTCTTGCTTTCAGAAATGAGGAGTCTTGATGCTCGGATGAATCTGACGAGGAGCCGGAAAGACTCGGCTGTGCATCGTCGAGCTGTGTTGGAGACTGCTGCTTCTGACATGAGAACCAGCTATGGCTTGCCGACCCAGCCTTTGGCCGAGGGGGTGGCTGCCCCTGCAACAAAAGTTGTGAAGGCTGTTCCCACTTCTTCCCGAGGAGCTGGATCGAAGAAGGCTATTCCCATCACCGTATCTTGACCCCCTCTGTGGTGCCTCCTAAGGCCCTTCGTTCTTCTTTGTTAATCGGTTATTGACCCTTCTCCTAGGAAGGCTAAGTCGGGTAAGTGAAAGAGACAAGTATTTACTCTTGTTGATGAAGATGATGAAGAAGTGGAGTGTGTTGGTCAACCCTCTCCTGCGAGCAAGGGTAAGTCTGTGGCCGAAGAAGAAAGCTCCTCGGGCTGCGAAGAGGTCGGGATACCTTGGCTGGAGGATAACTTCGAGTTGCCGACCAGTCAAGAGGTGGCTAAGGAATGGGCCAAGGTCATTGCCGACGTCGCCCCTCTCGGCAACTTCGACTTTACTGCCCTTGATGACATTACGGCGACACTTGGCCAGGGGGTGGTTTCTCGAGCTGCGCCCAAAGATTTGATCGGGGTGATGAACTCGCTCAGCTCGGCCATTGCTAGGTCGTTTGGCGATAACCGGCGAGGTATGCCTTTATTTCCTTTGTATTTCCGATCCATTTCATCTCTGTTTCAACTTTTAATAACTAGTTGATTTTCATGGTCGTAGGCCTGCGCCGTAGTGAAGTTGCTGTCGACTCGTCTTGGCCGAACAACAAATAGTGAGAAAAGGCTGCGCCGAGAAGCCCGCTCGCATGAAGATGATATGAATGTTTTGAAGGCCAAGGTCGCGTTCTTAGAGGGCGACAACAGTCAGAAGGCCGTGAAGCTGGACGAGGCTTTAAAGCTTCTCGAGGGGATGAAGGACCAACGAAACAAGCTATCTGACCGAGTCGACGAACTTTTGAAGAAGGCTAGGGAGACCGACCAGAGACTTTCCTCGATTGCTGGGGAGAGGGATGCAGTAGTGAAGGAGCGGGACGCTGCCCTGGCTCAGGTGGCGAGGTTTGGTGCCCAGTTGGAGGCAGCTCGGGTGTCTGCCGTGCAGGAGTTTAAAGACGACGAGGACATCCTCGACGAGCTGGTGCCCTACTACGCCAAGGGATCTCGCCATATCCTCCGATGCGCGGCAGCCTATGGCGTGCCGATGGGGGAGTTGGTTGATTGGGGACTTGAGCCTTGTTCGGGCTCTTATGCTCAACAGGGTCATGCGATGGTCCCATATCAAGAAGATGAGCTTGAGATCGTGCACCGCGAAGACCAGCAAGCGGGCTTGAGTAAGTGGATTCCCCCGGTGCCTCTAGATGTGAACGTGTTCTCCGTGATCGAGGCCGCCAAGCGGAACGAAGATGTGCCCTTCAATTCTGAGCTAACAATGCAAACCTTTTTGGGCGAGCAATCCAATAGGGAGCGACTCGCCGACGATGTCGAGGCGGCTGAACACCGAGCTCCCCTTTTAGGACCCGATCCCCCAGCTCCCCTTTGAACTTATGTCCTCGTTGCGACGAGTGTTTTCAGGCCTTCGTGCCAGTGTATCAAACAATAGTTTCCTTAACATTTTGTCTAACTTTATTTCCCATACATTGATCATCGGTGATGAACATGCTTTTTGTTTATTTTCGCTTTTGTAGTCCTCGTTGTTTATGAGAATGCCTAAAATTTTCAAGTTAGTTTGATCTTTGAGGGCCTGTCTTCATATGCCGAAGGTAGGTCTTTTGAGGGCCTATCTTCGTATGCCGAAGATAGGTCTTTTGAGGGCCTATCTTCGTATGCCGAAGATAGGTCTTTTGAGGGCCTATCTTCGTATGCCGAAGATAGGTCTTTCGATTCTCATAAATGTGGTCCTCCTCGCGTGCCGAGGGTGAGTTTTTCGTTGTCATTACAAAAATATCGCAGCAACTTTCCATTCCTCCATTCAAAGTTTGTTACAAATTACATCATTGATAGTACTTCTTAAGGTGATCGGCATGCCATGGGTTTTTTAGCGGGGTCCCGTCCGGCTTTGCCAGCCGATAGGTCCCTTCTCGAACAATGCTGGTTACCCTGAATGGTCCTTCCCAGTTTGGAGAGAGTTTGTTTCGACCGAGTTTCTTGCCCGTCGCTTCGATCTTTCTCAGGACCCAATCTCCTACTGAAAAGCTCCTCGGCCTGACCTTCTTGTCATGGTTTCTCTTTGTGAGCTTCTTGTAGTTAACCATCCTTAGTCGTGCTTCAATTCTTTTTTCTTCGACGTTGTCGAGGTCCAACAATCTCGACAGCTCGTTCTGATTTTGGTCGAAGAAGGTGACTCGGGCCGTGGGGAGGGCTAGTTCTACTGGTGCCATGGCCTCCGATCCATAAGTAAGTGCAAAAGGAGTTTCCCCGTAGAGCCGTGGATGGTGGTCCTGATACCCCATAAAACGATCGGTAGCTGCTCGAGCCAATTCCCCTTTTTCTCATTCAAATCCCTTTTGAGCGCATGTAGAATTTTCTTGTTTCCTGCTTCGGCCTGACCGTTGCCTTGGGGGTGAGCCACCGAGGACATTCTATGTTTGACATTTAGCCGTTCGCAGCTCGCTGTGAAGTTTTTAGAGAACTGGGTGCCATGGTCGGAGACTACCATCCGAGGAAGACCAAATCGACAGAAGATCTGCTCGTATACGAATTTCACCGCTTGGTCCTCGGTAATACTGGCCAGGGGTTTGGCTTCTACCCATTTGGTAAAGTAGTCCACGGCTACTATAATGTACTCGCATCCGTGTTTGGCTTTAGGGAAAGGACCGATGAGGTCTATTCCCCACATGTCGAATGGCCATGCTGCAATTACTGGCATCTGTGGTATGGAAGGAAGCCTGGGAATGTCTGCAAACCTTTGGCACTTGTCACATTTCCTCACATACTCTTCTGCGTCCCTTCTCATGTTGGGCCAATAGTATCCGTGAAAGTTAATTTTGTCTGCCAAAGTTCTTGCCCCTGGGTGTCCCCCACATTCCCCTTCATGTACCTCGGCCAGGAGGTCTTGCACTGTTTCTGGTCTTACACATCGAAGCAAGGGCTTCGTATTAGATCTTTTGTACAGCATTCCCCCAATGACCGAGTACCGGCACACTCGGCTCCTTACCATCTGCGCTTTGTCCTTGTCCTCTCGGGCAAGGCTCCCTTTTCAATGTAATCTTTGATTTCGTCGATCCAGCACCCTACAGTCTCCTCCATCATCATTATTTCTTCTCTGTTGATTGCGGGGTCCTTAAGAAACATCAGCTCGACCTCGGCAGGGATGTCCTCGTTTTCAGAAGAGGCAATCTTCGACAAGTAATCTGCTCGTGCATTGTTTTCTCTTGCAATCTGCTCCAGTTCCCAGTACTTAAATTCCTTGAGTCATTCCTGAATCAGTTGTTGATACTTGGCCAATACTGGGTGGTTTGCCCCATATTCGCCCAAAACTTGTTTGACTACTAGTTGGGAATCGCTGTGTATTACAATGCTCTCGGCTCCGAGCTTTCTTGCCAACTCGACTCCTGCCGCCAACGCCTCATACTCGGCCTGGTTATTTGAAGCCTTGAAGCCGAACTCCAGGGCCAGGCCTAACTCTCCCCCTTCTGGAGTAATCATTGAAATTCCTGCCCCGCTTTTGGTGGTTCCCGAGGATCCATCCACAAATAAGGTCCAATGCCCGGGTGGTCTAGGCCTTGTTTGCTTGTCCCCAATTTTCTCCTCGGCCACACTTGATTCTCCCCCGCTTTCCTCTGAATTATCCTTAGCTGCTCGTTTCGTGAACGAAGTTTCGGCGATGAAGTCTGCCAAAACTTGTGCCTGAATGGTTCTCCTCGGCTCATATTCGATCCCGTATCCTGATAGTTCGACCGACCATTTTAGCATTCTTCCTGCCATGTCTGGCTTATGCAGGATCTGCCTCATCGGAAAGTCAGTGTAGACCACTATCGGATGAGCTTGGAAGTATGCCTTCAGTTTTCGAGCAGCAATTACCAAGGCAAGTACCAATTTCTCGATCTCCAAATATCTCTCCTCGACCTCGGTCAAGGCATGAGATACATAGTAAACCGGTTTTTGCAACTTATCCTCCTCCCTGATCAACACTGCTGCCGAGTCGATGCGCCCACATATAGTTTTTCTTCGGGGATGGGAATGCTGAGCAGGGGTGGCCGACCAAGGTATTCCTTGAGCTCGTTAAAGGCCTTTATACAGTCGTCCGACCATAGAAACTTCTTGCCCCCTTTCAGTGTCTTGAAAAATGGTAGACTTCTCTCTGCCGACTTGGCTATGAAGCGACTGAGGGCAGTGATCCGGCCGTTGAGTTTTTGGACATGCTTGACACATTCGGGAGGGTCCATGGTCGCCAGGGCCTTTATCTTCTCGGGATTGGCCTCGATCCCCCTCTCATTAACCATGTACCCGAGGAATTTCCCAGCAACCACACCGAAAGCACACTTCGCCGGGTTTAACTTCATCTTATGTTTCCTCAGGTTTGCAAAAGTTTCTCTCAGGTCCTCGACGTGGTCGGCTTGCTTCGTCTTGATTACCATATCGTCGATGTATGCCTCCACGTTTCTCCCCAATTGATCACCGAAAACCTTATTTACCATTCTTTGGTACGTGGCTCCCGCGTTCTTTAATCCGAAGGGCATCATGGTGTAGCAATACAATCCTCCCGCAGCTCGGAACGCCGTGTGTATTTGATCAGCCAGCCACATTCTTATTTGGTGATACCCAGAGTAGGCATCAACAAAACTCAGGATCTTGTGTCCGGCTAACGAGTCTACGAGCTGGTCGATCCTCTAGGTACCTTTGGGCAAGCCTTGTTTAAGTCAGTGAAGTCCACACACATCCTCCATTTTCCACTTGATTTTTCACCATGACCACGTTAGCTATCCACGTCGCGTACAGGACCTCTTTGATTATCTTTGCTTTGAGCAGCCTAGATACTTCTTCCTTGATCGCCTCTTGCTTCTGGGGGGAGAAAATTCTTGCCTTTTGTTGGATTGGAATGGCGTCGGGATCAATGCTAAGTTTG
Source organism: Codonopsis lanceolata (assembly GCA_013146195.2). Classification (NCBI taxonomy): domain Eukaryota; kingdom Viridiplantae; phylum Streptophyta; class Magnoliopsida; order Asterales; family Campanulaceae; genus Codonopsis; species Codonopsis lanceolata. The sequence goes on from CM028381.1 coordinate 89,913,077, forward strand.
TGCACAGCCACGTCCTGGCTGATTCCTTCCATGTCCTCGACCCTCCACGCGAAGACGTCCAAACTTTCTTTCAGGAGCTTAATGATTGCTGCTCGCTCTTCTTCCGGTATCTCTCTCCCGACCTTGACCTTTTGCTCTGGAAAGTCAAGGTTAATCACTATCTCCTCCAAGTCCTCGTCCGGCTTGATCTCCAATCGGTCTCTAGTATCCAAGCTTTCCACCATCACTATTTTCTTGGCTGCTCTCTTTGGGTTTATTTGGGGGCTCGTTGCCTGCTTTTCCTCCTGGCGCCCTTGCTTGCAACGATTGCTATGCTTTGGGAATTTCGGCTGGTGCAGGGTCGACGATGGGGACAATTTCCCCTCCGTCCTCTCTGGCCCTCTTCGCCGGCCTATTGTCTTGTGCCACCTCCGTTCGAGGCTGGGCTATACTCACCTTCTCTTTGTTTTTCTTTTCTTTGTAATATACTCCTGGGCCGGGTCAGTCATTGAGCACTATTCCTGTCCCATTGCTCGTGGGATATTTCACTCTTTGATGAGCCAGCGAGGAGACCATTTGAAACTTTGTTTGGGCCGGGGAACCCAAAATGGCATTGTATGGTGAGGGGAGGTCAATCACGAGAAAGTCCACGTCCTCCGTTCGAGGTGTCGTACTTTCTTCTCCTACCACAACTTTAAGGGTGATCGACCCTTTTACCGCGACACAGTGGCTGAATCCTTCCAATTGCTGAACTCGGCTGAGGTGGCGTCCCAGCCTCCGACGAAGCATTTGTAGTATAAGATGTCTCTTGATGCCCCCGTGTCTATTAAGACCCTCTTCACGTCACTGTTATGGATTCCAACCCGCAAAGTCAACGGCTGATGTCTTGCTGTTTCGCTAATGGCCAGCTCGCTCAGCATAAATGTAATGCCTCCTTCCTCATCTTTTCGGGGCATTGCGTTCACCACATGCTTCAGATTGTAAATCATATTCTTTAGCCGGGTACCACTCGGAGTGGCTTCTCTGATAGTGTCGATCACATTTCTGGGCCTCGCGTTGTCTGGCTGCGGGTCTTGGTTTCGCCGTTGCTCTCTTCCGCGTTCTCCTCGATTGTTTCTTTGCTCAAACCTCCTGAGCTCTCCTTTATCTATTAGCCTCTGAATTGCCCGCTTCAGATTAATGCAATCTTCAGTCGTGTGCCCGATGTCCTTATGATACGCACAATGCTTGTTTGAATTTTGTGGGTACCGTGTCTCCTTCAACGGGGTTGGTCGCCCAATCCTGTCTTGATCGAGGAGGACGTTCATAATATGCTCGCGACTAGTGTTTAAAGGGGTCCAGTCCATGTCGTCCCACTTATTCCTTCCTCGATTATCTTCACGCCTGCATGTATCTCCTCGGCCGTCCTTTTTCCAACTATCCTGTGTTCGATGAGATCCTTCTTGGTCCTTCTTTCTCCCATCCTTCTTCGCGTCTTCTGCATTTATGACCCTAAGAGCGTGGGCGTACATCTCCCCCACCGACCCATGATCTCGAAGCATCATTTCCTGTCTCATCAGACCCTGTTGTAGGCCTGAGATGAAACACATTTTAATGGACTCTTCCGAGATGTATGGTATCTGGTCGACCATGGCCATGAACCGATCCATGTACATTTGATTGGACTCGTTATGGCGTTGGATCTTTGCATAAACTGCATGCCTTCTTCGGTTGTTGCCTGCTTGCCGAAGAAAACTCGTAAGTCACAAACATGCACTTTGAATTCATCCCATGTTCCCACTGAATCTGGCGGTAATCCGGTGTACCATTTCAAGGCTTTTCCCTGTAGGGTTCCTGCGAAGATCTTGCCCCAGGCATCCTCGTCCTCGGGGGCTATGGCGTTCATCTTGACCTCGAAACTAGCGATGTGGTCGACCGCGCTAGTGAGTCCTTGATAAGAATCAAAGTTGGGCAGCTTCTTGTCGGGCAGTGGGGCTTTCCTCATTTTCTCTTTGAATGGCCCATTCTTGGACGGGGGAAGCATCATCGGCTTCCCTTTTTCAATAGCTTCCAGCCTACCTCGAAGATACTTTACTTCCTGCTCGACCTCTATAGGCGGAGTGGGGGTTTCTTTTTGCACTTCTGTGGTCGCGTTCCGACCACTTTTTCGTTGTTCTATTCCAGATTGCTGGGGATGAGTACAATGTTCGCACATTCTGCTCTTCATTGCCTCTACTCTCGGTCTGGATTCCCCTTCTTCGCTCCTCTCCCTTGTTCGGGAAGGTGGGCATCTTGATTCGTCGGGGAATGTAAGCCGGCTATGAATGCTTGGTTTCCGGATGTGCTCGACCATCCTTCCTCCCAACCTTGACTTCGCGCTCGGGCGAGGGGTGGCCTTCCTTTTTTCTTTGCCCTTTGGTGAGGCTTCCTCGTTCGCCAGGATTGGATCCCGTGTGACTATCATATTAGATGTGGCCCCCACCCTTTTGCTTAACTCGTACACTTTTTGTTCTGCCTCTTGGATTTCTTGGAGGTAAAGTTTTCTGCGTTCCCAATACTTCAGTTCCTCCAGGTATTTTTCATGTTCATTTGTTGGTGCCTGCACGTGAGCCTTGGAACCTATGAGGCGTACCTCGTCCTCTTCCTCCTCTCCCCCAGCGAAGGAGGTATCAGCTCGGTTGAGGTCAGCCCCCAGGTTTCGAGCTACATCAGTGACTCCTTTCCCCTTGAAAGTTTTTGAACTGGGAGTGGTCAGGTCTATTTCTGTAGGTCGATTAGTCGTTAGGGGAGGTTGCATGGCCAAAGGGATGGGCTCGTTTGCTCCTGGTTGGCTTTGTTTCGTGGGGGTAATTTTTTCCATGGTTTATGGTCAAGGCTAAGAAATGGAAGACAAGGAAAACTCTTTCGTTTCCCGGCAACGGAACCACTTGATCACGCCAAATAAAGGGTGACTACACTTGGAGCTTACGTGGAGCTGGTTCAGGTGGTGAGGTGTCTGTATGGGTGTTGTGGAGTGGATATCTGGCTGGTATTCTTACTGGTTTCTCCGTCGTCTTCTTAGCCCTGTGACCTGAGAAACAAGAGAAAACACCGGTTAGGGAGCTGGGAGGTTATCCCAGCTAAAGCCCTCCGGTGTGAGAGTCAGTGAAGGGATAACGTAGGTGAATACAGGCGTTCCCTGTGGTCACCGTGAATAATTTGTATGCTGCGTGTAAAGCTTGTTAAGTGTGAATAGTGTCATACCTTAGGAGGGTGGCCATACCCTCAATTTATACTCCTCTCCAGGCTTGGTTTGCATGGCAGCGTGGGGACGGACGATGGAGACCAAATCTTGGTGAAATCTGTTGGTCGGCTGAGCTGGCTAGTTTTCATTGGTTCTTACTTTTCCAAGGCATGTCAGAGTATCAGGAGAGTCAACTGTTGGTGGAACGGCGGGTGCAGAGAGCACGTTGGTGTCTTTCCAATTGAACCGGGCCACCTGGCGTACTTTGTACTATGATCACGTTATTTCACTCAGGTCGGCCTAGTCTTCGAACCGACCATGAGTTCTCGTAGTCGCTTGGTCGGCGGGGTTTGCATCCTTGCCTTCTGCGATGATCGGTTAAGGTCGGGGGTCGACTATGCAAGGTCAGCTCAACAATGCCCGGTTTATTCGGAATGATCTTACTCGGTATGGGTCTGGTCGGCTTGATGATGCTCGGATCAAAGGCGATCCTCGGCTAGGCTAGGTCGCCCTTGCTGTCATGTGTCATTGCTCTGGCTGCCACGTGTTGGCCACGTGGGAAGCGTGTTGTTGAGTCCTTTCAGTGTTCTTCTCGATCCAAGGCAGAATCGCATATTGTCTGGATTATTGGTCAGGGTCTCAGCTTCCTGTGGTATGACAACTGGACTCTCACCGGGTGCCTTCCGAGGCCTGAGACTTGTGACTTCAGCCAAGTTTGTGAGATTTTTGATGCTCAGAATCAGATGTCTTCTTCTGCCCAATGGATTGTGGGGCAGAATGTTGTTAATCTCATCCACAAGCACGGTATTTCTATATCAGAAGAGCCCGATCGTCCTTGCTGGACTGCTAATGTGAATGGCAGGTCTCGTTTTCCTCAGCCTGGGAGGTGGTTCGTTCTCCTGCGAATCAGTTCGTCTCAACTAAATATGTTTGGCACAAGTTTCTCCCTCATCATATCAGCTTCTTCATGTGGAAATTATGGAAGAGTAAATTGTCCGTTGATGAAAGTATTATAAAAAGGGGGTATTCAAATTGTTTCCCGTTGTTCTTGTTGCATGCAAGGGAACACTAAGACCTACGCCCGCGTCTTCCTACATAGCCCGATAGCCTGCCATGTGTGGTCTGTTTTTCATCTTATGGGGGCTGTCTCGATGAATTTAAATTACATTGCTCAGGTCTACTTTAGTTGGTGGTATCACTCTCCAAACTCCGCTTCTCACATTATTGCGTCGTCGTCAATCATTATGTGGGAGCTTTGGAACTATTGCAATCGCGCCCTTCATGACAATATTCGCAGCTCTGTTGTTTCCTTTATTGCTCGAATTAAGCACCTTCTTTCCTCCTCTTTGCAAAGCGCTGGTTTTTTCAAATTCTTATTTGACTTTTGGGTCTTCGTTTCCTCGGCTTAGAACGAAGACTATCCACGCGCACTATTAGGACTATCCTTTGGATGAAGCCCCCGAATGAGAATATTAAACTTAGCACTGATGTGGTCTGCCGCGGTAATCCGGGTCGGAGTTCAGGAGGAGGTGTTGTTCATAACAGCCTTGGCAATATCATTGTTGCTTATGCTTTGTTTTATGGGGAGATGTCTAGTTTTTCTGCCGAATGCATGGCAAGCTCTCCTTAGCGGTATGAACTGGATTCAGGATAATGATATGAAATTTGCTAGTGTGGAGGTGGATCCTAAGGTTCTTTATGATTGCCTCATCGGATCGGCTTCTTCTCCTTGGCACTATAGATATTTGGTCCAGTCTATTTCGAAAATTATTTCCTCTATGAATATTTCTATTTCCCACTGTTTCATGGAAGCTAATTCAGTGGCCGATGCTTGGGCCAATTTTGGATGTGATGCATGTCAAGATACTTTCTTCTCTTCCATGGCAGCTCTTCCTAGCCGGATTCGGCCAAGGGAGATCATTCTAGCTAAACATGGTAAATTATATACATCCTCCATCGAAAAAATAAATTAATGATAATAATAAATTAATTAATTAATAAAAGGTTAAAATGTGTTTACCACCCTCAAGTATCCACCAAATCTCATAATCCACCCAATATTAAAAATTCTCAAGTTCAATCACAATTTTGTCATTTGTCCCACTTTGCACCCTCCCGTTCATGGTCGTTACTTTAGAAATGATAACGGAAAATTGCATGCGCATGAGGGTTATTTTGGTCATTTTTCTTGAGGTGCAAAGTGGGATACGATTATAATTTCATCATTTATTTAACCATATGATATTTTTGATATTTTTGAACTAAAAATTATTTTATAGCAATTAAAACATTTTTAAAAAATTTATACCTTTTTTATAAAAAAAAATTAAAACAAATAATAAAAGTGGGATTCAGTTAATAAGAAAAGTTGTCACTAGTTGATTGTTTGCATATGTAGGTTAGATATAATTTCATCATTTAGTTCAAAATTCCATATTTAATTTAATTAGATAGATGTGAATTAATTTTTAAAAAAATAAAAAAAATTGAAATACATTTTCATAATTGTTTTATAAGAATATTAAAAAAAATAATATTGAAAAGTTCGTTTAGGCATTTTATCGAGCACAAGCTACCTCTTTTTTATATCAACTTTCAATACACATTTTGTTTATTCAAACAACCGACACTTGAGATTGAAAAAGAATGACGCATATGAGAGGAAGATCCAGTTGGGATTTAAAGATTAACTAACACTCAAGAGTATTAATAATTTTTTAGCATTCTGTTTCTGGAGGCAACTAAACTATACATACGAATCAAAAATCAAAATGTGTATATGTAATTGAGATTAAGATCTAGAGAGAGAGTTTGTCTTTCAAGTAAATTTAGCGAGTGACCCTAAACGTAACATCAAAGCTTTCCGTAATACCCCTTAGATACCACCGATGGTTGTTCCCAAATGTATTAATTATAAGAGAATAATATATTTATATTTATGTGTAAATATATTATTCATTATTTACTTGTATTTAGGTCTTCTAATTATTATTGTATTTGGACTCTCTAGGTTAAACTTATGTAGCAAGTACGTAATCATATAAATTTGTTCATCATATCAATGAAAAGGCTATGACATTATTCATAAAAAATTTATTTCCAACATTAATAACATGTGGAAGAGTTCCCAGCATTGAGACTATTTTTCATTTATTATTCCAATGCCTAATCAGCAGGTCAACCTTGACCTTGAGCGATGACCATGGCCCCCAATTTTGAGGGCCCCAAATTTATATATACAATAATGTTATTAAATATAATTAACTAAGTATGTGTTCTAATGTATAAAGTGCTTACTTACAAACTTGAGGTCTTGTAATTAAACTATTTTGAACCGAACGACAAAGTCAAACCATCAAATCATGATTAGATCTTACCTTTTATTATTAGTGAGAATTCATATCCTATATTGTATTATGCTCTCCTTATTCCTAAATAATCGTCTTGTTTGACCTTGTACACCGTTTAAGAAAGTTAATTGATTGTATTATAAATATTAGAATAATATGTACTTTCTTTTAAAACTCTAACGCATGTTATCATAATTAAAGTTGAAAAGAAAAGTAAGGGTAAAGTGATTAAAAAATAATTCTAAAATAGAAAGTGATGAAACAAGACAATTATTTTGGAACGGGTGAAATATAAAAGTAGGACAATTATTTGGGAACGATGGGATTATTTTATAAAGATGAAACTCTAAAGACTTTCATACATTTAGTATTTTTAGCTCTTGTATCGTTTCAAATTTGGACAATATCCAACGAACGCTAGAAATCCTCAATAGGTGATGTTGACTTTTTCACACCATTGACTCTTATGAAGTCTTACTATTACCTAGTTTATATGTGGAGCCATTTATTCCACACACAAAACTTTGTTAAAAAAAATTTAATTTAGGAAACTATATGAAAACATCAAAATGTAAAGTGTTTGTATTATATTGGATAATATAATTTTTTGGTCCCTAAACTATACCAAAATTATGTGTTTGGTCCCTATAATTTTTTTTGTAATGTGTGTGGTCCTTAAAGTAGGTTTTTAGTAAGAGATTAACCCCTGGTTACCGTTAGTTTTGCCGTTATATTTTTTTTGAAAACCCAAATTTACCCTTAGTAATGTTAGTGGTTCAAAATTTAAAAAAAATGAAAAATGAAAAAGAAAAGAAAAGAAAAAGGGAATCGATCAAAGAGAAGAAAGGCCGCGCTCATCCATCCCCGTTAAACCCCAGTTCCGGTCGTCTTCATCCATCCCCGTCATCGCTTCCATGATAGGCCGCGCTCACCTCCAAATTGGACAAAGTTTCATTGTCTCCCAATTTCTCCAGCCGTTTTCTTTCATTTTCACTCGGTTTTTCCATCCCAGACGCGGATGCAAAGGAGTAGAACAATGTCACCCTTGATTTTTGTTTTTGTTTATCTTCCAAAAAAGAAATACTCTAGAAATACACGATGGTGAACCGATGGCGGTGACGGTGGACTGGCCAGATGATATCGGGGAGAGAGAAAGTTCGAGATCGATCGACAGAAATACACGATGGCGGACTGAGAAATCGAGCGACAGATCGAAAATGGTTGGATGGTAGACTGAGATAAAGAAAGAGAGCCGGTAACCAGATCTGATCTAGAAATGGTATGGGCCAAGATCTACATATAAAGCGTCAACTTCGAGGTGGAATAGTAAAGGAATGCTGCTAAGGTGGAAGCAAGAATCTTCTATCTGCCAACTGTAGATCTTCCAACCGGGCCCCATAGTAGCTGAAGAGGAAGCTCTGACCAGTGCGGAGGGGCGGGTGGAGTTAAAGCGAAAGCACAGAAAGCAGGATCTCAAGAGAAGAGAGTCCTTTAGTGAACACATCGGTTGTCTTCTTGTCTGTCCGCATGTAACTTCAGATTGCCACGAGCAACTTTAGCCTGAAGAAAGTGATAATCAAATTCGACATCTTTCATTCAGGCATGGAAGAAGACCGGGTAAACGGAGTCAGGGGGGAAGACTGAGATTGTCGCCAATGAAAGTCAACTGAGCCTTCATTAGTCATTGATTTTCCCTTTTTCTTTTTCCTTTTTTTATTTTGAACAATTAACATTACTAAGGGCAAACTTGAAATTTCACAAAAAAATTTGACGGTAACTCTATGAGGGGGGAATCTCTTAACAAGAACTGAGTTTAAGAACCAAATACATTTCAAAAAAAAGTTACGGGACCAAACGCATAGTTTGTGGATAGTTTAGGGACCAAAAAATTATATTATCCTATTATATTTGTTTCTATTGGTTTTTTATAATTATTTATTTTTATTTAAAGTTGAAACTTAGAGGTCTTTTTTATATCAATTCAAACCGTGAAACCAAACCCTGAGATCAAACCATGAAGTCAAACCATAAGACCGAATTGAACCAAGCCGAACCATTGTTTGGGTTGAAACTTCAAATGGTTTAACTCGATTTGATTCTTTACAAATCAATGACCGACAGACTCGTATTTTGTATCAAATCGAATCAAACTGAATCATTTATACCCTAGTAGGTATTGCACTTTTGGCCAAGGATATATCACAAACCCCAAATTCATTCATTCATTCACCAAGGGCTTAATTGTAGTAATGGTAGTAGAGTTGATGGTAAACCTAGTATTTTTGTTCTTCATACCATAGAAGATATTATTACCCCTCGGAAGTCTAGGCAATAAAGTACTCTGAGAACGCTTGTATATGTGAAAGTTTATAGGCCTAAATACGAAAAACACCCTGATATTGCCACCAAATCCCAAAACGGTACCCAACCTAAGGTTTGTGTCATACGCATACCTGACATTACAAATTGTCCCATAATGCACTCTCGGCCAGACGGCCGTTTCAATTGGTACGTTAAGTAACACATGCAATAGCACGTGCATGGTAAAATTGACCTTTCCATGCAGACCTTCGCAAAAACGTACAAATCCGGTCACCATCAATCCGGTCAACCTTCAATCATAGCCCACCATAGTAAGGCATCTCTTCTGCAAACCCAATAACCACCATCGTCATCTCCATCTCGGTCATCTTCATAACATCGGTCCTCGATCCCCCTCTCTTCCCCTTCAAACCCAAAGCTCCAGCCACGCTCTCTCTTCTCTAGATTCTAGCTTCCTTCATTCTCCTCATCGTTGGCCACCTCAAGCACAAGCTCCGGCCAAGACCCTCTTGTCACAATCTCTTTCCTCTGGTCAAGCACCTTTGGCTCTGATGCCCAATTGATTTGGCAGAAACACAAATTCAAGCCCAGGGATTGGATTTTGGACTCCCCCTCTTCCCCTTTAAACTCGAAGCTCCAACTGCGCTTTCTCTTCTCCAGATTCCGGCTTCCTTTATTCTACTCATCGCCGACCACCTCAAACACAAGCTCCGACCAAGACCCACTAATTTCGCTCGCAATCTTTCTCCTCCAGTCAAGTACCTTCGTCTTCGATACCCAATTTCTCTCGAACAAACACGAATCATAGCGTATGGTTTGGAATTTGGACTCCCTTCTCAAAATTCAAGTAAGATTGTTCCATTTTCTTAGAATTAGTTGTTGGATTGGTGATTGTTAATTGATTCTGTTTAGACAAAAATATGTTGGTTTTTGCTAATATATAAACCCTAGCATTCAAACTTTCGGGCATAGATTTTATTTGCAAATGGAGTTGATTTGTCAATTTGTTGAGAGGATAAACTGTTATCTGCAAAAGAGGATTTTTAGAGAGAAAAGTGATAATGAGATTGCTAGGGTTCAATTGGAGAGGATTTTGTTGGTATGGACTGCATTGTGATTGATTTGAAAAGGAGAGGTTGGTGGATGGAATTCGTTGCGGTTCTGGATTTGGGAAGGAGTGCTTCAATTCGGGATTTGGGAGGGAGTGCTTCAATTTATACCTTGAAGTTTCCCACCGTTTTTGTGAAGGTCCACAGAGAAAGGTCAAGTTTACCCTGCACGTGTTATTGCACGTGCTACTTAACGTACCAATTGAAACGGCCATCTAGCCGAGGGTGCATTATAGGACAATTTGTAATGTCAGATATGCGTATGGCACAAACCTTAGGTTGGGTACTATTTTGGGATTTGGTGGCAACATCAGGGTGTTTTTCGTATTTAGGCCAAGTTTATAAAAGGAAAAGAAATTTTGAGAAGGGTCGCCTTGTATATTAGTAATTTAAAAAGGCAAACACGTAATATATACTTTGAGAATTGAGAGCATAAGATATGACTGGTAAAATTACAAAATATCCCTACACTGACATGTAGAGGTGTGCACGGGCCCTAAGCCCGCGGGCATTGGTAATGCCCAGTATAGGCCCATATGGCAGCGGGCACCATTTTAAAAAGCTCAGTACCGTAGACAAGCCCACGGGCATCAGTGAACGGGCATTGAGCGGGCATTGGACGGGCACGGGCTTAGATGGGCTCTCCGATTGTCTATAATGTAAAAGAACTATGAAGAACCAAAATTCAACTAATACAAAGTATTTTCATTATTTCATTAGCTCCTAAGCAAAACTACATATGATCAAAAACCTTGAAATCATTCATTTGACTTGCAAACTCAACACACAGATGACAATTAACCCCTAATCAAACATCATGAACACCTAAAATTTGAAACCCAGATGTTATTTTCAATAAAGAAGCAAGAAAACAAACTCAAATCAGAACAAACTTACATGAACACGATAACAAGATCTGCAATGTCTCGCAAAGAGAAAAATAAATATCGAGTGGGTAGCGGGCCTAGCGGTGAAGTGGGAACTGGGAACGGAAGGGTCACGATTCCGTCAAGGTACTGAAGAATCGAAGGTAGCAGACTAGCAGTCAATTTGATTTAGGGTTTCACACTTTCACTTTGCCTTTTGAGTTTTGGCCTTTTGTATTGGACCTATTGGTATATCACTAATTCACTATATTGACTAATCTGGATAGTGTATAATATATTATAGTAGTATATAATAATATAATTTGTGATTTTGTTTATATATAATTTTATATATGATATATCTAATACTAATAGACACTAATAGGATAATGATATAATTATAATATATTTAAATTTTAAAAACATAATGTGATGATGGGCCGGGCCGGGCTTAGATGGGCATTAGAACTTGAAGGCCCAAGTGTGCCCGAGCCCGCGGGCAGCTAACATCTCTAAAGCCCAGCACTATGTATCAGCCCATGGGCATGAGCACTTTGGCCCGGGCACAGCGGGCTGTACAGGCTCATGGGCTGGGCTGCTCACTCCTACTAACATGTAATTAAGTTTTGTTAAAATTCCATCCAAAAACTAACGAAAATACCCTTTTAGATACTGGAGTATCTAGCGAAACCAAACATTAGATTAACCCAGTAATAATGAACATTATATCTGGAGTCACATATAGATTAATACTCCTAAACAAGGGGATGACTGACTAGGGTGTCAACTCTCCAACTGCCAAGATACTACAGCTTCTGGTGTTCAGGCCGATATTAAGGTGTCAAAAAGAATGGGAAAAATACAGAATGCAAAGGCAAGACGAATTCTTCACAACACGAACCGTCAAAATTGGCATCTGCGGCAAAATGTACAATAGATAGAATTAGTCATCTTGGCAATGATAACAGTGACCAGCAGATCAGAAGATGTTCATATTGTACCTTAAATCTTCCAAAATGAATCAATCACCAGAAACATGATTCTTATCCTCATAATACCTTCTTTCACTTTCTGCCTTCCTTTCATTACGTTTCTGAAGAAAAGAGAGATTGTTTCAGTCAGGTCAAGCATATCTACAATACACATAAATCACATTAGTATGCTTGACCAAACGCCAACATATAGATTGGAAACACGGAACTAGCTATCGGCGGTGCATAAAAACAAGGCCAAAATATAAATAGCCCCCCAAAATATCCACTCAATCCTAAAGTGCACCCCAACCTAATTTTTTTCCCATTTTACCTTCCAACGTTACTTTTTGTCCCAGTTTGCACCCTGGCTAGGATGGACGTTACTTTTGTCTCGTTAAGTTGCACGTGCGGGGCAAAAATGTCTTTTCCTCCCATTATCTAATCCTTAGCAGGCGCACACCCCTTCTTCACTTCACAAAAACCAAAATAATTTATCTTTGACAACCTAACAGGGCCTACTCTTCAACCTCGACAACAATGGCAGTGCAGCGGGTTGCATCTTCCTCATCTCCCCCCACCACTTCTCTATTCACTCCCAAATCCAACACACCACCACGAGACCCCATTTACTCCCCATCAAAGCCTCTGCCTCTGCTCCACCTCACTTGACCCATCCCTCTCCTCTGCCCGACGCCGTTTCCCTCCCCCCTTCATCAAGCACTGCCGCCCCCGCCGATGAAAGCAACTGCAAAGAAGGCTGCCACCACATCAACCACCACGACTTCTCCGCCAATTACGTCCCCTTCAACCACCACGGCTTCTCCGCCAGTCTCACTCTCTCTCGCGCGTTCTCTTGTCCGTGACTTCGAAGATTACTCTGTTAGAAGTCTCGCCTGTGATTCCAAAAGTGATCAAGTCAAAGGCTTCAATCCCTTTCCCAACTATGGTTTTCGTTGTCGTTGGTTATTCAAATTTATCCTCAAATGCAAATGGGTATAATATTGGAGCTAATTTAGGGGATGGCTTTGCTTGAAACTGGATACTACTTGTTGGAATTCAAGAATTTGACTTTGATTTTTGGGTTCTTTATATACTGAAATTTAATCTAATTGAGTAATGGATATTTGATTTTGATATCTGGGTTTGCTTCAATTTTTGGGTATTGATTTTTGAGAATTTTTTGAAACCCAGATCTTGGTTCACAGCTTGGATCAGAGTTTTAAAACCCAGTGATGGTTTTGAAACCAGATATCAGTTTAAAACACTCGATTTTGATATAGTTTTTGGTGGAAGTGGTGGTGGTGAGGTTTGTTGGAGGTGGGGAAAGTTTGAAAATGGATTAAATGGCGGCAGCAGCTGCAGCAGGAATGGAGGAGGTGGAAGAACGACGGGTTGAGGAAGTGGTGGCGGCTTCACACAGAATATGACGGATGATGAAGATGAGATGATGAAATCTCTCTTTTGTCTATTTGACACTTTGACCCCTTTATTTAGTGTTGTGCACTGGGCCTCAAGTGGAAAAGACATTTTTGCCCCGACGTGCAAGAGCACGTGCAACTTGACGAGACAAAAGTAACGTCCATCCTAGCTGGGACAAAAGGTAACGTTGGATGGCAATATGGGAAAAAAAATTAGGTTGGGGTGCACTTTGGGGGGTTATTTATATTTTGGCCTAAAAACAATGTCATTTCAAAGTTCTTTCAATCTGCGTCTTCACTGTTTTAGTGATTATCAAATCAACCTCTAAGTCAGAACATCTGATAATTATTATTCCCTTCATCCCCTCCACCCCCCCCCCCAAAAAAAGTCCAACTTTAAAGTAAAACTTTCTAATGATAGATTTTCACTCCATACATCTTTTAAATTGCACTAAAACTACATCTTGTAGAACAAGAGCAACATCGTGTTTTAGAAAGTAAAAACCATTTGTAAAAACAATGGAAAATCAGCTTAAATATACAAAAGAGATTCTATTGATGGGACAAACTAAGCTGGAACGAGTGACAGCTTTATGGGACGAAGGAACAAGATCAAAAGATCATGCCATTCCATCAATCTAAAAGCAGGTAAGAGTGACGTAAAACTGTAGATAGTGGAACCTGATACGCCTCGTGATTTGATACAATCCTCCTTATGATTGTGCTAGTTGTAATATCTACAGGACTTTCCAACAGTTTACAGATACCCATACTCATTGGAACATCATACGGATTGCGTTTCTCCTGGTATGGTGAACAGTACATCAGCAATCAGTGAAAGATCTTCAAACTCACATATAATTAGAAATTCATATGGACAGGCAACTAGTAACAATGTTTTTTGAATACCTTCTGGTAATCATCATCTTCTGCCACCGTTCCATGGACAACTAAAGAGATATTAAAGGTTGTGATCTGCAGTTACATGAATTTCAATAGGTTACAAAGCCAAAACTAAAATAATACATACGGCATAGCATAATTTGGCAATAGATTATAGGGTCGGAGAGATGGCAAGTGGCAAGGGCACTCAAGCAAAGAACTTGAGGTCCTTAGTTCCAATCCTCGTATCAACAATGGGTCACACTTACCTATCAAAAATAAATAAAAAATTTGGCAATAAATATCTATTATTTATATCATTATTATTTTTATTTTAATCACCTGGAAGATAATGAGAAACTCAATTTGACATTGTGGACAGCATTGAAGTTCCAGTTACTAAGCACAAAGCATCACGAATCCTGGTTTGACCAACCCCCAAACAAACTCAATCGGCTACAGATGATGCCTGCCTCATCTCGCATTACAATATTCTACTATCAAGTCATATATGAGCCAAGTTCACCAACCATACGGCAAACAGAATCATCATCAAATATTTTTGTTCTTTTCTTTTCTTTTACATCCTAAACTTGGGTGGCCCTAAAACTTAGTACTTGTTTGATAACTATTTTGTTCTGATATTTTTGCGTCTGTGTCTAATTTTTACCCAAATTAAGAAACAAAGTGTGTTTGGTAACCATTCCGTTTCTAGGGTGGGTTGAACCATTTATTGTTTCAAGCTCATTTCTAGAAATAAATAAATAAATAAATAATTGTTTCACCCTCCCCGAAAATGTTTCCACGTAAAAATGGAAGGCTCATTTTAATAAGGTTTAGGGGCTGAGGCTCTACACACAACATCAAAGGGTTTTTTTTTCTCACACGGACACACACACACACACACATATATATATATAATATACATCCTTTCATAAAACATAATCAAGTCATCTTCCTCCAAATTCAGCAACAATAGGTATGCTCTCTTCTCCCCTCTTCCCCTCCTCTGTTCCCACTTCTACCATCATAAACCAAACCCCTCTCAGTAATAGTAACCATGACACACGCAAATGCCTGTGCGTAACTAATGAGTTTATTTACTTAATTTCACTAAAACATTTTTTATAGGTAATTTTGGCTGACCCTTGGTATGGTGATTGGAATCAAGGACCTCAAGGTCCTTGCCTTGAGTGCCCTTGTCATCTCTCCCACGCCTTGGGATTCAATTACACCAACACATTTGTTTTAGATTGATGTGGTTTTGATTAAATAAATTTTAGAAAGTTGAAAAAAGTTGGTGGTTAGTTTTAGTAAAGTGGGTAGTTATTTTGTTGGTGGTAATTGGTAATTAAAGTTGGGGGTAATTTTGTCTCTCCCAAATAGCATAACAGGACTTCATCCACCCCTCCCGCTTTATAATATAGGTCATCTATCAACTAAAGTATCACCTTGCTAGATAAATGGTTACTACATGCTTGAATGCTCTTATGTTTCTATTTCCCTAATTTTCACCTTACTCTCACTCATCTTCTTTGCCCGAATGTCATGAAATATGCAGACAATGCAATTATGCTTCTATTTCCTTCAATTTCACCTTACTCTCACTCATCTTCTTTGCCCGAATGTCATGAAATATGCAGAAGTTGCAGATAAGTACACTAGAATATGGTTTTAAGCTTTAGATAGGAGGACCGATCTAAGGTCATGAGTCGACGCTTCAATAGAGATGGCAAGTACCTGAGCATTTCCAAGGTAGATCTGACATGGGGGAGAGGAGAGAATTTCATTGACGGGGGAGAGAGTCAGTTTGTGTTGTAAAGATTTAATTTACTTCTTGTTAGATTACTAAAAATTAAATTGTCAAATGCATTTCTATTTATTTTCGTACATAAATCTATATCTATACTATTTATTTAAATACCTCAATTAATCATAACGGTTTTAGTACCCAAGAAAATCCCTCCTAAGTTGCCACGTGGCATAAGAGAGAATTAAATTCGAATAGGAGAAAAAAAAAAGATATGCTGTAGTAAAATACGGTTAAAAGATAGGATAACAATTATATGCATTTACGCAGTTGAGTGGAGGAAAAAAAGGGTGGGAGAGGAAAATCAGGATATGATTAGGAAAAGAAAATCCTACAAAAAGTCTACTCAAAGACGAGGGGAATGTGGAAGTAGGAGCGGGTTAAAGAGGAAAATAAGGTTATTACGAGACTTAAAATCATTAAAAAAAAAGAATATAAAGGTTGTTATTATATATTCACAATTACAAAAATTAGTACAGCCACACACAAACAGTGCATACTACGGCTGAAAATATACAAAAACAAAATATAATTGAAAAATCAAAATTTAGATATTAAAAGTAGGAAATAAAAATTAAATATAAATATAACTGCACGTGCATCAAATGTGCTATAAATGCTTGTAAGAAATGCATTCCTTGAAATAAGTTCTGATTCTTTTTATTGGAAATATGGTCAAAACAGTATCGATTTCAAGTCACGTCACATGGATTGCTATCATCATATCACACACAGATTTGACATCTCTCTTCACTAACGAGTGCATGGACTGATTCCACCAGAAGATTATTTCAAGGCCCATGTCCTATCATGTTCATCTGGTGACATAGTCTAGTCCGCGCTTTTGGCCCAACTTCCTTTCTCCTTAAACATGCATTTGCTAGTTACAAGTTTTACAGGTTCAGTCCATCAGTGGTTGAGAGTGTATTTTACTTGTTGGCAGTTGGCACAGGCAAGCTAGATTATCTTCTTTGCTCATCCTTCTCCAACCTTTTCAGGTCTCCAATTCTTCAGATAGCCAATATTGGTGCTTCAAGTTTTCAGGAGCTTTTCCAGAAAGATTTAGCAGCCTACTTGATAGCATTCATAATCAGCCCTTGTTCCAGGGGTCACTTTTATTTGCAAGCCAAGAACTCAACTAAAATCAAGGTCCTGCTGGGTCTTTGTTTTTAACAAGCTGAATTCAAACAACTTCATGTACTATAGTAGACCTCGAATGCTGGACCTCTAGGCTGTGTGATGCAGCACCAGTACAAGAATAGAGATAGGGAAAATAATAATAGAGATAGGGAAGAGAAGAATAGAAGTATAGAACAAACCAGGCCACCCTGGGGGTTGGATAAGAGACAACCAAGCTTCCTACGGGATTATACAAAAGTAAACTAATATTCCAATAACCAAATGATCAAATCATCAAGACTAAGTAATTTATTACATCAGTAGCCTTTATATAGGCTAATGGATAATTGATGCCTAGGATATAATTATCCTAAATTACAAAAGATACCAAACTAAATATAAAGGAAGCCAAACTAAAGACATAATATCAGTATATCCCTAAGATAACTATTAACATGAAATTATTCCTAATGTACATGAATGGACCAAGGCTTGTGGATATGCCTAGGAAGCACCGACACCTCTCCAAGGGCAGGGTGTCACATTTCGATACCTCGGGAATCACCCTGCCACTCTGGGACACGCTAGGACACATCTGGAACACTATTAAAAAGTGTCCAAAATTTTTATTTATTTTTTTGAATAGCCAACACTTTGGGGACACTTCAGAGGTCAAAACATATTATAGAAAAAGGTTCATAGTTTTATCTACAATTAGAGAGAATATGCGGTTAAAAGAGCCCGGGTTTCTGGATTGGGTGAAGGCTAGATGGGATTCTTACTTGGTGGCAGGTGATCCGAGTTTCAGAATAGCTAGAAAACTGAAGTTACTCGAGGAGGATTTAAAAGTTTGTAATAGAGAGGTTTTCGTAAAGGTGGAGTTTAAAATCAAGTACATTTCGGATGAGATATGCAGGCTGGATGAGAGAGCAGGGGATAGTTTGTTGGCTGAGGCAGAAGAGTCCCTTAGGGTGCGGTTGAAACAGGAGTTGAAGAGTCTTCTTATTCGTGAAGAGATCTGTTGGAGACAAAAGTCGCAGGTGCAGTGGTTAAAGGAGGGAGATAGTAATACCAAGTTCTTTCACAGGATGGCAAAGATCCGTGGAGCAGCAAAAAAAATTAGGTCTGTCCAGATTGAAGATGTGCTGTTAGAGGATGAGGCAGAGATTAAGGTTGGCATCATGAAATTTTATAGGCGACGGTACAAGGAAAGTGGGATTGGAGACCAAATCTGGATGGAATTGACTTTGACAGTATCAGTGCTGATGACTCGGCAGTGCTGGAGCGTCCCTTTTCGGTTGAGGAAGTGGCAGCAGTGTTACGTAAGATGGAGGGAGATAAAGGCCCAGGTGTTTTCTATGGCATTTTTTCAGCATTGTTGGGAGGTGATTAAGGGGGATATCATGGAGGTGTTTCAGTTCTTTCATTCTAGTCTTGAGATTTGAAAAAAGCCTTAATGCTGCCTTCATAGCCTTGATTCCAAAAAAGAGTGGTGCTACTGATCTCCAAAGTGCTAGCCCAAAGAATGAAAAGGGTAATGGGCAAAATTATTTCGGCGTCGCAGCACGCTTTTGTGAAGGATAGACAGATTTTGGATGCGTCTTTTATTGCCAATGAAGTCGTGGACGACAGGTTGAAAAGCGGTGTTCCGGGATTATTGTGTAAGTTGGAAATCGAGAAACCTTATGATAATGTGAACCGGGACTTTCTGTTATATATGTTGGAAATGATGGGTTTTGGTATTAAATGGATCCAATGGATCCGATTCAGCATCTCTACGGTACGCTTCTCTGTTTTGGTGAATGGGGAACCATCGGGGTGTTTTCAAGCTTGAGGGGCTTGCGTCAAGGTGACCCTTTGTCCCCGTTTTTGTTTATTGTTGTTATGGAGGATCTTAGCAGGATGTTAGAGAAGGCTGGAAGGTCTTATAAGTGGATTCAAGGTGGGGAGGAGAGGGGAGAGGGAGGTGTCGGTTTCCCATCTCCTTTTTGCAGATGACACCTTGGTTTTTTGCGGTGCAGATAAGGCTCAGTTGGGGTATCTTCGATTGGTATTATTATTCTTTCAAGTTGTTTCGGGTCTTCGAATTAACATTTCCAAGAGTGAAATTATTCCTGTAGGTTTTCTTCCTTCCTATTACCTTGGTCTTCCCATAGGTGCACAGTCAAAGAGTAGGGTGTTGTGGAATCCAGTGATTGTGCGTGCGTTTCGAACAGAGATGGGCAAGGTGGAAGCGTCAACTCCTTTCTAAGGGGGGGAGATTAGTCCTAATCAAGAACACTCTTGCTAATTTACCAACCTATTTCCTATCGCTCTTTGTGATTCCTGCCACAATAAGGCAAAGATTAGAGAAGTTGGAAAAAGATTTCTTGTGGGAAGGGCAGATGGGCATAAGTTTCATTTAGTGAATTGGGAGAAAGTTTGAGGGAGGTTTGAACATCAGAAAACTCAAATTCTTACAGACAAGGAGGCTTTTTGGAGACAAGTGGTGGTTTGTAAGTATGGAGCAGGGGATCACTGCTGGTTCCCAAGTGCGGTCAAATCTACTTATGGGGTAGGAGTGAGCCGAGGCATCAGGAAAGGGTGGAGCTCTTTTGAGAGATTCATTGCATTTGAGGTTGGCAACGGGGTCTTTGTGAGATTTTGGGAAGATAGATGGTGCGGAGATACGTGTTTGAGGGCGGTGTTCCAGAACTTATTTGAGGTTTCCACGGATAAGGATTGTAGAGTTAGTTCTGTTTTGTCTACGGTGGAGGGTAACCCTATAAGGAATCCCACGCTCAGAAGGAATTTTCATGATTGAGAGATTGAGTCAGTTGTGCAGCTCTTAGGGAGGCTTCAAGAGCAGAAAAAAAACAAGTTGGTGGATAAGGTGGTATGGAAAGGTACTTGGGGTCCTCTTTTTTCAGTAAATTCATATTATCTCAAGCTTCTCAACTGTGGCAGAACTTCCTTCCCTTGGAGAACAGTTTAGAACTCTAAAGCCCCTAAGAGAGTGGCTTTTTTCATGTGGGAAGCGACTCACGAAGCTATCCTAACCGGGGACAATTTGCGGAAACGTAACATGGTTTTTGTCAATAGGTGTTATTTGTGCAAGGCTAGTGAGGAGAGTGTAAATCAGCTGCTCCTCCACTGCCAAGTGGCTATTGAGTTATGGAATTTTGTGTTGGGACTGTTCAAGATGACTTGGGTCATGCCAATGTCGATTATTGACCATGATAGGGGATGGTCTATGGGGTATAAGAATAGGAGAAACCGTTTTTGGGAGACAGCTCTTTTGGGAGTGTGTTGGACTCTATGGTGGGAAAGAAACCATAAGGCATTTGATAACGAGGAAATGTAGTCCCAGATCTGAAGAATTTGTTGATTCGCACCCTTCATTTTTGGTGTTCCGAGGCTGATCACTCCACTCCTAGTCCTAACACTTCTATTGTAGATTTTGTAAATAGTATAGATATTGGCTAATCCTTTTGATAAGGTATACTCCTAATGTACAAAGGATGCATCACCTTTTTTTATGCTTTTTTATATAAATTATTACTTATCAAAAAAAAAGTAATTGGTTGGTAAAATTGTGTAGCATGTTCAATGTACGATGTTAATTGCTCTTACTAGTTGTTAATATATCATTATTTATGTTATTATTGTTAAATTAATATATATATATATATATATATAATATAAATTATATACATTTATATATAACGTGTCCCCGAATGTCGTGCCGGGACATTTTTGGAAATTTCGTGTTTCCGTGGGAATATGAGTTCCGGTGCTTCTTCGGGCTACGCTTATCCTATAAATGTACTTCTCCCTTGGGAACTTGGAATATAGACCAAAGGCACCAGTACGAGTGTTAGCATCAATTTTACTAGGGGAGGAGTTAATAAGAAAGTTATTCCTGTGATCTGTCTATGAATAAATGAAAAATCATACAAGCAAGCTGAAAATTAACTAACCATGTCTTTTGACACCTCCCAGGGAGCACCAATAATCACCTCATCCACATAACGACAAGCCAAAACACTCAGGCTTCTTTCATGAAGATTCATGATTGGGCGGTGCGCTCCTCTATTAGCACTGAAAGAGCCACCAAACAGCAGCACATGAGATGTGCAGTAAACTATTCTAATATTATGAAATAAGTCAACACCTTGTAGATAAGGCTATTAAAGCAGCCAACAAACTCACACAACAAGAGCAAAAGATAAATTAGGACTTTTCCTCCTGAAAAAGAGCTCTGCGCGAGAGATGGGGACGGTGGGTGGTGTATCGCCAAAATAATAATAATAATAATAATGGTGCTACTAATTTTGGATGGTTTGAAACTACAATTTTATCCTGAATCAGCTCAAATGCAAATTAAGATATACTTGGCGTGATAAGGCTCACATGCAGATCGTTTTTCAATGGTCTTATTCCACTCCTTGCAGGGAGAAGGTTCAGAATTATTTGCTGAGGTCCCAGTCATGCTAATATGGTGGCTGAACTCCTCTTTCCTTACTCTTGTTCCTAAGGAGTGAAGGATTGGGGATTTAGATCCATATGCTCAAATTAATGTGTATGAGGTTCTTTCAAAGACATTAAGCGAAATTCACAAGGGACTGGATCAACGTGAGTTTGTTGACGGTCTCATACGAATCTTGGGTTTTCCTGCTGCCCATAAAAAAATATATAACCCAAATATTGGTGTCTCTGATATCTTACAAGCGACTATGGTGTCTATATAGACCCCCACCCTTCAAAGGAAAAAAAAAAATGTATACCAATATATGGCATGGGTAGTTATGTTGTAAACAATGGCTTTCATCCTCCAACATTACTATCGAACCAAACAAAGGGGAAGAATCTTCTCTCTTTCTCATTGAGTCGTGCCAAACAAAGTTGGAGGGGGATGGTACCTTTCCGAAGGGAACCTATTCCTTAGGAAATTCTCCCCTCTACTTTGTTTGCATCTTATCAAACAAAGCAATGAATTTCTCGACTCCCTTTTGGTTGTTCAAATGGAATCCCACCACCCAAGAAATAGCATATAATAATCATATATTGATGAAAAGAAGAGTGCACCAACGAACTCTCCTCTTTCAAGACAGCAATATTGTTCAGGCACAAGCTTTGTACATAACTAGAGCTCTCCGTAAGCCCTTGCTCATAGTACCACCTTCCATCTCATTGGGCTCACCTCTGCCCGACAAGACCAGCAATCAAAAACAAAAAATGTAGACAATTCTTCAACGGGAGGAAGCTCAAACCCAATACCCATAATTTAGTAGCATCGGCTGCAAGATGAGCACAAGGCTCACCGTTCTTAACAGGATTGACTTTGTTTGTGCATCTTGACTTTCAAGTGAGAGAAAAAGAATTTAATCTCTTCAATATAATGTTTTAAGAATCCTATTGCTAGCTTGACATCAATATTAGATAACCACAATGCATATCAAATTACGAGAATATATTTTTATTACTTGGGCTTTGGAGGTATCAATTTTATATAAGAGTCAATATTTAATCCATTGTAAAGCTTGATTATGAAGTTTACAATTGATAACTGAAGGAGATCTTCATACAATTTCAAAGTTCTTTGGACATCAAAGGATGGACAACTCCATAGGAAATGTCTTTTTTTTCTAACTATCTCTCTAGTCAATAGGTCATTAATTCTTGTTAACAGTATTTAATGTAGATCTTGCTTCATTTATATTGGAAGCGATTTTGTTCGAATTATGGATTCTCCAGGGAGATGAAAAGTAGTTTTTAATTTTTTTTTTTTACAGATACATCAGTTATCTACTCTCTTTTTCTCCCATGTTTAGCTTCCTCTTCCTTTTTTTCCTTTCCTTTGTACTAATTCCACGTCACTGAAACTGATTCGCTTTGATGCAGATGGAGTGTGCCACGAGATCAGTATGAGGAAATATGATAGGGAACCCATACACACACAGACAGAAACAGAGAGAATGAGAGTTAAGAGTTTCATGCTCCCGTTCCTACAACTTCATTAGGTTCTATGCTACAACAAAACAATTCTTTCAATATCCATGATATTCTATGTTACAACAAAACAGTTTTTGCAATATCCACAAATTTTATTTTAACTTGATCAAGCATAAGACTACATCAAAAACGGTTTCACGAAGTAAAGGAGCCTTTCTCGTTCGACTCTAGACAATTCAAACACTCTTCAACAGTTGAGGACACAAAAGTATGAAACAAGTAGACCCATCTCATGCAACTAAACTACCAGTGTCATAGGGGAGCCCAAATAGTTCAATACCTGATAGTTTGATCCGTGTGAATCCCCACAAGTAAAAAATCACCAAGCCCTCGAGCAAGCCTCAATATCTGTACAGCAAAATATTTTTAAGTTACCAACTGATCTGAATCTTACGCTGTTACAGAGAGGGCCCATAAATGTATATCAGGATTTAGACTCTTCCTCTCTGCACATGGAGAGATAAATCAAGGTGCATCATTAGGTACATCCCAAAGAATGGGGGAAACTGCAATTGGGATGAGTCGAACCTAAGTACTTGCATAACCAAAGCTCTTAAGCCATGCTACGTAACCAACTAATCTAAAAGTTTAAGCTGTTAGAGAGGGCCCAACAATGTATATCATGCTTTAAGAAAGATATTTTAAATTTCAATGCCCGTCCCCCGTGCCTGAGAGCGAAAGCTTGCTAATCTGAAAAGCAGT
This sequence comes from Codonopsis lanceolata, assembly GCA_013146195.2. NCBI lineage: Eukaryota > Viridiplantae > Streptophyta > Magnoliopsida > Asterales > Campanulaceae > Codonopsis > Codonopsis lanceolata. The sequence continues at coordinate 89,936,804 of CM028381.1, forward strand.
TAGCGTCACGCATATAGTGTAAAACCTTTTGGGACCCTAAAACACATGACTTAGAATATCCGCAATTCTGATGTGAGTTTATCACTAAGCCCAGAAACGTATAAAACAAATCATATTTACACGCCAGTAAAGAAAAAGGGCGCCAGTTACAGCAAAAGTAAGAAAGGCACAGCATGTTGCAGGAAGTAAAAATAAGTAATCCGATACAGGGACCATGGTTTATTCAAGTAATCAGAGATTAGAACATCAAAAGGAAACATGTTATCAACCTCTCTAAAAGAAATTAGTTGATCAGCAATTCATATATAAGCATGTAAAACAAGAGAGTATCGGCCTACCTCCACATGTCCAGCATGGAAAAGATCAAATGCCCCATCAATATAAACTATGTGAGCATCTGGTCCAGGCCCCTAAAACCAAAGAAAAAACGAATGAGGTGGCACCAATGTAACATAGATGGACAAGTTTCCATGTGGAAGCAAGAATTAACTCTGACAGAAGACATGCATAACGGTAAAGGCTAGGTATGGCTGGTTAAAACTAACAGGTTTTCAATGTGGGAGGCGATCTGGTAACTCAAAAATTATTTTCATTTAGGGAAGAGGTAAGTAACATAACAAGATTCAGACCAAAGTGATTGCGATAAAGACTGAGATGAGCTGAAGAGGTAGTATAACTTTTTTTAGTGGCTCACTCCCTCTGTAGCGTAGCATCTATGAGTATTACTTTATATTTATACTCAAATCTTCACTCTCTCTAGAACGCTTCCTCTCTCCCCTAGGGTCTGTTCGGGCGTACTGGTTCGTTGCGGCAATCGCAAGTCTGTTTAGTGACTCGCTCCCTATTGAAGTTCAATATCAACTTATTCTATTTCAGTTAGCTGAATAGTTTAATTGAAATCATGTAAGTGATCATTGAACCTTCGTTAGTCGCTAAAGAGTTCACTAGCAGAACAGGGGGTTCCCTCATTCGGAGTAGAACAAGACTAACGAAGACAAGACGGCAATGATCGTCAGAAATCAGGAAAGTACCGGGACGAACACGGACACCGTGAGAGGCGTAGAAATCCCACCAGAAACTCCTGATAACTGACAAGGTGCGGTGGCTACACCCCTCATGGTAAACCTATACTGATAGCTGAATCCATACCGGAAACCAGAGGTAAGAAGATTCTCAAAGTCCCCAAAAGGAATTTTTTGAGCTCTCCTTACCTCTCCGGGAGGAGAAGCAGGATGGCAGGGTATCCCTCGCTCTCTTTCTGTGGGTGGCTGGGAGCTTTATACCATCGGGTTGCCCCACCTTTTCCCTGTCCTTGTCTGAGTTCATGTCTCTCCGTAGCTCATAGGCCACTGTTAGCGCAGCGAAAGAGGCCTTCGAACGATGCCATGTATGTTGATTTTGAGGCAACTGAAAGGCCTCAAAGTCTCCTCCAGTTGCTAATAAAGGAACTCATTAGATCCGAGGAGGGTCTATTCCATATTTTGTTAACTTTTTTGTTCGATGGGGGCTCACTCATGAAACTTTACTTAATTTTGGTGTGAAAACGGCAGCGTTTCAATAGCAAAAAAAAAAAATATCTAGTGGGGGGCACAATTACTTAATTTTGACGTCAAAACGAAGTCATTGTGATAGCCACACACACACACACACGTTGGCTTGTTGAGTGGGGTCTTGTGACCCCACTCCATGCAATGCAGATCCCCCCTGAACTCGAGTTAAATGAGAGATTCTATGTTAGAGAGCTCATCCTCGTTGCTGCATGCATCAAGGCCAGATGGGAGGGGATAATAATTTACCAACTTTAAATCTCCAACATGATGTCCTGAACCAAACAGTTCTCAAATCAGGGGACACCACATAAAGGAAGTCCACCTTTACAGCCCTTTCTTGTGCATTAAAATATGTTCCAGATGAGCATAAACCTAGATAAAACAATTGAGGCTCATTTTCCATTTAGTTTGATGAAATAAATGCCAGTAGCCATGCATATTATGGCGCATAGTTTACATGGTCATGGTGGTAAAGCTCACAAGGGCAGGTATTAACTTACACAGACAATCAACAGAAATATTATCGTATTAGTGACAGATAGATCCCCATTACCTTAGGAACAAATTTAGTTAAACATCTACAATCAGAACTGAAAAATAAGAAACATGCAAGTAGCAGGTACCTTCCCGTTAGAGAATTGCACAATCCTGCGAGATGTAGGTAGAAAATGAGAAATGCGTGTTCCACTTCCAGAGCCACTATCATCGTATTTTTGGCTGTGACCATGGCTAAATTGTCTTTGCAAGGACGAATGACTATGGTTGTCGCTGCTGGACCTCTCTCTGACACAAAGAAGCATTCGACCTATATTGCAACATTGTCAAACAATTCTTCTGACAAATATTAAGTAGCAACTGTACATCTTTTAGTTTTTCTACCAACCCAGACAAGCAAAGCCTTTTGATACCCTGTACTGCTGCAATAGTTGAGAACTCGAAATCATAACATAAGCATAATGAAATATTCAAGGCAAACGCTGAATACACAATCTTGGTGCCCCCCACCCCCCCACACATGCAAACCAATAACAACCCCAGCCCTGAAATTCATGAGCATATTAAGTGGCCCTGGACCAGAGGCCCAAGGTTTTGATCCACCAGCAGTTGCGCAGATTCAAGTCTCCAGGCCCAGCCTCTCCATAAATGTTGGTAAATTATCTACAATCCTCTCTCCAAACAGCATGCAGGGGCCTTGTCTCTCTGGTACAAAATTCAAAGATACATGTACAGAGAAACTTACAAGCAGAAAAATAAATGCATACCCACAATGTCCGTGCTTGATACTCCTTCCGTACGTTTGATCTGCTTATAACGGCCAGCTTTTTTTGCAAGGGCATATGCATCAGTTCCATCAGGGAGAATGCACGGATCATCCCCATGAATAATATAATCAATATTGTACTCATCAAATAGCTTCCTCATGAATTCTTCAGTTATAGCATAAGGTGCATCAGGAATCACCTCATCCACCCACTTCACAGCACTAACCATAATCATCCTATTACAGAGATGACACGAAAGGGTGTTGCTATTAGCTAGCTCATCCAACACAAAATTTTTCAAGAACAATTGATTAAAAAAACATTACACAAAAGATCGACAGACATGAACCGTATCAATTTCATTTCCATGACTTAAAAAAAATGGAACGACTAAAATTGATAATTGTAGTTAAAACTTCGTAAGGAGTTTATGCACTTAATTTTCCATTGAAGCTAGGCACAAAAGTCCATTTTCTTCCCAGCAAAGTAATAAAGGCCAAAATGCAGATGGAACCCAAATAATTAAGGAGAATACAATGAAACTCAAAAAAAAAAAAAAGATTATATATATATATATATATATATATATATATCAAAATGCCATAAGAGCCAATTTAAAATAACTACTATGTTGACCAGGAATGCCAGAAGCTCAAATTAATAGCTTGGAAAAGATCTCACCAGATGGAAATCTCTGTACCATCAAACTGTGCTGATTTTACTCCAGCAATGAAGCAAAGATAAGCAAAAGGAAAAGCCATATCTTTTATAACTAAAGAGAGATACTATGGAGCTTTTTCATTACCAAAAGCAACTGCACTATTACCACAAAACAGACAAACCAACTCATGCATGATGGACAACCAAATGCAAATGATCGTACGAGACTCCTTGGCACCTTTACAAATGCAACAGCTATTTAACTTTATTCCCTGTTGTCTAATGAAACTAAACATTGAAGAAGCTGCTCAGTATTGGCAATCTTATGGGGAGCTTTGCGAAATGCTCACACGAGAGCAAGATGCAGCAGACTAGCGGAGATAAAGCACAATAGTTAGAAGCCACCGTAAAATTGCCACAAGAATAACTGTCTCACTTCCAAATATCAAGCCCCAACTCCCACCCACCGAATCCAGCCCACAAGACCGATTACACCAATTAGTGAAACCACTTAGATCATGAGCGGATGAGCCAGTCTCAAAAATACTCCTAGAAATATGGATCTCACACTGCAAACATCTACAACTGATAAGTACGCAGGAACTAAAGCTCAGCAAGGGAAAACATCCAATATAATATCACTATTGGCATTATCAATAACATCAACAACATGTCATCATTCATATGTTTATTCAATCTGCAAAAAGATAAAGACTTGTCGATCCTTGAATAGTCCTACCGTAATAGGGAACTCCACCAAGCTCTGGTCCTATCTGTAATTAAAGCACCATCATGCATGTCCCTAATCACATCTATCAATCTTCTTCGCACCCGCCAAATTATCTCCCTCGTACTGGACCATAGACTTTATCTAAGTCAAAATAAATCTCACATGCAAGTCCTTATTTCCCTATTTGCTTCTTTCCATCAATCTTCTAAATTCACGTGAAATGAATGGCTAAGAAAAGCTCTAACCATATCTTTTTTGAAGGTAGGAAGAGCCTGTCAATGAGGCATGACCATTGCCCATAGTAATTCACCACATTATGTAAAACCAGATAAACAAATGGGTGCTTTGAATAAATGAACACAAACACATGGCCACTACATTCAAATATGTTTTACATGATTACAAATGTAAAGCTTCCAACTTACAACTCAACTCACCGGTCTGAATTGAATTATATGCTTCCGCCCCATTCCCAAAAATATCTAATAAATCAAGCGACACCATTGGAATCCCCATACAATTGAACTAACACCTTCTTTACAGATGCAAGATTGGGAAAGAGGGACAATGAAGTGGATGGAAATACAAGATTGCTACTTCTTATAAGACACAATCAAACTGCTCTAAGAAGTATTGCACCCTATTGGCAAAAGTGGCACAATGGAAACAAATCACGAGCACTCACGGGAACCAATGGTAAAGAAGAAAAAATATATAAAGCCGAAAATGACGAGAAAAAAAGAGCACACCAAAAATGGAGGGCCACCGATTTCATTAATTGAGAAAAATATAGTACAAAAATCACTTGTGTTTGTACTCAACAATGTTTCCCTTACCCACGATAAAACTTTTGTACACCCACGCCCAAAAAACCTAGTGAAATTTTATACTCTCAATCCTCTATAGCTCTTTCTCACCCTAACTGGAATGTATTGCACTCGCCCACAATCTGGACTCCTTTTCCTTGTCATTGTACCAATGATCCACTCACCCTTTCATACTTAGAGTAGACTGTTTATAGGCTCCAAGAAGTTAGATACATTGCCTCAAATACATGTATCAACACATGCATTTAAGTGATTTAACCCCTCGATATATGTACTACCAAGTGCATTGTAAAAGAGCCATCACAATTTGACTTTTCTCATTGAGAGGATTACCCAACAAATCTCTCCCTCTAACCAAATGAAAAACAGAGACATTATCCACTTCTTAGCTTGCGCTAATCATGAGAGAGTCCGCAGAGTTTACCCATTTGTAAGTAACCACAAACGAACCATCGGCCCTTTCATTCTTGTACCAGCTACACGTAATTCCGAATCAAGACAAAATACGATCTTACTCCACTTAATTCTCAATATCTCGACCAATGCTATGTGCAGCTGAAACCGAGTCAACATCAATTGTCGGTTGGACTTCGATACGACCCATTCACTAGCAGGATTCTTTTTCTCACCATTGTCTGCTTGGAAACATGTGAATCTGCTTTACTGCAACCGATTCACCCTTGAAGGCCTTCATTTCTTATGCACTTTGTTTCCACCATCTCATCAAAGTCTTGAGTATTAGTCACGTTACTCCCCACCACACGATGTAAACCATCACACTGTTATTGTTCTCTTTTTAGCAGGACCTTTTCACCGCTTGTGGTTTTTAGAACTCCCCCGCAATAGAACATATGCAACCTTTGGAGTCTAACCAGCTCAAGGATATTAAATTATTACTCAACTTTGGGACATAAATTACACCACCCAAACGACGCACTACCCCATCAAACATTTTGAGCTTTAACGTCCAAACACCCTTGACCGCACATCGGTACCCGTAAGGCAAGAACACTGAACCGTTTTTCTTTCTTCAAATGTATCAAAATATTACATACTGGAGCACACATGATAAGATGATCCTGAATCCAATATCCATTCATTTTGAGAAGAATTCCCAATTTTAGACACTTTGAGAACATCTCCATCATCAAACACTGCCGCCGAAGAATTCTCAACGTCTCGCTGTCTTTCTTTTTTCGAGTCGGAAAATTTCTGTGTGACCCCATTCTCCGCACTTGTAACACCGTGCACCCTTTCCACTGTCATTAGATTTGGACCTGCACCTGCTGCCACCAAAAAATCCCTAGACATTTGACCTTCCCCTTTGATTTCCTCCATGAAAAACCAAAACTGAATTTTGGTTATCTCCACAATTTGGCCCCTTCCTTTTATCATGAGATACAAGAGTTGACTCTACATCCTCCATAGTCAGTGTATCTTTGCCATACAAAATTGTGGTGACAAAATTATCATACGAATCACGAAGTTAGGTAAGAAGTAAAGCGACCTTATCTTCTTCCTCAATTTCAACATCAACCTTTGCAAGATGATCAACGAGCCGATTGAAGACGTTTATCTAGTCCATGAGATTTCCACCTTCTTTCATCTTCAGCCAATACAAGTCTCGCTTCAGATTTAACTTTGTGGTCAAGCTTTTCCGGAGATTCAACTTCTCTAATTTTCCCACAATTTTGGTGCAGAATCTTCATCCATAATATTAATAATAATGTTATGAGCAATCATAACACTTATACTTTACTTATCAAAAAAAAAATATAATAATGTTATGAGCAATACATAGTCGAATAGTACTTATACACCTTGACTCAATATCCTCCCACTCGCCGTCGTCCATATTTTCAAGCTTCCCGTCCCTTCCCCTCGACGCTTTTGCCAAGCCACGTTGAATTATAATGTCATTCACCCTTCTTTGACATAGAGTAAAACTCCTTATGCCATCCAACCTTTGCACTCTAAAGTTCTTCAGTTCGTTTGCCATGATTTTCGAACAAAAAACTACCCAAGCACCTTGGGCCCTATTACCACTTGTTGGGATAAGTGGTGCGGCGGAAACAAATCATGAGCACTCACGGCAACCGATGGTAAAGAAGAAAACTTAATAAAGTCAAAAATTACTAAAAAAGAGAGCATACACCAAGAATGGAGGGTCACCAATTTCACTAATTGAGAAAAATATAGTAAAAGCACTTTTGTTTGTACTCAACAATGTTTCCCTTGCCCACCTGGTAAGACTTTTGTACACCCGCTCCCAAAAACCCTAGTGAAATTTTATATTCTCACTCATATATTGCTCTCTCCCACTAACTAGATTGTATTGCACTCACACAATCTATAATTTTTTCCTTGTCATCTAATCAATGATCCACTCACCCATTTATACTTGAAGGTGGACCATTCATGGTCCCAAGAAGTTAGATACATTGCCTCAAATACATGTATCAACACATGCATTTAACCCCTCGATACATGCACTACCAAGTGCATTATAAAAGAGCCGTCACTATTGACTTTTCTCACAAGGAGGATTACCAACACAATCTATATCTCCTACGATATTATAATGCCTTCCGTGGTAAAAATGAGGAAAAAACCTTGAGGCAGAACATTCAAAATAGTTTTTTTTATAGGTAAATGTGACCCCTTGTTGGTATGGAGTTTGGAACCAAAAAAGAACTCTCCGTTGAATGCCTTACATGCTGCACCAAATAAGTAAAGCAGCACAAAAAAGGGAAATTAGAGCAGGCAACAAAATTTTAGAAACAAGAATACACTGTACGTTTGAGAATTAATAATGCTAAAAATTTGGCTCCTTGGTGGTTTAGCAGCAAAACAGTCCACAAGTTAACATAATTAACAGAGGTCATCAGCCATGGCAGGTACAGCATGTCACGGAGCATACTATAACTTAACAGGCATCCTGAAATGACCAAATGAAGCATCTAGTAGCCAACTCTTCACTTTATACTGTCCCCCTTCCCCCACCCTAAGTTCTGTACCATTTGAGGATTCATTGCCCAAGCAAGTCTGGTTTTTCCAGTTATTTGTAATAATGAGTTGTAATGAGGAAAAAGAGTAAAAAGGCAAATGAAGGAACTATTAAGTATTAACATATCAAAAGCTAGATGGTAGCCCGTATAAGTACGAAAAATTTCATCATTAAATGAATCATAGATGATATAATGATAAAAAATAAGCCAACGGGCAGGTGTTATGCTGCGACTACGATTTGCAAAGCAACAGTTAATTCATTTTCACATCACAAATCGGTGCCTAGGGACATATGCCCGTATCCTGAGATAGATAAATAGATAGAGAAAAAGAAAAGCCAAAAGTAAATTGTTTGAACAAGCCACAAAAGATAAAAGAGGAAATGTACGGTTGGGGAAGGAAACCTTTCGTTAAGCGGGGTGACGGGAGGGCCTTTATTGGCAGTGATTTCGGCGTCGCTGACGACGCCGACAACCAATTGGTCGCCGAGGGCTCTGGCCTGACGTAAGGCGTTGCAGTGGCCGTAGTGCATCATGTCGAAGCAGCCGTCCATGTACACCCGTATTGGCCTCTTCTTCTTCCTTGTCCATAATCCCAGCGGCAGCGGCGAGCCCAAACAGAAGCCTAGCAACGACGCCCCTAGAACCACCCCTCCGATCAACCACGTCGCCAGTAATTTCGAGCTTTGTGTGTTTTCCAAGTCCGAACCCATTGTTGTTCCTTCCTTCCTTCCCCTTCCCACGCCTGGAATCACCGTTATCGATATAGACGATCCATCAAATGCACTTCTTCCATATTCCCTCTCGTTGTCCCTCTTCCCCCTTTGATTTTCTTTATTTCTACACTTTCACGCCTTTTATTTTTAACTCCTCGTTGGCTTCTTATTCTTCTCTTGTTTTTTATTTAATTAACTAGTGATACACCCGTGTGTTGCATGGTTTGTACACAGATGTAAAATTATATACTCAATTAAAATTGAATAATATACATTTAAAAATTTTAATATGAACAAAATAAATAAACTATAATAAACAGTAAAATAAAAGAAAGAAAATTACATAGATTTGAAAAAGTTATTATAAATTTGGAATATTTTTTATATACAATATTTGTCATTGAACATGTACAATTATTACAACTATCACTAACACATAATAAAATTCAAAGTAAATAAAATAACTAATACGTTGATATAAATAAATAAAAAATTAATGCTAACAAAATAGACAAATAATTGTAACCAAATATTATAAATTCGATATATATAAATTAGTTAAATAATTTTAACGCAAAGATTAAGATTATGATATATATGTTACCTAACAATATTACCGAAGTTCCAACATTCATTCAACACATGATTAACATTTATAGAACATTTGATTTCATTTAAAAATTCATAAGTATAAATATGTTTCAAAAAACAACATTTCCATTATAAAAAAAATAAAAACAAAAAAAGATAAATTTGGGACTGATTTACTATTTGAACAATTAAAATACAAAAAGATTTAGATGGCCCCGATATGTCCTTGACCCAATCCTTTTACTTTGAAAAATATAAATTACACCACAACGACAATTAGGAGTGAGCAAATTTTTTGGGATGAAATTAGGTCGGTCCCTTTTTAAAAGTTTTCAAGGCATTTTTTGGGAGAAAATACCATGATACCCTTAACGAACCGAACACGTGCACGCAAAGTATCATTTAAACTTGTCAAATATATATTTATTGGGTCAAATATATATTTATTGTCTTATAAACTTGTCAAATATTTGTTCAATCTAACCTTGGCCTATGTCCGATCTATAGATTTTACATATAAAATTGCTTGAATTTTTATAAGTATTCAACAGTTAAACAAAAAATATTTGAATGGCAATAGGAGTAGTGCATATGCTGATATTTTATACAATAATTATTTTTTTGGACTATTACCACTATCGATGGCAAGTAAATGTTAAAAGTAAATTTATTGTAGATACTCGGTTACTAATTTTTCTTTTTTATTTATTTACTAATTTATATGAAATTGTCTGTAAATTTCATAATATATCATAATTATATATGTTTATATTACTTTTGTGGATTAAATTATTTGAAATATGGATGTTATATAATTTATTGATATTATTGATATATAAACTTGTTATAAAATATAGAAAACATTTTTTAGAATAATACAAATACTTAAGCATCCCGAACAACAATCTGGTTCTAAAAATCTTTAAATTTTAGAACTATAAGAATCTAAAATTTATAAAAATGAAAAAGAATTAAACTTTTCATAAAACTACTCATATTACTCATAAATTAAGCTTCAAAACATCTAAACAAAATGATTTGTTTCAAAATATTTATTGCACTTACTTTATACACTTCATACGATTGTAAATAACTATGGTAGACAATCATTTTATATACTCCTTGGAGAAACATTAATTTAATGCATGCGTTCTTTTACTAATTTGTCTCTATCTATTAACAAATTTATCTGACATCCTATCTTTTATATTTCTTATTACATCGATGAATAACTTTTAAATAAAGTTAGTTAAAATATTAAAGATTTCATGAGGTAATGATAATATTCTATGTTGAACAATACATTATTTAGTAAGCCTGTTAATGTAATTTGTTTTTTACTAAACGAAAAAAATATTATCATTATTTTGGACGTTTACCAAAAATATTTCTTTAGTAAACCATTAAATAATTCATTAGTGATGGGAAGTAACTATGTTACTTTGATTTATGCTTTTAAACTGATTTGAATAATACTGCATTGTAATTATTTGTCAAGACTATTATTAATAATGGTGGCAAATAATTTATTGAATCGATTGTTTCATCATTTAATCTAATTTTTGGGAGTTTATATTACTTTGGTGAAGATTTAGAAGCAAATATATACCAATTACAAATACAAAAAATATATATATAATTATAAAAAAAAGAAATGTGAAATCGAATATAGAATAAATTATTCAATATTTGATATTATTTTGATATTGTATTTTTTGTCATTTCGTAAATCAATATTGAACTATATTAAATGTTATATAATTTATTTACATTAAATGCACTAAAGATATTTGTAAAGTCATTTGAATCTGAAGAGTTGTTGTCAACTTCATTAATTGATTTTCATTTTAATTTCCAAAAAAATATGACAAATATACAAATTATAAATATTTCTAAATTTAGAAAGTCACTTTTAGTGGGATATTTCCATTATTTGCTTCTCACCTTTTATATATGTAGAGATTATAATTATTACACACGACACGACCGAACAAAACAAAATACAACAAAAAAACTCAAAACCCCCAAAACGGAACCACTGAATTGCAAATCAAAACATACTTAAAAGTGATTTAGGCTCTCTCATAAAATATGTGCAATTATCTGTCATGCTCCCACAAAATATTTTTCAGGTGAGTATTGTAGTTTCCTATTTTATTATGTGATGTCCCGAAAAGAGTGTCTTCTTCTATTTCTAGAATGTTTTTTTTAAAACCAATTATCTATATTACCCCTCAAAATTGTGATGTATTGAAAGAAGTGAATTTCACTAATTTGAGTCATTTGACATTGATACCACAGGTATATGAATTGATGGAATTCGTCAAAAAAATATAAAGTCAAATATTTTCTTAAAATTCGTGTAAAGTTAATGATAGACACTTATTGTGGGACAAAAAATACAATAAATATAATATTATTTGTCATAAGTTAAATCAACGTACGTATAGTATCAATCGCAAAATATTACCTAAGTAAAAAGATAATCTCGTTTGACAGGTCATATATACTAGTTAATATCATATGACTTTTTTACTCCCCTTGCACCCTTCATACATTTGAAGATACAGTTTGTACCTTGTACGAAATCTCATCTCTAGAGCAATTGAATTAATCAAATGACAAAGTGATAATAACACTATAAAAGATAGTTTGTCTTTAAAAATTGTAAGTTTTTATAACATTCCAAAAAAAATTGATAATAGGCTATATTTTCTGTTTTCAATAAGGGAGGTAGTTGTACATGTGAGTTCAATTAGGGGAGTACATAGACTCAAGTATTTTACAATATTTATTTAAAATTTTAGATTGTGACACTTGTTATAATGTAAGATACAACTCCCTTTATATTCTTTTAGACACAAAACTTGAATTTTCCATGAAAATATATGTTCAATATATATTTGTAAACAAAATGTATGTTCTACTTCAACCATATTATAAGTGGGTAGTAAAAGCATTATCATTTCTTTTGAGCATTAGAAAAAATGAAAATCTCTTTACCAACAGACCAAGTAAGAGTGTAGCATGTATGCTTTTTCAGATTTTCCTTTTCAAGATACAATTATCCCAAAAGAAATATCTAATTCGCAGTTTCTGTAATTTCAATTAATTGAGACTCATGGTATGAAGAATTAAATTGAAAAGACTCGTAAAACGTTGTTTTTAACTCGAGTTATAGGCAATTATAGCCCAAATAAGTGGGTTGACTCAATTAGTTCAATCAATTGTGCCCTAAACCTATATTGTTACTTGCATGTGGCTAGTAGCATGACTGCGATGAACCTTACAAAATCTACAAGAATATTCACTGGACCTGTAACACCAAAGGGATTTTGAAATGCTTCTTATTCGTAATAGCATGAAAATAACTTGTCAATGTGCATTTAACTTGTTGAAATGTTGGTTAAACTTTAAGCTTAAATGTGTGAAAGATGAATTGGTTGAATTGCATTTGTGATGTTTTGGTTTTTAAGTCGATTTAGGTGTTGTTTTAGCTCTATAATGTGGTGTTGGTACTTTGAAATCAACTTGGTTTGATTTGGTTGTCTTTTTGGTTCATTTGGGAAACATTTTGAAAGTGTTAGTGAAATAGAGGAGACTCAATTGCGTCACCAATAACAAGGCGACTATGTATTTTATGTGATCGCATCCTTAGGGACAACGCGACCGCGTTGTCTGGCAAAGTGATTGCGCTGAGTTGTAAAGTGACTGCATTTCAGGAGGATTCTGTACAGGGAACTCCCAGAAGTTTATGTGAATGGTTGAAAAGGGGAAGGCGACCATGTTTAAGGAGGGTTCTGTATAGGGAACAGTTGCCTATTAGACCTACCCGGTCCAATAAAATAGTTCCCTTTTGACTTTTCAGACCAAATATAGAGAAAGAATATATATTGGATAAAGTAGGATAATATCCATTAGATTTTGCAAATCTTGAGATGTCAGACTGAGTTGATGTGTCTCTGAAGAGTAGGTCTGATAGGCAACTGTTCAAGATATGCAGAGAAAGATTTTATCCAATGGATCTCTACATTAACACTGTTCCAACTGATAGAAAATCTCTCAACATATCTCAACAATCTAAAGACCTCTGTTTATAAAATAAACCATCTTCATCCTTTCTCACAAAAAGCAAGCTAGCGAGAAGCTACAAGCAAGCTGAGCTGATCGACAAGGTTATGAGATCTGCAAAGGAAGTCGTCTTCAACAACGATCTTCCTAGATCTTCACAAGAGATCAAGGTGAAAGAGCACAAACCCTAGCAAAACACCTTATATGTATTATTAGGAATAAAAAATAAAAGGATAAGAGAGCTCAAAAAATCTACAAGACAAAGATTGGTGTGTTGATCAAAAACTTACTTTTTGATTTAAGTTCTTCAGCATCCTTCGAAGATCTCAATCTCTACCACGCTTCAAAGACTTCATTATTAAGCTAGAGGCCAAGCACTTGAGATATAGATGAAGATAGATCTTGAAAGATGTACAAGAAGATGAAGAGTTGTCTATATGCATTGTAACACCTATGAATTGCATATTTGATTAATTGTGCATTAAGGTGTATTAGCATGATTAATTATGTGATACGCGTTATGATTAATGTGTTTTATATTGTGGACTTTGATAATTGCCTTATAAGAATCCAGTTGGGCTCAAGATATGTTGGGTTTAATATGTGATGTGTTTAAAGTCTACAATGTGACTTTGGTTTTATTGGTTATGATTTATAACATTGGAATATAAAATATATTTTTTCAGCTAGATTGACCCGAAGTATATCGTACGTTACGTGTTTCTTTTAATATTGTTAAAATACATTTTTATTTTAACTTGACTAATTAATAATAATTAATTAGTGATTAATTAGGTTTAATTTGTGATTAAATTAGTTGACTTTTAACCCACCAATAGGATTGACACTTTAAAATAAACAAAACTATAAATTGGTTATTTTAATGTTTCCAATGTGACTATTCACTAGACTATTTATTTAGCCCATGCTCCGCACATGTACAATGTCGGATATATATATATATATATATATATATATATTTGTAATAATAATATAATTTTGGACATTATAATTAGATTGTTAATCTCTTCCATGGTTATAATTTTTTTCTTTATATTTTTACTAATATTAAATGATTGTTTTTACCTAAATGCTTTTAAAATTAATATAAGTTTCTAGCTAACTTGAGATACATATTTTGTATTAATAATAATAGTAATTTTTTTATCTAAAAACTTTTAAAATTAACATTTAACTTGATAATAATATTAGAAGTCATTTTGTTAAAAACTTTTAAAATCATAATTCATTTTTAAACAATGTGAGATACTTATTTTATATTTTTATTGGTAATGAAAGTTTAAATCTTTTATTTAAAGACTTTAAAACCAACACCACATTCTAACCATGTGGTATACATATTTTCTATTAGTAATAGTAGTAATAGATAAAGAACTTTTTAACCAATATTCATTTTTAAACAATGTGGATACATATTTTTTATTGGTAATAACAAAAGATGTATTTATCTAATCACTTTTATAACCAATACTCATTTCTAAATAATGTAAGATACATTTCTTTGTAACCAATGTGAGATACATCATCTAAAAACTTTTTAAACCAATATCACTTTTATAACCAATCATACTACGACCGGCCCGCTTTTGACAACCGCATATCTGGTGGACCGCTTCGGATATACTATTCCCCATCCTTCCGAAGTTCCTATAGCCTTACGGATTGGTCATCTACTGATCCGCTCCCTAAAATTGAGGATCTCAAACCTCAGGTCCTCAATAATGTAAATAACCCTGTACAGTTTGCTAATAATGATAATCTAAATGTCTTTGCTTATTCCTTAGTTGCACCTTCATTAAAAGACGCATTAAATAATTTTAATAATAAGTCATTTGATGAAATGAACCCAAAAGATAAAAATTACTTGTTTGAGCTCGCTAAGTCAGTCAAGCATCAAGAAAAGCATCAATCATCAACAGTAGATGAAGACTTATCTACCATCAATCTGGGGCTGAACAATGAAACCAAATAAGTCAAAATCGGCAACTACCTACAAGGCTCTGAAAGGGTGGCACTTATTGACCTCCTCAAAGAATACGTGGACATCTTTGCATGGTCCTACGAAGATATGCCTAGGTTGGACCTGGCCATTGTCGAGAACCAGATCCCCACTTATTCGGATGCTCGGCCAGTCAGGCAAAAGCTCCGCAGAATCAAGCCAAAATGGTCACTACAAGTGAAAAAAGAAATCATGAAGCAGCTACATGTCAAGTTTATTCGGGTAGTAGAATACCCGATTTGGTTGTCGAATATATTGACTGTTCCAAAGCCCAATGGAAAGGTTCGGATATGCGTAGACTTCCGCGACCTCAACAAGGCATCGCCCAAATACGACTTTCCTCTACCCAACATTGATATTGTGGTAGACGTTGTCGCTTCTCACAAAATAAGACCTTTGTCGACGGCATGCTGGACTATAATCAAATCAAAATGGCAACAGAAGATCAAGAGAAAACATCATTCACCACCCCTGGGGAACCTACTGCTATAATGTCATGTCATTTGGGTAAAAAAATGTTGGGGCTACATATCAAAGAGCTGCCACCACCCTCTTCCACGACATGATTCATAAAGAGGTCGAAGTGTACGTTGATGACATGATCGTACACTCCAGCGATGCCGACGATGCTCATATCAAAGACCTTCGAAAGGTTAAGAAAACACTAGATGAAACTCAACCCCACCAAATGCACATTTGGGGTTACCAAAGGCAAGGTCCTGAGATTCATGGTGACCGAGCAAGGCATCGAGATCGAGCCATCCAAAATCAAAGCCATCATAAATATGCCGCAGCCAAAAACTCCAACAGAAGTCAAAGGCTTCTTGGGCCGATTGCAATATATCACCCGCTACATCAGACAGCTGACATCCACATGTGAGCCCCTATTCAAACTCTTAAAGAAAAATACTAACCAGGTCTGGGACGAGAAATGCCAGCTAGCCTTTGAAAAAATAAAAGCCTACCTTACCAATCCACCAGTGCTAGCTCCTCCCCATACACATAAACCTCTCCTTCTATATTTAACCGTCACATATACGTCGGTAGGGGCTATGCTCGCCCAAGAGAAAGAAAATTTCTACATTGAAAATGCCATCTACTTCATAAGTAGGAAATTGCAAGGAAGCGAGCTAAATTACTCAGCATTGGAGAAAAGTTGCACTGGTCTAGTCTGGGCAACGCAAATGCTCAAAACCTATCTGCAAGCTCGATCCATCAAGCTCATCTTCTAAGATGGATCCTATAAAATACATCTTCGACAAGCCATCACTTTCCACCCAACTAGCTAAATGGTCATTCCTCCTCAATGAGTTTGACATCACCTATGTCATGCTCAAATCTATCAAAGGCAGCATAATTGCAGACCATTTAGCTGATCTGCCTTTAGAAATAGAAGATGCAGCTGAGCCCAGTTTCCCAGATGAAGGTGTCCTGGAAATTGCCAATCAAGACACCAGCTGGCAAATGCTCTTTGACGGGGCCACCAACAAAAGAGGCTTTGGCATAGGAATTTTGTTAATTGACCCAACAGATTCCCACACTCCGTTGGCCATAAGGTTGGAGTTTGAATGCTCGAACAACACAGCTGAATATGAGGCCTGTATTGTTGGTCTAGAAGAAGCCCTCCGAAAAGGAGCCAAAGACTTGGAAGTCTACGGTGACTCCGCCTTAATCATAAACAAAGTCGAAGGGAAATGGAAGACCCAGGATCCCCGGCTGTAGCTATATCACGCCAAGTTGACAGCACTAGCCACCGAATTTGATAATATCTCGTTTCATTACTTGCCACGAGATAGAAATCAATTCGATGATACCTTGGCCACTCTAGCATCATTGGTCCAAATTCCCACAGAAACCAATGTCCAACCATTTATAGTTGGGAAAAAGGTCACTCCGGCTTACTGCTTCAAAATCAATGCCACTCCTGAAAAGAACCACGAGCCTTGGTATTCAGACATCGTGAATCTACTTCGGAAAGGAGTCTATCCTCCCAGCCTAGACAAAAGGGGGAAAGTCTCCATACGGAGATGGGCATCGCAATTTGTAGTCACTGGTGGCAGCCTGTACAAAAGGCACTATCAAGGCCTAAAACTTATTATGCGTCGATCAAGTAAAAACTGAGCAAATCATGGACCAACTTCATGGTGGTACCTGCGGGCCACACATGAACGGGCACATACTGTCCAAAAAAGTCATTTGGTAGGGGTACTATTGGAGCACGCTAGAAACCGACTGTATCCGGTGGGTACGTCATTGCTATAAATGCCAGCGCTTCGCAAATCTGCAGCATGTGCCCCCGCATATCTTATATAACTCCACAGCCCCCTGGCCCTTTTCAACTTGGGGAATCGACGTCATAGGTCAAATCCATCCGAAGGGATCTAATGGCCACGAATATGTCTTAGTAGCCGTTGATTACTTCACAAAGTGGGTGGAAGTCTCTTCCTATAAAATTCTAAATGCTCGAAAGGTGTCTGAATTCATCCGGACCAATATCATATACCGATACGGAGTACCTTTCGAAATTATCTCCGACAACGACACACACTTTGAAGGGGACATGAATCGTCTACTCGACAAATTCAAGATTCAAAGGCATAAATCCTCCCTATACCGACCATAAGCCAATGGTGCCGTTGAAGCAGCCAACAAAACACTAGAAAATATTATCAGAAAAATGGCTGACACAGAAAGAGACTGGCCAGAAAAATTGCCACTAGCCCTCTGGGGCTATCACACTTCAGTTCGCACACCCACTGGGGCTACCCCATATTATTTAGCCTATGGCATGGAAGCAGTGCTGCCTATCGAAGTCAAAATCCCATCATTAAGAGTAATGATGGAATCATACATCTCAGAGATTGATTGGGTCAAAGGGCGATATGAAGAATTAACCATGATCGATGAACGGCGGCTGCTAGCCCTGGAACACACTCGGGCATATCAAAAGTAAATAGCTCGAGCGTTCAACAATAAAGTCAAAGGTCGTGACATCCAAGTCGGAGACCTGCTGCTTCGCGAAAAAACCCCTAGTTATGTTGATACTAGAGGGAAATGGAAGTCACCCTGGATGGGACCATATATTGTCAAAGAGATCCGGTCAGGAGGTGCAATACTCCTCACAAATCAAGAAGGGGAGGATCTTGTTCATCCCTTCAACCTCGACAAGCTTAAAAGGCACTATGCATGAGCCGAAAATATATCTGGCAATTGCTTCTCTCTCCATCTCGTTAGGTTGAAAACCCGAAAGGGCGGCCTAGGCAAAAATTAGAGCATATAAAAAAACAAAAAGGAGAAATAAGGGCTCGCTAGGTTGAAAACCCGAAAGGGTGTTGACCCTCACAGGTTCTAGATTTGGTTGAGTCATCTTCGATTCTACTGTACAGTGGCTAATGGGTCTGCGTACCGGTTAGTGTGGCAACTGTCTTAGAATCAAGGGTGTTTAGAACTAGTTTATTGTTAGTTCATCTAAGGCGCGGACCAGCAGGCTTCAACAGCAGCTTTGAAAGCACAGGTTGAACAGCAGACTTGGAAGTCTGCTCAAGCTCAAAAGTCAAGATCAGTCAAATCGAAGAATTAAGTCACATGTTATTTGAGCTAGATATTTTTTAATATCTAGTCAAATAATATTCAATTTATCTTCATCAGATTTCCCTCCAAAAATAAAAAGAAAGTCAACTCTCCAATCTCAGAGACAATTGTCCAGACTGTCTCTTATATCATGAAATATGAAGACATTTCCTCATTTGGCTAAGAAGACTTTCAAGCTGTAACGCCCGCAAGATGGAAACTTACTCTGTTTGGAATGTCTGCCACTGCAACTCTGAATCTCTGATATCTGTTGCTGCATGCATCCTACAAAGCGCCGAAATGCATCTAATGCATTAAAACGTTGGACACGACCTCTCTACCCTAAGTCCAACGGTCCTAAAGATCTCCCTTGTTATTTATTTGAGTTCTGAAGATCTGAACAATAACTCTTGCAAAATTGAATACTCAAGCTTCATCTTCATAACTCAAAGCTTTCAAGAGATCAAAAGGACAAGAACTAATGCTTCACCAAACTTCCTAAAGCTGCAAATCTGCCAGTCTTTACTCTGTTTCAGCTTCATCTAGTTTGCTTATAAACTGTTCTTTACTTTAGCACTTGAGAGAACAATTATTCATTAATTGCTTCTCTCATCATTATACACTTGGTTGAAAAACTATTTTTGTACACAATCCATTAGTGATCTTATATTTACATCTCGTGGATAAATAAGTGCACCTTTTAAAATCCAAAGCTAACCACTTTGGTAGTGGACGTAGTACTATTCACAGTACGAACCACTTCTAAACTCTGTGTGTTGTATGATCTGTCTCTGCCTATTTCTTAACTGCTGCTATCTTTACTTATCAAAGTCTGCCATTAAGCCAGCCTTATCTTAAAACAGCAGACCTTATATCAGTTCTTAACTCTTACAGTTTTCCGCTGCTCAAACTCTTCTTGTATAATTGTTTTAAAAGGAAATAAGATTCTTATAAGAAGTGCTTCGAAAAGTTTATAAACAAAACAATACTAGGCTATTCAACCCCCCTTCTAGCCTAGTTTGAGCCTATTTGGGGACCAACAAAGGGCAACCTAGGCAAAAGTCAGAGCAATAAAATAATGTATATGAGAAAGGGAGAGGGAATGCAATTTTTGAATCCTCAGCATCTGACTTCCAGTCTGCTAAAGTCTTCAGCATATGCAGAGTCTTGACTGACTAAGGAGAAAAACCACGGCATAACTCGCGAAAAATATCAAAATATAATATAAAACAGGTCATTTGGTGCAACCTAGGAATAATTGCCTAAGACGTTTAAGATTGTGCATTTATGCCTGTACATTTGTCTATTACTACTTGCTACCTATATCCCCTTGTTCCCCCCAACTATCCTTTTTATTACAGCTTAGCCCCGAAGCGATCCATCAGCGTCTGCGACGTCCGCCCAGTCGGGACCATATACTTCTGCGAGGCACAGAAGAGGCTCCAGTCTCACCAGCATGAGAACCACCAGAAGTGTCCTCGTCTTCTTCATCATCAGCATCCTCATTATCCTGAACAGCTGGACGACTTGGGCCAACACCGTCATCCTTATGGGCAGTGCTTCGTCTGCCAACTTGAGGGGGAACAGCCTCACCAGCTTGCCGAGGATTACTCTGCCGACTTGCATTGTTTAGACGATGAGGCGCATTACTGGGGCCTGCCTCATTTGGATCAAGAGCCATCCGGGCACCAAGGCCATGCACCCGCCTGAAATCCTCCTGCAGAGCATGAAGGACTACTAGCCCCGAGCTTTCCAAATCCTCGCCTATATCCATCAGGCGAGCATCCAAGCCGTTGTTTATTCGTCGACCCAGCATCCGCCTCAATGCATGCCTAATAACGCGGGAATGGCCCTCGACAGCTACTAGCACCCATGACAGATATTCATGGGACAGAAGCATGTATTCAGAATAGGCATAAGCTTCATCCTGCGAATCAAAATCAAGCTGCCATATGTTGCGGATAAGGGTGCCTACGTCCCTATCTATCTCCAGCTCTTCACGGGACGGCTCACATATGAGATAACCTGCTCCCTGCCGAATTGTCGAAGGACCCTGTAGGCCAAATAAAATAAGGTGCGCTCGATACCCGACAGAATAACCTGGGCATAGACCCCGGTATACATAAAAAAGTTGTGGATCTGCCAGTGGCTGACAACCCATATGATTTCCATGGACCCAATGCGCAAGAAATACTCAATCCAATCAGACTCCGAAAAAATCATCTATTGATAATGGCCACGAGCCATGGCCACGAGAGAGCCGGATCATACCTTGCTCCATCGGCCTGGGCCCGTCACCAGTTGAAATGTTCCTCTAGCCACATGTGAATCAAAGAGGGCTACCGGAGGAGGAAACGACTCATCACCGATCGAGGCATCCATGCCGGACAAGGTTCGGCCGAGAATCACCGGGATGATATTTACTCGGCGATCAGAGCACTGCGACACCCGGGTCTACCACTGGCATCTATATATCGGTCGGCCCACGGAGGAAGAAAAAGAAAGCCAGCCACAAAATAAATTGGGTCATCTTCCTGTACTCAGGTATAAGCAGGGAAGGACGGTCAAATTAAAGTTTACTTTGTTGTAAAAACTTGGGGTAGCCTCGTGGTCGTCGAACAACTCCCTTATTGCCATATAAGGGCGCCTCCGTCAGAGATGCACAACGATAGGTCGATGGTGGCATCCCCACCGTGGCACAAAATTCCTCGAAAGTGGGACACATTTCACTCATGCAAAAATTGAAAAGGTGGCTCTGGGCGACCATAACTTGGAGGCTCCCATGACATATCCCGCTAATATAAAGGGTCGCCATGACGTGCAGGTACGTATATATGCTCAAACCATTCCATTTCGCTCATCTAAAGCAGACATGACCCAAAAGTCGGGGCATTCTCGTAAATTTCTATCTCTAAAGGCTGTATGTGTTGGTGCGACCATCTCTCGATAAAAACAAAATTTTATCGACAAAGGGAAGGGATTGAGCAAAGAGAACTCAAAGGCTTGAGCAAAGGAAAGAAAACAATTTGGTGATGAAATGAGCACTTTGCCAGAGCTTTCCATTTATACTAAAAATCGAAAAGCAGGCAATTTCCTACGAACACGGTGCATGAGCAAAAGGGGGACCTGCACAGGGAAAAAGGCCTGGCAAAGGCCACCCATATTTCCTTCCCCTGGCGCGGCGCCCACTTCGTCCAGATGGGTGGCGCCGGGATTTCCCTATATGCTCCTCCGATGCACGCCTAGTATCACGGTTTCGAGCTCAGGCCGCTCACTGCCGATTCTCTTTGTTTGATCACGAGAAAATGCGGAGAGGCTACGAAATAGCCTTAGGAAATTTGAAAATATCAAGCATAGGAAGAGGCGGTGCCTCTTCTTCCCATGAGCTGAGAATACCAGAAAATCACGCTTAAATACGGTGTATCTTTCTAAATTTCCATTCTTGAGATTCTGATGTTAATAGATTACCCCATATAATGGCTAGCTTTTTTCTTATGCATGAAGTATTGAGTTTGCATTTTAAATTTTTGCACTATATAAAATCATATTGCATTGCATAAAAATATGTATGCGAATGCAGTGAAAAAGAAAAAAAAAGCTAATAAGTGCGAGCAAATGAAGCTAATGGCCTTGAGAAGATCATTCCTTTCAAGGTTGCCACCCATGACTCGAGGGCGAGATCACCAATCACAATACCCTCGTCTTACTCGCTAGAGCGACTCGATCCACCGGCGCATCATCATCATCTCGGCGCTTTGGTGCGCGTATCATTCCTCGGCGGAGAACTCATCCATGGCCCATTGGTAAAGCTTGTTGATCTTGAAAAAAACCCGTAGCAGCCTCTTGTACGTCAACATGTTAACCTGGGAAAAGATGTTGAGATGGCAAAAGAAAAATATATATTAGTCTCCAAAAAAAAGAGAAGACAAAAAAATGAAATGATGCAAAAGAAAAAAAAAAGAATCAGCAAAAAGAAGAAATGCTGCCAAAAAAATAATATAAATGCTGGAAAAATGTTGCAAAATAAAAAAGCAGGAAAAATAAAGGATACCTCCCAAGCTGAAGCAAAGCCATTGAGAGTCGGCGAATCGTTACTGCTAGCTCTATCCATAGAAGCGTAAGCTCGGCCAGTTTACTGCCGCCCGGTCATAGTCAATGACATGGTCCAAATCCCTCAGAACATCGGAGGGAAACCCTCGAAAGTGGGCAATTGGCGAAAAGTGGCGTCCCAAGAAAAAAGAAAAAAGAATGCGGCAGCAGCGAAGCTACGACCGGCGCTATCATTTTCATAACGCTTTCGGCGTTAAGCTAAAGCTAGTTCCTTACACTGCCAATAAAGATCTCATCAGCAGATTTATATTCGGGCACAACACCGAAGAGATCTTCCACCACGTCATGGTAATGACGAAGGGTGTAGTCCGGCTCCAAAGTCCTGTCGATGCTGGTAGGGATGCCCGTAATAGCAACAAAATCGCACGGGGTCAAGGTCGCCTCCCCATAGCTAAAATGGAAAGTGTGGGTGGTGTCCCACCAATAGTCCCTCAAAACATCGAAGATGGGAAAATAACTGCGGAAGGGACAGAAAGCCCACAGGAATGCGCTGAAGCCAGATGCCTCCACTAAAACTCGTGCTGCCTCGGGCATTAAGTTATAAATGTCCGAAACTTTAGCCGCTTGCAGAATCCAGTCGAGTCTAGCATCTGAAGAAAAAAAAAAAACGACATATCAGCATCAGAAAAAGGTAAAATTCTTATCTTTTATCTAATCTCTTGCGCATGTCATAAGAAAAAAAGAAAAAAAAGAAACATGTTGCATATATCGCATTTTGTAAATAATCATCATCAAATATTTGCATTTTATATCAAAAAGCAAAAAAAAACGTATTTGCATTCGAAAAAAAAGTGCATCCTTGCATTAAAAAAAAGTGCTATACTTTTGCATTCGAAAAGAAAAAAAGTATTTTGACATTCCGGCATAAAAAAAAAAGTGTTTTTCGAAAAAAAAAGAAAAAAATTTGTGTTTTGCATTCAAAAATAAATACATGTTGCATTCTTGCACATATTGAAAATGCTCATGCAACATATTAGCAAGCATCTAATATATTTTCTATGTCACATTTGGATTCCCATACATGAATCCAATAAAAATGATATATGCATGCATTAGTAATTCATCATTTGCATTCATTTTCCAAATAATTGCATTTTAGTATTCGCAAAAATAAAATGTTGCAAATATTGAAAAGAAAATATTTCTATTGCATTTATCATATCTCTGCAGCATATTCATTCGCAAAAGTGAATATTATTGCATAAATTATTCTTGTTACATTTTGCATGCATTCAAAAAATAAGCCCAAAAATGTATTAAAAAAGCATCATGTCTCCGGAAAGTCTATTTCATAGGCATGCATCATAAAAATATATTTTTCAGTCCAAGCATGCATCATTTAGTCAAATTGCATCAGTTACATAAAATATGCATCGCATAGTCAAATAGTGTCAATTATTCAAAGTATGCATCGCAAAAATAAATAGCATGAATTTCATAATTTTGCTTAGGATAAATTGCCAAATTGCATCATTCTAGCACATAAATTGCATGCATAAGCATCATAAACAAGAACATGTATGCTCCAAAGGTCCAAAACAACAGAGAAATCTAGCAGATTTGAGAATTCATCCAAATGAGTTTGAGTAAAAGAAACTTACAGTGGGAATCGGAAGATTAGACACATGGGTGTTCGATCGCGAATTAGGTTGCTCCACTCATCCTTCGAATAGAAATATTTGACGTGATTTTGGATCAAGGGAGGAAGTTCCTTCCTTTCTTCACCCGAATCCGGATACATCAGTGCCTTTCCTTTCCGAGATCTTGAGGAAGATGCCATCTATTCAGCAAAACACGCAAATTGGCGGAAGAAAATAGAGAAAAGGAGAAGAAACTGAGAAATAGGCTTGCCGACAGCAATGGCGAAGGAAAAAGAACAAAGAAGAAAATGAAGAAACTGAAGCTTCTGCTTTCCATTTCCCGTCACTTATGAGGGAAAGGAAGGAGAATTTTCATTTCCCCCCTCCGAATTTCAAAAATTCAACACTTAAATCCTCAAGTTTCCCAAATTGCAAAATGACCCTTAAAGCTTAACGAAAAGTTAACAAAGTTAGCTTTGTTAACAAAAATTGACGGTCATCCATCCAAAATCAAGAGGAAAGCTCACATCCCCAGCAGGTCAATCGCAAAATGATCAGAAAAGCAAGAAAAGCAGCAGCAAAGGTAAGATTCTCAGGAAAAAATGCAAAAAAAAAGTCAAAGAAAAAAAAGAAAATGCAAAAAGAAAAAGAAAAAGAAAAAAATGCAAAGAGAAAAAAGAAAAAAAAAGAGAAAATAAAAAAAGAGCAAAGATATAAAAGGAAAGAAATGCAAAAAACAAGCAAAAGAAAATCTCCAACAAGAGTTGGAACTGCAACAAAAAGAGAAAACCCAGCAGCAGAAGTAGCAAATGCAGCAAAAGCAGCAAAAGAAAGGCAATGGTAAGATAATGTAAAGTATTTTACCTTTTGGCATGAAAAATGTGTTCCACCATCGCATTCGACGAAGGTTATCCACGCTTGAGGATGCGATGATTTCCTGCTTTATAAGAGTAGCATATGATCATCTCTTCGCGGGGCGTAACCCCGAGACGAATGATCAACCCATGATGTGTTCCACCATCGCATTCGACAAAGGTTATCCACGCCTAAGGATGCGAAGCTTTCTTGCTTTATAGGAGTAGCATAGGATCATCTCCTCGTGGGGCGTAACCCCGAGACGAATGGTCATCCCAAGATATGTTCCACCATCGCATTTGATCGATGTTTTAATTAATCTTTTTCCTTGCAAGTGGACAAGACTATTATAGAATAGTATTGGAAGCAAGGGTCGAACCCACAGAGACAAGTGATCACGAACAATGCAATTTATTGATAGCAAATTATTAATCTAAAGGGGGTTTTTATATTTATTTCTATTCTAAACTACTATTTATATTTAGATGTTTAACTAATTAGCAGTAATTACAAATATGAAGATCTTATGGTGGGTGGCAATCTAGGATTCTGGGTTTCACTTGTATCTCCTTTATATTCAATTCATAATAATTATCATTCAATTTCTTGGGTTCGTTCACTAAAGATAGATATAGTCTGTTGAACAATTGGTTCACCTCCATCCCATAAAATTCATCCATTCTATATCCTAAGCACAAGAACTGTCAATCTAGATGTCACCTAGATTTATGATCTATCTGTCACCTAGATCATGTATGAACTGGTCCTAACTTATCACTCGTGCATCGATAGGTCCAATTTATTGTGTTGTGAGCCAGTATACGACATATGCACATTGGTCATGCAGTTATCCGCACCTCTAGGCCTTTATTATTTGCGATTACATTCATTTGTTCAAAGCAAAATAATATAGGGATTGATAAACAACACAATCAACAAGAATTGAATGATCATATATAAGAATCAAAACATAAATTCGATACAAGTTACCTCCCACCTCCTAGATTATGGATGATTTAGTTCATCATAGACAATGAACAACACATGGAGATGATCGGATACATGATTTGATCTTCAATACTTGAAATTACACAATCTAATTATGATATACAATCTAAAAACTACCTAAAATCTACCTAAGACTGCTTCCAGCCGATTTTCTATATGTTGCTCTCGGCATCTGACTTCAATATATACTCGGGAGTTGTAATCCAATCGAACCACTGTGTGAAAATCTGAAAATAGCGCATTCTGACCACCTTGCGGTCGCAAGGTGTTGAGTACCTTGCGTCGCAAGGTCTCCGTGTCGGCCTTTGGTTGCTTGGCTTTACGACGCGTCGCCTACCTTGCGGTCGCAAGGTCTGTTGTACCTTGCGTCCGCAAGGTCTTCAGAATTGACAGTCTTCGATTCTTCTTCATTTTTACTCTTTGGCCCTTCTTGAAATTTGCACTTAAAACCCTGGAGTTTCGCATATTTTCACTAATAACCCTGAAACTTACAAAACTCACCGAAAACATATATTAGTAGCCAAAAGCCTCGTGAAATAGCATAATTTAAGTCATAGAAGCATATAAAATCGACGTATAAAATACATCGATCAAATACCCCCAAACTTAAACTTTGCTCGTTCACGAGTAAACAATAAACACTTATAAATACAAAAGCATATAAATAACAAAAATTAAAATCTTTTTGGAGGGTGACACTATTTACACTCCTCTATAAACCCACAAACTCAAGGAGACTCTTTCGAGTGACTCGACTAAGCAGATAAATACAAAAACAGATAAAAATTAAACTACGAATAAAACACAAATCTTTTTGGCTCCCCCCTCAAGTTATAAGTGTATGGTATGCAAGTAATCTCAGTTCGATGCTCACCACATATATAGGTTTGGTCACATAAAACCAACTGATCTTTTCTTAAGACTGCTACTATTTTTACTTTCTCCGTGTGTGTGTGATCACCAGTCCTAAAGAATATCTTAACTAAAACAGTTTTATTAAGTTAAACACCACATTCATATGAAAATCAAAGTTTAATAGAAAATCATGCATTAAGAATTATGAGATCTACCATCCAAACCCGTCGATTCACAGTGAGGCGAGAAAGGTCCCAAGGATTTAAAAGACTTATACATCCATCCTCACGCACTTCTATGTATGACATACTTGTAATATGCTCTTTATCCAAATTACTAAGATTATGCTAAGATTATAACACGGTAACACTTTGAGCTTTTTGAATAATAATGAACATGAAGTGTGTGATCAATTTCATATGACTCACTTGACAGTTAAAACAACATAAGCATTGGCAAGAAGATCATTAGGTCTTTATTTAGCTTGTAATGTAAGGCCAAGGTGTTGGGGGATTTGATGGAAAGGAATTGGAATTCAAAGTGAGAGAGTAAGACTACCCTTTATCCCTCATACTTCCAAGCAAAAGGAAGTTTTCCCTATTTAGGCTAGGACCTGCAAAGACTACAAGTGGAGGGATGTTTTTCGTAACTTTTCACTTTTCTTCTTTCCCCCCCCCCCAAACTTGTTTTGGGCAGTATATACTTCTAAAAAATATCACATCATTCTTATCAGCATGATTTTTCTAACATATTTTTCTCTTGAAAGCTATGCTTCCATTTGAATCTTTGTTACACTCTTCTTCTTCCGTTTCATTTTTCGTCGATACATAATTTTTCTTTTCTTTTCTTTTTCTATTTTTTTTTTCGACAACGGAAAGAAGAAGTCTTCCGAAAAATAGTCTAACTGAAAAGAAGTGGTCCTCCAAAATCAATTTCCCACCCACATCCTACTCTCTCAAAGGGTAGGCTAAAAGTGTATAGGCTTTTAGGGTTAAGTTAATGTGGGTAATAGAAACGATGGCGAATGGGGGTTTAAATAGTGTGCTTAGCACACTCCATTCTTTTTTCATTAGGCTCAACGGGGACACTAGGGATATTTTTAGTATAGGTCAGGGAATATTTAGGCTCTAACGATCCAAAGATGGCCTAAGTCATTTCTTAATGCCAAATGCTCATGTAGTTTTTAAAGCAAGTAAGACAACACAAAATATCATATCAACTATGGGAATTGGGGGTTGAATGTTTAGCATCACTGGATTTTACATAAGCATTCGCTAAGAGGCAGGATGGTAGGGACAATTGAGACTAACATGCGGACACGGTTCGAAAGTGTGCTTGAGATATATAAATGAGAAAAATCCAAGGGATCTAACTATCATGCAATTGACCATAAGTCACAATTTAATGCAACAATTATGTTCGAATGGCTATGCATCATATTCTTGTGCATATCTTGTTGTAATGAAGTAGGTGCTATAAACTTTATAAAACTATTCTAATCAATCCATAATTATGAGTGGTGTGGGTGCATGAAGAATTTGGAGAAAAGTAAAAGTTTCGCAAAATTAAGTAAATTCCAGAGGGATCTACGGACTAGCTATGCGGTTCATTGCATTAACTCCTCATTGACTACGACTAGCATTACCACACCTAAACTTGAGGATGAAAATTTTTGAAATATTTTTTTTTAAAGAAAAGAAATTTGGAGATGATGACGATGACTCAATTGATGATGGGTCCCCACAAGAAGAACCCACGAGTATCCAATGTGAGTGTATTCTGGTCAAGGCAACACCTCCGAAAATAAGAAAAAATTAAAAACAGGAAAATAGGGTGAAGATTTAGATGGTCATTGTGTAAAGAAATTAGTCTGCACCCTAGAAACATAGCCTAACTCCATTCTTCATTAGGCTAGGACCTGCTAGGACTTAAAGCTTAAAATCCCCCCCCCCAAACTTAATTTCTATTTTGTCCTCAAAATGGAGGAACATATGAGAGGATTGATGGGGCAGGACAAATATCAAAAGGAGATAGCAGGTCCACCTAACGAAAGAGGATGGAACTTGAGCCTCGACTCACGGTGAGTCGGGGGGAAATAACGAATGAGGATGTAACTCGGGGATCGTGCCAGGAGGCAGCCCATAATAGGCGGAGACATTTTGTCCCACCGTGTTAAACCAACCAACAACCGCTCTTGGTCGCGCAATTTGTGCCAAGCTGTTGATTAGCCATTTGGTTTCTCTAAGGCAACCTCTTCTAGCCTATTGGAGATCCCAACGGCGGGTCCTCCTCCTCCTCTTGGGGTTCCTCCTTGAGGAACCCTCACTCTCAGCTTGGTGGTGCTCAAACAAAATGGCCCTAGTAATGGCCGGACCCGGCCTTAAGCCTCTCGTGTGTGCAGGCCATCTCACGCTGCCCTCTACACAACTCGGTGATCAAATGCGGAGAAGCGAACCCGCGTTCGTCACACCTCTAATAAGGGTCTTGATTTGGCCGTTGATCAAGCGGCCAACATCCAACCCACCGGACATAATGGTGTAGGTCAAGACAGCCCTCTCCCAAGTCACCGTATGTTGGTGGCTGGAGGGCATGAGGCAGCCCACAAACAAATTTGAACACGGGCTTGGCGGCGTGTTCAGGAAGAGACTCCTCCATGGTGCGTGGACCAAAGGGTGGATTACGGTTGTAGGTCCACTCAACACCAGGGAGGGCGATGGTTGCATTGACCACCTCGACAGGGATACGGGGGTTGAGGTGTGTGCTAAAATCATCGGCACCAACTGCGAAGTTGGAGGTGCCGAAATATTCGTTAATGCTTTGGGACGAAAAGTTTACAACCACGTCCCTAACATTAACGGTGTCTAATAAACCCCCATCTATGCCAATGCTGCCATTGGCATAGAACTCTCGGACAATGGGCACTACGGATGCCCTTGCCGGAGAATCTATCAAAAGCCCCCACCTACGGGCCACAAAATTGGGACGGAGGCCAAATTCTTCAGCCTTGAATCCCCTCTCGGGCACCAAGGACTTGGAGAGTTTGGCCGTATATCGTTCTGAGGCCTCGTAGGACACAAATCGGGTGATGTCAAAATTTTGTTCCTCCTCTGAGCAGGCGGGAGGGAGCAGATATTTCTACGCTTACGGAACATTTTGTTTGAATAAAAAATTAAAAACTAAGGTTTAACAATTAAAATATGTTTTTAAAATTTTAAAATTAAAATTTAAATGAGGGGTTAGGATTACTTGTTTGCAGCTTAAATGGAGAGTGTAGCCGGAGTGTTGAGCTTAGATCGGCGTCGGCAACAATGGAGGTTCTTCCTCTTTCTTCAAAGCTTCGACCTTAATGAGGTGCAATGGTGGATGTGAGGAAGGTAGGAGATGAAGAATGATGAAGGAGGAGAGAGTATCTTGGAGTAAGTGCCGGAATTTGAACCGATCTGCCGAAATTTGAAGAGGCGGCGGCTGGCTTCTTCTTGTTCTTTGAAGAGGGTTTGAAAATTGCGTGATTTACGCAAATGAGCCAGCGTTGTTTAAATAAAGGGGACCTTGCGGTCGCAAGGTGCGCCTGCTGCGTCGCAAGGTCGGCGATCAAGCGATTAATATTCTGATCATTCCCCATGTCTGACTGTACTTGTTCACGAGGCTGGCATTTACTGAGGACCTTGCGGTTGCAAGGTCGTTCACACCTTGCGTCTGCAAGGTGTCCAGAAATTTCCCACTTGATTTTCTTTTCAATTCTTCTCAGCAGTTTTGCAGTTTAGCCCTTCTCCGTTAATTCCATTATGTTTTGTATCTTTCCTGTATTGCAAAAACTTAACAAAAAAAATTCTAAACTAAAAATATTAGTAACATATAAATACAACACTAAGATGCTTTTCTCCCCTAAACTTGAATTTTGGCATATTTAATTAAAAATTAAATGTCCAAAAATTAAATTTAACGGAGAAAAACATATTTAAACTAACTATAAAGTAAATAACATTCAAAATAGTGGGTTGCCTCCCACTTAGCGCCTTTGTTTAACGTCTTTGGCTCGACCAAACTGCAAGCCTAATCTTGGGGTGGTTCATTGTCAGCCAAACGAATTAACTCAATTATTCGTTCAATTGACATCGGCTCTAAATATGGCTTGAGTCGGTGTCCATTAACTTTGAAAATTTCATTATTTTTAGGGTTTTGAATATCAACAGCTCCATGAGGATAGATTCGTACAATTATAAAGGGACCAGACCATTTAGATTTCAACTTTCCGGGGAATAACCTAAGTCTAGAATTAAAAAGTAACACTTTCATTCCTGGATGAAACATTTTGTTGGCTAACCCCATGTCATGATATTTCTTGGTCTTTTCTTTATATGTTTTAGCATTCTCATACGAATTCAACCTATGTTCTTCTAACTCATTTAACTGAAACAATCTTTCTTCTCCAGCCAAGGTTAGATCTAAATTCAATTCTTTAACCGCCCAATAGGCTTTATGCTCAATTTCAACTGGTAAATGGCAAGCTTTGCCATATACCATTCTATATGGACTCATTCCTATGGGGGTCTTAAAAGCAGTTCGGTATGCCCATAAAGCATCCTTAAGTTTAGATTCCCAATCTTTACGATTAGGCCTAACAGTCTTTTCTAATACTGCTTTTATTTGTCTATTGCTAACTTCTACTTGGCCGGATGTTTGAGGATGATAAGGTGTAGCTAACTTGTGAGTTACACCATGCTTTCTAAGAACATTATTCAACAACTTATTGGTAAAATGAGTTCCTTGGTCACTTATTATGGCCTTAGGTACTCCATACCTAGCAAACAGATCTTCTACGAATTTAACCACTGTTTTTCCATCATTAGTCTTGGTTGCTACTGCTTCAATCCATTTAGATACATAATCAACTGCTACTAAAATATATTCACAATTATTTGACACTGGAAAAGGACCCATGAAATCAATACCCCAAACATCAAAGATTTCAACAACCAAATTAATATGCAAGGGCATTTCATTTCTCTTTCCTATTCCACCTGTTCTTTGACACTTATCACATGTTCTATAAAACAATTCACAATCTCTAAAAACAGTAGGCCAATATAAGCCTGATTGCAAAAATTTTCTAGCAGTTTTGTTTCCACTAAAATGACCTCCACAAGAGTATCCATGGCAAAATTCCATAATACCTTGTTGGTCTTTTTCTGGAATACATCTTCTTATTAAAGAATCTGAACAAATTTTGTATAAATGAGGTGCTTCCCAAAAATAATTTTTCGTTTCCGCCAAAAATTTCTTCTTTTCATAATGATCAAAATCCGGATTAATGATATCAGACACATAGTAATTGACAAAATCAGCATACCAAGGGTCAGAATCTTTAATGGCTAAAAGTTGCTCATCGGGAAAATTGTCATTTATGGGAACAGGATCATCAAGAAATTGACGTTCAAGCAAGGGTGAAAATTCCAATCTTGACAAATGGTCAGCTACGACATTCTCGGTTCCCTTTTTATCTTTGATAGTAATGTCAAATTCTTGTAACAATAACATCCATCTAATTAATCTTGGTTTAGCATCTTTCTTACTTAACAGATATTTTAATGCAGAATGATCAGAAAATATTATCACCTTTGATCCTAACAGATATGATCTAAATTTTTCTAAAGCATATACTACTGCTAAAAACTCTTTTTCTGTAGTTGTGTAATTCAATTGTGCATCATTTAGAGTTCTACTAGCATAATGGATCACATGAGGTTTTCTATCTACCCTTTGTCCTAACACGACTCCAATCGCGAAATCTGATGCATCACACATGATTTCAAAAGGAAGTGACCAATCAGGGCGGATAAAATAGGGGCAGTAGTTAATTTTTCTTTTAATAAATTAAAAGCTTCTAAACATTCCTTATCAAAAATAAATTATGTATCTTTTGCTAACAAATTACATAGAGGTTTACAGATTTTGGAAAAATCTTTTATAAATCTTCGATAAAAACCAGCATGCCCAAGAAAACTTCTAACACCTTTAACTGAAGTGGGAGGGGTAGTTGTGAAATAACTTCAATTTTAGCTTTATCAACTTCAATGCCTTTATTTGAAACAACATGCCCTAAGACAATTCCATGTTTGACCATGAAGTGACTTTTCTCCCAACTTAAAGTTAAATTAGTTTCACAGCATCTTTTCAGGACTGATGTAAGGTTTTCTAAACAATGATCAAAAGATCAAAATTTCCAAAAGCGAAAAATCGTCCATGAAAACTTCAACGCATCTTTCAACTAAATCGAAAATATAGAAATCATGCATCTTTGAAAAGTAGGCGGTGCATTACATAAATCCAAATGGCATTCTCCTAAAAGCAAAAGTACCAAAGGGGCATGTAAAGTTGTTTTCTCTTGGTCTTCGGGTGTTTTCTCTTGGTCTTGGTGCAACAATAAGGATCGATTGTAACCGAAAAACCATCAAGAAAGCAATAATATTCATGACCGGCTAGTCTTTCAAGGATTTGATCAATAAATGGCAAAGGAAAGTGGTCTTTCCTAGTTGCCGCATTTAATTTCCGCAAATCAATGCACATTCTATAACCAGTTATTGTTCTAGTAGGGACTAATTCATCTTTCTCATTTTTAATGACTGTAATTCCTGTCTTTTTAGGAACTACTTGGACAGGACTAACCCATTTACTATCTGATATAGGGTAAATTATACCCGCATCTAAGAGTTTAAGAACTTCTTTTCTTACGGCTTCTTCCATGTGTGGGTTAAGTCTTCTTTGCCTTTCTCTTGAAGGTTTACTACCTTTTTCTAGATGTATTTTATGCAAGCACATAGAGGGACTAATTCCTTTTAAATCAGCTAGGGACCATCCTAAAGCTTCTCTATGTGTCCATAAAACTTTCAATAAACTAGCTTCTTGCTCTTTCGTTAAGTCGGCTGCTATAATAACAGGCAAAGTGTTACCTTCCCCTAAAAATGCATATTTTAAATGGGGTGGTAATGGCTTTAATTCTTCAACTTTAGGAGAATTAATGGATGGCATAAATTCAGAATTTTCTACTTTAATTGTTTCTTTTATTTTAGCCTCCTCATTCTCTACTTTATTATCTTTTTTAATTTCTACTTCGACATTCTCTACCTCAATTTCTTCAAAGAGAGATTTCAGAATCTCTACTTCATCTTCCTTAATTTCATTACTTTTTTCTTCTACTTTTTCAGAATTATTTTCAGATTCTTTTTCTCTATCTTCTTTATCTTTCTTTTTACTAGCTTCTAACTTTTCTCTCTCTTGTCTTTCTTCCTCTTCTATTTCTCTTTCAATTTCCTCAATGTCAATTTTTATGGGAGGGATAGGACTATCATCATAAACTATGAATCTATCTCTTTCATAATCTTCCTCTTCTTCAAAAGTTTCAGTTGATAACTTTTCAATTTCATCTATTGAAAAACAACACTTATGTCACTAGGTCTATTCATAGCATCAAACACAGAGATTTCAACAGTTTCACCTAGGACTGACATTGTGAGTTTACCATTTTTCACATTAATCATTGTATTGGCAGTGGCCATAAAAGGTCTGCCTAACAATATTGGAACTTCATTATTAGTGCAAATCTTCCTTTCCATCTCTAGAACCACAAAGTCAACTGGAATGATTAGTTTATCAACCTGAACTAGGATGTCTTCCACTATACCCAAGGGATATTTAACTGAACGATCAGCTAATTGTAATTGCATAGTAGTGGGTTTTAGTTCTCCTAACCCTAACTGTTTGTAGACCGCAAAAGGCATCAAATTAATACTTGCTCCTAGATCTAGCATTGCTTTCATCTTTTTAGAGCTTCCCAAGGAAACTTGGATATTAAAGCTACCAGGGTCTTTCAACTTAGGAGGTAATTCGGGTTGTAAAACAGAACTTACGTTTTCGGAAACAATAATCTTTTCATTGTTTTCAAACTTGTGCTTCTTAGAGTGAAGATCTTTGAAAAACTTTGCATAAGCTGGAATATTTTTAATAACATTAAGCAAAGGAAGATTAACATTCACTTTGGATAACATATTATAAATTTTCGTAAATTGTTTGTCCATTCGGTTTTTCATAAGTCTTCTTGGAAACGGAATTGGAGGAACATAAGGTGGTGGAGCCACATAAGGTTCCTCTTCTTCTTGATCCAACTCTTTTTCAACTTCAATTGTATTATCTTTATTTTGAACCTCTTTTTCTTGTTCCTTATTTGGAACTTCTACTTCTACTTCTTGATTATTTAATTTATTCACTTTACTATTACTATTATCTTTTTCGATTTCTTTTTCAATTTCCTTTTCAGAATTTTCTACTGTAGCAGGCACTTTAGAAGAAGGATCAGGATCACTTACCTCTTCACCTATTACCTTACCGCTTCGCAAGACGGTGATTGACTTGGCTTGCTCGGTTTGACTAGGGAACTTCCCTTCTTCTCTTTTATCTGTTCCAGAATTTTCAATGTGCTTCTTTAGATTTTCAATCTCTTCAAGCATATATTTCATCAATGCTGCTTGACCTTTACTTGCTACATCTTGTTTGGGAACTTCTTCAATTCTCAACTGGTTTTGATTTGGCAACTGTGGAGGTTGTGGTGGTTGAGGTTGGAATTGTTGAAGTTGTAAAGGCTTATTTCCTCCCCAATAAAAGTTAGGATGATTCCTCCAACCAGGATTATAAGTGTTTGAGTAGGGATCATTCCTAGGCCTTTAAGGGTACATATTCATAGCATTAGCCTTGCAATTGTGTATTTGAATTATCTTGCAATTGATAAAGGCTTCTATTTTTACCTCTAGCACTTTTCTGTTGGGAATTAATACTTAACATCTCAAATAATTCTTCTAGTGCTTCTGGTGTCATTCTATTAATAGAACCACCAGCTGCACTATCAACCATAGTTTGTAAGCCTGGCGAAAGACCATGATAAAATTGAAGCACTAACACATGTTGAGCCAAATTATGATGAGGACACATAATGAGCAGATTTTTAAATCTATCTCATGACTCATGAAATGTTCACATGGTTCATTTTGGAATGACATGATTTGTTTTCTGTATTCAGTAAGAGATGCATGCTTATAAAATTTACCCATAAACAAATCATATAATTGAGCCCAAGTATAAACACTATTAGGTGTTAGGTTCATAAACCATCTCTTTGCCAATTCTTTTAATGCACTGGGAAAATATTTCATTTTAATTTGATCTTCAGTCAACCCTCCTAAAGGAAAAGTACTCATCATGTATTCATATTCTCTTAAGAAACTGACAGGATCTTCATGAGGCATTCCATGAAAAGATGGTATGACATTAAAATAATGACATTTTAACTCAAAATTCCTTACAGCATCTGGCAAGACTAAACATGATGTAACAACATTTAATGAAGGTCTACTAAAGTCATTAATAGTTCTTTGATTTATCACTACTTCCATATTTCTTCTTGCAGGTTCTTCTTCTCTTTGATTCCGGTTAACTGGGTTAACTGGATTTTCAGGATTTCTATTATTATTATTTTCTTCAATTGGAGGATCAACCAGAGGATCCTCTTGATTCAATTGTTCTTGGTTATCAAACTCGGGAGCTAGATTTTCAAAGACTTCTTGATTTCTTCCAACAATATTTATATCTTGATTTAATTCTACCAATTTAGGATTCAAAGATCGACGACCGTGCATAAAAATAAATTAAAGCAATTTAAAAAAACAACTAACTATTAAAAACAAAATAAAATCTTTTTGTATTTTTATATTTTTATAAAAACTAAAAACTAAATTAAATTAAAAACTACGCTACCAACAAACTAACTACGTGAACTAGCTTGTCCCCGGCAACGGCGCCAAAAACTTGATCGATGTTTTAATTAATCTTTTTCCTTGCAAGTGGACAAGACTATTATAGAATAGTATTGGAAGCAAGGGTCGAACCCACAGAGACAAGTGATCACGAACAGTGCAATTTATTAATAGCAAATTATTAATCTAAAGGGGGTTTTTATATTTATTTCTATTCTAAACTACTATTTATATTTAGAAGTTTAACTAATTAGCAGTAATTACAGATATGAAGATCTTATGGTGGGTGGCAATCTAGGATTCTAGGTTTCACTTGTATCTCCTTTATGTTCAATTCATAATAATTATCATTCAATTTCTTGGGTTCGTTCACTAAAGATAGATATAGTCGTTGAACAATTGGTTCAGCCTCCATCCCATAAAATTCATCCATTCTATATCCTAAGCACAAGAACTGTCAATCTAGCTGTCACCTAGATTTATGATCTATCTGTCACCTAGATCATGTATGAACCTGGTCCTAACTTATCACTCTCGTGCATCGATAGGTCCAATTTATTGTGTTGGTGAGCCAGTGTACGACATATGCACATTGGTCATGCAGTTATCCGCACCTCTAGGCCTTTATTATTTGCGATTACATTCATTTGTTCAAAGCAAAATAATATAGGGATTGATAAACAACACAATCAACAAGAATTGAATGATCATATATAAGAATCAAAACATAAATTCGATACAAGTTACCTCCCACCTCCTAGATTATGGATGATTTAGTTCATCATAGACAATGAACAACACATGGAGATGATCGGATACATGATTTGATCTTCAATACTTGAAATTACACAATCT
The DNA here is from genome assembly GCA_013146195.2 of Codonopsis lanceolata. NCBI lineage: Eukaryota > Viridiplantae > Streptophyta > Magnoliopsida > Asterales > Campanulaceae > Codonopsis > Codonopsis lanceolata. The sequence continues at coordinate 89,974,875 of CM028381.1, forward strand.
AATTATGATATACAATCTAAAAACTACCTAAAATATACCTAAGACTGCTTCCAGCCGATTTTCTATATGTTGCTCTCGGCATCTGTCCTGAGGAGGCGATGTATCCCACCATCGTGTTCGGCAAAGGGTTCGACCCTTTGAGGATACGATGTTTGATCTTGGTATTCCACCCAGCGTTGTTTGTTTGTATCCGGCCGAACTACGTTTGGTCTGATTCCTTTTATTAAGGGATGCATATGCAACATACTTCGGTAGGTCCGACCATCAGAGCACTTAATTTGCATATCTGCTTAAAAACTACGATAACCTGCTATAACCGACTAAATATGTCTAGGATATGTGAGGTTTGGTTTGCATAATAAACTGTTGTATTGTAACTGCTACCTGTTGCATTACTTCCCATTATAATTTCCACGAAATTATGGAGTCTATTTCTTATCAACAATGTTCGTTTACTTGGTAAGCTGCGGGTTACCCGTAAACTCCATCGTTGAGGGCTCCTGTAGACACCCCAATTTCATACCCCTGGTATGTAACATGACATGCGATATCAAGACCTGTTAAAACTTAACAAATGTCAAGTTACAAGGTTTAAAAATGCAAAAGACAAAGCATGATGCGTAAAACAGTGAAATGCAGGAGTCAAAGTGTCAAAAAGGAGTCTAAAAAAGGCTCCAGGCGCGGCGCCCAAACCATAGGGGTTTGGCGCCCAAATCCCAATAGTGCTTTCTGATTTGAGAATTAGCACAAGCTCTTAAGCGTGCGGTACAAGCTGACGAAGCACAGAAGAACATTACAAATGTCGAAGGAGTCCCTCCTCTCAGCTATAAATACGAGTGCCCGGCTTCATAATTGAGGGCCGAGAATTTTCTCACTCATACAGTTCAGTGTTTATTTTACGCAGTAGAGAGCGATCGTGAGATAGAGAGAGTCCCTTCCTCCTACAAACTCAAATCCAACCGGTCAAAGTGAACCTTAGCCTTCCAGCTAGGATTCCACCTTATTTCCCCAGTCCAAAAATCCCAAAAAGAGCAGTTGTTTTGCCCGAATCCAGAGGCCAAATCCGCTAGAAGCAAGCAGTTGCTCTGCCCGATTTCCGCCAGCAGCAAGCAAACAACAGCAAAAATGCAAGCAGTTGCTCTGCCCGTTTTACGGTGACTAAAAGCAACTTTTGGAAGCAGTTATTCTGCCCGAACCGCATCAACAACAAAAGACTCCCTCTCCCGGAAGGACAAAGCGAGCGTACCTCACGCTCTTAAAGATAAACCTTTAAGAGTTTTATATAAAAATGTTATTTTCATCCGGCCCAATGTAAAAAATAGGCAAAACCCTCCATTTGGCCACCCAACTTTTCAAAAACTTGCAATGCGGCCACCGAAAGTTTAAAACTTGCAATAAGGCCACTATACATTAGTTAGGATGCAAGCTAGCCCATTTTTTGGACGGCCGTTAAATTTGGCCGTTAAATTATGTCATTACCTATTTTACCCTTCTAAATACAATTTCTTGTCTGATATTATAAATTTAAGGGGTCTAACTGAAAAAAATAAATTACATTTGCTATTTGTATAAAGAGAATGGGTCAAATTATAATTAAAAAGAAAATTAAAGATCACTTGATTTCTAAAAGGCTACAGCCGCCACCCCCTCCCCCACCCATCTTCTTCGTCAATTCCAACATTACTTCAAGCATATTCATCCCTCTCCAACTCCATTCAACTTCTCCATTGTCAGGCAAAGCTCCATGTTCTCCTGTTGCATCTCCGCTCTCCGCCATCTTCCATCCCCGTCGGTACTTCAGCCGGCTCCTGCTACATCGCCACCCAACCCTTTCACATCGCACGACAGCTTCGTCATCACCCCTCTCTTCCTTCTCCACTTCCAGCAAGATCTGGTAAAGTAACCTCGTTTATTAAACGATCACTTCGGGATTTCAAGAAAAACGACAGAAAAGAGACATTTCCATACAAATGGTCTGACATTCACGGGTTTATCCTTTTTCTACTGTCACAGATGATAAACACACCGGACCTCCATGGTACTTATACTCTATTCGCATCACTAGCAGACCAAATTTTTTTGCTTTTTTTTGTGCTTTTAGGTCATCTATCAAACCCAATAATCAAACCCAGGTCTGAATCTCTCTTTAGGTATCGATTTCTTCATCCTTAGCTTCCATGGTGGTCGGCGAGAAGACGGAGATTTCAAAGAATCGAATTTAATCTGAGTGAAAATTTGGGGAAGAAAGAAGACAGAGAGTACGAGGGGCTTCAAATCTTCGAATTGAGGCAGTTCAATTCGATCTGGAAAGCAGAAACATCGGGTTTGGAGTTGGTGTCAGAGTCGTTGATCTAATAACTTCCTCAACGGTGGAGGCGGCGGAGGCATCATCAGAATCGTCTGAGATTGGAAGTGAATCCTTCGCCGCTGGATTATATATATTCTTCGTCATCACTTCTTAATTATATAGACCAAATAACCCAGATCTAGGTTTTACAAAGCTTCCCAGATCTTGTCCATCTGGTTCGATCAAACCCATCTCGAGCTTAATACTTATGTGAGACCAATGACGAGAAGAATCACCTACCTCCCTTGTAATTATCTACCTCCATTATTTATGATGAAAGTAAGAATGTCCCAGTTTTGGCAATTCTATGAAGAAGATGTGGACTTGTTTGATGAGCATGGGACGGAATTGTGATGGAGAAGAAACATTTTGACCCCTTAGGGTTTCTAAAATCACATAAATTAAGTTTTGGAGGGGTAAAATAGGTATTTGACTCAAAGTTAACATCTAAGTCTAACATCCGTTAAAAAATGGGCACGCTTGCAACATAACTTTAGTTCAGTGGCAAGAATGAAAATTTTAAACATTCGGTGGCCGCATTGCATGTTTTTAAAAAGTTGGGTGGCCAAATGATGAGTTTTGCCTAAAAAATATAAGCAGTTGTGCTGTCTGGATTTCTATAGAAAGTAGCATTAAAAAGAGCTATTATTATGACCAAATATTTTTAAATGTATTTGTAATTACTGGAAGGAGGTGGCTGCAAGTCTGTAAATAATGTAGATATAGATATATCTGCTTTTAATGATTTATTTCATTTGCTAAATAAATATAATAAAAGCATATTTTAGCCAAAAACCATTTTTGAGACCGAAAGGACGAGTTGGGTGCCTAACCCCTTCCCACCTCGTAATTTAGCCTCGAATCCCTTTTTACAAACTTTGGTTATTTTTTGTTTTTCTTTATTTCTCCTTAAAATAAAGATGGCTACTTTGTTTTAAACATTTTGGATCATAGTGAGGCGTGTAACATCATTTTTTTTGCACTTTTCCGTTTTCCCCTAAACAAGGGACGATGGGAATGAAAAGGGAGATGCATTTCCTGCATCTTGTTTTCCTCTAAACAAGGGAGGATGAGATACGGGGAAGCCCAAAGCACTCATAGCAATCCAAAATAAGTCTAAGGTCATGGTGAGGCTCGCAACATCCTTTTTTTGCACTTTCCCGTTTTCCCTTAAACAAGGGACGATGGGGATGAAAAGGGTGATGCATTTTCTGTGTCCTGTCTTCCTCTAAACAAGGGAGGGTGAGATACGGAAAAATCCAAAGCTCTCATAATGGACCAAAGCTCACTCGGTGACCGAGGCGTATTCAACGCGCTTTTTGACAACACCCTTTCTGCATTTTTAATTTCGTCTTCCCCTAAACAAATGAGGATGGAATGGAAAGTGTGATGTCCTTCCGCATGTCGCATTCCCCTAGAAAAGGGATCGTGGGGTACGGGAGCATTCCGGGGCACCCACACTTGGTTATAGATTTTTATAATATTGAGTTTGATTTTTTTGATGGTAATGCATGTGGGATCTTGATTGAGTGCCTTCTTCATTCCATCTTGTTCTCGAACTTCTCCATAATCCATATTTCTCTTTGCTCGGGACGATCAAAGCTTAAGTTTGGGGGTGTTGATAAGCTTATAATTTTCCTTTTATTTTCATTATTTTTTCGGAATTTTATTGATGGCTTTGAGCTTTAGTTGATGATTAATTGCATTTGAGATACTATATTTATGTATTTTGTGCTTCATGTAGGTATCTCAAAGATATTCGAGGTTTTATGGCTCATTACATGCAAATCGAGGCAATTCCGGACTTCAATGTTAAGTTTTGATACTTTCCGTTAAAGGCCGTCAAGTATTTTAAAGCACAGCAGGCTAAGAGGCTAACATCGCTAACGGAGGACCAAACTGGAAGGCTTGGGCAGGGAAGGACTTCGCCAGCTCATTCCAGAAGAAGAGGGGAGGCCGACGCTATTAATGATTCTTCCCATTAATGCGTTGTTGCCACCAGAAGATGCCACGTCGCCAGCCCCTTAGCACGGGTCACCCGCGTGTCCCCATCCGGATCCGGGTCATGCCTGCTCCAATCCGGCCCACCTACCTCCCTTCCAGCCCGTTTCCACCTCACTGCCTAACCCATATGACCCCTGGGCTACCCGCGATCCCTTCTCCTGGTCCAACCCATGCCCAACAGCGACCCAACCTTTCTTTTCTTCCATAACAACCACTAATTCTTTCATGTCTTCCCTATTTTGCCCCCTCCTTGCTTGTTCCCTACCCTAGCAAATTTTGAAAGTTTTTTTTGGCATGGGGCATAAAAATTTCGGAGAACAACAAAGAGAAAGGAAGGAGAGGAACAACAGCAGCAACAACACATATTCAGCCGCCCATTTCCCATTTTCCCTATCAATCTCCATTTCTATTCCATTGTTGCTCAAGCCAAGGTTATGATTTCATCACTTCCTCAAGTGAAAAGTATTATACACTTTACTCTCTATTTTTATTTAATGTCAATATTTTTCATTGAATACTTGATTTACTTTCCTAGCATTATGAACTAAATTATTTGCCTAGGGTTTTGGTATAAATTGGCTTGGATGTTGTGATTTTAATTTGAGGTTTTGCTATTAATTTCTATTCACTAAATTTTTGGGTATTATGTTGTGTTCTTAATGTTTGTATTGATTTGATCACCCATTACATGATTTTAAAAATTGCTTAATGCATGAAAATGATTTTGTAATTTTGGAAAATACAACATAGTTGTTCTTGAGTTGGGTTAGTCAATGTTATTAATCCTCTTTAGGATAGTCAATTGAGGTTTTGTGTTTGGAAGCGATTAATTGGATAATTTCATACGTAGCTCAAGCCCGTGATTTTATACCTTTATTTAGCACTGTTATACGAAGCGAAAGCCCTTAACGGTGATTTTTGAATCCCCAACTTCCAAAAAAATATAATAGTTTTAATAGCAATCCCTTATTAAATCACAACGGAAGAGCCAATTGAAAGTCAAAACCCTAGATCCAATCTCATTGAAGTCGATCTCATTTTAAGATTGTTTTATTTAATTTATTGTTTTAGCTTAATTAATTAGTTAATTCAAGCAAAAATCGATCGTTTAAATATAATTAAAATTGCAACGTACTTGGTATTCATTAAAAAAAGGGATAAGTGTACCATTAGTCCCTGAACTTTGGTCAAGCACATCATTAGTCCCCAAACTTTCAAAAGTTTCACCACTGACCTAAGTAGGCCTTTTTTGCTCATCGGAGGTCCCTAGCCCTAACGCCGTTTGTTTATTTCCGTTAAGTGAACATGTGCCACTCACATGCACAAAATAAGGGAGTGATGTGTAACATCATCAAAATAGAGGGGTAATGTGAAAATTTTAAATCCAAAATAAAATTTTAAAATCTTTACTCATCACCCTTACCAGTCAACTAGTCAACCCTTTTACTCATTACCCCCACCGGTCACCTCCGCCTAAGTTCAAATTCCACCGGCGAAAATCTTTTCCTATCGATGCCACCCTCCCAATCAAATTCCACCCAACTTGTCCTCACCGACGACGGTGACCTTCAGTTTGGCAATTGGGATAGTTTCGCTCGACCCGATGCTTTTCACCTCGTCGGGCATCCGTTCGGAAAGAAGCTATTCGACGAGCATAACCTCATCGACACGATGGGTCAAGAACACAAGGATTTACGTCGTCGAATTGCTCCCAATTTCACCCCTAGAGCTCTTTCGACTTACACATCTCTCCAACAGTACATCATTCTCAAGCATTTGAAGTCGTGGGTCGATTCGGATTCGGCCCACCCGGTTGCTCTCAGGTTTCTCTACCGCGATATGAACTTGGAAACATCCCAGAATGTCTTCGTTGGACTGTACTTGACAAGGGAATCGAGGAAGCGGTTCGAAGTTGATTACAATTTCTTCAATGTCGGATTGATGAAATTGCCCATCGATTTGTCGGGTTCTGCGTTTAGGAATGCCCGGCTCACTGTGTCGAGACTAACGTCGACGCTGGCGGCTTGTGCGGAGGAGAGCAAAGCTAAGATGCAATCTGGAGCCGACCCGACCTGTTTAATTGACTTCTGGATGCAGGACACAATTCAAGAAATTGTTGGTGTTTAGTTTTGCAAAAGTTTCTTGGTGTTTAGTTTTGCAAAAGTTTGCCCTGTTTGGTTCCCGAATCAGTTAATTTCATTTTTTGTTGTTGTAAATTTACTAGTTAGTCAAGGAGATTTCTGCGAATGCTTATTGAAATTCGAAATGTTGATGCATTATGGCGATTCTTTCATTTGAAGACTGCATATTTTAGTTATTTTCAATTCAACTAGTTTGAATTGAATCCAAGTTTGGCATGTTTTTTATGCTCCTCTTGTGCAAAATGCATATTCATTTGATGAATATTCCATCGCCGACAAAGAGTTTTCTTTTGACTTTTTTAATGATGAAAGTTATTACCTAAATGGAACCATATATGTTTAGGATTGATCTGGTATATACACCGCTTGACTCTTAATACTGAATGAAGACCCTTTGAGTGGAAGTGTGGAAGGGAGTAAAAGGGTTGATTGGTTGACTGGTAAGGGTGATGAGTAAAGATTTTAAAAATTTATTTTGGATTTAAAATTTTCACATTACCCCTCTATTTTGATGATGTTACACATAACTCCCTTATTTTGTGCATGTGAGTGACACATGTTCACTTAACGGAAATAAACAAATGGCGTTAGGGCTAGGGACCTCCGATGAGCAAAAAAGACCTACTTAGGTCAGTGGTGAAACTTTTGAAAGTTTGGGGACTAATGATGTGCTTGGCCAAAGTTCAGGGACTAATGGTACACTTATCCCTTAAAAAAATAACCAAATTGCTTCCTTGTGGGTTCTACACTCTACTTATTCACTTTATTACTTGTTTGACCGAATAATCTTGCTCGTATGCGTTTTTTAGCACCAACACTAACACAGCTCCAACTGTAAAATCTGATGCATCGCACATAATCTCGAAAGGGAGAGACCAATAAGGGCTGGTTAAAATAGGAGCTGTTGTTAATTGTTCTTTTAACAAATTAAATGCGTTCAAGCATTCTTGGTCAAAAATAAATTCGGTATCTTTTGCCAACAGATTGCACAAAGGTTTACAGATTTTTGAAAAGTCTTTTATAAATCTTATGTAAAAACCTGTATTCAAGCATTCTTGGTCAAATTAGTTTCGCAACATCTTTTCAGAACTGATGTTAGATTTTCTAAGCAATTATCGAAAGAATTTATAAATACTGAGAAATCATCCATAAACACTTCCACACATCTTTCAACTAAATCAGAAAATATAGAAATCATGCATCTTTGAAAAGTAGCTGGGGCATTACATAATCCAAACGACATCCTTCTGAATGCAAAGGTGTCAAAGGTACAAGTAAAAGTGGTTTTCTCTTAATCTTCCAGTGCAAATGGGATCTGATTATAACCAGAAAAACCACCAAGAAAACAATAATAATTATGGTCAGCTAATCTTTCAAGAATTTGGTCAATGAAGGGCAAAGGAAAATGATCTTTCTTTGTTGCTGCATTTAGTTTCCTCAAATCAATACACATTCTATAACCAGTTATAGTTCTAGTGGGAACTAACTCTTCTTTCTCCTTTTTAACAACAGTAATTCCTGATTTCTTTGAAACTACTTGAACATGACTAACCCATTTACCATCAGATATCGGGTAGATTATACTCGTATCAAGAAGCTTAAGCACTTCTTTTCTAACTGCTTCTTCCATTTGGGGGTTAAGTCTTATTTGACGTTCTCTAGAAGGTTTGGTACCTTCTTCCAAATGAACTCTATGCATACACATAGAAAGACTAATACCTTTCAAATCTGCTAAGGACCAACCTATAGCTTCTCTATGTGTCCATAACACTTTTAACAGGCTTGACTCTTGTTCTTCCGTTAAATCCGCAACAATTATAACGGACAACGTTTTGCCTTCCCCAAGAAATGCATGTTTCAAATGAGGTGGTAAATACTTTAGTTCAACTTCAGAAGGGGATTTAATAGATGGGATAAACTTAGGAATTTCCAGTTTAACTTTTTCTTTTTCATTCTCCTTAGAAATTTCTTTTGTATCTTCATCAATTTCTATTTTATCTAAATCAATTTCTGATTTAGGGATTTCTAATTCTTGTGTACTATCATTTTTAAGAGCTTCTAATCTCTCCTTCTCTTTTGTAGCATCTACCTCTTGGAGTTCTCTTTCTAATTCTTCTATGTTGATTCTTACATCAGTGAAGGTTCTATCATCATAGTCTTCTCAAAACATTTCTTTCTCTAATTCATCATCATTTAAATTTGCTTCAAAACTTTGGGTTGTAAGATTTTCGATTTCATCAATTGAGAAACATGCATTCATGTCACTTGTTCTGTTTAACGCATCAAAAACTGAAATTCTACAGTTTCTCCCATAACTGACATTGATAGCTGATGACTATATTTTATACAGTTATTGAGTATTATTCCAGCTTAAATTATATTATTTCTCGAGGTTTTTGTTGTCTAGTTTATGTTTTAGTGTTATTTTATAGTTTTAGGGACTTTTGGAACAATTGTGCAAAATATAGACACTTTATGCTGAATTGAAGAACTTCAGGGACCAAACTGCAAAAGCTGGAAACTTGAAGTGAAAAACCTGAAAATCAGATTTTATCATCAAAAATTCAGCCACCCACTTTGTGTTTTAATTGCATTGGGAAACGTGTAAGTCCTATTTTAATTCTTTTTAGTGTTATAATTATATTGTATCTCATTTTCCTCCTTGTTGTATGATTAATTAGGTATAAATAGATCCCTTTGGTTAGGAAAAGAGAGGAGAAAAGTTCAGTATTATTTTTTTTTGTCTATGAAGAAAGATTCTCCAATAATGGTTCAAGGTTTTGTACTTTCAATTATGGAGAACTAACTTCATAATCTAGGAATTGGAGGTAACTTGTATCGAATTTATGGTTTTATATTAATTCTTATTCATTTAATTCTTGTTGATTGTGGTGATTATCAATCCCTCTATTATCTCAATTTGAACAAATGAATGTAATCGTGAATAATAAAGGCTTAGAGGTGCGGATAACTGCATGATCAATATGCATATGTCGTACACTCGCTCACCATCATGATAAATTGAACCTATCGATGCACGAGAGTGATAAGTTAGGGCCAGGTTCATATATATGACCTAAGTGACAGTTAGGATCCATATGTTCTTGTGCCTAGGATATAGAATGGATGAATTATTTGGAGATGGAGACTGAACGGTAATTTGACAGACTATATCTATCTTTCGTGAACGAACCCAAGGTATTGAATGATACTTTATTTAAATGAACAATAGAGTAGATACAAGTGAATCCTAATTCCTAGGCGATTTACAAATCTTTGATTTATCTCATATTTATATGCTTTGTTAGTTAGGTTATTTTATTGCTTTCTAGTTAATTTAATTTATAAAAAACAAAAAACTCTATTAGTTGTTAATTGCTTTATTTTAATAGATTAGTTAAATTTACTATAATCAAATCCAAATCTCTGTGGTTCGACCCTTGCTTCCTAAGTTATTCTACAATAGTCATGTCCACTTGCAAGGAAATAAATTTAAAATAAGACACGATCAAATTTTTGGCGCCGTTGCCAGAGATTTGTTATTTTGATTTAATTAATTTACCTTTTCTTTTATTATTTTTGTTTTTATTAAAAAAAATTCTTAAAAAAATTAATTAAATCCGAAAATTTAAAAAAAAAATATATATATATAAAACTCTTTAAAAAATGGCGTACAATAATTATCATTGGGGTATGGAACATTATGCACCTATGAGAGCCACAAATGGATATGTCTACCAAAATGCTAGAATAAATCAACCATCTTTTCCTAGTAGTTATGAAAGGAATTATCACAATCATCCATCTTTTCCGCCCTATCATAACAACTATAATGAGCCACCCTGTTATAATCTGCCTTTTATAATGAACCTCCCCCTTATTCGTCCTATTATAATGAGTCTCCTTCTTATTGTAATCAATCATCTTTCTCTTCGCATAATTATTATAATGAACCACCTTCTTATTGTCATCAACCCTCTTTTTCTTCGCCCAGTGATCCCAGTGTGTCCGAAGATATTGCATCTATGGAAGCTCTAATTAAAACTCGCAAAACCCAATATGCAATCCAGAAAGCTTCAATTGTTAATGAACCTTATTCTTATTCTTCTTACCTTAAAAAGCAAGAACTAGAACAAAACTCTAAGTTTTTGGAAAAATTCGAAAAGGGATTAAATGAGCTAAAGAAACAATATCAAGTAAATGACACAACACCTTTAGATGAAGAAGTTCCAAAGTTAGAAGGAGCAAGCAAAGGTCAAGTTGCCCTTATAAAATATTTGCTAGAAGATATAGAAAACATAAGGGAGAAACTTGCAGAAGTTATGAACGAAGAAGGAGAAGAGGTAAGTAATCCTATTCAACCTTTTGATATGCCTGATAAAGTAGATAATTCTGATAAAGAAGTTGAAAAAGATAAAAGTGAAAATAATCACGAAAAAGATGAAAAAGTAGAACTAGAAGTGCGAGAGAAGGAGTTGATTCCTAAAGATGATGAGATACCCATGGAAGTCTCTAAGGGGGAATATAATATAGAAATGGATAAATGAAAAACAAATATTGAGGAAAAAGAATTGAAAGTAGTGGAGGAGCCGATTGAAAAAGATGATGAGTTGATTTTAGAATCCTAAGATTTTCCACAAAATGACGTACCACCTCATTGTTCTCAAGAACCCGAAACAATTTCAGAGACTTTCACTGTAATTTATTCTCCAATTGATTCTCCACTAAACACTTATGTGGAGTTAGGGACGCCTTCTTCATATTTTCTTGAAGAGAATCAAGAACCTATTTTAGAGATGCATGAGCAATGTTGTGATGAAAAAGTGGTGGAAATTCTGGATAGGATTACATTTGAAGATTTAGGTGTGAAACTTCCCGTCCCCAAATCAATTAAATGGCCATCGTATAAAGAAAATTTCGCCAAGGAAGTGTTTGGCTTCAATGGACTAAAATTAAGACACTACAAAAGTGGTGGATTTTATGGACAAAAAATGTGTGCATTCCTAAGTGATCTGGTGATGCCTTCTTAGCGAAAAGGAAGGATTTAAGTCAAGCTAACGACTATAACTTAGAACAATTTCTAACCCTTATCTCTTTGTATTTATGTTGTTGCTTTTTGAGTCACTCGTTAGAGTCTCCTTGAGTTTGTGGGTTTATAGGGGAGTGTTAATAGTGTCACCCTCACAAAAAGATTTTATTTTTATGTATTTATATGCACTAATTTTATTTTTAGTTTTGTAGTTTTTTTTTGTTTTAGTTTAAACAGGTTAAACGCTGCTCAAAAAGATTTAATTTACGGGTTTAACTGAAATTAATGAAGCAATTTACGACTGATTCAAGAAATAATAAAAGTTCAGGGGCTTAAGTGAAATTACCTTGCAGTCGCAAGCCTCCTTGACCTTGCAACCGCAAGGTATACAGAATGTTGGTGCCGGAAGGAGTTCATGGTCAGTTATTCATAAAAAAAAACAAAGAAGAAAAAGAAAGCCAGAAAAAGGCGGCTGCTCCCTCTCTCTCTTCATCTCCAATTATGCCGGCCCCAGCGACACCAACCCCTTCGTTCATCTCTCCCTACAACCAGCCGGCTTCATCATCCCCTAATTTCTCCAGCCAACCATCTTCATCTCCTTCGATGCTCGCCATAACCCACTGGCGATCTCCTACATCTCCTCTTGGTCTCACAAACGAAACTCCCCATCAACAACCCAGCCGGACCCTCCGTCTTCTCCGGCGAATCTCACCCATCCCTCTTTATCTCTTCTTCACCGGCGAATCCATCTCCACCCACACTCCATCCCGTCTTCTGTCACCGCCCCCATGTCAACCGCACCGTATCTCTCTCTCTTCATCTCCAATTCTGCCGCCCTCCCCCATGTCACAAGTCCAGTTCCATTCCCTGCCCCAAATCGCCATTCCCTCCCCTCTCTCTCTCTTTTCGGCCCAAAACCAAAGCAATCTAGCTTCAACGCAAACACCAACGAGCCCGCTCCAGTTTCTATTCGCCGGCTGAAGCTTCGTAATCCAGCCATGCCTCCTTCAATAGATCTGGTAAGCACCTCATTTCGAGCCCCAAGCTTCGTGCAACTCCCAGCAAGTGCTTGCAACTTGTCGGCTCTCCTTCACAAGCTCTGTCTTGAAGTCGTATCAACTCCAGTCCGAATTCGAACTCTGGTGCTTAAATTTGCGAACTTCAACCGTCTTTTCCATTGTCGGCAAAGAACGACCCTGTAAAGACTCCTCCCAACGTCTCTGTCATTTTCAATAACGAAGAAGGGGTTACAAAATATGGAATTTCAGGCTGTTAATCTCTCTCAATTCAAGTAAGATCGTTCAACTTGCTTGTGATTTAAATGTTGCAATTTTCTTGTGAATTATTGGGTAGAGATAGTCTGATAATTAATTTTTCGAAAAATCTGGGTCCCCCGTTGGTAATTTGATGTTGGTGTGTCCTGATAGGCAACCATGTGCACTCTGATTCTTAGTTAAATTAAGGGTGGTTCTGTGTTTATGATTTACTATGGGGAAGTGTTGCTTAAAGTAAATTTCTGTAAATTTGTAAGGGTAAAATAGGCAAGGCCTATTTTTACTTGTTTTCACCTTTCTTGGTCAAAATAGGATTTTAGATTAGTTTGTGTTAATTTAGGACTTAGTATATTGTTTTAGATTTAGTTTAGTTATTTTTGGTAGCATAATCTTTTTCTAGATTTCGGCTACATCATATTTGGTAACTAAATCTTAGCAAAAATCCTAGTCAAACCAAGTATCTTGACTTCTTTCATATTTGGTAACAAAATCTTACAAAATTGGTAGGTTGTTGATTTTTCCTTATTGGCTAATCCTTTTCCTTATAGTAGATGGTCTCTTTTGTGTGTTGTGTAGGGTTCGGACACTTATATATTCTGAGCAAGGAAACGGGTTGCTGTACAGAGCTTTAGAGAGAGAACAAACACAATTCATATGTGAGCATAAAGAAAAAAATCCTGAAGCTGTTTTCCAGACCTGAAGATCATACACTCGTTGAAGGCTGTCAATGTTACTACATTGGCAGTAACATCAGATTTCTGGAATAACAGTTTGTGCTTCCTGTTTTTGTTTTTTTAAGGAGGCTGAGTTTGTTTCTTCCCACGTTTTTTGCTTAACTGTTTTACGTGGGGTTTTTGTTCTCCAAGATTCATTATCTTGTGAGAATTTTTGTTAGTGATTTCACAAGGATTTTTCGTGTAAAACATTATTATTTTTAGTGAAATTTGTGTGGCCATGAGGCTAGGTCTACAAGTATTAACTTGTAGATTGTTTTTGGTAAAAAACTTGAGTTCAATTTTTCAGTTTTGTGTTGTGTTAAAATCAATCTTCCGCTGCTATTATTATTTGTTGTTTCATTGTGATTCCCATTGTAGCTACAATCACAGCTACATTGGTAATCACATTGATCTCTCTTGAGAATCTGTGCGATTACATTCTTTCAAAATTTCTTTTGGATTCTTAATCTGCAAATGGCATGGAGCATGAAATTGATGATATATCCCTCTTTGGTTGTGACAAATTTGAAAAGTGTTGCTATCAGTTTTCTTCTGGGTTGGGTGCAAATTTAATTTCTCTATTCTAGTACATCCATGTAATTTCGAATGGAACAACTTGAATTGGTAGATGATATTTTCGGCTTGGAATATAATTGTTTTATAATTAGTCGGAAATATGCGTTGCCTTAGAATTATGTTTCAATTTGTCTAAGTTAATTTGGCTTGGAATTATGCTTGGAATATAACTGCCACCCGTCGATATGTTGGTGAGACTTATGGCATGGGTTTGTGGTATACTAAACACACAAACACCAATCTTGTTGGGTTTAGCGATGCTGACTGGGCTGGTAGTGTAGATGACATGAGAAGCACATCTGGTGGATGTTTTTATTTGGAAAATAATCTGATTTCATGGTTTAGTAAGAAACAAAATTGTGTAGCCCTATCAACGGCAATTTGAATCCGAGTATATAGGCTAGCGGTAGTGGATGTACACAACTTTGTGGATGAAACAAATGATCAAGGATTATGGTTTACACGATAATATATTAACCATGTATTGTGACAACACAAGTGCCATAAGCATAGCCAAAAATCACTGTTCAACACTCTAGAACTAAGCACATAGACATAAGACACCATTTCATTAGGGACTTGGTTGAACAAGGCATTGTTTGCATTGAACATGTGGGAGCAGAGAAAACCAAGCGTGATATTTTCACAAAGAGTCTAGATTTTGAGAGATTCATAAATCTTAGGAAATCTCTCGGTATGTGTGCCATGTAATCCCTCACTTAAAAAAAATAGGCATCTTGCATTGTATTTTAAGGGGCACACTAGTTTCACTCTGTATGTTTTAGTACCTTTGATTGATGTTTTGGATATACATTCAATATGTATTGTGATTTTCTTGTTCTAATTCTCCTCACCATCTCCCTAAAAAGTTGTATTTAAATTGAAAATTTGTTCAACCACAAAGGAAAGAGTTACCTTTTGAAATTCTTGGGATGCTGCAATTTGTCAAAGTACTATGGAGCTTAGGCTTTCATGGGTTGATCTTGACTAAATTGACTTCCTTTAATTGACAAAGTGTGAAAGCTAGCTAACGGAAAAGAGTTACCTATGAACAAGGTTGTGGCATCTTTCTTTTGGAACTGTGAATCTTAGGATTTCATAAGTTGATCAATAAGTTAAGTTGCTACCCTTGGTAAATAGTGTGAAAGGTTCCTAGTGGTTTGTGTTGAATATACTTGAAATAAAGTAAAGTTGTTCCTATAGGGAAATAAAGTACCTATGGTGTTTATGGGAGTCTTTGTGTTTATTTGGTGAAGAACAGATGAGAATTTGTACATAAAATCACAATTTTGGCGAATGTGTCTTCCAATGCAGCTACATTGGAAACTACATTCAGATGATCTAGACATATCACATGTGTGTGCTTGCATTATTTTCTTGTTTTTCTGAGCATATTAGGCATATCTTCTAGGACATATTGTTGTTGATCATATCAGCCCCTTAAGTTTCTGTTTTTTTATTAACAAATTAGTGCAACTTCTGCTCCATTGCTCACCAAGTTAATATTTTATGTGGTTGTCTACTTTATGTGTTCACCATGAGTTTCTGAACTGGTCTATTATCACTGATTTTGGCAGACTTGTGTGATTACAATTTTGGTTAATTGAGTATTGTGCATTCTCAAAATATTTGATCAATTTTGTAGAATTCAAATTTTAAAATCAGAAATTTGTAGTTATTTTCTCACATTAAATCCTCCACTTATTTCTCATGGCAATAACAGCAGATTTTTATCTCCTCTATATTGGTGGTTAATATTTGGTTTTTATCTAAATTTTGAAATTTGAGTTGAAGATTAGGACTTCTCACATTCCATCATCTTAATGAGGATTAACGGCTAATTGGGTTTAGTAGTGTTTTTTAGTCTTTGTGGTTACTGAGGAGAAACACTTCTCTAAGCTTCCATCTTCAAAATTTGGCCGAGTAATTTTCGAGCGAGATCATCTCTCCTCCTCAATCTCTTGTTTTCACCATCTCTGTCTTTCATCACCAAAATCTCTCTATGGCTTCTTCCTCATCTGAACATGAATCTCCAAAAGCCAAACCACCCGCTGATGTAGCTTTCGATGAAGCTACATTCAGCCCCCTTTCTTCCCCAGAAAATCCATAAACTGCGATGATAATTGCTCAACCTCTCCCAGAACCTCTGACAATAATCCTTCCTGGAGAAAAGGGCAATGCCATTGATGTGGATAGTCCGAGAGATCTGTCTGGGTTATCAATTTGCACAAGGAAATCAAAACGGCTTCGTGGAATTCCATCCAATTATGAAGATCCAAGTGCAGCCGATGTTCAAGATGCTAAGAAAAACAAGGTTGTGAAGGGGATTTTTGTAGAATCTGTGATTATTGAAAGCGACCCTGAAGATGAGGATTTCGTTCCAACAACCAGTTCGACCCCTGTTGTTCGAGAACAACCATCTCCTTCTGTCTCTCCCAAAATTGCTCCAGTTTCAGAAGAAACCAGGGATGATGACTACCCCATTCCATCACCACGAGTGGTTTTCCCAGTGATTAGTCCACACAAGCCAAGAATATCTTCGATGTTGAAGCTAGCTCTCCTACAGGTCAAATGCTAACATGAATTTTTCGGCGAAGATAACACTCGGGCCGAATATACGGTCAAATTGAAGACGTGACTCCTCTCCACAAGCTCATTTGCACCCCAACAACCCAGTTTATCCGAATTTGATGACAGCTCGGATAAGAATGTTGAAAGCAAAGAATTGACACCTGAAGACAGTGAGGAAACTAAAGAGGTCCCTGTTCGATTTACTCGAAGTCGGCTATCTGCTGCCAATGTAGCTACAAATGTAGCTACATCCAAACGATCTAAGGCCACTTCTTCTTCGATGGGTACTCCTTTCTCTCTTAAATTTGTGTCTAAGCACCTTGGATTCGATATAACACTTCTAGAAAGATTGTAGATGAAAGAGTATTACGTCTGAATTGAATGCGAGAATCTCACCTCTTTTTTCTATCGATAGAGGTTTACTAGGCACAATTTCTTAATACACCTTATTTTCGAGATTTGATATATGAATTCTATCGCAAACATTGAAAAAGCATTTGTTCACCTTCGATGTCCATTTGAAAAAGTGTTTGTTAGAGGAAGCTGGTCACCCTACAAATTCCAACACACTTCTTGAGGAGCATGCTAAGGTGCTCTGCGATATTGGGACAAATGGACCTTTTGATTTTGGTTATTTTGTTTTTAGAAAAATCTCCTCTTTGGCTGAAACTGAAGGAGATAAGAGGTCCTTAATTTTTCCATCCTTGATATATAAAATCCTAGTTTCCCAAGGATATTCTCCTCTTCCTTCTACTAGGTTGTCTCCCTTGAACCTCTTCACATTTGATAGCTGTTAAGGGGAGATAGGGTTGTGAATCTGCCCCATTAATTCATCCCTATACTTTGTCACTTATGTTCTGTTCTTCCTTGCCATGCCTCTACTTGAACAATGTTCCATCCAATGTAGCTACATCGGCCACGACTCGCAC
>CM028381.1:89992561-90031155 GCA_013146195.2 Codonopsis lanceolata
ATTGAGAATGAAAGAATTTTTAAGGGGACATACCTTTCAATTGAATTGCCGGAATTTCTCGAAATCGTCAATTCAAAATTTTGGGGGAGCGGAAGGGCGCCGCTGGGAAAGAGAAAGGCGAACTACGTGAGTATGTGGGCATAAATGCAAAATGAAGCTATATGAACGCCGGGTGGGAGAAAGACGACGTATTTTTCCCCGACACAAAGAAATAAAGGGTCAGAATGTAATTTTGCCCTAAAATTGTATCTAAAAGATATGTCTAAAAAATAAATTTGGATTATTTGAAAACATGTTTTAAAAGTTATGCAGAATCATAATTTTTCATAATTATCCAGTATATCGAAGGCTACTTATTATTGAAATGTTTGATTTCATTTATGGTAAAGATAAGTCATAAGTCATGCAGCCACTTAAAGCACATGTAAGGTTTAAGTAAGTTAGCAAAGTTGAAACAACTTTAGGTGATAGCAAGCACATGTAAAGTTCACTTATAGTAGAATTAGGCTCGTTGTTGTGGTGATGGCTTATGACTTATGGTGATAAAGCAAAATTTGGTGGTGAATGACTTGGTGATTGCATGATAAGCATTTATTCACAATGTTGAAAAGTTGTTTATGAGTAGTTATAATTATTTGTTAAAAAAAAAACTTGAAAATTAGTATTCATATTTTTATGTATATTTCATAAAAGGATGAAATGAAGATAATCAAATATTTATTAATGAATAGTTGTCTTCATGTTTAAAAAAAAAACCAAAAAAGCTTTAAATTTTGGCTTTTTGGCTTTTGGCTTTTCAATGCATAAAAGGTATTGTACCTTACTTATTGGCTTTTGGCTTATAAGTTGAAACAAACACTTTAAATATGACTTTTCAAAAACCAAAAGCCAAAAGCAACTCAAATAAGGCTACTTGATAAGCAATGGCTAAACTAGTGCTTAATTCTACTTTTCAAAAACATGTGAGTTCTCTTTTTTATTGAAATTTTATATATTCCAAGATTACCCTTCTTAATAAGAATAATAATAAAAACAAAAGGAAATAATAATAATAATAATAATAATAATAATTATAATAAATAATAATAAAAGGAATTATAATAATATTCATAAATAATAATATGAATAATGATAATTGTTATAATAATAATAAAAATGATAAATATAGTATTAATAATGATAAATATTATTATTATTATTACTAATAATAATAATTCCAAAATTTAATATTAATATAATATAGTAAAAATAATTGTAATAATAATAAGCAATAATAATAATAATAAAAGTAATATTAATGTTAATAAAATAATAATAATAATAAAGGCAATAATAATGATAATAATAATAGTAATAATTAATAATAGTGATAAAATTTGTATTAATATTAATAAAATAATAAAAAGTGATAATAATAATAATAAATAAAATAAATAATAATGATAATAATATGATTAAAATTAATATTAATAATAATAATAATAATAGTAGTAGTAGTAGTAGTAATAATAATAATAATAATAATAATAATAATAATAAGAATAATAATAATAATAATAATAATAATAATAATAATAATAATAATAATAATAATAATAATAATAATAATAATAATAATAATAATAATAATAATAATAATAATAATAATAATAATAATAATAATAATAATAATAATAATAATAATAATAATAATAATGTAAATAACATTTTGTGATGAGGCTATTTTAGTCTTTATATTTTATTTCAGCACTATTTCAACTTATTAATCTAACACACACACTAACTTATGAAAGCTAATCAGCACTTTTAAAAAGCTAAATCAAACATCACCAGTTATTAGTCATCAGTCATAAGTCATAAGTAATAAGTTATCAGTCATGAGTAATAAGTCATCAGCACATATCAATAAGTTAAATCAAACATGCCCTACATATGGTGACTTTTCTTTGGACGACAACCTGAGGATGTCCGTGAACCTTTGACACTTGTCATATTTCTTGATGAAGGTCTCTATCTCGTTATATAGGTTGGATCACGCATCCAACAAGTTTTTTTTTTTAATGGTTAGTTGGTCAATAAATTTGATCATAGGGAGGGTGGTGATGGAGGCAAAAGCTTCAAACAACAATGAAGTAAACACAATCTGTTGATTGGAAGGAATACTAAACTGTGTTGAATGTGTGCAAACTTAGTTTATTATAAAAAAAACAACTGACATCTACCAAAATAATAACACAACTTAAAAAGTGATCCTTACTTTGGCAAATAATATTGGATCGAGCCTAAACAAAGTAACTAAAAAAAAAGAAAGTTAGTAAATAAAATAATAAACAAGAGCCCATGATAATAATAATGCTAAACACATTTCCTATTTACGACATCATTCGTATCTCCATCATTCTCCCCTAGTATTCACCCTCAAATCTGAACCGGCCTCGTCACTCGAGGAATCATCACCGTGATAATGAATCAAATTGACAATTTGAGAATTGATATGTGGAATTGAAGGTATTATGGTATTATGAATGTGTTGTATTTTGGATTACTGAAGGGGGAGTATAAATAGACGATTACATGAAGGTAACCAAAGAGGAAAAGGAAATACATGAATTATAATCATGTTACACAAAGGAATAGCAAAAACCTAAATTAACAAACATTATACTTTAATGAAAGACCCTCCTAATAATAGAGAATGACATATGTGTGATGACCCGACCCGGACTCCAATGCAAAATCCTGAGTTGAACCACCCAAATAGACATGAGTCAAGCATGCGCAAGTAGTGACTATAAAATTTCACATGACGCAATATGGCATACGGATAACAACTCGGCTACACTAGGCCGGAAAACAACATAATGTGAACAAGTCTTCAACGACGTTACAACCGGAACCCAACAACCACTCCTACAATTATAACACATGCATACAATACCTCAACGGCCACTACATGCCGAAGACAACAAAAGCAAATAAGAATTTAAAAGAGTACTAAGCGGAATAAGCTACAGTGAACCATAATACATACACAAAACTTGACATAGATGTTGGCATACAAAAGATTTATAAGTCGCAAATATTTAAAGATTATACAACAACAAATTCCCAAGTCAAGTTTAGGTGACTTTCTTCATATCGTCCTTGCCAAAATAAAAGACCATCTATACAAAGTCTCAAAAAGAACAACCTCTGAGAAAACTTCCTAACTAGCTTGGGCACGGCGAACTTAGCGTGAACCACCGCCTTGGCTTGGATCTAAGGAAAACAAAACAAACGGGGTAAGTCATAAAGACTTACTAAGCTACAAAAAAAAAAAACCAACAATTTCAAGTCATGGCATAATGCACGACACTAATTGCAACACAACGTCATTATAGTATATCATTCATCATAATTATGGAACATAATTATCATATATCACTTAGCACTTTGTTCACATAAGTGCGAGTAATAAACCATACAAGTTGGATATGTTATAGACCGGGTCGCTACGTAGCTCCTGCAATAAACAATGTTAACCCAATATCGTGACTACGATGCTCGTGGCGTTGCATCGCTATATAGAACTTCGTCGGCTAATAGAAGCCAATGACGCACGTATTGATACAACAAGGGGGCTACGTCCCCACTGCGGCCCACAGTGGAGGGGTGTGTGCGGTCTCCGGTACGACAATCTATAGCGAGCACGAATCTTACGATTCATGTAGGTGATGTATTGTCCTACCATTGAAAAAAAACCAAACCAAATAATGCCAGCTGGACTCAATGTGATGCACTAGTAGGTATTTACTTGCTAAAAACAAATACAGACCAAATTCGACAAAAGTGAACATGTTCGACCAAGTAGGTTATCAATCTCTACCATAATTCAAGTCAAGACAAATAAATTGCTCACAACCAAATAATCGTAAGTGACCTCAAGTACCCATACTTAGAGCAAGTTTATTAGTTAGTAGTCATGACCATACGGTTTCCAAACCTCGTAGGGATTAAATCGTAGCATTCATCATGTTCTGACCTTCCCTAGAGTCGACTCCGTTGAGTCTTTACTACACGTTTCCAATTTAGAGTTTAGAAGCTATGTGTTTCACTAACCATTCTAAGTTCATTACTAAGCCCAACTAGGTTGTAAGCTCACCAAGGTACTATATTGTAATTCTTCTTCATAATAGAGTTCAATTAAAGACTATAACACTTAATAACTTACTACATTCCAAGCAAGTCACATATAGCATACTTCCATATATCACAACCTCAAATAAACATGTAGACCTCAATTCTAGCATGAGTTTCCAACTCCTTTCATAGTAAGCATGTAAAAGACACTAAGCATTCAAATATAATTTTAGTAACCTCCTTTACTTCTCATATAAACTAATATATTAACAAAGATACAATTATAAGAAAAAATAGCATCTCAAGTGCTCATTGACCATACATAGCAAGTAGTTTGTTTTCCTTAAGGTCAATGAGTCAAAATCAAAAGGAAGAAGAATTTGTAACTTACTTTCAAACTCCAAACAAGAAATAAAACGGAAATGTGATCGATTGGAAGTAGACTACTTATCGAGCTCTTCGATTCTATGCTCTTGGTGTGAAGAATGGAGAAGAGGAACTAAGGAAGCTCAAGCAAATACTTCAAGGACTCAAGAGATCTCCACGGAAGAGTCTCTCCACGTTTTTGGAAGAGAATACTGAAGAATGGAGTCCCCAAAGGCTGAATGTGGTTTAAATGAAGTGAACAAGGTAGTGGGACAAGTGTCCAACCAATGTGGTGCCCCCAAATTTGATTTAGGCTCTAAAATCCCACTATTACACCCACTTAGATCACACTTAAAACTAAGTAATCAAGTTAGGATATGCTTAAGACTAATTCGGAAGGTTTAGGGAGTGATTAGGGTGGGTTTTAGTGAGGTTAGAATAGTCAAAAGGGTTCAAAAATCAAAACAACACAAAGCTGTATTGGGCACCATGCGGCCGTATGACCCCTGATTTTAGAAATCACTAGATGTATGAAAGTGACTTAATGATTTTGGAAAATACATCATATTTGTCTTTTGGTTTGACTAGTCCACGATTCAAATCTTCCTTAAGATAGTTAATTGGGGTTTTGTGTGATTGGAAGAGGTTAATATGGTATAAATTTATAATAGTGAAATCCCATGAATTTGTACCTTTAATTCGCACTGTTATACGAAGCGACGACCTTTAGCGGTGACTTTTGAATCTTCGACTTCATGAGGATGAAGATATGTTTTATTTCGTTAATGTTGAGGTGGAAGTTTCTCGTTACCAACCACAGTGATGGATTGAAGGATGTCGAGCATTACAATGTTACAAAGTTGCGTTATTGGGAGGCAACCCAAATGAGTTTGATTTGTTTTTGTTTTGATTTTTTGTCATTAGTCTTGTTTTCTTTTGGTTAAGTTTTAGTGTGATATAAGATTTATGGACTATTTTTCCAGAGTGATCACGCCTTGTGAAAAACCAAGTCTTGTTTAATTGGTGGAAGGGTAAGTCAGAAGACTAGAATGCTTTAAGTGTGATCACACTCAATTTGAACGAGTCTTCAGTGAATTTTTTATCTATTGGAAGCTTTGATAGTTAGAAAACTAGTACTACTACCTGTGTCCCAAAATAAATGACGTTTAGAGAAAAATATTTGTCCCAAAATAAATGTGGTTATAGGATAAGAAAAAATTGTCCACATTTTGCAAAAGTTTCCCTTATTAATTATTGTCTAATTACATGTTGTAGAGAGTAAATATTGGGAATGAAAAACATGTCTTCAATGCATTGAGAATATGAATAGTTTTTTACTCCCTCCGTTCCAAAATATATGACGTTTTGGGAGAGATTTTTTGTTCCAAAATAGATGGAACTTTGCAATTTTCAAGGAACTTTTCCCCATTTTTTTTCCAATTCTACCCATATTTATTGACTTCGTAACTCGTGTTTGTCTCTTTGAGCAAGAATATCAAGACACCTCATTATTGTTTGGATAGGGGTAGCTTAGTCTTTACAATATGTTTCCTTGGTTTGTGTAAAAACCTCAAAACGTCATATATTTTGTGACAGAGGGAGTATTTATTTAAAGAAAAAGTTGTCTACTCGCTTGCCTTCATATGAGGCCTACTTCCGGCTATCAATTAGTTAGGAAGATTAATTTCAATGCTCTTACAACCAACATGTCATGTTTTTCTTCTAGACACAATCATAGTGTTGCCATTTAAACAATCATTAGCTTGTTTCCAAATGCGTTGCACTATTCGTAATGATACTGAAGATAAAGAAGCAACTTTGTTAGTTGTATTCGTTTCAATTTTCCTTTATCACTTCTTTTGGTAAAGCTTGGTAAATTGCCGATCTTTGTTCATTTGAAATGATGGTATATGTCCTTACCACCATCTGTTCTCTCTCATATACCTCGATGTTTTCTGCATGTTAATGCAAATATTGATTTGAGATAAACTGCAAATTGAAATCCAAAGAGATTTTATAGATTTTTAAATACAAAAGATTAAGAACAACGAGAAATTTTCAAACACACATCATGAATCTTTATCTGTAGTTCCATCATTAAAAAAAAAAAAATATTATCAAGAGAGTGGCTCTCGAATAGACCATCCTTTTATTGTATGAGAGAAGACAACAATTGAGGAATGTTGAGAGAGATATATTTTTCGATCTCTTTCATATTAAACTGAGTTGTTAATCAAGAAGCTATTACATCAATCTTTATATCTGAGATATCTAACCGTGTAACTAACTATGATCTTAGCATTACATCAGCCATACATCACAAGCTAACTAACTCAATTGCCATAATAGAAACTCTAACAAGTTTACAATTGGCACCCATATATTTTCCCAAAACCCAGTGTTACACTATTGTTAAGCCTTCATTCCTTTATCTTCAACATTATCAGTCCCCCCCTCCACAAGCTAAATATATCAAAGAGGTTGAGAACATTGAGCTTGTAAAGTAACAATTTCAGGACATGAGAATGTAAAGCTTTAGTGAATAGGTCAGCCAATTGAGCATAAGTACAAATATAAATGGTATAGAGAAGACCGACTACAATTTTATCCTTGAATTAGGTGATAGTCAATTTCTATATGTTTGGTTCTTTCATGGAAGACAAGATTAGAAGCAAGTACTTATTATCACAGTACAAAGGAACTGGTGTGAGATTAGAAAGGCCAAAATCCTGAAGCAAGGATAGCAGATACACAAGTTCACATGAGGCATTAGTCATGATCATGTACTCTGATTCACAAGAAAATTTGGAGACACCTTGTCTTTTGGTTTTCCAAGAGAACAAAGAGGTACTAAGGAGAACACGGTAGCTAGGAAAACAAATAGGGCGGGATGAGTCGAAACTTAGTAGGTTTCATGTACTTATATACGTTATGCGTGTATGCAACATAATATCGTGTGATGAGAATTAACGATGCATACATAACAACATTATAAATTCCACAATTCATATGAGAGTATTTACATAACCTATAATAATTCACATAAGTCAAGTATTTCACATGAGTAGTATACTGGATTGAGATACATCTCCAATCGACTACAAACCCCAAACTCCATATAAATCTCAACACAATCACAGGTGGTGCTCACAAAATTATCATAGGAATTCAATCACGATGCCATGTCCCTACAACCACGACAGACGTGATCTACAAAGCCACTACCCCAAAATGCAAGGTAGCCTTAAACCTTAGTCATGGCCGTGACTAAGGGGTTTGAGCCCAATCAAACTTCACTGCTAACCGACACTGCACTCCGCCCTGTGCTCCTGTTAGAGGGTCGTTCGACGCTCAACAAAATCACAAGGTGTTACTCACAATGTTATGGTTGTTCTCAATTCTCAATGGTTCTCAATTCACAAATTCTTAGGTGTTCTCAATTTACAATTATTTCTTAATCTCACAAAGTTCCAATTTTACCAACTAATTCTCAAATTCACATAATCACATAATTTGTACAAGGACGCCATGGTTTCTAAAGTAAAACCATTGTTACCTTTCAAAATACAAATTCACATTTTATTCAATTTATCCCAAGGAATCTACACACAATAATTTGGTTCTCCATAACATCCATCTCACCACAACTATCACAAATAGTTATTCATGACATATCATCAAAAACCCAATTTCACATATTTCCTAGGAATTGCATTTAGAACATAATAAAATCTTATAATTATGCTTCCTAACAACATTAGTCATGAATTAATGAACATCTATAGGTAAGAATTCCCTACTTCAAATGAAGAACTCAACGATGTGGATGCATGCAAGATTGAATCGGCTCAATTTGAAGCTTTAAGTGAGTGGAACAACTTTAATAAAGCTCAACAAAGCAATTGATGGATTTACACTCTTCAAAATCAAGATAGAACACCAAGTAAACCAATTCTCTCAATTCTCACCTTCAATAGGTGTAAAAGTTTGCGTTGATGGTCTAAAAATAGTGATCTCTCTTGGACAAAACTGGTCAACATCATTTATATTGTGGTTGACCAATAATGCAAAATGACTAAAAAAGGTTTATTGAAACAGGGGCAATGCGGTTGCATTGTCCCTTCTCGAGTACTGATGCAAGTCTCCAAATGTCGATTACGGGTGCGGTCACATCTAAATGCGCTCGCTCTGCCAAATCATGATGCAACTGCTTCTCCATCTGGGTTTCAAACCATTTCTCCCAAAATCCCATGCGATCGTTCCTCTAATTGTGATGTGATCGCTTCACAAAACAATGTGGTCGCTCTCCAAGGTGGAATACGACCGCTTACAATACTGGATATGGTCCAAAAATTATACACTACGATACGGTCGTTTCCTCAGGGTGGATGCGCCCATATTGGGTCTAGAACCCATTAAACTGTCAAAGAGTAGACAAATGGACCTAAAACATAATCAAATCACCAACTCATAACAAAGCCAATTCAAGGCTTCACCAATACACCAATAAGATCAATACTACCAAGTGTAAACCTACCATAACTGTCAATGATCACATTGCAAAGACCCAATCAATATACCACATTTATGAATTTCAACCTCAAATTTATCCCATCTACACATTTCTAACAATTCAAACTCATTATCGTCACAATAGTGCACAAAACTACATCAGAACTAGTTTTGAAAATTCCAGGGAGTTACACTTAAGATGACACCCGCGCACTCCGAACATCCCAAACATGTTCCAAACTTTACCAATTATTGACTCCAAACAACCCCCAAACATCCTAGGATGATTCTGAACTCAAAAAAAAGTCAAAACCAAGCAAAAATAACACCTAAAACAACTATAACAAAGTGTTCAACAACACCAATCAAATGCACCCAACCAATACATGTTAAAAGCTAGGATTTAACCCACATATTAACAACACAAATACATATAAACATGTTCAATTATCATGTGATTAAGGATGAGATGCATTTTTAAAACCCTTGGGTATTACAACTTTAAATTTAAAATCACTAAGAGAGAGAGACATGAGGTGTAAGGTTGATGACAATAATGTTAATTGTGTGTGTGTGTGTGTGTGTGTGTGTGTGTGATAATGTTAATTGGTAATCCATTATCCGTATCCTACACATTTTCCTTGTTATTGTGTGATGTGAACTAGTAAGGGTATGTTCTAGCTTAACCAAGGTCTCAGGTTTGAGACTTTCAGGCCTGGGGACACCTTTGGGAAACAAAAAAATTTAAAAAATTAGGTGGTGTGTGTGTGTATGTATATGTGTGTGTGTGTTTTTGTTTGTCTGTTTACTTAAAGTATTCTTCAGTAAAACCCCACTCTCAGTTGGCAACACTAAGTATATTAATAGTAGAGATTCATCAAATATCATAACACTTTGGGAATCAGACTAAGAACACCGTGTTGTAAAGGTACCTTTGATGCAAAACCATCGAGTCATTATAGTGGCCAGGGTTCGGGTAACAAGAATACAGGTAGCTACCAGGAGCAGAATCGATCGAGTTTGGGTTTGGTTTGCATTTTTTGTTCGAAGACAGGTCACACCGAGGATAGGTGTATGGCTAAGCAGAGAGAGTGTTTTAATTGTGGGGCTAAGGGACATAGTAAGATAGATTGTTTGAATTCTAAAGGTAGTCAGCTAGCAGGAGTTGTGACTCCGGTGTCAGGTTCTAAGAGGGACAACGACGTAAGACTAAGGTTCAAGGTCGTGTGTTTGCTCTATATCAGAGGGGTGTGCCGGAGTCTACCGCCATTATAGGAGGTACTCTTTCTGTGTTTGGTGCGAAAACACTTGTCCTTATAGATCCCGATACAGATAATTTGAGATCAGCAGCAGTGAACAACTTCAACATCGCCTTGTGGAATATTAGACTTGAAAGCTATCCTAATGTATATCCTTTGTAACACGTTTACTTACATTGGGTCAATATGTATTATCGCATGTTCTTCGTGAGAGTGTGCAAGTATATCATATGTGTACTTGGTTGATAGAGATGAATGAGTTATGTTCTATTGCATAATATAATGTCATGTAATTGCATATAGTAACTTGATGAGTTTTCACTCACCCCGTTCCTTTTGTTTTCCTTAAATCCCAACCAGCCGAGAGTTCGCGGTGAGGCTGGCGAGACTCATGAACACTAACAGGTGGTCCGTTGGGTAGATATACTGTCTTTTGTTTACTTTGGTGAGGACATGGTTGATAGAGTTGTATAAACTCTATTTTCGATAGATATTGTTGTACTTGTTGTTAATACTTTTAGTTATATTCTTTTGGTGACGACGTGTGACATTGTGCTTGTGTGTGGTTATGCTTGTTGGTTGTAGGCCATAATGCCTCTGTTGTGTACAGTTTTCGAGCGATAGCTCGATGAGTTTTTGTCTTACCGGTTTGTGTTAATCGTTGAGGTAGTATTCAGTTTATATATTGTTGTTGTTTTGATAGTTGAGCTATTTCCCATGTGTAGTTGGGCTTTAGTGGGGTTAGCTTGCTTATTCCACACATCGACCTCAGGTTCCGTATAGGGATTTGGGGTCAAGGTGTGATATAGTGTGCATTAACGTTCTACCCTCTAGGAGATAGCCTTAAGAGGGTCGAGATTGAGTGTTTTAGCCCAAGGGTATTGACACCCATTTCTCTATGACCATACCCCAGCTCTATTAATACCCTCCACGAGCAAGTTGGCCATTAGGTCAAAATGTTCTGGTCATAAAAAATCTTGCCTGTCATATCTCAAAATGTGTGTCATTATGCTATTGGTCAATTAGATTCAATTTTACACCGATCAAATTAAGGAGATTATCCTGACCACAGTTGATATGGTTTATTTCTTTTATTCGGTCATAACAGGTAAGTTCTTTTCTCTTATGTTTTTTTTCTTGAGTTTATTAGTTGGTTTTTTCAGGAGATGATTAATTACACTAATTAACCTCGCCAGTTGCCATTGTAATCATTGTGGCAAGATACACATGAACAAATTTTATTTGGTGAATCTATGCGATATTGTTTCTTTGTATTTTGGTTCGAAACAACAATTGGTAGGTAGCTACATCTCTTTTCAAGCTTAAAGCGCAAAAACTTTACACTGAAGCAAAAGTATTCCCCATCTAGAACAAAAATGAAAATACCACTGGCTTCAAACATTTGATATTTATAAGTTAAGCATATATGACAAGCTAAAATCGTTCTTGACACATGTGGATTAAATGACACTGTCATCAATAGAGCTAAATTCCAAAGAGAAAAGTTGAAACCAAGCACCTGGAGGAGGAAAAGCACTGACAAAATATAACGTGAAGAAATATAGGTAAACAAAAATACTCATAACAAAACATTTGGATGTGAATGATAAATCTAATCCATAATAGTATCAAGGGAGAACTACCCAAATGATCCTTGTAAAATAGGGGTTTCTCAAGTTTGGTCATTGAATTAATTTTTTTTTTGAAATTTTCATCTCTATACTACATTTTTTTTTTTTGCAATATTGGTCATTTTGTCCAATTCCGTTAATTTTTACCATTAAGTCCACCCATGTGCATATCATGTGATGCATTTTGAAGGGTATTTTTGTCAGTGTAATCTCTTTTCAAAATGACCAAATTACTCATATTTAATTTGAAAAACTAAAAATGAGGGTATCGTAAAATCTAACTTTTACACCCCTTTTTTCCTCATTCCAACCCCTTCCCTTGCACTCAACCATGGCCACCACCACCCATCAATCATGTCTGCCACCTCTTTATTCTTGTCCCTATATGAAACTCTCTCTTTAGAAATTTGGTATTTTTAAAGAGAGGGGAGACCGAGCTCAAGGTCTAGACAACTCCTACATTGTATACAATGGATTTAAGCTTTATCAAAGCTATCCATTTATGATGATCTGATCTGAAAGCTTCTTGTGTTCATTGACTCTAGATTGAGCTCAACTAGCTCATCGAGGAGCTCAGATTTGTATCTGTCGCATCGGTCAATTAGCGTTGAGAGTCGGACGAAGATGCTAACATCTCTTTGTCAACTAGCTCTTTGGTTAGGGTTATGCTCTTCAGTAGACCTGCCAAAATGGGCTTGTGGGGTGGGTTCGCCCTCGGGCTTTAAAAGCCCACTTTAGACGAGGACGGGGAGGGAAAGCCCGCGAACATGATGGTCCCTAAAACCCTTGGCCCAGCCCACCTCGCGTAGGGCAGCGGGCAAGCCTACAAAAATTGATTTTCTTTTTTATTTTTTTTCCATTGCACCATTTAATATCATAAACTAATAATAAATTATAAATACCATAAATCAAACCACCACATCTTTATTTATTTTTTTCAAAGAAAGAAACATTGAACTTTCTAGGCTTTAAATCTTTAATCATATCCTACCACAAAAAAAAAAAAAGAATAAAAAATAAAAAAAAAATAAAAAACCTAAAGCTGAACATTGCTTCACAGATTGATCTCTTCAACATTGCTTTAACATTACTTTAACATTGCTTTACTTGAACATTACTTTAAAGATCTCTTCAAACTAGGGGTGTACAGTCGAACCATCGAACCACCAAATCGAACTAAACCAAACCGAACCATGCGGTTTGGTTCGGTTTTGGTCCAAGGTGGTTCGGTTTAGGTTTCCAAAATTCAAAAACCGGTTGGTTCGGTTCGGTTTATGGTTTTCGTGTCTGAACCAAACCGAACCGAGTTTATTTATTTAATTATATATAATATATATAATATAAATTATTAGAGCCGTTAGATATTGAAAGTAGGCCAAATCTGAACCCTTGATGTCAGCACATATATAATGTCTTCTTATCAATTTTCAATTACCAAACCAAGTATGCCCTAACTTCCCAAACAGCCGTCGCACACTTATAGTCTCCAAATCGGAATCGACAAACCCTTCATCTCTCCCGCCGCTCTGTTCCTCCTTTACTACCGCGGGTGTGCTCGATTTCTTCTTGGTTACCATGAGATGAGTACGTTCTCTATCTTTCTATGATTCTATCCCACTCACTTTTAAAGAGACAAAAACTGATTCGAATGTTTTTGGTAAACTGATTCGAAAGTTTTTGGTTATCGATTTAGTTGTTGTTGATTAAATGAAGTTAATCGTTTTTGGTAAACTGAATCGAAAGGTTTTGGTAATCGATTTATTCTTATCAACATCTAGATCTAGTCTTAAATGAACTGCAAAAAAACTAAAATCAATTTTGTTTTGTTGTTGCTGTTGAATAGATGTTGTTGGTGTTGTTTGTTAATTTTGACTGCCAAATGGGATGGTGCTTGTAAACTTTGTTTTTTTTGGGTATCTGCTGCTGCGCTGCTAATGTGCTTTTGTTGTGACTGGACATAACCTTTAACAAGTTGAATCAAAGCTACCAAGAAATGAAGAAATCAAGTTGGCGAACAAAACCTTCAGTTGTTGCTGCCTTGTTGCTTTGTTTTTCAAAATTTTAATTATCTTGTTGGATTCAAATGATTTATAGACTTGAATTTCATTGTTTGTTAATTTTGTATTATTAATGTTCTTGTTCCATGCTAATCTACAGATTAAAATCTTATTTGTATGATTTTTAATGTTTTTTTAAAATGATTAATTTAATTTTCTGTCGAACCACAAAATCGAACCGAACCAAACCAAACCAAACCAAACCGAGTGGTTTGGTTCGGTTCGGTTGAACGGTTCGGTTCGGTTTGAGATTTTTGAAACCGAGGGGGTGTGGTTCGGTTTACTGTTTTGGCCTAAACCAAACCAAATCGAACCACGTACACCCCTACTTCAAACAACCATATCGTCTTTAACAATGCTTTACTTTAACATTATCTTCGCCGAATCTGGTTGAAAGAAATCGATGCCGGGAGGTGTCGATTGGAGCAAGAAAGAGATGGGGCAGACTTGGATTTGGTGCGACTTTGGAGCCGGAGCTGCTATGCGACGTGAGAGAGAAGTAAAGATCGATGGAATGAGCAGAGGGAGACATGTCGTCCTGATTTGAAGACAACACAGTGGACGTGGCCGAACATGGTGGTTGATGAAGCCCGGATCTGGGGTCGTAGATGGAAAAGAGAGAGATGGGGAAACTAGCCAGAGGTTACCGTCCTGTGGATAGTGCTTTTAGGGCTCGGGTTGGGGCAACAAGAACTCATCTGGGCTAGATCTGGGAGATGGAGATCGGGGCAGGATGGAGGACGGCGTTAGCATTGGTGATGAAGATTCGTGGGAGAGAGATAGAAGAGAACCGACGGCTATGGTGTTGATGGGAGACAACCAACATAGTGAAAGAGGTGTAAGATGATGAGAGTGACGATAGAGAGAGGTTGAGAGACAGAAAAGAGAGATAGAGGGGGGAGGAGATGACGGCTGTGACCATGAAAAAGAGTGAAGTCTCAGTGGATTGAATAAAAATATGAAGAAGGACTAGGGTTCGATAGGAGGATTTTATTTAGTTATTAAATACAATAAATACTAATTAAGTGACGGGCAGCCTGTCCCTACCTTTCTCAAACCCGCAGCCCGTGTGGGCAAAACCCATGAGGCCCGCTCCCAAATGGTTCTCTATTTCATTCGCCCAACCCGCCCCTTTTAGGCGACGGGACAGGCATGCCCACGCGCTTTAGCCCAATTTGACAACTCTACTCTTCAGTGACTGATATTACTGGATTTGGTCTATGTGATTTTAAGGAGTTACTCCCTTTGTTCCGGACAAAAGTCCATTATTCTATTTTGGGATGCTTCACTTAAAGAGTTCAACTTTCAAAAATTAAAGGCATAAAAGTGTCATTTTATTACTAATGGACTACTTAGTTTCATTTTCTTAAAAACTTTGACTTTCAAACATGGACTCTTTACTAGGAACGGAGAGAATAATAAGGTTAAGTTATACATGTGGGTTTGGAGAGAGAGAGAAAGCGTTTGTGTTTGTGTAAAGGTGAGGGATTTGAGGAAAAAGGCAAAAGAAGTTAGGGATGGAGAGAGAAGATGGGTTGGTATTGACATAGAGGAGGAAAGAGAATAAGGGTGAGAGTGGAGGGCTTTAGAGAGAGGGAGACGGGGGAGACCGACCGGTGAGTTTGGGGTGGGGGGTTGCAAAAAAAAAAATACATTAACACATCAAAAATCTAAATTGTTCACATAAAGGGTCCTTGAACTTCTAAATCGATTTGACAATTTTATCGCTGGTCCTGGTGAAAGTCAGATGGCATGCACGTGGGGAAACTTAACTACATAATTTGACGAAAGGGCCAATTCCGTGAAAAAATCTAACTTAAGGACCAATTGCGAGTGATCGGGACCAAAACTGAGGAACCCATATTATAGAGGTACTTTTTAAGTAGATTGCCCTAGTTTCAATAGCATGACACTAAAGTTCAAGTGCTACAAATTTTTTTAGTGTTATATTTGATACACTTTTCAAATCATCACTAACTTAATCATCCAACAACTCTAACACTGCTCGTAATAACAACACAAGTTCTAGCTTGTAAAATCATTTGTTAATATTATAAAATCGTTGAGACTCAAAGTCTAACAAAAAGCTGAGACAATCTAAACTCTAGTTTTCAGAGACATAAACTTTGAAAATTATAAATTTAAGCAAACCAAGAACCAACAATGACCGATGAATTGTAACAATATTTTAAATAATTTTTTTATAGGTAAGTGTGACCTGTTGTTGGCACGTTGATTGAAAATAGACACCAATGACCTCAAAATCTTTGCCTAAGTGCCCTTGGGGTATATTTTAAAGATTTGACCTAAATTAAGACTTACATCCTCCGTTTCGGGCAAAGAGTTCATTTTTCTATTTTGGAATGTTTCACTTAAATAGTCGACTTTCAAATATTAAGATATAAAAATGTCATTTTATTACTAATGATCTACTAAAAAATTTCAAAAAAGTTTAACTTTCAAATGAGATTTTTTGCCAAGAACGGAGGGAGTATTAAATAAACAAAAAATGATTTTATTAATAAAAAAATTAACATTTATTTTCGAATTATACCACGTGGCATGTCAAGAGTGATCGAACGTTGGAAGAATGGAGTGAGGCAATAAGATATGAAGATCGAACGGTGGTGGAGGAATGGTTTTTCTTCGTTTAAGTTCTAACGGTCGGATAAATTGACTTTGGTTTAAATAGTCACAAAATCAACTTCGAAAGTCAATACCCCGCTTCTCTTCCCCACCCCCCTCTCTCTTCCATATTCGAAACTCGGTTGTTACAAATCTTCCTCTATGGTGATCGAATTCAACTTTCAAATTCAGGCACTGCGACAGATAAACACTCATCGAACTATTCAAGGTTTCTTCTCTCTCTTTCTCTGATTCTATTTTAATTGATTTCACATGTTTACGAAAAAACAAATTCTGGAACAATTGCTCATGATTTATGGTATTGAACGTGAATCGAAATATGGGGTTCTCTATTTGAAAATTTTATTGATGTTCCGTATATATGTGATTTGTTCTTTATTGACGGTTTGTTTGGAGACGGAACTGCTCGAAGTCTCTGCTCTCTCTCCGTCTCTAAGATTCTATTTTGGTTGTTTTTTTGCCTTTCGTAATTTGTTCTTTATTGACGGCTATCTCTTTGAAAATGAAAGTTGATGTCAGAGTTTTCAATTTAATTTAAATAGCCACAAAATCTTCTTCCATCGAAACTGAATTCAAATTCCAACACACGCACTCACGTTCACACACACAGCGCCAGAGAAAGAGGGCTTGAACTACTCGAGGTTTCTGCTCTTTCTCTATCTCCATTTCTGATTCTATTCTGATTCTTTTTACGTGTTTGTGAAAATAAATTATGGCAAATATGGAGTTAACAATTCAACATTTATATTGATGGGTGTATGTGCTTCTTGCGTGATTTGTTCTCTATTGATGGAAATCTCTTGAAACGGAATGGATAGTTTATGAATTTTGATTAAGGTGATATGTTTGAGGTTTTACTTCATTATGAGAATTTTTACAGTTTTTGGTTATGTAAAATATTGGTCCCCCTGGGCATCTTGTTATAGTATGTGCTATGTATAATCCATGTTTTACCTAACATTTTGTATGGCATAGATAATCTTCCTTCGTAGCACATTCGTTTGTTTTTGTTACCTTGCACGAACACAATTTTTTAGTCCTGGTCAAAGTAGACTTCCCGCACCCGATTAAATCATTGACTTCATAGTGTTTGGATTCGCCTACCAAAGCAAGTCCAGCAAGCCAGGAGCCCTCCTAAGAAATGGATACTCATATCATAAAGGCAGTACTTAACTAAAAATATGTTTGGGAGCATAAAATTTATGCCTTTTAGAATTTCAATTTGGACATGAAATCACTTCAAATTTCTAGCATCAAACAGTAACAAGAAAAGATACTTCTGAGTTTTGTTCCACTCAACTGGATTGATGCAAAGGTGTAGTAAAAGAATGCATGTCAGACTTTTTGAGCCAACTGCGAATAGTTTGGATTATTCAAGTGAAGGACTACTTCACCCCTCAAACTTACTATTAATGTGGCAAGTTTATGCATAAAAATTGTCCCTATTAATGAAAAGAAGAAGAAGAAGAAGAAGCAATCATTCATAACTATGGTTGCTACTGAAGGAAAATGATAGTGTAACAAACAGTTGGCTGAATCAGAGTGAACTTGGTTTCTTATCTTCAAAAGAGATCACAAAATTCAATCTTGTCAATGCTACAAGGGCTGACCAGACTGACTAACATTAGTAAAAGTACGGATTAACATTCTTGTGGGGAAGATTGCACACACTGATAATAAGATGTAAGAGGTCTGATACCCTCAAGACTGGATTGTTTTTTACTTTTTTATGAGTATAAATTCTGGGACAAGTGCTCATAATTGTTATTGAACTTGCATCTAAATCTGGATTTTACGTTATGAAACGTATATTGATGTTTTGTATTTATGTGTGCATCTTTCGTTATTTGTTCTCTATTGATGGCAATTTTTTGGAAATGGATCATACTTGTCCATGAAATATGATAATAGTGATATGTTTGTGGTTGACGTTAAAATGAGCAATTTTCTACCTTTATTGGCTAGTAGTGCAATTCATGGTACCAGAATTTAATCTTCAATGATACTAGGGATCACCCACTTTGATACAAGTCTAGGCTGTGCCACTCTTGTGGGGGGAAATTGTGCCTCCCCAGAGACCAAATTACAAATGCACACGCTCACAGATATGGATTATAGTTAAAAAAAACGTTTACAGTTAAAAGATTCATTAGGAAAACAAACTTTTCTCATTATGTATTCCAAGTATCTCAAGCCAAAAATTTGTAGTTTAGTTAAAAAAGCTACAACTTTGAAGGACAGAGCCCTCCAATCATTAGATAATAACATCAGGGGCCATTGCAATAGTTGCCCAACCTGGTACCAAAGTTAGTTGAATGAGAGAACAATCTTATTGACCACCCACCAACTTAAAATGATTCTCCTAAACAAACTTTTAGCTGCTAGAATCTAATAGCACCACTAAGCCCTGCAAGTTATATCCATTCTCCTTTCCTGTACGAACCCGAAACATCACCTTCAAATCTATCTTCCAATCCCCCATACCAACAAGGACCGCACTTGCCTATCAAACAAAAAAAAAGTGTGTTCTTTTGCTTCTCTTGCAAGCACTTCCAGAACTTATACAGGAATTGAAGGCTACCGGTTAGAAATTGGTCTCATCGTTGCAGTTATATAGAGCTTGTTTCTCGTGGACAATGTGGGTTACAATTGTATTACCTTCGTCCCATAACAAGAATTCTACTTTCTGTTTGAAATAGTTGTCATAAAGGGAGAGTTGCATGTCGAAAATTAAGCTATAAATATACATTGTTCTTCCAAATTTATCTTTGTATGGTGTAGCTCTTAAATGTAGTTTTGGGCAATTCAAGAGATATGGAAGCAAGGTATGCTCTACAAAAAAGTTTACATTCAAAGTGTGACTTTTTGGGGGTGGAAGCAGAATGGCACAGCTGCACTTACTGATATCTCTCAGTTCCTTCTTATTGCAAATCAGAAACACATTTCTGTTCCCAGGTCTTGTGAAGAAACTGGTTCTTTGGTTGATAATTGATTATCACAGTCTGTTTTCGCTTGGAAAGTCTTTAAAATATTAATATAATGGCCATCTCATTTCACAATTCATCTATGTTCAGATCACTAGTAATTTTTGGTTGAAAGATGACATCATCCATCATTGATGATTCGTGCCTAACAAAATCAGAATTCTAGAAAAACCAGACTTTCCAGTTCTTCATTCATTTTGGCTCTCTGAGATGTTTGTGGTTGAGGTTAATATGAGCAATGAGGATGTCCCAAGATGATTTATTTGTCCAGCTGTGAAACTTTGGGTAACTAGATTGTTTGAGCTAAGGAAGTTCATTTATTTACATGACTGCATGGGGAAAGTATTTGCAAACATAAACGCTAGTGTCGTTTTGATCATTATTACAGTATTCTATATGTTAATCAGTTATTTATTCCCTTACTTTTTCTTTCTTAGTTTGGCTCTTACATGAGTGATATCATATGATTGATATTGTGGAAAAAAATTGTAATTCAGATTTTTAGATGCTATGAACATTCTTGTCTACTTATATTTGTTCACATTATATTTGGTCGATGTTTTTCCTCTGTTGAGGGATTGTGTGTCAAGATTGTATTTACCGTAACTTGCATATGAATTTCACACAGGAACTCAACTCATTGGCATCAGTTGAAGTAAATCAAGTGCGTGATAGCCAAAGGTAAACAAGTAAGTATAATATACTAGTATCTTTTACTTTGAACCAGTGGTAAATAATTGCTTTATAATGTTTTTCATCAGCTTGTATCCCCGTGTGGTAAATGGTGTGGCTAGCTAGGTATAATTCTTTATGCCGGTACATCTTGATTATGTAGTTCGTTTCTTCTTGTTGAGTTGTATGGGATAATTTGGTGGGGGCCTTGGTCAGTATTTTATTCCAACCTAGTCAGGTGCGAGTTACAATTAATTCTAAGCCATTGACACTTCCTATGGAATCTATTTTGTGAGAGGCCATACTCCTCTGTAACCCAAGCGGGCCAAGCCAAGCCATTGACACTTTACAGTTTGACTTCCACTTTATAAAACACACTCCCAACATTATCCTGGTTACACACTCCCACAATCTGTAATTGAACTGAAATAAAAATCCATAACTCAATTCTTCTTCCCGTTTTCATTATTTGAAGTAAATTAATTGACAATTTGTTGTTCTGCATAATTCCTTTCCCTGTCAGCCCAATATTATCCTGGTTATAATCTTCACCACATAATGTTCTTACTCCAAGTCCCCACAGTTCTTCAACTTTAGTTCACGTTGTTTGTTTCTCTTCAACTATTTCATTTTGCCACACTCACTCACTAGCTACAATGATCTCTTCAACTTCTCAAAGCTCCTTTGACCATCACGCGTAGGGGTGAGCAAAAAAAAAAACCAAAAAACCGAAAACCAAAAAAATCGAACCGCAGAAAACAAAATGCTGTCCGGTTTAAATTTTAAAGGAACCGTAAATATCGGTTTCGGTTTGCAATTTGCCTTTTAAAAAACCGAACCGGCAAACCGAACCGCACCGATGATTTAAAACATTGTCGTTTTGTTATATATATATATATATATAATTCCTAATTGCGATTTGCGGCTGCCTGCTTGCGAAGAGTCGAAGACTTCGAGTCTTCGATAGTTCGATACCTCTACGGCTCTACCTCTTCCCCGGTTCTTCCTAGGCTCCTACACAGTACACGCCATGCCGTCGCCGTCGCCGTCTCAACCTTGAACCCCCACTGCGCCATTTTCGTCAACGATTATCTACGATTCCTCTTCCTCCGACGACGATTAAATTTCTTCGACTAAGCCACTAAGGTACTGTAATTTCGATGCTCCTTCTTTGATTAAACACATGACTCATATTGTTCCATTTGCTATTTAGCTTTATGATCTGTTTCAACCATTAATAATGGAGTTATTTGGAACATTGATCATAGAGAATCCGATTCATTCTGTTTTTCCAAGTTAAATCCAAGGTTTTATAATAATCCTCTAATAGGTTGATGCATTTTTCTACTCTATCACTTGAATGTGCTGATTTGAATAATATGCCGTGAGTTTGTTTCTATTAAACTGTAACCCATGTATAATGTATTTTCACTTTATTGCTGTCATTTTTCCCAAGTAATTAAGTTTGGATGGAAAGATTCTGATCGATAGTGATAGTACAGCTACTGGCTATACAACTTAAGGGTATGTGTCACAAAAATGGTTAAAACTTATACTTTTTTTCTATTTCTTTTTTATTTTGGACAAGAAACAAAAACAAGTTTGATAGTTGTTTCTATTTCTATTATGAAAAAGAAACAAAAGCTAATCATTTACAAACATTTTTATTTCCTATCACAAAGTTATATTCTTTTTCAAAAAAAATTAACACATTACAACTTTGATAATAGTATATTATATCAAATTTTACAAATATTCTTTTTTAAAAAAATAATAATTCACATGATTTCATCTACTATTAAAAAAATGTGGATCTTATTAGAACCCGAATATCAAACTGATTTAAACGGGTGACGTGTTAAAACGGGACGGCGCATCTTAATTCAGATTTTCTCCCAAAATTTCATAATTTTATATAGTAAAATCTATCGGGTCAAAAT
Organism: Codonopsis lanceolata; assembly: GCA_013146195.2. Lineage (NCBI taxonomy): Eukaryota > Viridiplantae > Streptophyta > Magnoliopsida > Asterales > Campanulaceae > Codonopsis > Codonopsis lanceolata. The sequence continues at coordinate 90,014,748 of CM028381.1, forward strand.
GGGTAATTGATTCGACCCGTTTTAACCCGACCCGTTAATATTTTTTGTTAAAAACAGATTACACGTTTCTCATATATATATATATGAAAGTTCGAAGGCTAGACCTCATTTAAGTTGACCGACCTTGACTCTTCTAAGTTTCGAAAAAGAATCATTTCTCTTAAAAAAGAAACGATTTTTTTTCATTTCTAAATTTTGAGGAATAATGAGAAACGTTTCTAGTTTATCAGAAATAGAAATTCAAACGTATTTCTATAGAAACAAAAATATTAGAAACGAAATGGTTACCAAACAAGCCCTTAAAAGCCAATTTTTACAATTTTCTCAAAAATCCAAAAGGGGTAATTACATTTTGGGACCATATCAGTGTCCCATTAATTCTGGAGCAAGCTGATATTTTCTCAAAAAGTAAAACCCATAGTAATAGTAAGATCACAATGACAGAAATACTGGAATGGATATTGGCAAAGAAGATTACCCATTTCTCTATTCAACCCCCACAATGCTTTAATCACACGGGGTAGATGAAAATCTCTGAATACAAACATGAACATGATCAATTTTGCAAATGCGGGAGGTTTTAAAGATGGAAAAAAAATAGAAAAAAAAGGAATATATTGTTTAAAGATTAGTTAGAAGTGACTAGTGTTGTGAATACCTTTTTAAAATTACAGAACTTGACTGAAATTACTGTAACTTTTCAGTGTTTTATTCTTTTCTTTAACTTGACTGAATTTGTTGTTGTCTTACTGAAATTACTTAGTCATTTTTTTGTAGACGGAAAATATTGTTCAGCTAGATAATGAGAATGAGAGTAGGAATCCAAGGAATGAGGCTGATAATGTGAATGAAGGTGAAAATGTAAATGCGGAAAAAAAAGATAACGCAAATCAGGTTGAGGATAATAAGAGTGGTAGAAGAGCTTGGATTTGGGATCATTTTGAATTTGTTAAGGGCGCAAAGAGTGTGAATTGCCCTTATTGCAAGAAAACATTGGCATGTGATTCAAGGGTTAATGGTACTGGATCACTAGGAAATCATTTGAAGATGGTTTGTTGTACATCTCCTCTTTTTAAGAAAAACAAGGATTCGAGGAAGCAATCTATCTTAAGTTTTAAGCCAGGTGTAAACGGAGAGGATGGGGGGTAGTTCGCTTACTTTCTTATACATTTAGTCAAGAGAAGTGTAGAATGGCTCTTGCTAAAATGTGCATCAAAGACAATAGAACTTTTAGTGTTGTGGATGACGAAGGATTTAGGGGGTACTCGTGGGAAATGAACCCAATGTTCAAAATTCCTTCTCGATGGACTGTTGCTAGAGATTGTTTAAGCATTTATAAAGAAGAGGCTGATGTTGTTAGAAATCTCTTAAACAATCAAACGGTTTGCCTCACGATCGGCACTTGGCCGTCTGTCCAAAATATCAATTATATGTGTCTGACTGCACATTGGGTTGATGATGAGTGGGTGTTAAGAAAGAAAATCTTGAACTTTTGCCCCATAGCCAATCATTAGGGTGAGACAATTGGGAAGTTAGTTTATGGGTGCTTACAAAAATGGGGTATTGAGTGTGTTTTCATAGTCACTGTTGACAATGCTTCATCAAATGACGAGGCTATTAGATTTTTGAAAACTATGCTTAAAGGACCCGATGCCATATTAGATTGCAAGTACTTGCACTTGAGGTGTTGTGCTCACATAGTCAATCTTGTCTTGATGGATGGGTTGGAGGAACAACATCTCTCTATTGCAGCCATAAGAAATGCAGTAAGGTATGTTAGGTCATCTCTTGCTCGGGAAGCAAGCTTTAAAGAATCTATTGAAAGATCTAAGGTTGATTGTCGTAAAAAAGTATGTCTTGATGTAGATACCAGGTGGAATTCAATCTATTTGATGCTTGAAACTGCAGAGAAGTATGCCGATGCTTTTGAAAGACTTAAATTAGTAGATTACAAATATATGACTTACTTTTCAGGTCATGATGAAGATGAATTTGAGGGTAATACAAGGAAAAGAAAGAGGAAAGATGGTATTGTGGGGCCTCCAGAGACCGAAGATTGGGAGATTGCTAGGCAATTCATCGAGTACTTGAGGGTTTTCTACAAGGTAACAAATCTGATTTTGGGGTCCAAATATGCCACGTCTAACTTGTTTTTTGGTGAGCTTGTGAAAAAATGCACGCAAGTATATCCAAAATGTTGATGAATGTGAACGAGAAGAAGAAGCAAATAGCTCTTTCAATGAAGGCAAAATATGACAAGTATTGGGATAACATCGATAACATAAATATGTTGTTGTATGTGGCTGTGGTATTAGATCCTCGCAATAAGATGTGTTTTTTGGTTTATTGTTTAGGTCAAATTTATGGGATAGATGCTCAAAAAACCAATGAAATTGCTGATAGAGTGGTAAAAATATTGAATGAGTTGTTTATATAGTAAACTACATTGGCCTTTAAGATTAGAGTTTTATTAACTTAGTGATTGCATAAATGACTCTCTCATATGGCATCTAATCTTAAAGGTCAATGTTAGTTTATTACTGGTAATCTTGAATTCTAATTGTTATTGAAACAGTTAGCCTATTTGAGTCTTAAGAACTGAGTTGATTAAACAATAAAAAAATGAAAATGGTCTTTTTGATTAGTAATAATGGCATAGATGTGCGTCAAATTAGGAGACGCGACCTATATTTATGCCAGTGAACTAAATAAAAGAAATACTATCCACAAATTGTTATTGTACAAAAGAACTATCATACCCTAACAATTGAAATTGAAATTGTTAAATTTAACAGAAAAACAGAAAATTACCCAAGTAACGATCAATCATCGAGCATGCACGGTGCAAAGAACTTTGGTCCACTTGCAAATTCATCTAAAGAGACATAAAAAAGAAGCTATTTCAAGATTATTCAAAATATTAAAAATGAATGTGTAGCATACTAATATTTCAAGAAGTTATTCAAAATATAAAGACATAAAAAGAGAAATATGTACCCTTTTCAATTATCTCCAACTTTACTTGCAATTCCTCGAAAGTCTTAGCATGCACATTCAGGAGCTCGAGATCTACTGGGCTTGATCGTATCCAATCTTGTGCACAAATTAAAGCTTCAGCGGTTTTAGGAGTAAGCGAACTCCTAAATGGATCAATCACCCTACCACCGGTGCTAAATGTGGACTCTGAAGCAACATTGGATATAGGCATTCCCAACACATGTCTAGCAACTTGAGAAAGAACCGGAAACTTCATTGAATTAATTTTCCACCAATTTAAAACATCAAAAGTCTCTTCTCTCTTCTCCATCCCATCCGACAAATATATTTCTACTTCTGACTTATTGGTTATACCTCCTTTCTCCTCCAAGTACTTTAAGAAACTTGATTCTAAGTCACCATTAGCATCAATATCCATAAAATTACCCACCCCATCAGAATATGAAGATGAAGAAGGCCCCTTGTTCCCAACACTAGCTTTTGTAGCTTTCTTTTTATAATGTTCAAACAACTCATTCAATGTTTTTACCACTCTATCTGCAATTTCATTGGTTTTTTGAGCATCTATCCCATAAATTTGACCTAAACAACATATTTATGTTATCGATGTTATCCCAATACTTGTCATATTTTGCCTTCATTGAAAGAGCCATTTGCTTCTTCTTCTCATCCACATTCATACACATTTTGGATATACTTGCGTGCATTTTCACAAGCTCACCAAAAAACAAGTTAGATGTGACATATTTGGACCCCAAAATCAGATTTGTTACCTTGTAGAAAACCCTCAAGTACTCGATGAATTGCCTAGCAATCTCCCAATCTTCGGTCTCTGGAGGCCCCACAATAACATCACTCTTTCTTTTCCTTGTATTACCCTCAAATTCATCTTCATCATGACCTGAAAAGTAAGTCCTATATTTGTAATCTACTAATTTAAGTCTTTCAAAAGCATCGATATACTTCTCTGCAGTTTCAAGCATCAAATAGGTTGAATTCCACCTGGTATCTACATCAAGACATACTTTTTTACGACAATCAACCTTAGATCTTTCAATAGATTCTTTAAAACTTGCTTCCCGAGCAGGAGATTACCTAACATACCTTACTGCATTTCTTATGGCTACAATAGAGAGATGTTGTTCCTCCAACCCGTCCCTCACGACAAGATTGACTATGTGAGCACAACACCTCAAGTGCAAGTACTTGCAATCTAATATGGCATCGGGTCCTTTAAGCATAGTTTTCAAAAATCTAATGGCCCTGTCATTTGATGAAGCATTGTCAACAGTGACTGTGAAAACATGCTCAATACCCCATTTTTGTAAGCACCCATAAACCAACTTCCCAATTGTCTCACCCTAATGATTGGCTATGGGGCAAAAGTTCAAGATTTTATTTCTTAACACCCACTCATCATCAACCCAATGTGCAGTCAGACACATATAATTGATATTTTGGACAGATGACCAAGTGTCGGCCGTGAGGCAAACCGTTTGATTGTTTAAGAGATTTCTAACAACATCAGCCTCTTCTTTATAAATGCTTAAACAATCTCTAGCAACAGTCCATCGAGAAGGAATTTTGAACATTGGGTTCATTTCCCAGGAGTACCCCCTAAATCCTTCGTCATCCACAACACTAAAAGTTCTATTGTCTTTGATGCACATTTTAGCAAGAGCCATTCTACACTTCTCTTGACTAAATGTATAAGAAAGTAAACGAACTACCCCCATCCTCTCCTTTTACACCTGGCTTAAAACTTAAGATAGATTGCTTCCTCGAATCCTTGTTTTTCTTAAAAACATGAGATGTACGACTAACCATTAACCCTTGAATGCTTTCTTGCAATGTTTTCTTGCAATAAGGGCAATTCACACTCTTTGCGCCCTTAACAAATTCAAAATGATCCCAAATCCAACCTCTTCTACCACTCTTATTATCCTCAACCTGATTTGCGTTATCTTTTTTTCCTCATTTACATTTTCACCTTCATTCACATTATCAGCCTCATTCCTGGATTCCCACTCTCATTCTCATTATCTAGCTGAACAATATTTTCGTCTACAAAAAAATGACTAAGTAATTTCAGTAAGACAACAACAAATTCAGTCAAGTTAAAGAAAAGAATAAAACACTGAAAAGTTACAGTAATTTCAGTCAAGTTCTGTAATTTTAAAAAGGTATTCACAACACTAGTCACTTCTAATCTTTAAACAATTCCTTTTTTTTCTATTTTTTTCCATCTTTAAAACCTCCCGCATTTGCAAAATTGATCATGTTCCTGTTTGTATTCAAAGATTTTCATCTACCCCATGTGATTAGAGCATTGTGGGGGTTGAATAGAGAAATGGGTAATCTTCTTTGTCAGTATCCATTCCAGTATTTCTATCATTGTGATCTTACTATTACTATGGGTTTTACTTTTTGAGAAAATATCAGCTTGCTCCAGAATTAATGGGACACTAATATGGTCCCAAAATGATTACCCCTTTTGGATTTTTGAGAAAATTATAAAAATTGGCTTTTAAGTTTTAACCATTTTTGTGACACACATAAATACCCTTAAGTTGTAGCCTGTAGCTGTACTATCACTATCGATCAGAATCTTTCCATCCAAACTTAATTACTTGGGAAAAATGACAGCAATAAAGTGAAAATACATTATACATGGGTTACAATTTAATTGAAAAGTCATTGATAGAAACAAACTCACGGCATATTATTCAAATCAGAGGATTATTAGAGGATTATTATAAAACCTTGGATTTGACTTGGAAAAACAGAACGAATCGGATCCTCTATGATCAATGTTCCAAATAACTCCATTATTAATGCTTGAAACAAAGCATCATGTACTGTGTAGGAGCCTAGGAGGAACCGGGGAAGAGGTAGAGCCGTAGAGGAATCGAACTATCGAAGACTTGAAGTCTTCGACTCTTCGCAAGCAGGCAGCCGCAAATCCCAATTAGGAATTTAGGAAAATGACCAAATGTTATAGACCCGGTTCGGTTTTTTAAAGGCAAATTGTAAACCAAAACCGATATTTACGGTTCCTTTAAAATTTAAACCGAACAGCATTCGGTTTTCTGCGGTTCGGTTTTTTCGGCTCGGTTTTTTTCGGTTTTCGGTTTTTTGGTTTTTTTTCTCACCCCTACCCCATATCAGTCCCAAAAACCCTCCAAATCCCTCAACAATCCAACTTGTTTTAAAGCAACTCTCCTTTGCAATATTAATCCCACAACCCTATTCAGCGAATTGAAACAATCTATGAACTGCCCAAAACCCGAATTAAAACCCCCTCACCCGAATTACTTCTCCTAGGTCGAATCTACCAAGGAATAGCAAAACATCCCCCACGTTTCTTTAGGACACAAGGCTGCCACAAAATCAACGAGAAATAAAAACGAAAATAAGATAAAAGTAAAGGATAGAAGATGGGTTCACCGGCTAGACTTCACTCACCTAACGTAAAGAATCCCGATGATCAATTCCCTCTTGGCTTCACTCACCTTAAGAAGAATAAACCGATTTTAGGAAGAACAACCTTGTTCTTGAAAATAATCACTTCTTTGCTTAAAATTCAAATATGCTTTATTAATGAAATTAAAGTGCCTTATAAAGAAAAGAACTCTTAAACTTGGAGGAAAAGAAATCCTAAACTAGTTACCAAAAAAATAAAAGACTTCCTAACCAACTAAAACAATAAATGGAAACTAATTTTCCTAAATAAATTAAACTAAGTGCAGATTTTGTTTCCTAATCTAACCATCCTTGTGTCACAAGGACTTATGGAGGCCGACCACCCTTCCAAGCAATGCCTTGGCCGCCTTGCATGCCTGCCTATGCAAGTCTTCCACCAACCGTGCCACCTTCCTAAGTGTAGTCATGCTCCTCCCAAGCTACCTTCCTTGAACCGTGTCCCACACCCAAGAACCTCTTCCATGCTATCTTTGGCTTGCACCCCTTTGTGAGACTCACGGCCTCTTGGCCTTCTAATCTTCTTGCAATTCTTATTTCCCGAGGCTGTCATGTCATCCATTTACCATCCTCACGCATTCCCTCACAGTCTTCTAGGTTGATGTTGCCTTGAGCCCGTGCTCCCGCATCAATTAACTTAATCAATCTTTAAAGCTTGCCACCCCTAATTATGTCTATCTACAACCCTATACCCATTTGCCTTGCATCTCCTTTAGATACTTTCTTTTCCACCCCTAATATTTACAATCACTTGATACTTTCTTTTCCATAACATGTTGTACTTTAGATATAACATTTAAAATTGTCTTTGTTTACAGAACAAAATTTGATGCCTACAATAAAATTGAACACCCAAAGTCTTCCCTACACAAGGTAGGAGTTCTACTAAGGAAAGCACTATATACAATGAAAGTAACTATATATGGTAGTAACTACTAAATAATAAATATAATAATTTATTCTCTAATATGCCACCGCAAGATGGACGTCCGAGAGGAGAGACCAACTTGTGAAGTAACTGATGGAATCGCTGGCGAGCAAGCGGTTTGGTAAGGGCATCGGCCAACTAATTAGTCGATGAGACATGAGAAACCCATAAGAGCCCGACTTGGACTTGTTGCCGAATGAAGTAAAAGTCAAGAGCCACATGTTTCATACGAGTATGGAAGGACCGGGTTCAAGGACTAGTGGCGCCCACATTGTCACAGTAAATAATAGGTTGAGTCGAGGATGTTATACCGAGCTCGTCGAGAAGAGACACATTCCATCGGACTTCAGCAGCAATGGCAGCCGATGCCCGATATTCAGCTTCAGTCGAGGAGCGAGCAATAATGCGTTGTTTTTTGGAGCTCCAAGATATTGGGTTGCTGATAGACAATTTAGGCACTAGTGGGTGTGTAGTTGTCTTTGTTGCACACCATTGTATCAGTGAACGCATGGAGAGCAGGAGGAGATTGACGATGAAGGTGCCTGCATCAATGGAACCGCAGAGATACCGAAGAACATGTTTGACCGTATTTCAGTGCTCGGTAGTCGAGCTGTGCATGAACTGAGAGAGTTTATTGACGACATAGGTGACATCAGGGTGAGTAAGGGACATATACTGAAGACTCCCGACCATTGCTCGAAACTCTATAGGATCCATGAGAGCAGTGCCCAACTGATGTGTCAAAGTAGGCGAGGTGGTGAGGGGAGTAGCTACCGGGCGAGCATCTGTCATACCCCTGTGAGCAAGGAGATCGGCAATGTATTCGTGTTGGAAGAGTAGCTATCGAGCGAGCATCTGTCATACCCGTGCGAGCAAGGAGATCGGCAATGTATTTGTGTTGGGAGAGTAGGAGACCACTTGGTCACTTAACAACTCCAACACCAAGGAAATACGATCACCAAGGTCCTTAAGCGAGAAGCGACTAGCGAGCACGGAGATGAAGGTCTGAACCACAGCGAGCTGGTTTTTAGTGATTATGATGTCATCCACATAGACACGGAGATAGATGATGGTGTCCCCTGTATGAAATATGAACAATGATATATCGGCCACAAAGTTTTTGAAGCCAGAGGCAAGAAGAAACTGTCGCAGTTCGTTGTACCATGCTCGGGGAGCTTGCTTGAGGCCTTGTGAAGCCGACATACATGCTGAGGGTTGTCCTTGACGATGAATCCCGAAGGCTGAGCCATGAATACTTACTCAGAGAGAGTACCTTAGAGAAAGACATTGTTCACATTGAGCTAATGGTCTTAGATAGACAATACCAGGCCACGGGTGAAACCCTTTAGCAACTAGGCGAAGCACTGACCGAGGTAACTCAGACATGGCCTTGAGCCACTTGACATTTTTTGAGAGCCTACGTGACACAAGTTGGTTCGCTGTCCGCTGCTAGATGAGCCAAGAGACCGAGTTTGGTGATTGACTTGAAAACATTATTCTTGGAGCGATTAACAATATACGAGGTACTAGAAGCAGCGGGACGGGAACCAGAACATTAGGCACGGGATTGTCTTCGGGCAAAGGAACTGGAGCAGCGAGCACGATTTGTCATCGGGTTCAACGGGCACCGTAGTATTATTGGACACAGTGCTTTCCTCGGGTAGGGAACTAGGTGTCGGGAAGGAGCCAATCGCGCACATGGAGCTGTCCTCGGGCATGGTGTTGGGTGTCGATGAGGGTTGAGCTGTATGCATTCGGCTGGTAGCGGGTATAGTACTGACTGAGTGAGGTTGGTGTATGTGAGAGCTGAGATCAACTAAGTTCTGATTAGTGCAGTTACTGGAGCGGTTAGCGGACATTGTGTATGAAGCCGAGATAATATCATGAGGTAACCATGTAGCACGTTTGGAGTCAAATGACCGAGGAAGATGCAACTCAAGGTTGGACATGGGGAACTCAGACTCAACAAACCGAACATGACGGGACACAAACAGTTTAGTGGTGTTCGGATCATAGCATAAGTAGGCACTTTGGGTGAGCGAGTAACCAAGGAGGATACATGAGGTGGAGCGAGCAGCGAACTTGTGGGTGAGTATGGGCGAAGCCAAGGGTAGCAGAGGCAACCAAAGGGCACGAAGTTTGGAGTAGTTGGGGCGGAGACCCGAACAGTTTTTCGTAGGGAGAGAGCTGTTGAAGGGTTGGTGTTGGTAGCCGATTTATGAGGTAAGTCGTTGTTTGGAAGGAAATGACCAGAAGGGCAGCAGAAGAGATGTTTTGGAAAACATGGAGAGGCCTGTTTCAACAATATGGTGATGGCGACGTTCCGAGAACCCATTGTGTTTCGGCGTGTGAGGCGATGACGTGAGATGGGAGATGCCGTAGGTGGTCAAGCCAGTGTCCCGGGCAAGACCCGTGTACTCGCCTCCATTATCCGAGTAAAGAATGACAATGTTGGTTTTGAGATATTTTTCCACAAGGGTTTTGAAACGAGGAAAGATGGTGGCGATATCATATTTTTGTTTGAGCGGGTAGAGGCATATATAGTGGGTGAAGTGATCAACAAAAATCACATAATACTTGAACCCATCGACATCAGAGTAATACTTATGATGTTAGGTACAAAAAGAACATTATGCAGGGAAAAAATGTGACGGTGTATGAAGATAGGAGAAACCAGTTTTGGAAATAGTTAATCTGACCAATGACCATGTTGTTTGTGCCCGTGTATGTGGAGTGTAGATAGAGGTTGCCAAGGTCGCTAGAGACATGGTGAGAAGCACCACTGTCAAGCAACCAGTTCGGTGTCCCTGTGTCTGTCGTGGTTGCCACTTGGAGCCATTGGTCGAGTTGGGAGCAGCGTGTAGAGGTGTGGTGGCGACCAGTTGGGAGTTGGGGCAGTGGGCAACCGTGTGTCCTTGTTGGCGACATCCTTGAAACTTACCAAGATATGGTTATTGTTGGCGAGGAGCAATTGCCGAGGACTGGGAAGGTTGCTGAGGTTGCGAGGACTGTTGCTGAGGTTGCGAGGATGGTTGCCAAGCAGACAAGCTATTAGTCCTCGGGGCAGCAGGATGCGAGAAGGACATAGCTTGTGCTTGTTTGAGAAGCAGCTCGCAGTTGATGAGTTTTTCATGAAGCTCATCGAACGAAATAGGGGTGTCTCAGCCTTCGACCACATTAACAATGTGGCGGTAGTCATCATCTAAACCCTCGAGGACGAATCTCAATGAGATCCTCGTGGTCGAGAGTGGTTTTCCAAGAGCAGCGAGCTCATCAGTAAGACCTTTGACAGACTGCCTTTGGAAGCTCGCTTGAGATAGTCCTCGAGTTGCTTGATATGACTGCGAGTTGGGCGAGCATAGGTGTGAGCAATGGTTTGCCATGCATCACGGGTAGTGGCGGCCTGTTGGATCAAGGGGACCAAGGGAGTAGAAAAGTAACCGACAAGAGCACCAAACAAGAGTTTGTCCTGCCGAATCCAAGGTTGGTAGTGCAGGTTGGCGAGGACGGTGGGAGGTGGACAAAGGTGTGACCCATCTATAAATTTGTAAAGGTCATAGCCAATGAGGGTTGCCTCAACATGGAGTTTCCAAGTGATGTAGTTGGTGGAGGTGAGTTTGGTGATATTATGGTGGGAGATGTTTATGAGGTCGAAGGTTTGGGTTGGATCAGCGGGGTTTTTGATGGTGAGAGTTTGGTTGCCGTTAGCCATGGATGCGGAAGAGTTTGGGGTGGCGACGACAGCAAGAGGAAGAAGGTAAGAGGGAGGTTGTAGGAGCAAAGCTCTGATACCATAAATCTTTTAGTGATTGAATCACCTATTTATAGGGAGATACAAATTAGAGAAACAACTATACAAGGAAATAACTATACAAAGAAAAGAACTATATATGGTGATAACCACTAAATAATACATACAATAATTTATTCTCTAATAAACTTGAGGAGATTAGAATAATCATCTATATTAACGGTTAACTTGCACATGAACTCCACTCATTGGCTTCAGTTGAAGTAAAAATGAAGTGCGTGATAACAAAAGGTAAACAAGTGATATCTCTTTTACTTTGAACTAGTGGTAAATATGTTTTTGGTCAGCTCGTATCTCTTTCTACCGGATTACGTATCTCCTGACTCGTTTCTTGTTATTGAGTTTCGTCAACCTAGTCATCTTTTAGTTACAATCAGTGTTCTAAAACTCCCCGCCTAGCTTCGCCTAGGCGCTAGGAGCCTCTCCACCGCCGCGAGTTTCTTAGTCGCCGCCTAATCGGTCAAGTCGGTGCCTACGCCAAACCATGTCGACCTTAATTTATTTTTGTAGTTTTGATTTTGTGGCGTGCGGTGATCGGGGAAGAAAGGGGGGCAAACTGGAGAAGGAAGGGAGAGTGGCAGTGGTGAGGAAGAGAGGGAGGTAGAAAGAAAAGAGGGTTTGATTTTATGGATATTCGATGGGCTGAGAGAGGGAAATGGTTAGATTTAGGAGGAAAGAGATTGGAGGATGAAAAAGTGAGGACAGTCGGTTTGCCGAAGAGAGAGAGAGAGAAGAAAAAAAAGAAAGGAAGAAAAAATAGGTTGCCGTTCTGCTAGATAAAGAGAAGAAAGAAGAAGAAAAAAAGATGAAGAAGGGGGTTGTCTCCATACTCAGAATTTGGGAATTGAGGTTAGTAGTAGGTTTGCATATTTCTGTTCATTTTACAAATATAGACAAGTGTTTGATAAAATGACAAACATAAAAAAAATTGTAGTCAATGTGTTTAATTTTTGATGTAAATTAAAAAAAAAAATAGTTATGTCTTAATTCTGGGCCCCGATTACGCCCCGACTGGTCCCCTAAGCGCTAGTGTATTTCCATTTATTTTTGATAAAGTTGAAATACAAATGATCAGCCAAAGAGCCCTCTCACAATTGTATTTCCATTTATTCATCAAAAGAGATGTGCCTTTTGAAGCGAGAATTGTTTTTCCTTGATACCTAACATAATGCATGAAAGAATCCTAGAACACTCATAAATTGGCTTGCAAAGCCCTGGACAAGACTCCCATAAGGGCTTTGGAAGATGTTGATCGTAAACAGGGCCAACCTGGGGGGGGGGGTGGTGGCTGGAGGGGCTATCGTCATGGACCCCCAATTTTAGGACCCCAAATATTTGAATACTACCTTATATTTAGTATATATATATTATAGTGTTAAAATTGTTTACAATTGATTGTCTTAACCTGGTGGTTAATATGCCCATGATTTAAGCTAAATGTTCTAGGTTTGAATCTTGGCTGTTACTTGTTTTAGTCTGTTATTTTTTTTAGTCTGTGAACTGTATATAAGTTAATAACGTGTTGATAATTTTAGTGTAGAATAGATGATCCAATTGTTAACATATTTAGTAGATTGTGAGAGATCTTGAGTTTAATTCTTGTTATAAACCCTCTTTTTTGTTCCATGGGCCTCTTGAAACTCAGGGCCGACCCTGATCGTTGAAAGGACTCAACGACTCGCTTCCCACATGGCTAACACGTGGCAGCCAGAGCGATGACACATGGCAGCCAGAGCGACCTGGCCTAGCCGAGGACCATCTTTGATCCGAGCACCATCTGACCGACCAAGCCCATACCGAGCAGAACCATTCCGAACAAGCCGAGCATTGCTAGGCCGACCTTACGTGGCTGGTCCTCGACCTTAACCGATCCTCGTAGAAGACGAGGATGCAAATCCAATCGACCAAGTGACCATGAGAGCTCATGGTCGATCCTGTGACTGGACCAACCTAAACGAAAAGACGATATCATAGTACTAACAGGCCAGGTGGACCAGCTTGATTGGAGAGACACCAACGTGCTCTGCACCCACCGCTCCACTTACAGTTGACTTCCCTGATACTCTGACATACCTGACAAAAGTAAAAACCAATGAGAACCAGCCAGCTCGGCCGACCAACAGATTTGGTCTCCTAAGGTACGACACTATTCACACTCTATAAGCTTCCTACACAGAGCACATAAGTTATTTACGGTGATCACAGGGAACGCCTGTACTCACCTACGTTATCCCTTCACTGACTCTCACGCCGGAGGGCTTTAGCTGGGATAACCTCCCAGCTCCCTTACCGGTGTTCTTTCTTGTCTCTCAGGTGACAGTCGCAAGGCGTAAGAAGAACAGGGGGCACCAACACCAAATCCAGCCAGATATCCGCTTTCCTAAATTCACAATGACATTTCACCGTCCAGCTCATCTCCACGCAGACATCAAACGTAGTCACCCACACATTGGCGTGATCAAGTGGTTCCGTTGCCGGGAACGAAAAAGTTTTCCTTGCCTTCCATTTCTTAGCCTTGACCATAAACCATGGAAAAAATTACTCCCACAAAACAAAGCCAACCAGGAACAAACGAGGCCATCCCTTTGGCCATGCAACCTCCCCTAACGACTAATAGGCCCACAGAAATAGACCTGACCACTCCCAGTTCGAAAACCTTCAAGGGGAAAGGAGTCACTGATGTGGCCCGTAACCTGGGGGCTGACCTTAACCGAGCTGATACCTCCTTCGCTGGGGGAGAGGAGGAGGAAGACGAGGTACACCTCGTAGGTTCTAAGGCTCACGTGCAGGTACCAACAAATGAACATGAAAAATACCTGGAGGAACTAAAGTATTGGGAACGCCGAAAACTTTACCTCCAAGAAATCCAAGAGGCAGAGCAAAAAGTGTACGAGCTAAGCAAAAGGGTGGGGGCCACATCCAATATGATAGTCACACGGGAACCAGTCCAGGCGAACGAGGAAGCCTCTCCAAGGGGCAAAGAAAAAAGGAATGCCACCCCCCGCCCGAGCGCAAAGTCAAGGTTGGGAAGAAGGATGGTCGAGCACGTCCGGAAACCAAGCATTCATAGCCGGCTTACATTCCCTGACGAATCAAGATGCCCACCTTCCCGAACAAGGGAAAGGAGCGAGGAAGGGGAATCCAGACCGAGAGTAGAGGCAATGAAGAGCAGAACGTGCGAACATTGTACTCACCCCCATCAATCCGGAATAGAGCAACGAAAAAGTGGTCGGAACGCGACCACAGAAGTGCAAAAAGAAACCTCTACTCCGCCTATAGAGGTCGAGCAGGAAGTAAAGTATCTTCGAGGCAGGCTGGAAGCTATTGAAAAAGGGAAGCCGATGATGCTTACCCCATCCAAGAATGGGCCATTCAAAGAAAAAAATGAGGAAAGCCCCACTGCCCGACAAAAAGTTGCCTAACTTTGACTCTTATCAAGGGCTCACCAGTGCGGTCGACCACATCGCTAGTTTCGAGGTCAAAATGAATGCTATAGCCCCGAAAGACGAGGACGCTTGGGGCAAGATCTTCGTGGGCACTCTGCAGGGAAAAGCCTTGAAATGGTATACCGACCTACTTCCAGACTCTGTGGGAACATGGGACGAGTTCACGAGTGATGTTTGTGACACGCTGATTTTCCTCGGCAGAGACATCAGCAGAAGAAGCGCAGCATTTATGCGGCATACATCAACGCCACAACGAGTCAAACCAGATGTATATGGACCGGTTCATGGCCATGGTTGATCAGATACCGTATGATCACGCCAAGGTGTGGGTGACTACGTTTGGTGTCTGCGTGGAGCTGAGCTGGATGGTGAAATGTCACTGTGAATATAGGAAAGCGGATATACATTTGGATTTGGTGTTGGTGCTTTGTTGTTCTTCTTTGCGCCTTTGCTTGTCACTGAGAGACAAGAAAGAACACCGGTAAGGGAGCTGGGAGGTTATCCCAGCTAAAGCCCTCCGGCGTGAGAGTCAGTGAAGGGATAACGTAGGTGAGTACAGACATTCCTTGTGATCACCATGAATAACTTATGTGCTCTGTGCAGGAAGCTTATAGAGTGTGAATAGTGTCGTACCTTAGGAGGGTGGCCATACCCTGTTTATACTCCTCTCACAGGCTTGGTTTGCATGGCGGCGTGGGGCAACAACACGATGGAGACCAAATCGTTGGTCGGCGGTGTTGGTTCTCGTTGGTTTTTACTTTTGTCGGGTATGTCGGAGTATCGGGGAAGTCAAGCGTAAGTGGAGGCGGCGAGGTGCGAGGCTGCACGTTGGTGTCTCAAATCAAATTTGGTCACGGCCCATTGAGTACTATGATGGCGTCTCTTCGTTTAGGTTGGTCGGTCAGCGACGGATCGACCATGAGCTCTCATGGTCACTTGGTGCGATTGGATTTGCATCCTCGTCTTCTACGAGGATCGTTTAAGTCGAGGACCCGACCACGTAAGATCGGCCTAGCAATGCTCGGCTTGTTCGAATGGTTACGCTCGGTATGGGCTTGGTCGGTCGATGGTGCTCGGATCAAAGATGGTCTCGGCTAGGCAGTCGCTCACAGGCGCCATGTGTCATCGCTAAAACTGGGCGCCACGTGTTAGCCATGTGGGAAGCAGTCGTTGAGTCCTTTCGGTTGCCCCAACTTTCCAGTGCGAGGATTCATCCCAAGCTTGGAAAGTATAACTTCGACTTGTCCTCGATTGAGGTCTCCTAAATCGTCGAATGGCTGGCTCCTCGTTTCAATTTCGGGGAATGTGCGAGAGGATATGTTCGACGGGTTTCAGGGACGAGATTGTTTGAGTGGTAATGATCGGAATGGTGGCGTCGGTTGGGGTCACGTCTCATTAATAGCGTGTTTCAGAGCGTCATAAAGACTTTTCATTTAATATCGAGATTTGGCACATTGCTTCTTAATTTTGGCGGCGTCGTTTCGATAGCGTGGCCACGTGTCAAGCGGCCATTGGTGGGATAAGTCGCGTGTTCGGTCGAGTCGACCGGAAATTTGGGCCGTATAAAACCGAAATTTTAGCTTCCCCTTGGCACTTAAGTCTATTACTCTAGTTTTCCTTTCGGCGATTTTCGAGGCGACTTTCATCTCTGCTTGCGGATTTCATGGTTTAGCCCCTTCGGTAGTTGTTTCTCTTCCAAGCAGGTGTTTTAGGCTCGTTTTCTGTTACGCTCATTTCTCTCATTCG
>CM028381.1:90031255-90075445 GCA_013146195.2 Codonopsis lanceolata
CGAAGATATATTGTCCATACCATCCAATGAAGGCGCGACATGATTGGTAGCCAGTCGGGATGTATGTGGGAGCCATGGGAGAAGGATCTATTATCCGTTGAGTACCACTGGAAAGGTTTGAGTGTTGGTGTTTTGGTGTATCTTGAGTGGGTGAAGGTTGGAATGAGTGTGGAGGAGGGTTTGGGTACAATGTTGGAGCACTTTGGACACCATAATCATAGTTCATGTGGCTCTTACATTGGGGTGCGATATGCCCATTTTGTTACAAAGTTGACAGGTGGGATTTGGTTCCTTGTGGTTAGGATTGTTAGGTGGTGCATATGGTTGTATGAACCGAGGTGATTGTGATTGGCCAACACCGGTTGCCCAAAGAAATTTGGCACATTTGGCATTGTAGCAAGCGTGGTATAGGGGTTAGAGTATGCCATGACCTTGACTCCCGACCGCGGTTTTTCCACCGTGTTTACTTCTACCCGACAGCCTCCCCCCGTTTCCACAACCTAGCCATAATAAGTACCCTTTGATTTGGGTGAACATAAGGTCCATTGTTTTGGTTTGATGATGTATTGGATTGAATTGGGTTTGATTGTGTTGGCGATTTGGTCTGAGATTGAAAGAGGCTTGAGAATTTGAGTTGTAGTGCTTCTTCTTGAATTAAGAGATCTTGAAGTTCATCGAAGGAGATAAACTGGTTTATTGTTTTTGTGTGGTGGCGAATTCCTTATAAGAGGGTCCTAACCGAGGCTAAAATGCGTTAGAGATCCTCACACAATTTCACTGCTTTGGCTATAAACCCGGCAAGGAGTCGTAGGCGTGAAGATGATAGTCGTCAATTGACATATCGGAGTAAGCTTCAAGACATTGAGGTCATCGAGAAGTTTTTGAGGTCAACTTCTCACATTATCCTAAGAGAATTAATTTGGTACAATAACTCATGTGGGGAAGAGATGGCAGATGCATGCTTGGTAACACTACATACACAATCAACAAAGCCACTACTTTTCTCATGGCATACATGAAGTAGGTGGCAGATTAGGGCAGTGATACGTGAAGAAGGGTAAAAATATGCGACAGCGGAGATTAGGCAATTTACGATGTTCAGTTGTGTGAGGCGAAGATGGTCTGAATGGGGGAATAACTTCTACGACAAAGCTTTGGGATTGGGAGGGTTGGTTGGAGGCGGTGAGGAAAAATATTTTATAGGGTGAGCTTAGCGGACTTTTTGAAATAGTAGGATGACTAAATTAAATTGAGAATTAAGTCAATTTTAAAATGAGGCCGACCAACAATTTCTCGTAAAAGTAAACTACAAACTACATCATATTAATAACCAAGTTAATTGTTTTTTTAATCCGTGTGTTAGGTCAAATCAAAAAATAAATTTGGGACGAATGGAGTATATGCGATAAACTTTTATAAGTACAACACTATTATGTATGTTTTTAATACATTTGACCTGACATACCATTTAAGAAAAATCAATTAACATAAATATAATATTAATATATTATAATTTATTTTGTTTGTAAACCTTTCTCCAACTCTACCGCTGGTAGACCCCTTAAGGTCAATATATTCACTATTTAAATACTCAAAAATAAACAAACAATAAAAATATTTTTTAAAATGAAATGGATATATAAATAAAGATTTATTTTAAATTTTAAGGCTTGATTTTGCGAAAATAAATTTTATGGTTTTTTAGGCCTAGGGTTTTTTTTAATGAAATTACAAAATTTGTACAAGGTTTATAATTAAATAAAATTGGTGGGAAAGTAGTTTTTGGATTCAACGTTGAGATTTTTCTCCCGTCAAGTCCACGTAGGATGCCACATAAGCATCCTAATCAGCAAGCCATTAGTTATTTAACGGGCTTATAGACGGAAGGTTTTAATTGAAACAAAAAAAAAGGTTGGGTTTCAATGAGTCTATAAACAAAAGTTAGGGTTCAATTTATAACTACTAAAATAGGTCAAGGCTTTTTAAAGTAATTCTCCCCCTCAAAAATGAAAAGAATACAGTGGAAATACTGAATGCTCTTGAGAACTGAAGGTTATATATATATATATATATATATATATATATATACCACAAGTTCGTTACCTATAAGAAATCATGAGTTACCTTGTGCGAACTTGAACCTTGAGCGAAGCGGAAGACTTTCTACTTGAGCTACGATCTTCGTATGTCACTATCAACAACCATGCAAGTCTCTCTCGTCGGATTGATATCACGTACACGAATATCAACCTCTGGTTCCCACCACAAATCCAAGCCTCTCGATGGTTAACCTAGAGGGAGTATTTGGTGAGATAGAATATAGTAGAGAGAGGGAAAGGTCGACCAACAAGAAGACGTATTCTTCTTTTTGTAGGCATGTAATACAATAAAATTTTATCCATTTAATTACTTGCCCTATTTATATTATTTTACAAGAAACCCTATTTCTTGTAGGTTAAGTTAAGTCAATCCCGAACCCTTTCGGATATGAAACTAATTAACCTTTAATTATATAATTACGGTCTATGTGAGTGGAAGTAAATAATCGGGCTACGAGCCCAATTGCTAACAATAACAAATGAGGTCCCATTTCAGATACAAAGGTTATCCCCAACAGAAGTTTCTAACACACCCACAAAGAAGTTTTATTGGGGACTACCCTTTGTGCATAGAAATAGAAAAAAGTTTTGGCATCATAAAGATGAAATGCCAAATCAAAAGTTGAACTCCCACCTCCATGCACTGTCATGCATATAGAAAAAGGAGGAAATTAACATGTCATGTTTGTTAGCTCTAAATGACTCAACAGCTGATCCAATCAGCTATTCAGCCATCATCTTGTTTTGCTTTGACTAATTCTTCAAAGGTGATTTCATGTAATCCCATGCATCCACCCTTTATTCTTGGAGATGAGGCAGAGATGACTCATCCAACAGAAAATTGCTTTCCTCAACTAACTTTATCACTATAAATACAATCCTGTCGATATACGATCTTTCGTAGCAAGCTTGAAATTCCCAGCCTTCTAAGTTGCAAGTGCAGCAGGCTTTAAAACCGAGCAATCTGTCAGAATTATGAAGAATTTTTCAATTGCACAACATGTTATTGGTATGCCAGTCGGATCACCTAGAAGACTGTGTTCATCTGAACAACTCGATCACAAAAACCTTGATGCTTCTCGACTTTTAAATGGCTCTTCCTTAACCAAACAGAGTAAGCTGCTCTTTATATATACTGGTACTTGTTCAAATTTCTTGATTTTCAAAGTCTTATATTGTTTATGTAATTGCAGTGAGATTAGGACCCAAAATAACTGAAATGTTGAAGGACAAGTTGAGCTTTGGGAAAAAGATTCTTCAATTAGGTGGAGCCACAAAAGTTTTCAAGCTGAATTTCAGTGTGGTTGAAGGAGAGAAGTTGGTGAAGGCTTTCCATTGCTACTTGTCTACTACTGCTGGTCCCATGCCTGGCCTCCTCTTCATCACAACCAATAAAGTTTCCTTTTGCAGCGAGCGATCGATTAAAATATCTTCACAAACGGGAGAGGCCTTTAAAATCCGTTACAAGGTTGCGATCCCATTAGTACAGATAAAGAAAGCTAGGGAGAGCAAGGATGTAAATATGTCATCAAAGAAGTATCTTGAGATACTTACTCAAGATAATTTTGACTTCTGGTTTATGGGATTCCAAAATCATCAAAGAACATTCAAACACCTTGAGCAGGCAATCTCTCAAGCTCATCAATGACTCGAGCACCTTGCCAGAGATAGAACTGAAGAGAGGACTTTCTTTTGCTTGTTCTCTTTCATTCTATGTAAATTAAGTGAACAAAGCTTTATATTAATAAATCTGTACAATTATGTTCTAAATAGCTTCTTGAATGGGAAAATATTAAGTATATTTGTATAATCACAAAACAAGAAAACAATAATTTTCTGTCTCCTTGCTGTTTTGTATACTTTGTTATTGAAGCTGAATCAAACATCAAGGGAAAACTACAGAGCATGCATGCTGTTCTTCTTTAGCATCCATTCTAGCGAGATGGGCTTAAGGGCAATCTCAAGTCGAAGAAGGTCTGCTGATTCCAGAATTAACATTGACTAAGCTAACAGAAAAAGATGTTTCTTCGATAAAACAAGGCAATACATCATAGTTCTATGTCCGGAGTCCTCTAGATCACGTGGAGAATATTCTTCAACCAGAAAAATCAGCATTTTTGGGAAGTCCAAGTAGCTAGTTATAAGCCATAGCTAGACTTATCTAAACTTTTACAAAGATTTCATTATGCAACAATCTGTGTAAAAACAGAAATCAAGTATTTTCAATCAACCATTATAGTTTTCAGGGATTAGGGCCCTCCAATCAACCATTGATCGTTCCTATGATGGAAGACATTATCTTAAGAAGAAAAAATCTGTATGCTATCACAATATTGTATAGAAAATGAACATTTGCACAATATACATGATGTAAATACTAACATGAACATTACATAATTGTGATCATTGTGCATATGTTTCTTGCTTATACTATATTGTGATCATGTATATATATGTTACTCTAAGGATAATGTCATCCATAATCCATCATAGGAAGGATCTAAGAGCTTGATGGTGAGGGTGACAAGAGGAGATTACAAGGATCTATGCACAAAGGGTGTAATCCCCAAAAACAACAGCATTTATATATTCCCCCAAAGACTAGGTTGCATATTGTTCCTTTGTAAGCCATAGAAACTTCTTTTGGGGATAATCTTTGAAGTTTTTGGTCTCGAAATATGAGAGTATGTGAGATGGGACCTTGTTTGGTGTCGAGAGTCCGAGCATTTAGTATATCCTTGCAGTCTCAAAGTTAGCTAAAGTTGACTGGCTAAGTAGAAATGTATTAAGTATTCTACTAATGTTTCCTGTCCCCCAAAAAATAGGTATTTGGGTCCTTCGTTTTGTGGGACCTTAAGATCGAGTGTGGTCCCAAAAACAGTTTTTTTTTTCTAGTGACCTAGAAACGAATGAAGCTTTAGCCAAAGAAGCATTATCTTCCAATTGTTTTGGATTTAATTCTGGTTTTGGAGTTATTACTATGTATTAGATCATTTCATGGATAAGATGAAAACACATTTTACGCCTCCAAAGCGAAAATTCGTTCCGCCGGCCAATTCTGTACAACTCAAGCAAAATTCATACAAACCATATTAATGCTTTAAATGTCAAAAACTCATGTCTGCAATTTCATGTCTAGTCACTAGCTTAGAGCTTGAAAAGAGATATATGCTCCTTCCTCATTTTGCCATAAGCCATTAATGGAGCAATTGTTGGAGTCGTCTTCATCTTGGCAACCACCCAGTTTTTGGCATTGGCCAAACAACCTTAGCCCATGTTGCCACGATGGTATATCCATCATTTCAAGCCACAGAGTTCAAATTTCCATCCAAAAAACTAACAACACTAGCAATGTCTTTCACCTAATCTTTTGAAACAAAAATGATGATTTTGTTTCTTACTCACGCAATAATATGTAGTAAGCAATGTCTTTCACCTAATCTTTTGATCTACAGTTGCAGAAAGAAAGAAAATAGAAAAAAAGTTTTGGCATCATAAAGATGCATTGCCAAGTCAAAAGTTGAACTCCCACCGCCATGCACAGTCATGCTTATGGAAAAAGGAGGAAACATGTCATGTTTGTTATATCTAGCATCATCTTGTTTTGCTTAGACTAATTCTTCAAAAGAGATTTCAAGTGTACCCACCCACCCTATATTCTTGAAGATGAGGCAGAGATGACTCATCCAACTGAATATTGCTTTCCTCAACTAACTTTATCAATATAAATACAATCCTGTCGATATAGGATCTTTCGTAGGAAGCTTGAATTCTCAGCCTTCTGAGTTGCAAGTGCAGCAGGCTTTAAAACCGAGCAATCTGTCAGAATTATGAAGAATTTTTCAATCGCACAACATGTTATTGGTATGCCAATCGGATCACCTAGAAGACTGTGTTCATCTGAACTACTCGATCACAAAAACCTTGATGCTTCTCGACTTTCAAATGGCTCTTCCTTAACCAAACAGAGTAAGCTGCTCTCTATATATACTGGTACTTGTTCAAATTTCTTGATTCTCAAAGTCTTATATTGTTTTTGTAATTGCAGTGAGATTAGGACCCAAAATAACTGAAATGTTGAAGGGCAAGTTGAGCTTTGGGCAAAAGATTCTTCAATTAGGTGGAGCCAAAAAAGTTTTCAAGCTGAATTTCAGTGTGGTTGAAGGAGAGAAGTTGGTGAAGGCTTTCCATTGCTACTTGTCAACAACAGCTGGTCCCATGCCTGGCCTCCTCTTCGTTACAACCAATAAAGTTTCCTTTTGCAGCGAGCGATCAGTCAAAATTTCTTCACCAACGGGAGAGGCCATTAAAATCCGTTACAAGGTTTCGATCCCATTAGTGCAGATAAAGAAAGCTAGAGAGAGCAAGGATGTAAATATGGCATCAAAGAAGTATCTTGAGATACTTACTATAGACAATTTTGACTTCTGGTTTATGGGATTCCAAAATCATCAAAGAACTTTAAAAAGCCTTGAGCAGGCAATCTCTCGAACTCATCAATGACTGAAGAGAGGACTTTGTTTTGCCTGTCCTCTTTCAATTCATGTAAACGAAGTGAACAAAGCTATATATTAAGAAATCTGTACAATTATGTTTGAATAGCTTCATTAATGAGAAAATGTAACGTAAATTTGTATAAACACAAGACAAGAAAACAATGATTTTCTTTGTGTCCTTGCTGTATACTTTGTTATCGAAGTTGAAGCAAACGTCAAGGGAAAACTACAGAACACGCTAAGTGTTTTCTTTAGCATCCATTCTAGCTGGATGAGCTTAAGGGCAATCTTAAGTTGAAGGTGTTAAGAATGGGATGACTCGATTACCTTCAAGGAACTGGCCGGGCAGGTTCTAGGATTTGGTGAGACCTCAAAGGGGGATGCGGGGGGCTACGCCCCCCACGGTACGGACTATTGGGTTTTGGACAAGGCGGCCGCATCACCTGTATACAAGGCGCCTATGTTGCAAGGCGGTTGCGTGGTAGGCTAAGGCGGGCACGTCTCCAAGAAAGAATTATGGATCATGTTACTGGCAAATAGGTGGTCGCGTGAACAGGGAAGGCGACCGCATCCGACAATGATGCGGTCACGTCATGATATGGAAGGCGATCAGGTTGTAGCAGTAACTGTGTTGGTCCGGTTTTTTTAATTAGACTTTTAGGGTTTGGTATTATATCCATATATATTATTGTAACCCTAGAACGGTTTCAAGGTTGGTATAATAAATTAAAATTTCGATAGTCCGTTGGCTCCAATATCTCTCTCTCTTCTCTTTGATTGATCTTGGATTACTCTATTTATTGTTTGCAAAGTCTTTCGCTGTGTACAATAGAAGGTCTGTGGATTCCAAAATTAACATTGACTCAACGAACAGAAAGAGATGTTTCTGGGATAAAGTAAGAAATACATCATAGTTCTAAGTCCAGAGTCCTCTAGATCACATGGAGAACATTCCTTAACTAGGAAAATCAGCTTTGGGAAGTCCAAGTACCTAGCATGTCATAGGACTTTATTTAAACCTTCAGCCAAGATTGCAATATGCAATAACAATCTGTGTAAAAACTACAGAAAAGGGTCATTAATTGCTATGCAGCAATCAAGTGTTTGAGATCAACCATTATAGTTTTCAGGGATTAGGGCCCTTCTCTTGTCACTACTCACCAGCAAGCTCTTTATTTGCTCCACCAATTGACGACTGATCCTTTCTGTTATGCTGCAGCAGAAGCAAACAAACAATGAATCAACGTAATAGCAATTGATAGCAAAGAATTGGAACTTGGAAGAGAAGGGAGGGAGTTCTAGGGATTCATCCCTTTGTCTAGAATCGAGCCATCCATTCTAACAATCTCCACCTTGCTGAGCATTCACCATTAGAAGATAAAGAACCCAAATTCACTCTCTTGATCTCTTCCAATTCTCTTTGCTATCAATTACTATTTTGCTTGATTCATTGTTTGCTTGCTTCCGCTGCTGCACAACACTTTCTATGATGAAAGACATTATTCTACAAAGAAAAGTTCTGTATATGATCAAAATATAGTATAGAAAATAAACATATGCAGAATATATACTAATGAAAATACTAATATGATCATGACATAAATAAAGGTGTGTTAGCAATAATTAACTTGAATATTCTTCTTGCCCACGACTGATAAACAAAGAATATTTTATCAATATCAATTCTTCAAGTGACCCGTTAACATGCCAACTCAGAAAGCTCAATTTCCACCTCCTCGCACCATCAGCCACTATTTATAAATTATAATTTTAATAAATGAAGAAACAAAGAGGCAAATATATTATGCTTAATTGCGTAGCATTGAATGATGCAACAGCTGACTCGTCAATCAAATGGCTTAATCCGATCAAAGTCGGAAACATTACATGTGCACCACCTTTATCCATGACTATGAAGATGAGGCGGAGATGATTCATCCAACTAACAAAACGATTTTCCACTTTCATCAACTAACTCTATCCGTGTATATATGTGTGTGTGTGTGATCTTTTCAGTTAGGGTCCCACAGAAAGTAAGTTTCTCTGGGAAAAACTACGACGAGCATTCTTAAGCCAATCCTATATGAGGGCTGATTCTTTATTCCACATACAAAGTAAAGAGAATATCTTGAAAGTCTTGCATTCGTAGGGTATGCAATCGTCCAATGGATGAAATGAAAGTTAAGTCAGAAATCTTACGTCTCGTTTTATCAGTAATGCACATGGTGGGATTTCGACTGCAACCTCACTCTTGGCCTTTACACCCCCCCTCCCCCAATATGACATAAAAAGCTATCTTATCTTTTCAGTTACTTAGCATGGTTTACACACACACACACAAAATGATAGGAATATAGAGGCTATACTAAATTCTCTTGAGAACTAATGAGGTCCCATCTCAGATACAAAGGTTATTCCCAAAAGAAGTTTCTATTACCTAATTAGAAAGGAACAATACGTGGACCATTTAGCAATCAAGGCATTTGAGGATTTTGAGGACTACCCTTTGTGCATAGTGTAGAAACTAATAATGTTTAAGAATAACGATATGATCTTTCCATTTATTGAATCACCTATTTATAGGGTGAGTTACAATTAGGGTTATACTTAGAGTAGGGTACAAGAAACCTATATAAAGAAGGTAACATAAGAAGGAAAAAATTATACAATGTAATTACCACTAATTAATAATTACAAATAAATAATAATAAATAATAAATATATTATTATCTAATATGCCCCCGCAAGATGGACGTCCGAGAGGGGAGACCAATCTTGTGAAGTAATTGATAAAACCGCTGGCGAGTAAGAGGCTTGGTCAAGGCATTGACCAACTGATCGGTCGAGGAGACATGACAAACTCGCATAAGCCAATCCTGAACTTGTTGCCAGATGAAAAGAAAGTCTAGGGCTATATGCTTCATGCGAGTATGAAAAACCGGGTTCGAGCAGACTCGTGGTGCCCACATTGTCATAGTAAATAACTGGTTGAGTCGAGGAGGTTAAATCGAGTTTGCCAAGAAGAGACAATCCATCGACTTCGGTGGGCGTCAGCGATCCACGCTTCTTCGGTCCGAGGAGCGAGCAACAGTGTGTTGTTTCTTGGAGCTCTAAGAGATCAGGTTCCTTTTAAGATAGACAATGTAGGCACTACTGGATATGTAGTCATCCTTGTTGCCAGCCCAGTCAGCATCAGTGAATACATGGAGAGCAGGAGGAGACTGATGATGAAAGAGGATGCCCGCATTAATAGAGCCACAGAGATACCGAAGAACTCACTTGACCACATTCCATTGCTTAATGGTCGGCCTATGCATGAACTGAGAGAGTTTGTTAACATCAAAAGCAACATTAGGCCGAGTAAAAGACAGATATTGAAGACTCCCGACCATTGCTCAAAATTCTGTTGGATCTGTGAGAGTAGTGCCCATATGAAGAGTCAAGGTAGGCGAGGTAGCAAGGGGCGTAGCTACTGGGCGAGCATCGGTCATGCCTGTGCGAGCAAGGAGATTAGTAATGTACCCGCGCTGGGAGAGTAGAAGACCACTTGGGCACTTAAAAAATTCAACCCCAAGAAAATAGTGAAGATCACCAAGGTCTTTGAGCGACAAACGATTAGCGAGCAGAGATATGGAAGTCAGTGGGCTGGTTCCCAATGACGATGATATCATCCACATAGACAAGGAGATAGATGATGTTACCCGCAATACGAAGTATGAACAGTGATGTGTCGGCCACCGAGTTTTTGAAGCCGGAGGCAAGTAGGACCTGACGCAGCTTATTGTACCATGCTCGGGGAGCCTGCTTGAGACCTTAAATAGCCTTGTGAAGCCGACACACATGCTGAGGTTTGTCCTTGTCTGTGACACCAGGTGCTTAAGCCATGAATATCTCCTCGGACAGATTGCCTTGAAGAAAGGCATTGTTCATAATCCAGTTGTCGAAGATCCCATCCTTGACAAACGGCCAACGAGAGAACAAGACGAACAGTGGTCGATTTAACCACCAGGCTTAAAGTCTCGTGATAGTCAACCCCTTGTCACTGGTGAAATCCCTTGGCCACTAGGCGAGCTTTGTAGCGATCAATAGTTCCATCAGCATGTCTTTTGATGCGGTAGATTCACTTACAACCAACAATATTGCGAGCATCTACCGAAGGGACCAGATCCCAAGTTCCATTGCGAGCTAGTGCACCAAACTCCTCAGACATGGCCTGACGCCACTTCACATCTTTTAGAGCCTGAGTGACACATGTTGGTTCATTATCTGTTGCCAGTTAAGCCGAAAGACTCAGTTTGGTGATGGGCTTGTAGATGTTGTTCTTAGAGCGAGTAACTATGGATGAAATTCCAGAAGTAGCAGGCACATGAACAGGGTCAGTAGGCACGGGCACAAGCACAAGACCAAGGTCAGCGGGCACAAGAACTGGGTCACAGGCACGTGGCAGGTGGGCATAGTGCTATCCTCGGGCATGGAGCTGGTTGCCGAGGAGAGTTGAGCAGGCAACACAGGACTAGTAGCGGGCAGTGGTGTTGGTGGTTGAGGTTGGTGTATGGGTGAGCTGAGATCAACCACATTCTGATTAGTGCTAGGAAAAACTAGCGGGGAGGCACTGTAGCGAGCAGCCGATGGTGTCTATGAGTGGCCGAGCAGTTCATGAGGAGGTAGCCAAGAGACACTAACGTAGGTATCTAGGTGAGCAAGACGGGTGGCTCGGGTGGACATTGGAAAGGTAGACTCGACAAATCGAACATTACGTGAAATATACAGCTTGGGTGGGGCCCGAATCATAATAGAGATAGGCACTCTGAGTGAGTGAGTAACCAAATAAGACACACAGAGTGGAGCAAGCAGCGAGTTTGTAAGCGGAGTAAGGGCGGAGCCAAGGGTAGCAAAGACAACAAAAGGCACGAAGTTTGGAGTAGTTGGACGGAGAGCTAAAAAGATTATAGTAGGAAGATTGGTGAGCAAGAGTGGGTGTTGGTAGCCGATTTATGAGGTAGATCGCTGTTTAGAAGGCAAATGACCAGAAAGGCAGTGAAAGAGATGCACGAGAGAGAAGGGAGAGAACAATCTTGATAATGTGGCGATGGCGATGTTTCAAGAACCCATTGGGTTCCGGAGTGTGAGGGGGCGAGGTGAGGCGAGAGATGCCATGGGTGGACAGGTAGGCGGCCAAGCTAGAATCCCGGGCAAGCCCCATGTACTCGCCTCCATTGTCCAAGTAAAGAGTGACAATGGTTGTTTTAAAATAGTTTTCGACCAAGGATTTAAACTTTGGAAAGATGGTGACGACCTCAGATTTGAGTCTGAGCGGGTAAAGCCAAATGTAATGGGTATAGTGATCAACAAAGATCACATAGTATTTGAAACCATCAATAGAGGGAAAAAGGGAGGTCTAAACATCAGTATAAATAGTTTGTAGAGGGAGAGTAGACACAATAGTATTTTGATGAAAAAGAAGTTTATGACTTTTATTAGAAAGACAATCATTACAATGAATATGAGTGCGAGCAGTGTCTTATGTTAAACCTAGGCTAGAGAGTATCTGACTTTAGGCGGGGTCAGACGGATGACCAAGGCGATGATTCCAATTCTGGTGGGAGATTTTGCAGCTGACACAAGCATAGGGGCAAAGAGAGGGAGCTATGGTCGGCCATTCATACACACTATCCTTAGACTATCTTGTCAGAAGTATTCTCCCTGTCAATAGATCTTTTACATGAGGCTTCGCCTCTCTATTAATTCTATAATGGATGACAACGGCATCATTCTGGATTCGGACCAAGCCATTCAACAAGGCCTGATTTCGCATTTCTCAGCCCAGCTTCGAGCTGAAGGGATCGCGCCTTCAACATTGGATTCGATTCCTTCCATAGTGACGGATGCAATGAATGACGCTCTTATCGCTCCCCCTTCAATGTCCGAAATACAATCTGCAATCAATAATCTTAATGGTGATAGTGCCGCGGGGCCTGACGGATTTAATGGGAAGTTTTATTCAGCCTGTTGGCCTATAATTGGAGATGATTTCAGCCAAGCTATTTTGGAATACTTCTCGGGTTTTTCATTCCCTCGGGCATGGTCTAGCACTCTGATTATTCCCATTCCGAAGACTGATAGGCCAAAATCTTTTAAAGATCTCCGCCCAATTAGTCTTTGCAATTTTTGCCAGAAAGTGATATCAAAAATTCTTTCCTCCAGGCTTGCGGCTATCCTCCCTCATATTATTTCAGAGAACCAAAGCGCCTTTGTTAAAGGTCGTCTGATTCAGGACAACATTCTCTTGGCGCAGGAATTGATGTGTCATCTGGGGAAAAAAGTGCCCGGCTCGAATGTGGTTGTAAAGCTCGATATGGCTAAGGCTTTCGATCGTGTCTCCTGGATATTTCTCATTAATATTCTCCGGAAGTTTGGATTTCACGAAATTTTTATAGATTTGATTTGGAGGCTTATATCTGCAAACTGGTTCTCAGTTTTATTTAATGGAGCTTCAGTCGGCTTTTTCCCCTCATCTCGGGGTCTAAGGCAAGGAGACCCACTCTCTCCGAGTTTGTTTATTATCATGGCAGAATTCTTTAGTCGGGGCCTCAACCATCTTCAACAGCTCTCTCCCTCCTCCATTTATTCTACGGTTAGTGGTTGCCCCGTTACTTCGCATCTTGCTTTTGCCGACGATGTAATCATTTTCTGTAATGGCAGTAAGGATTCTCTTCTTCGTCATAAATCTTTCTTCCAGAATTATGAAGCTGTGTCAGGCCAAGTGATTAATACTTCCAAAAGCTCTTTTTTTGTAGCCCCTTCCATAACGGCGAGCCGTATACATTCTATTCAGACTTTGCTGGGATTTAATCAGGGATCTCTCCCGATTTATTATCTTGGGTGTCCAATCTATTATGGCCGTAAGAAGAAGCAGTTCTTCGACCCCCTTCTCATTAAACTGCAAAACCGTATTGAATCTTGGATGGGTAACTTTCTTAATTCGGCTGGGCGGATCACTTTAATCAGAAGTGTCCTTCAATCTATCTCCAGCTATCTTCTAGCTTCTTTGGACCCTCCAGCTTCGGTTATAGCTTACATCGAGAGGCTGTTTTCCAATTTTTTTTGGGGTCACATTGACGGTCGTAACAAAGCTCACTGGGTTTCATGGGATAAGTGTTGTCGTCCTACCTCCGAGGGGGGAATCGGGTTAATCTCCATTTCTCAATTGGTTAAGGCTTATGGTTTAAAGATTTGGTGGCGATTTCGCTCTATTCAAAACTTATGGTCGAATTTCCTCTATATCAGATATTGCTCCCGGCAGCATCCTTGTTCTTCGTCCCAAAAGGGATCCCATGCTTGGCAGCGAATGATCAAAGCTCGAGACATTGCCGAGCCTTATATTCACTGGATTGTAGGCCGAGGCTCCATTTCTCCTTGGTTTGACTCTTGGCTTCCAGACCGTTTACCTCGCCCTCCTGATTGCTCTATTTCCTCGGTTAGTGATCTGATTCACAGCTTCTCGGATGGCTCTTCCCCGCTTCCAGCATCCATCATGCACACTATTTTGGACCAGCGAATATCCCTAATTGACAAGGATGACAGGCCTTGTTGGACCCCTAACAATTCTGGAGAGTTCACTTTATCTTCGGCCATGGATATCATTTCTCCCTCTTCATCTAGCCTGCTTTCGGCTAAGTTCATTTGGCACAAATATCTGCCCAAACACATTAGTATTTTTATGTGGCGCCTCCTTCTTAAAAAACTCCCAATTGATGAAGGTATTTGGAGTAAGGGTTTCTCTTTGGCTTCAAAATGCCATTGTTGCTTATTGGGAAATATTGAATCTTTTGAGCATGTCTTTCTATCCAGCATATTCGCTTGGTCTGCTTCATGCTCATTTCACGCCGCCGACATCCCTTTACATCATTGCTCCATCCGTCGCTTTGCTTGGTGGCTTCATGGTTCGTCTCCTATTTTCACCTTGATTCCTTCCCTCATTTTATGGCACCTTTGGAAGTTCAGGAATAAGGCTGTCTATGACCAGATGCGTATGCCATCTTCTGCCATATCTAGAAATGTCTCTCAGGCTCTTCAAGATATTTTACAAGCTGCCAATTTTTTTACTTCGGATCCTTTGACTGCTGCCCGTATTTCTTTTGGTAGGCGAAAGAAGGTGACTATTTCTTCGTTGACCTGGCAAAAGCCTTCTACAGGTAGAGTTAAGCTTAACTCTGACGGTGCGAGCAGGGGTAACCCGGGTTTAGGTGGTGGAGGCGGCGTTCTTCGTGACTCTGGGGGTGTCCTTTTGCTTATTCCTCGCTGGTAATTGCTCTAACACGCTTGCCGAGATTCGTGCCCTTCACTATGGTATGTCGTGGATTCATTCCCATGGTTTTCACGATGCTGATATTGAAATTGACTCTAAGGTCATCTTTGAAAGCATCTCAAAGGGTCATAGTTTCCCCTGGAAGCATGCTTACCTTATTCGTGAAATCCTCCGATTTCAATCAGAGGGTAATTACATCTTCTCTCATTGCTTCCGCGAGGTCAACAAAGTTGCAGATTCTCTTGCTAACTTAGCTTGTGACTCCCAAGATAGTATTACTTTCCACTCCATATCTGACATTCCTCGGTCCTCCCGGGGTCTAATCATTTTAGATGCTTGTAATACTTCTTATATTAGAATTTCTTAACTGTTTAGCTTTGTATTTCCTTTTCGAGGTTAGGCTCCTTTGTCCTCCCATTATAAGGGCAAGGCTGGTTGTCCCCCTCAAGTTTGTATTCTCTTTAATTTTTAATAAAATCTGCAGGGTGCCGCCCCTGCTTCCTTAAAAAAAAAAAAAAAAAAAAAAAAAAAAAAAAAAAAAAAGATATGTATATGAGATTACGTTTCATGCTGGGAACAAACATGACATTTTGTAAAGTAAATGTGTGTATAGGTGTGGGGAGGATAAAAGAACCAGTTTTGGAGATATGTAGGTCTGTATCATCACCAATGACCATGTCATCCGTGCTCGTATAGTTGGAGTGAAGATGGAGGTTGCCAAGTTCGTTGGTAACATGGTGAGAAGCACCACCATCGAGAAGCCAGTATCGAGTCCCTGTGTCTGTTATGGTTGCAAGGTGTGCCCGTGGATGCCTTGAGTAGTTACTGGCCGAAGTGGCGGTAGCGGGCAGAGTTGTGGTGGCGACCAATTGAAAGTTAGGGCAACGAGCAGCCGTGTGTCCTTGTTGGCGACAGCCCTGACACTTACCAAGATAAGGTCGTTGTTGGCGAGGAGCTGAAGCCGAGGATTGCTGAGAGGGTTGCCGAGGTTGAATGGGAGCTGCCCGAGCTTGTGAGGAGGAGTGCCGAGCTTTCGAGCTGTTGTTCCTCGAGGTAGCAATACTGACAGAGACAGAATGCGAGAGGGACGCGGGCTGGGACTGCTTCAGGACCAGTTCGCGATTGATGCGTTTTTCATGGAGCTCATCAAACGATATGGGAGTGTCCCGGTCTTCTACCACATCCACGATGTGGCGGTAGTCATCATCCAAACCACCAAGGATGGTCTAAATAAGATCCTCATGGTCGAGCAGTTTGCCCAGAGCCGCGAGTTCATCTGCCCGACTTTTGACAGACTACATGTAGTCAAAGATCGACTGAGAGCCCTTGGATGCCCGCTTGAAGTAGTCTTTGATATGCTTGATGTGGTCGTGAGTAGGGCGAGCATAGGTGTGAGCCAGAGTGTCCCATGCTTCATGGGTAGTGGTGGCCTATTGGATCATCGGAACCAGGGGAACATATAGGAAACCAATAAGAGCTCCGAACAAGAGTTTATCTTGCCGAATCCAGGGTTGGTAGTGTGGGTTTGGCATGGAAAAGTCCTTGTATGATTGAGCATTCTTGGCTAGGACGGTGGGAGGCGGGCATAGGTGTGAGCCGTCTACAAACTTGTAAAGGTCATAGCCAACTTGAAGTTTCCAAGGTATGTAGTTTGTAGAAGTGAGTTTGGTGATGTTGTGGTGAGAGATGTTAATGAGGTTGAAGGTTTGTGTGAGGTCAATGGGGGGTTTTTAATGGTTAGGGAGTAATTTTCGGTAGCCATAGTGGAGAGTGGTAAGGGCGGCGGCTAGAGGAAGAAGATGAAGGTTTTAGGAGCAAAGCTCCGATACCATGTAGAAACTAATAATGTTTAGAAATAACGACATTGTCTTACCATTGATTGAATCACCAATTTATAGGGAGGTTATCAGAACGCTCCAGCCCGAGAGCCCGGTCCGCTACGTAGCCCACACACCGGTCCACCGAGCACGTTAAAGACCCTGGGTCATCAAAGCTCACCACAAGCCTAATCTAAAAGTCCATGGATGATGTTGGTGCTCAGAGGTAGTCTGTGGCCACCTTATCAATCAAACACAATTCCCACACCTACTCGATGTGGGATGGGGTATTACACCACAAGCCGACCCAAAAGTCCATGGATGATGTTGGTGCTCAGAGGTAGTCTGTGGCCACCTTATCAATCAAACACAATTTCACATTTACTGATGACCCAAGCCAATGCCAAGATGTGGGCTACACGTAGACCTGACTTTCTCGACGTTATTACAATTAGGGTTATACTTAGAGTATGGTACAAGAAACCTATAAAAGGAAGGTAACATAATAAGGAAAGAACCATACAAGATAATCACCACTAATTAATAATTACAAATAAATAAGAATAAATAATAAATATATCATTCTCTAATACATATGCATTAGATCAAGCTCTCACTTATTTTATCAACCAATCGACCATAGATGATCCTTCCTATGATCCTTAAAAGAAATTTTCCATACATGATCACAACATATTATAGGAATGAAACACATGCACAATATACTACTGAAAAGATCAATAATATGATCATTACATAAAAAAAAAATCAATTTGAAAGTGACCCTACCCATAGGCAAGAATTTATCCTATCCAGTCTCCACGATGAATAAAAAAAACCGAGTATGTTATCAATATGAATTTGACAAGTGGCCCGTAAGCAACGCGTATATACTTCTCGTTTTAACGATCACCATCAGAAAGTTAAAATGCCAACTCAGAAGCTATCAATTTCCACCTCATGCATCGTCAACTGAAGAAAAAAATGGCCCATAGATTATGATTGTTTTGCTTTTGCCTAGACTAGCTACCATTTATTCTTGGAGGTGAGGCAGAGATGAGTCATCCAGCCTACTAACTTTATCCCTATAAATATATTCCTGGAATGTAGGATCCATTATAGTGAACTAGCTTGAACATTCTCGGCCAAGTAATCTGTCAATTACTATGAACAATATTTCAACCACAGAACATGTTACCGGTGATCCAGTCGGATCACCAAGAAGACTGTGTTCATCTGAACATCTTGATTCCAAAGATCTTCATACTTCTGAACTTTCAATTGGGTCTTCCTTAACCAATCAGAGTAAGCTTCTATCGGTACATGGTTACTTACTGTTCAAAATCCTTGATTTTCAAAGTCTTATTTTTGTTTCTGTAATTGCAGTGATATTAAGACCCAACATAACAGAAATGTTGAAGAGCAAGTTGAGCTTTGGGCAAAAGATTCTTCAATTAGGTGGAGCTACAAAAGTTTTCAAGCTGAATTTCAATGTTGTTGAAGGAGAGAAGTTGGTAAAGGCTTTCCAATGCTACTTGTATACAACAGCTGGTCCCATGCCTGGCCTCCTCTTTATCACAACCAATAAAGTTTCCTTTTGCAGCGAGCAATCGATCAAAATTTCTTCACCAACAGGAGAGGCCATTAAAATCCGTTACAAGGTTTCAATCCCATTAGTACATATAAAGAAAGCTAGAGAGAGCAAGGACGTAAATATGGTATCAAAGAAGTATCTTGAGATAGTAACTATTGACAACTTTGATTTCTGGTTTATGGGTTTCCGGAATCATCAAAGAATGTTCAAATACCTTGAGCAGGCAATTTATGAAGCTCATCAATGACTCGAGCACCTTAATTGGTAGCGGTAATGCCAAAAATAGGACTGTTTTTTGCCTGTCATCTTTCATTCCATGTAAATTATATGAACAAAGCTTTATACTCGGTAATGTTGGAAAACTAGTGTTTTTAAGTGAAGTAAATTGAGGCTTTGAGGTACTAATTTATTTGTGAGTCATTTGTGTAATGACTATGGTAATTGTGGAATTATGTTCTTCTCCGTGAGTAGATAAGAATCCTATATTTATTTGTCAAATTCGGATATCGGATGAATAAGTTATAAAAGTTTAAAGTAGGACATTGAAAATGTTGGAAGTGGGTTATCCCACATTGGAAAAATATGAAAGGCTTGAAGGGTTTACATACAAAGGCTCCCTTGTGTTTGGGTAAGCTTGTATAGAAAGAACTATCCCTCTCGGGCCTGCAGGGGGTGCAAATCAAGGTAATGTCGGACCAAATTGTGCCTACCTAGACAGAATTCCTCTTCCTCTTATACACACCTGCATTGCATTTCATCTTGAATATCTTTTCTTTGGCCTTCTATTCGGTGATAGATTTCTGGCATTATTCACCGGACCTTAAGTGCAAAGTCATCTGGTACTACCGTTGTATCCTGGGAGACGATTGTCCCGAGTAAGAACTCCACGCACTTATAGGGAGCGGAACGAATAACATTTCAAGGAAACTGTGTGTTACACAGGCCTCGGTCACGCTTTCCTTCCACCAGCAAACATTAGTCCTTCCACCGGTAGACCTGCAGTACATCCGCTAGCAGACCTTCACCAGAAGACTTTGTTCAAAGCTATCAGAAGACTCTGTTCAAGCTACATGCAGATTTGGTTCAAAGCTACCAGCAGACTTGGTTCAAAGCCACCAGTAGACTTGGAGCAATGCATTTCATCTTGAATATCTTTTCTTTGGCCTCCTATTCGGTGATAGATTTCTGGCATTATTCAGTTCACCGGACCTTAAGTGCAAAGTCATCTGGTACTACCGTTGTATCCTGGGAGATGATTGTCCCGAGTAAGAACTCCACGCACTTATAGGGAGTGGGAAGAATAACATTTCAAGGAAAATGCGTGTTACACAGGCCTCGGTCACGCTTTCCTTCCACCAGCAAACATTAGTCCTTCCACCAGACTCGCAAAGACATCCGCCAGACCTTCACCGTAAAGACTTTGTTCAAAGCTATCAGAAGACTCCGTTCAAAGCTACATGCAGACTTGGTTCAAAGCTACCAGCAGACTTGGTTCAAAGCCACAAGTAGACTTGGAACAAAGCCACCAGCAGTCTTCGTACTAAGTCACCAGGAGTCTTCCTCAACCAGCAACTCAACGGTTTTGTTTCGTTAATTTATTTTCTTTATATTCTGTAAGATTGTATAGGGTTTTACCCAATAGGTAATCTGTACAATTTCGTCTCAAATAGTTTCCATATATGGACAAATAGTACTTAAATTTGTATGAACATAAAACTAAGATTAAAAAAAGATCATCTTTAATTTATCTCCATACTTTGTTATTGAAGTTCAAACAACTATTAAGGTAAGGTAAAACTGAGAGAACACTTCAGTGTTATTCTTATATTAACTTAACGAACAAATTAAAATGTTTCTTGGAGAAAATAAGAAAACTTTGGGGGAAAAGATGTTCCTATAAGGCTATACCATCTATATCCTGAAAAACTTGAGCACTTATATACAATGCTGGCAACATAGTATGAAGGATCTATGATGTAAAAAATCATAGGAACAAAGCTCCATTGCCACTAAGCAATGCCTCTCTCCTTCTCTTTCTAATCTACGATGTCAAAAATTAATCAGCATTAGAAAGCTAAAATCCCAACTCATAAAGCTCAATTGCCACCTCCACGCACCGTTGGCCAAAATGGTAACTAGGACCCAAAATAACTGAAATGATGAAGACGAGGTTGAGCTTTGGAGCAAATTTTCTTCAAGTTCGTGGATTGATGAAGGCTTTCAAACAAAATTTCAGTGTAATCAAAGGAGAAAAATTATTGTTGCGGACTTTTCGGTGCTATTTATCAACAACAAGAAGTCCAATTGCAGGCTTCTTCTTTATTTCCACCGATAGGATTGACTTTTGCGATGAGAAAACAATCAAAATTTATAAGTGCAAATAAGCTTGAACTATTTCACCCTCCTTTGTGATGTGTCTCATTTCTTGGTCTTCAAGGTTGCTGTTGCCTTTCTCGTTGCCCTGGTGACTTTCATACAAGTTTCTTCATTGCCTTATTTAAGGATGTAGTTGATATGACATGTTTATGTAATATGGAATGATTTATTTCCTAACATTAACAATGTCATGTTGAGTGTTTTCTTGGAAATAGGTTTCCTAGGCCCTATATAAAGTGGAGTTCGTCCATTCATGCCATGACGCATTTTGAGAGAAATTTTAGAGAGATTGTGTTTCAAGAACAAAGTACTGAAGCTGGATGTATCTGGGAATACAGTAGCCACATTGTCGATATCCTTGTGCAACGAGTCTGGCTTGGTTTCTTATAATGTTCTCATCTACATCTTTTTTGTTTCTGAACACCCATTTTGTGCCAATGATGGTGTGATCAGCTGGTCTTGGGACTAGCTTCCATACTTGACATCTTTCGAATTGCTGAAGTTCCTCTTGCATAGCTTCTAGCCAACTTGGATCTTGTAAGGCTTCATCAATCCTTTTCGGTTCATCTTCTAAAACAAATGCAACACAGAACATGCATTCATTTCCGGAAGATCTTCTAATCCGTACTCCTACATGAATCTCACCAATAATTTGAGAAATTGGGTGATCTTTGCAGGTTCTTGTAATACCAAGAATGTGATTCACTATTGGTTCTTTATGAAGAGGTTCAGGAGGAGGACTAGGAGGAAAGTCAGCTGTTTCTTGAGGAGTGAGCTGTTCATAATTGGGTTCATAGGTGAGTTAAAGGATAGGATTTTGAGGTTCAGAAGATATGGGCTCTGGATTAGTATATTCATGAACAGAGTTGAGGTCTTCTGGTGATTAATTTGAGAAGTGATGGTCAGGAATATTTGAGTGAGTTGCTGGAGGGGGATTTGGTGTTTGAGAAGTTGAAGCTTGAGAAGTATTTGTCACAACATTAACATAATCATCAGCAACATTTGGAGGCACATGTGGCTCTATTAAATCAAATTCATCGAATGAAACATGTATGAATTCAATAATTTTTAAAGATCTTTTGTTAAAAACCCTATAAGCTTTGGAGTATAAGGCATAGCCCAAAAAGTCGCCTTCATCAGCCTTATTATCAAATTTGCTTATGTAATCATTACCATTATAAACTACAAAACATTTGTAGCCAAAGATTTTGAAAAATCCAATATTTGGGGCTTTACCTCTCCAAAGTTCAAATGGTGTTTTACCGTGAAATTTGTTGATCAGAGATCTGTTCTGAGTAAAGCAGGCTGTGTTGACAGCTTCTGCCCAGAAGTGCTTGGGCAATTTTGCTTCAGCAAGCATAGTTTTAGCAACTTTGATAAGTGTTATGTTTTCTCCTCTCTACTACACCGTTCTGCTGTGGAGTTCTAACAGTAGAGAAATTGTGACCAATGCCATGATCATCACAATAATTTGTTATTCCATTATTGGTGAATTCAGTTCCATTGTCTGATCAAACATCGTTGATTTCATCGAGCTTTTGTGTATGTAGTCTTTTGAACAAGGCTGTGAGGATGTCATACGTGTGGTCTTTAAAAGACATCATCTTTGTCCATGTGTATCTTGTATAATCGTCTACTACGACTAGAGTGTATCTGTGACCACCATAGCTGATAGTAGTCACAGGCCCGAAGAGATTCATGTGAAGAAGTTACAAAGGTCTAGTTGTTGCGAGTCCTGGTTTGCTTTTGAAGGAAGCTTTTGAAACTTTCCTAGCTAACAAGCTTTGCATATACGATCATGATCGGTTGAAACTTTTGGCATTCCTCTCACTAACCCTTCTTTGGAAAGCTTTGATAAGTATTTGAAGTTCAAATGGCTAAGATTCTTGTGCCACAACCAGCTTTTGTCCTAAGCAGAATTTTCCACAAGACATAGATTTGCAGCTTTTCCATAGGCATTCAAATCTATCACATAGACATTCCCTAGTCTGTGTCCAGTTATTAAAGTTGAGCATTAGTCTGGATCCTTTATATCACATCTGTTTGAGGAGAATTGGCATACAAGTCCTTTGTCACAGAATTGAGAGATGATCAATAGGTTGTGCTTCAAGCCTTCTACTAGAGAAGCCTTCTTTATGGAGTGATTTCCTCGAACAATGGATCTGTATCCAATTGTTCTTCTTTTTGCATTATCGCCAAAAATAATTGGAGGACCTTCTGCTTCTACAATATTTGAAAGAAGGCATGAGTCTCAAATCATGTGTCTTGAACAGCCACTATCCAAATACCATACGTCTTTCTTTTTTGAGCTTGTAACAACCATGAAGCATATCTGTGATTAAGAGATGAAAGAATCATGGTCCCCCTTATTTTTCTTTTGGGTCCAAAGGGTTAGCAATTTTTAGGAACCCATACTTGCCTGACTTTTGGGATAGGGGACCCAGTAGGCTTCATGATGGATTTCAGCAGACATTCATGGGCCAAATAGCCTAAACATTTGCTAAAAATACAGCGATGGAAATTACAGATGTCATACTGAGAGAGCTAGCTTTTGATAGACATTAGAGCATGTTTTCTTTTAGTAGCAGCCTTAGAAACAACAGACTTGTTGACAGTAGGTTTAAAAGGTTTTGTATGAGTTTTCTTAGGTCAGTAAACAACAGTTCTTGCCTTAGCACATCTGTTGTTAGGTGACTTAGACATCTCATACATTTTGCCTTTAAGCTTAGTGTCACCAGTCTTGGGAGCAGCAGCACCATCTATAGTGCTTTTGATGAATCTGACGGGCTTAGGCAGACTCTTTGTATTCCTAGAATAACAGTCTTTACTTTAGATGCATTCCTGGACCTAATAGTCTGAGTCTTAGGATGTTTATAATAAATAGCGGCATAACCAATTCCTTCTCTACCCTTGTTGTTGAACTGCTGATGATATGAAGGATCATCACAAATTCGTACAGACAGGTCTTCTGTTTTTTGTTCAGAGGTTGTGCCAGAAGTGTTCTCAGAGAAACCTAGCCTAGTTTTGTCTGCAGTGGGCTTCTAGTCTCCAAGGATTTGGTCAAAAAGAGCCTTTGATTTATTCCATGAGTTGATGGTTTTTTGTAACTCATCTTTCTCAACGGATAGCTCTTTGGCATGACCAATAAGGCAATCAACCTTTTCATTGAAAAACTTGTTTTATTCTTTTAACATGATACTTTCCTGCTGGATTCCATTAAGAGTTTTTAACTCAGCTTCCAACATGGATTTCTCAGTTCCCAGCTTCTCATGACTTTTAGCTAACTTTACATAAGCCTTTCTAAATTCATTGAATTCCTTTAGCATATCATGAGCATCCTTGAGGATTTCTTCTTTAGAGGGCTCATCAGTAGGTTGTTCTATGTTAGCTTGAAAAGGAGAATATTTAACTTCACTTTGTGAGTCATAGGTGGGAGGTGACTCTAGAGCAACAAGGTACATATGTGCCTGCTCAAGTGAGTCATCACCATCATCAGAATCAAAATCAGTTTCAAACCAAGTGGACACTTGGTTTTCTTCTAAGTCCTCAGCCAGTAGACCTCTGTGTTTTGAAAATGATTTAGAGGGTCACCTTTTATAAGCTTCATATTTGGGCTTATGACATTTAGAAGCAAAGTGACCAGGTTTCCTGCAATTGAAACAAACTAGCTCATTGTATTATGAGCTTTCAGCAGTCTTTCTGAAAGTCTGCTGGTTTGCATCTTTCTTCTTATTAAACTTTGAGAAATTTTGAAACTTCTTAACAAACATAACAAATTGTTCATCAGAGAGAATTTCAATGTCATTTGAAGAAGAAGAGGTAGATGATTTGTTTTCTTGGGCAGGAAGTTCTTGAGAGATAGCAGAAAAGAAGGAAGTTTAAAATATTTGTCCTGTTCTTGAGCTTGAAGAAGTTCTTG
The DNA here is from genome assembly GCA_013146195.2 of Codonopsis lanceolata. Classification (NCBI taxonomy): domain Eukaryota; kingdom Viridiplantae; phylum Streptophyta; class Magnoliopsida; order Asterales; family Campanulaceae; genus Codonopsis; species Codonopsis lanceolata. Next base: position 90,055,865 of record CM028381.1, read on the forward strand.
CTCATAGACAGTTAAACTCGCATACAAACTTCAAAGATGCATGAAGTTTAAGTCTTTGGACTCTTTTATGACTGTGGTCTTAACATGCCACAGGCTTCCCAAAGAAGCTAAAAATCTCATATTTACTTCCTTAACACTATATTCTTTGCCTAAGGAATAACAATTGTTTACTACCTCACAGAATTTGTTGTAGGCTTGACGTAGTGTCTCCTTTGGGTCTTTTCTGAAAAAGTCAAACTGTTGAATATAGTTGTACTTTCTGTTGTCTCTTGTGGGCAGGTCTCCTTCCAGATATTCCATAAGTGCTTCCCATATTTCTTTAGCTATTTTGCATCTAATTATTTGTTGTTATGTGCTTGTGTCGACAGAGCTGGATATTATGTGTATAACTTTGCTGTCGAGTTCAACAAGTTTTGTTTCTTCATCAGTCCAATCATTTATGGATTTAGGCACCTCAAGTGGTCCACCTGCTACATTGGCAAGAAGATTTGGCTTCATTGGTATGTGAGGACCTGTTTGAACACAATGCCATAAGCGATTGTCAATAGAATTCATATATCTCATAACTTTGTCCTTCTATACTCCGAAGTGGCCTTCGTCCAATATTGGGATGTGGCTTGTATTCGAGGTAGGCAGCATAAAATGAGCCATAGGATCTATTCTCAAGAGGTTAGTCTCGAAAAACAAGTTTTCAAAGAATTAGGCTCTGATACCAATTGTTGGTCCTAAATAGGCTCAATCTCAGCTAGAAGGGGGGGGGGGTGTTGAATAGCCTAGGTATGCTTTTAAAATTTCCTTTAAACACTTTTCGAAGTGTTCTTCTTCCGTTTTTAAAATAGCTTACTTTTAAGAAATTATTAGGGCTGTGGAAAGCGGATCAAAGAATGTTGTTTTTAAACAGATCCAACAGTATATTAAAATAGATATAGCGATAGCAGTTATTATGGAGGAAAAGATAAGTAGAAACAGTTCAAACAACACTTGAGAATTTAGAAGTGCTTCGTACTATGAAAAGTACTACGTCCACTACCAAAGTGGTTAGCTTTGGATTTTGAAAGGTGCACTTGTTTATCCACTAGGTAAGAGAGTTAGATCTCTAATGGATCGTGTACAAAATAGTTTTCAACCAAGTGAATAATGATGAGAGAAACAATCAATGAATAATTGATCTCTCAAGTGCTAAAGTAAAGGACAGTTAATTTTAAACTAGAAGAAGCTGAAAGTAAAATAAGACTGGTAGATCTGCAGCTTCAGGAAGTTTGATGAAGTGTTAGTTCTTGTCCTTTTGATCTCTTGAATGCTTAAGTATGGAAGATGAAGTTTTTGGTACTGAATGAGCAAGCGAGATTATTTTTTCAGATCTTCAAGACTTGGATTTATGCCAGGGGAGATCTTCAGGACCGTTGGACTGAGGATGAAGAGTTTGAATCCAACGTTATAATGCATTGAATGCACTTCATCGCTTTGTAGAATGCGTGTAGCAACAGACATCAGAGATGCAGTGATACAGAAGCAAACATTCCCAAACAGAGTAAGTTTTCAACTTACAGGCGTTACAGCTTGAAATTCTTCTTAGCCAACAAAGGCAATGTCTTCAGTTTTCATGATTCGGTCGATAGGCTGGACAGTTATCTGTCCCATTTGTCTAAAGTCGAATAAGGACATAGTTGACTTCTTTTAGGAGGGAAAACTGATGAATATAATTTGAATATTATTTAACTAGATATTAAAAATATCTAGTTAAATAATATGTGACTTAATTTCACGTGTTTGGTTGAACTTCGATCTCAGGCTGAGCAGACTTCAAAGTTTGCTGGTGAGATGTGTCTTCAAGTCTGCCGTTGAAGCCTGCTGGTCCGCGCCTTGGAGAAACTACCACTAAACTATTCTATTACACCCTTGATTCTAAGACAGTTGCCACACTAATCGGTACGCAGACCTTTTAGCCACTATGCAAAAGAATTAGAAGATGACTCAATCAAATCTAGAACTTGTAAGGGTCAACAGAAAGTGATTCCCTTAACAATGGATCTTGGACTTTGCATGAGGTTTGTGATATGGCTCAATAAGCGATCAGCATGTGCACCCAAATTCTGGTCTAACCACTATTGCATAGCCGGAGTAGGGGCATACCCTTAAGCCCCTGTATCAGTACCCATAGTAGACTGTTCATTCTCGGCGGCCATTCTGCCCAGATCTGTACCCTCTGAACTGATTCTTATACTCTCTAACCTGACCTCCGTGCCTGTATCCCGTATCAAACAATCGGTGCTATCTCTTCTTTTCCAAACTCAGGTCAGGTTTCTGAGGAAAATGGTTGAAGGTATCAGAAGGGAAGGTTCAAGGATTTATGTCTGAGTACAGTGTGCCTTTATTATTTTATTATTCATATTCCCTAAGATTGATCAGACAAGCACCCACTTTCTTTTGACAGTCTCGGGACTTTTCCTGGAATAATGGATTATTTCTCCAGAGTATAGAACCTTTGTATTCCACCTGACTTTCGACTTCCCAAGATTGGACAGATCTCAGGCGAAGAGTCTATACTTTTTCTGGGATCCACCATTCGAATGGTCTAGGACAAATACCATAAAAATTATTGGCCAGCCCCTGTGCATATATCTTTATTCATTTATGAATATTTTTGCAACAAGGATTGGCCACCAATTAATTTCGAGGTATAAAAACCGATCGGTCCATGAAGTGACCTAAAAATCTATATGCTTTTAACGTTAGCTGATGCAAAGCTAGGCTGGCTTCACCCTGTTGACCCCTCAGTAAGGGGGTGTGATGTGAGAATTTCGGCCTAAGTTCCCCGTAGTCTCTCTTTCGCGATCATGGATACCCGGGCATGTTTATCAGGTTTAAAGGGTAGCAGTCGGAATATTTCTACATGCGTACACGTGTGTGAGGTATCTAAAAACCAGTAAAGTCTTTTTTTCTTTTTTCAGATATAAAACAGTAAATAAAGCAGTAAATGGAATGTGTGTCTTTTCATTTGTGGATTTTCTCGACTCATTAGTTTGAATCCCCAAAAGGACGGCGCGAGCGAGCGTGACGGCCATTCAGATCAATAAATAGAAAGAAAAGTGGGGAAACTATTTATTCCTATTAATTACATTTGGTCATAATCTCCAAAATTAAATGACTGAATAAAAGAATATTTACATATTTGCCAAAAATAATAATAAAGTAGAAATAAAATAAAGCAGTAATATGCCTCCACTTTTTTTTCTTCAGGTTGCACTGGTATCCAATGTTTTTAATTTTGTTAAAAATAAAAACAACGTCCCTAGTAGAGTCGTTGTGAGTGCCCCGTTTTTCGACCTCTCCCCCGCGGCATGAGAACGCGGGTGGTTTTTAGAAAAGAAAAACCTTTGAAGCGCGTGGAATACGTCCGACGTCAAATGTGGACTCAAAATGTGAATAACAGAGTTGTCATCTTTATTTTAAGGATAAACAAAGAAAAACAAAAAATAACTAGATTTGTAAAGGGTTCGGAGGCTAAGTTACGAGTTGGGAAGGGGTTAGGCACCCATCTCGTCCTTTCGGACTCAAAATAGGTATTTGGCTAAATATGTTTTTTTATAAAATTAACAATTTAAATAAAGCATCTAAAATATATATTTGCATATATAAATGGAAGAAATACAAACTTATAGCAGCCTCATTTTTAGAGCTGGAGATACATTTATAAAAATTTAGCCATAATAACGGCTCTTTTTAGTGATATTTGCTATAGAATTTTGTGCAGCATAACTGCTTATTTCGTTACATAGGACTATTTTAAATATAACTTTTGATATAAAAAAAGTAAATAAAACTTTAAGGTACCTACCTTTTGAAGCGTGGGGGTTTTATCCCGCACCAAGCTACTTTCTGGTAGGCCCTAGGGTGTGCTCGCTCTGTCCTTCAGGTAGAGAGAGTCTTTTTGCTTTTTGATGTGACGGGGTTTCGGGCAGCGTGACTGCTCCATTTAGTTGCTTTTGCCTCGGGATCCGGGCGGCACAACTACTTGCTTTGCGTGTTTTGTGTGCTTGCTTGCATCTGAAATTAGGCAGAGGAACTGCTTGCTTTTTGCTGATTTGACGTCTGGAATCGGGCAGGACAACTGCTCTTTCTAGTTCTTTTGAACCGGTGAAATAGGGCGGAAACCTAGCAGGGTAACTAGGGTTCACTTTAGCCGGAGGGTTTAAGTGTTTGGGAAAGATTTGGCAAAGCTTCGGGGTTGGAGAGGAAATAACCTCGACATTCTCTCGTGAGAACAAATTGCGGTGAAAGTTTTCACGCATTGAATTTCTTAACTATGTTTTTTCTGAAGCTATGAGGCTTTATTTATAGTCGAGGATTTGGGATTCCTTCGCGGTTAAGTTTTAACCTTTGAGCTTCAACGGCTTGTACCATACATTGAAAAGGTTGCACTTCAAGCTAACTGCACCAGTAACTGGGAGGGCTGTGGGCGCCGCCTATTGAGCTTGTGGGTGCGGCGCCCAGGAGTGCTGTGGGCAGCGCCCACAGCCTTTCTCTGCTGTTTTTTGGCACTTTGGCCCCCAGCAATTCACTGTTATGCATTATTCTTTTTCTTTTGCATTTTCAACCCTGTAACTTGGCATTCGTTAATCCTTCTAATAGGTTTTGATATTTTATGACATGTCATATACCAGGGGTACGAAATTAGGGTGTCTACACTTTTATAATTTTTTTTGGCATAGTAGTACTGCATTGCACAACTGTTCTTCTCAATTTTTTCTATGAATTTCACCACCAAAAAAACTCCTTTTCTACATTTGAATTGATTTTTCTGAAATGGCAAAAGCTTTCCCTTAATGTTTCCTACAAAATGTTTAAAATTCAGTTGGTGTTGTTGATATCCTCTAAAGGAAAGAACTACCTTTGTATTTCATAGAAATTATCAAGCCATAAACATTAAAAAAAAAATATTATCAGCCATTGATTCTGCTTCTCTCATTGGTACTGATCATGTGGAAAAAGAAACAAGGGCTCTTTATAAAGTGTGAAAGCTACCTACTGGATATATCCTAATTTCTTTTCAGATAATAGTTTCTCATTATAATGACTTTTTGGAAACAGATTTTCAATCTCGAATGTTTTGGAAAATGTAGTGACCAATGTGGTGACATTGATGAATTCATTGGAAGTAAAACAATTCTCTCACTCTCTTAAAAAAATTTGGTTATACACTTTCATATTTTTTTAGTCATCAATTAGGACATGCATTCTTGGTAATTATGTGTGCTCCTTGAGAAAAAGTATATGTGCTTGCTCTCGTATGAAATTATATGTATTATATTTTCAATGGTTAATTTATTTTGGAAAATGGGCTGGGTTACAAAATTTATATAGGATCTTTGTTAAATGTTTTCATGACTTATCCGTGTGTAAGACATGTGGTATACTAGGTGAATCCGTAGCCTTATAGAATTTGCTAATCCTTTGTTAATTAGGTCAATGATGTTATATTCTTTCCATATTTCTCTATACCCTTTCCTTCGGTTTTTAAACTTCCTTAATCCTTTTGGTTTCATGATTCATATGTTACCCTAATTATAGTCTGTCTCCCATATATACTTTGACTCTCATTAGTTTTTATACTCTTGTCTCCCTAGTTTAAGAATAACTCCTTCCCTATATCGTTTCTTTTGTGTCTCACCATGTCAACCAAATCTGGCTGCCTGTGCCCTTTGCATCCTGACGTTCCTTCCCTGTTTGAACCATTGTTTCATGTCCCTCCCATTGACTATGAACATGGTTGTTGTATTGTCCATGTGTCTGGACCCTCTAGGCTGGATGAAGGTACCTTCATCCAAGTCTTTATTCTTTTCTAAACATGTTACTAGAGATTGTCACTTTCCTGCCTCGATTTATGTCAATGCCTTTTTCTTTCATGAATGTATGGCAAATATTGATGTGCAACTTGTCCACGTCTTGGATCAGCATGATTCTGTAGTAGACCACCTTCGTTACCTTCGTAAGACGTGTGGAATTTACAATGAATTACTTCTTTCTACCAAAATCAAAGGGGGAGATGATGTTGTTTTGGCTGCCTAGAAATTTAGGGGGAGCACCCAAGTGTTGTAATACTTGTGAGAGTGTCAGTCATAATTGTTTTAAGTACAAGGGCAAAGCAAGCCGAAGATACAAGTGATGACGAAGATGACAATGGTGCTGCTGAAGATGTTTTTGTTGTGGCTGAAGCTGCTCAGAATTGGGGAATGCTAAACATAACTCAGAGTGGTGATTTTGGGGGAGTTGATCATAATTCAATTATTTCTTGTGTTCCATTGTTACTTGTCGTCGTTATCCATTAGTGGTGTGTTCTAGACCTTAATTTGAATGTTTAATTTACAGGGAGTTGTTTGTTATTTTTCATTGTTAATTATCTTGATATATTTTGCTTTTGCCCAGAAAGGTAAAATGGGGGAGATTTTTGGATATTGATTAATTGAGTTATTGAGTTATTTAAATGTTTTAATTTAATTAATTATTTGTTTTTCCTTTCTTGATATTTACTTTGATTAAATATTATTGTTGTACCTTTTATAGAAAGGTTATTTTTGGAGATTATATTTTAATTGGTTTTTAGGGTTTATGAATTATAAAATTATTTAGGTTTTGTGTTATTGTTAACACAAATTGGTTGTGTCGTTTGTCTTGTTCATTAAGACCCGCCTGACATACTTTTATTTAGGTAAGGAATCCTTCTCATATGGTAAGTCTATACATGATAAGATTTTGTCCTACTTTATTGCACTAACCTACTAATCTTTTATGGTAAGTAGTTTTCTTAATCTACAAGGTTTCTAGGTCACGGGTGTAAGTATAAATAAGAGAGGATGCAGTTGTGAAAGCTCAAGACGTTTACTAAGCAAAGATCTTGCACATAATTATCAGAGATATATATATATATATTAAGAAGACTGTTGTTGACTAGAGAATGAATTGTCAGATGTGCTTTCATCAGAGGCTTCATTCATCTCAGTCCAGCACAATACTTACAGTTTTCAGCCAACGCTGCCTTGTTTTAATTACATAGATTACATAGGTTGGGTGTTGTGATTCTTAAAAGTTATTTATGCTATCTAAAGAGTTTTTCATAAATTCCACTTTGTTAGTCTTTTGAGTTGTAACGAGCTTAAACATATATTTTACTAGTGGAATATGTTTTTCCATGATTGACGTGTGTCAATTCGTCAAAATTAATTCACCTACTTCTCTAATAATGAGTATAAGGTAAGTCGGGATCGTATCCACAGGGAACGTTGTACTTATTCCTTTTTAGAATTTTACTAAGTAAATAATGCATATGAATTTATATTTTTAATTAACTAAAAATAAACTAATTAACTGAAAATTAATGCTTTTAATTAAACTAACAGATTAAAGCTTGATTTAATTCAATAAATTAAATGTTCAGTCAATGAACCAATTTCCATCTCGCATTTTACTTCTGATCATAGATGCAAAAATGTCTTGTTAAATCACAAATAAACCGGTTATAAGTATCGACAAACGCCTAACACTCAATCTCTCCTTACCGTGTTGATAATCAATAGAAGCTCGTTAATTATCGTCTAACCGAATTACAACCTCCGAGACGCTCGTAAGATTTAATAACCCGGTTGCATTAAGAAGAGAGAGACCCGATTCAAAGCCATGCATATTGAAGCAATAACATGTAACTAAGATTATTCGTTCCCGTAATACGGTCTGATTATGCTTGTGATGCCTAACACTCAATCTCTCCTTACCATGTATTACTCGCCACTTTGTTAAAATCGATGACAATTACGGATCAACAGTGTTAACTAGCTATAAACTATTATGTTAATTAATATTCTGGTCATAAACATTAATTAGACACAATAATCTTTCAACGCGTTAAACGGAGAACGAACAAATATTTGTAACAAAACAAGAATTAATTCTATTAGATCTCACATAAGTAAAATGCTAGAGACTTAATTGTTCATTGATTGAAATAGATAATTTAGCTACTAAACATAATTAAAACAACTTACAAAGACCAAGGATTTAATGTTCCAACAAGTGTTGAACTTAAGAAAGAATTCAAGTTTCTTTACACTTTCTCTCCTAGCAATTGTGAGTGACTTATCTATCTAAAAGTGACTGTAAGGCTACTGCCCAATTCCTCCGAGTGATGCCCCCTGATCTACCCAAATTACAGAATAAATATCACTCATTTTTCCCACTAAAGCCACTACTTGGCAGTTTTTTACAAATTAAACTACCAATAACTTCCTAAAACTACCCATAACTTCCAAAGCAGTTATTCCTTTAATAAAGAAATAATTAAGGAAGAGGTAACAACTTCTCTAACTGCCTAGAAGATCTGCTGGACAATTCTCCAGCAAGTTGACAACAGCTTCAGCTCCGGAATTTAGACAGCACATGCCCACGTGACACCACAGATTTTCATTTTCTTGCAATCCAGCATTCTTTTGCTTAGCTTCCCTCTTTTGCAGCTCCCCTCACACCTACAAACATAAACAAGCACAAAACCAACCAAAAGTGTAATATTTACTCTATAATCAATCATAAAACCGGCTAATAATATCACACTTTTGTGCTCCTATCAATGATGCATGAGGTTAATCTCTTAGGTTTTGTTTCGTCTTTTACTACTGTTTTGTTTTTAATTCTGTTGCACATATATCTTAATGAAGTCTTCAATGAACTCTTAAGCTTCATTGACCAGCTCCACCACTACGTTTTCTCGTTTAGCTTTGCCCTAATTAGGGTTTTCTCGTCGGACGGCATGGAGGATCAGCCTCCTCCGGCTGGTCAATTAATCCTCAGTATTAGGGAATAGTCCTAGGTAACAGCCGATTACTCATATGGTTCCAAAATCCTTTGCCAATGTTGTGGGACAACCTAAACCTTTTGTCGATGTTGTTTCCCCTGTGTTACAGGTAGTGCCTTTAGCTCCTCCCCAGGTTACTTCTTTTAATTGTGAACCTGGGTGCATTTTTACGTCTATGAAGACTGAGACGACTGATAAACAATTTACTAACACCATTATCTTGAAATTCTCGACTGGGAGGCCATTGGTGCATGCTATTCAGGATGATATCTCCCGATCTTGGAAACTTAACGGGCCTTTTGTGGTAGGTCTATTGGACCCCCGTCATGTCATGGTTCGTCTTTCATCGCCGGAAGATTTGGTTCTTGCCCTATCTAAAGAATCGCACATGATCCAGTCATGCATGTATAGATCTTTTCGTTGGTCACCTGATTTTTCTTTCAGGAAGGATAGCACTCGTGTTACGGTTTGGGTTCTGCTGCATCAGTTACCTTTAACATTTTTCAATCCTTCCTTCCTTCAATGTATTGGTAATTCTCTAGGACGTTTTCTCAGGCCTGATGACAAAACCTCGCTCTCTCGCAACCTATGTTTGCTCGAATCTGCATGGAAATCGATGTGGTTGTGTCTCTTCCGTCACATTTCTAGATTGGCACGAGCAAAGACAGCGGGTTTTGGTAGGCCCTTGAGTTTGAGGGCAATATCCATTATTGCGTCGGTTGTGGGCTGTTAGGCTATACCAAATGATCACACCACAAGGACGGGGTGACTAAGCTGGTAGTCCACGTAATGGACCGGAGTTGACGTGTGTCGGGTTAATGTTCACGTCGATGTATGTGGGTATCGGAGGTACCAAAGTTAGTAGGATATCTGGGCTTTGTGTTTGATCTTTGATCGTCGGTTACCTGAAAGAAGACTGCCGTTTGGGTGCTGGGGGTTTCTTAGCTACAGCCCTCCGGTGTGACAGTCAGTAATCAGGGAGTTATGTATGTGCTGGAGCTAGGCGTTCCCTTAAGCTTCCGGTGGGTGTTTGGTAATAATCTTTTTGGTGTCTAATGTGTGCAAAATGGTCTTGTAAGTCTTAGGATGCAAAGTAAAATCATACCTTTCTTCAAGGGAAAGCTTTCCTTTTATAGTAGTTTGGGTTTGAGATCATGATTGGAATATGGGTCCCTGATGGTGGGACTTGTTCCCTGGTCGGCTGGCTGCCAACTCCTGAGTGGTTAACAGATAGCGTGTGATGTGTCAATTGTAGGCGATTGATGAGCCGCTAGGCTATAACGGCTTGCATGGCTTGCTCGCCTCTTGTGGAGATGACATATGATGGCTCTGTACATGCTATAGGTCAGGTCCATCACATCAGGGGAGGTTTGTCGGTCGAGTAGTCCTCGCCCGAGTGGTCGGGTATTGCCTAGATATTCGGGGGGTCTTTGATTATTACCGAGGATAAGGTCGGTTAATCGATGGTCGCCGATGGTGATCGACTAGTTGATGGTCCTCGGTCACAGTGGGACCTGCCCAAGTCTAACTGGAAGCCACGTGGTCTCACCACGTAAGAGGACCCAGGTCGGCCAGGTCAGGTCCCTTCAATAGCCCCCGAGTTTCAAAGTGCGAGGATTTATCCTTAGCTTGGAAAGTATAATCGAGTATTTTTGTTCGGTTTAATATAATCGATCTTTGTTACGGTTCCTCGGCTTTTCGTCCATCCCTGTTTATAATCGCTCCTCGACCTTGACAGTTTGTTGCTCGTTCAGTTGAGCCCAATCACTTTGACGTCGAGGATAAGTTTCAGAGTTATTAGTGGAATTTTCCTAGGAAATTGGTCCGTCATATGCATTAAATGCACGAATAACGAGGAGTCATAGGTAATCATTTCAATTTACTGTTCATAAATGTGACGGCGTACATCTTGTCAAAACGTCTATGGTTAATGCCCGTGGTTTGCATGTCTTCGCCACATGTCGGTTGGGGAATGGGCAGGTAGGATCCGCGCTATTTTGATCTGGGTCGACCCGGAGTCTTCGGGTCTGTATAAAAGTCGTGTTTTTTCGGTTTCTTACTCACTCTTCCTTCTTCTTCTAAGTTTTTCCCTCTCAATTTGCATTTCCAGTGAAGGTGAAAAACTCATTCTGCCATTTCCTCTCTGCCTGTTCCTTCCAGCCGTTCATTAGTCCTATAATTTTAGTTTTCAGGTTCGCCTTCTTCCTTTCTTTCTTTTTAACGTAAATTTCAAAGTTTTTGAGCCTGTTTGGAGTGATTTCTGGGTTTATTACTTTTCACTTTGCTTTTCCTGACAGGTGCTAACCTCGGTGACTCTCCCTTTTTTCAGATCCTCGTTTAGGCTTCCTCGATTTTTCCTCATTCAAGCTCAATTTCCACTCACAGATATTCATTCCTTCTCTGCTCGATATTCCCTGTTTTTAATTTCTAGACTTAGGGTTAGGCTTTATGAGACCTGTCCCTTCTGTCCTTGCCTTTACTCCGAGCGAAACCTCTTCTTCTTCCTCGCCTAGTTCTTGGACTGCCTTTAAACTGAGTATGAGGACCAAACACGTTAGCCAGGATCCTGTGTACGCTCGATCGCCGACAACAAAAAGAATATACTCGCAAACCAACGGCGCTTGGTCACTCGTGAGGCTGAGCCAAGGGATGCCGTTGTTGGTCGGTGGGGGATACAATATGGAGGATTTACCCACTCTTGCCGACGAGGAGTATGCAGCCGAGGATATCCCGGCTGGGGCGGCTATGCTGGTTTGTAGGGACAAGATGAAGGCCCTTAGGTATCTTTTCAATCAATATTACAGGGAGATAGTCGCCTAGGAAGTAGTGGAGGTGAACAAGGCCCTGGCCAGAGAGAAACGAGGAGAAACCACCTTAGCTATTGCCCCAGAGGAAAAGGGGTTAGTGGAGGCCGAGGATGCTCCACCTGCTCGCAGGGTGTTGAAGGTGTGGAGAAACAATGTATGGCCCGAGGATGTAGTTTCCTGGGAAGACAAGTACAACCATAGTTCCAAGAAATTCCGAGGATCTGCTCCCCACAATTCGCTGGGCATGGACGAGCTAAGGAGTCTAAACGATAAAGTTGGATTTTACATTTCTTTCTTCGAGGCAGGTCTTCGGCTACCCCTTGATCCCTTGATATGCGATCTTCTCGAGGAAGCTGGTGCCCACCCTCTCGACCTTTCCTTGAACCTGGTTAGGTACATGATATCCTTTGCCGCTTGTGTTCGGGTTTTAGGATTTGAGCCTACCTTGCCCCTTTTCAAGACGTACTTCGCTGTGACCAAGTCGTTGAATTGGCTCCAATGCAAACACCACAACCGGGGGATTAACCTGTTCGGAAAGCCTCCTGGAAAAACGGGGCACTGGGACGAAAAAGTTTTGCTAGTTGAGAGTTATGTTGGATGGAACTTTCCTATTCCTCGGCTCTCTGCTGCTGAAGTCAAGTCGCTCTCGCCCGTTAGGACCTTGGACGAATATGAGGAATCGGCCCGAAAGTCCATCGAGGATCATCTTGTAGTTCGTGGGGCTGGTCCTGCATGAGTATTCTGCTGGAGCTCTGTTGCCGAGGACGAGATTTTGTTAAGGATGGTCGGGATGTCGACCAAGAGTATGGATGGGTTGAACCTTCGTTACACTGTCCCCGAGTACATTCAATATCCTGGGTGGGCGATGCACAAAAGAAACAAGTTTAGGATCGACTGCCTTCGCTGCAAGGATGATGTGTCCAACTGTGAAGGCTGTGAAAGTATTTATAGTCTTGCCCGTTTTGTTTTTTGATTTTTAGCCTTTTTGTTCGTTCTGACTTGTTTTTCTCTTTTGTTTCAGATATGATTGCAGACATAGACGGCATGTGCAGCGAAGCTGTCGGCGAAACCTGAGTTGCCCGACCACCCATGCTAAAGAATGCCGCCTCAGGCAGACCAAAGCTCGTGCCACATGGCCAACCGAGACCAAGGGACGGGTGTAGACACTTTTTAATTTTGTACCCACTGGTATGTGACTCACGACATAAGATATCAAGAGCTGTTAAAACTTAACCAATGTCAAGTTCAGGAGTTAAAATGCGAAAGGCAAAGCAGGGATCTGAAAGCAGGTGAACCGGGGGGTGAAAGTGTGAAAAATGAACTTCAATAGTATCATGGGTGCCGCACCAACGCCCTTGGTGCCATCACATGGAGCTATTAGTGCCGCACCAAGGGAGTCCTTGGCCGCATCATGCATTCTACTGTTGCTTCTCTCAGTAAACAAATTGTACAAGTCTTGAAGCTTGGAGTACAACTGGCTGAAGCTGCTTGAAGAAATCCGGAAATGCCAGTCGAGTCCCCGCTTCTCAACTATAAATAGGAGACCCCGGCTCCTCATTTCGATTTCGGTCTCGCGATAAAAATCGCAACGAAGCTCTCTCTCTCAGTGTTCCTTCGATAATATTGCGAGAGGTGTGAGATAGGTGAGTGGAAGCCCCTAAGTCTCCAAACCCAGTCCCAAACTCCGCCAAAATAAATATCCATGGGTTATAAGTGATCCCTAGCCTAGTTTTTAGGTATCCACCTCACTTCCCGAAAATCCCAAAGTAAGTTGTTACTCGCCTAGCAGTTCGAAAAACCAAAAACTAAGTTGTTATTCGCCAAACCAAAAAGGCCAAAACCTACCAAAATAAGTTGTCACTCTGCCCGAGTTGACAAGCTAAAAGTCTCCGAAATAAGCAGTCACTCTGCCCAAATCAAAACAACAACCACACAACAAACAACAAAAAAAAGACTCCCTCTCCCTAAAGGACAGAGCGAGCACACCACCGCTCTAAAATGTAAAGTCTTTAAGGGCGTTTATTCTTGTTTATTTACTTTTACGTCTTTTTATTTATTTTAAAATTGTTATTTAAATCCGGCACAATGTAGCCAATATAAGCCGTTGTGATGCGGATTAGAATATGAAATATTATGTAAAAAGAGGCATTATAATGGCCAAATATTCTTAAATATGTCGTAATTATTGTAAGGAGATGGTTGCAGTCAGTAAATAATGTAGCCATGGATGTATCTTTTAATTTCATGTCTTTTAATACTTTATTTATTTGCTAAATAAATATAACAATAAACATACTTGACCAAAAACCGCTTTTGAGGCCAGAAGGCGAGTTGGGTGCTAGCACCTTCCCAACTCATAACTTAGCCTCCGAACCCGTTTTCTTTTTCTCTGGTTTATTTTTCTTTTCTTTGGTTTTACTTTATTTGCCTTAAAATAAAGATGGCGACTCTAAAACTTTCAGATCCAGTGGGGCCTCGCAACACTCCCTCTTTGCACTTTTCCGTTCTCCCCTAAAAAATGGATAATGGGAATGGAAGGGTGATGTATTCCCATATCCTGATATCCCCTAAAAAAGGGATAACTTGATGCGGGAAACCCAAAGCTCCCATAGCGATCTGAGCAGGCCATAAGACTATTTTTAATAAAATTCATAGTGGGTGCGTCGCAATATCATTTTTGCACTTTTAGTTTTCCCTAAAAAGGGAAAATGGGAATGAAAGGGTAATGCATTCCCATATCTGGTATCCCCTAAAAAGGGATAACTTGATCGGGGAAACGATCGATGTATTTATTTATACGTCGATTTTATATGCTTCTGTGACTTGAATTAGGCTATTTCACGAGTCTTTTGAGTACTAATATATGTTTTCGGTGAGTTTTGTAAGTTTCGGGATTGTTCGTGAAAATACGCGAAACTCCAGGGTAGTAAGTACAAATTACAAAAATAAAAAAAAATAAAAATAAAAAATAAAAAAAAAAGTACAAATTACAAAGAAAGAAGAATTGAAGAAAATGAAAGCTGTCATTACGGACACCTATGCGGACGCAAGGTGCCTCAGTGCTGCGGCCGCATGAGGTAAGCGCAAGATCGGTCCACGAAGCCAAGGCAATCGAAAAGCCAAGAAGCACACACACTGGAGACCTTTGGACGCAAGGTATTCGACTCGCTAAAGGGTAGGCGAATGCTCAATTTTCGGGTTTTCACAGGTCATTCGATTCAATCACAACTCCCAAGTATATATAGAAGTCGGATCTGGAGCCTAAGCATAAGGGAGGGCCGGAAGCTCTCTTTACATAGATTTTAGGTAGTTTTAGATTGTATAACATAATTAGGTTTTGTAATTTCAAGTATTGAAGATCAAATCATGTCTTCCATCATCTCCATGTGTTGTTCATCTATGATGAACTAAATCATCCCTAATCTAGGAGGTGGGAGGTAACTTGTATCAATTTATGTTTTGATTCTTATATATATGTCTATTCAATGCTTGTTGATTGTGTTGTTTATCAACCCCTCTATTATTTCGCTTTGAACAAATGAATGTAATCGCAAATAATAAAGGCTTAGAGGTGCGGATAATCGCATGACCAAGTGCATATGTCGTACAACGGCTCACCAACACAATAAATTGGACCTATCGAAGCACGAGAGTGATAAGTTAGGACCAGGTTCTTACATGATCTAGGTGACGATAGATCATAAATCTAGGTGACATCTAGATTACGGTTCTCGTGCTTAGGATATGGAATGGGTGAATTTTGCGGGGATGGAGGCGAACCAATTGTTCAACAGACCATATCTATTTTTAGTGAGCGAACCCAAGACATTGAATGACATTATTATGAATTGAACATAAAGGAGATATAAGTGAAACCCGAATCCTAGATTTCCACTCACCATAAGATCTTCATATCTGTTATTCTTGTCTAATTAGTTAACATCTATAACTAGTAATTTAGAGTAGAATTAAACATAAAACCCCCTTAGGTTAATAATTTGCTATCTATAACCGCCTTTGTTCGTGATCACTTGTCTCGTGGGTTCGACCCTTGCTTCCGAGTCTATTCTATAATAGTCTTGTACACTTGCAAGGAAATAGATAAATAAAACATCGATCAAGTTTTTGGCGCCATTCGGGGACAAGCTAGTTCACGTAGTTAGTTTGTAGGTAGCGTAGTTTTTAATTTAATTTAGTTTTTAGTTTAATTTTCGTTTTTATAAAAATAAAAATACAAAAAGATTTTATTTTATTTTGCCTTAGTTAGTTGTTTTTAAATTGCTTTTAATTAATTTTTATGCAAGGTCGTAGATCTTTAAATCTGAATTGGTAGACTTAGATCAAGAGATAAATATTGTTAAAAGATACCAAAGATATTTTGAAAATCTAGTTTTCGAGCACGATAATCAAGATAATCTGAATCGAGAGGATCCTCGGTTGATCCTACAATGGAAGATAATAACAATAATCGTAATCACGAAAACCTAGTTGACCCGGTCAATAGGAATCAAAGACAAGAAGAGCATGCAAGAAGAAATATGGAAGTAGTCGTAAATCAAAGAACTATTAATGATTTTAGTAGACCTTCATTAAATGTGGTAACATCATGTTTAGTATTGCCAGATGCTGTTAGGAATTTCGAACTAAAAGGACATTATTTTAATGCCATACCATCTTTTCATGGGATGCCTAATGAAGATCCTGTCAGTTTCTTAAGAGAATATGAATACATGATGAGTACTTTTCCTTTAGGAGGGTTAGCGAAGATCAAATTAAAATGAAATACTTTCCCGTGCATTAAAAGAATTGGCAAAGAGATGGTTTATGAACCTAACACCAACAGTGTTTTTACTTGGGCACAATTATATGATTTGTTTATGAGCAAATTTTACAAACATGCATCTCTTACGAGTATAGAAAACAAATCATGTCATTCCAAAATGAACCGAGTGAAACATTCCATGAGTCATGGGATAGATTTAAAAATCTGCTTATTATGTGTCCTCATCATAATTTGGCTCAACATGTGTTAGTGCTTCAATTCTATCATGGTCTTTCGCCAGGTTTACAAACTATGGTTGATAGTGCAGCTGGTGGTTCTATTAATAGAATGACACCAGAAGCATTAGAAGAATTATTTGAGATGCTAAGTATTAATTCCCAACAGAAAAGTGCTAGAGGTAAAAATAGGAGCCTATATCAATTGCAAGATAATTCAAATACACAAGCTCAATTTGAAAATTGGCAAATTCAAGAAGCATGTGCTCTATGTGGATTATATTCTCATGCTACTAATTTTTGTCCGTCAAGTGCTATGTATTCGAGCAGGCTAATGCTATGAATATGTACCCTCAAAGGCAAGGAATGATCCATATTCAATACATATAATCGGTTGGAGGAATCATCCTAACTTTTCTTGGGGAGGAAATAAGCCTTTGCAACCTCAACAATTCCAACCTCAACCACCACAACCTCCACGATTGCAAAATCAAATCAAAATCGGTTGAGAATTGAAGAAGTTCCCAAGCAAGAAGTAGCTAGTAAAGGTCAACGGCTTTGATGAAGTACATGCTTGAAGAAATTGAAAATCGAAAGAAACATATTGAAAATTCGGAAGCAAATAAAAGAGAAGAAGGAGAGTTCCTAGTCAAGGCAAAGCCAAGTCAATCACCGTCTGCGAAGTGGTAAGGTGATAGGTGAAGAGGTAAGTGATTGATCCTTCTTCTAATATGCATGCTTCGGTGAAAAAATACGAAAAGTAATAGAAAAAGAAATTGAAAAGATAGTGATAGTGATAAAGTGATGATGATTTAAGTAATCAAGAAAAAGAAAAAAGAAGAAGTAGAGTTAGAAGTTCCAAATAAGGAACAAGAAAAGAGAAGAAATTCAAAATAAAGATAACCGGGTTGAAGTAGATAAAAATTAGATCAAGAAGAAGAGGAACCTTATGTGGCTCCACCACCTTATGTTCCTCCAATTCCGTTCAAGAAGACTTATGAAAAACCGAATGGACAAACAATTCACGAGAATTTATAATATGTTTCCAAAGTAAATGTAAATTTACCTTTGCTTAATGTTATTAAAAATATTCCAACATATGCAAAGTTTTTCAAAGATCTTCACTCTAAAACACAAGTTTGAAAACAACGAAAAGATTGTTGTTTACAGCGTCGGTTCTGTTTTACAATTACCACCTAAGTTGAAGGACCGGTGACTTTAATATTCAAGTTTCCTTGGGAGACTCTAAAAGATGAAAGCAATGCTAGATTTAGGAGCAAGTATTAACTTGATGCCTTTCTCGGTCTATAAACAATTGGGTCTAGGAGAACTAAAACCCACTAATATGCAATTACAATTAGGCGATCGCTCGGTTAAATATCCTTGGGTATAGTGGAAGATATCCTAGTTCGGGTTGATAAATTAATCATACCGGTAGACTTTGTGGTTCTTGAGATGGAAAGGAAGATATGCACTAATAATGAAGTCCCAATATTGTTAGAAGCGAGACCATTTATGTAACAGCTGCTAATACAATGATAAATGTGAAAAATGGTAAACTCACAATGTCGGTCCTAGGTGAAGATTGAAATTTATGTGTTTGATGCTATGAATAGACCTAGTGACATGAGTGCTTGTTTTCAATTGATGAGATTGAGAAATTATCATCGAAACTTTTGAAAAAGAGCAAGATTATGAGAGAGATAGATTTATTGTCTATGATGATAGCCCTATTCCTCCCATAAAAATTGACATTGAGGAAATGAAAGAGAAATAGAAGAAGAAGAAAGATTAGAAAAAGAAAAGCTAGAAGCTAGTAAAAAGATGAAAAAAGAAATAAAAGCGAGAATCGAAATTAATTACGATGAGTCAAAAGAAAAAGAGTTGAAGAAAGTTATGAAATTAAAGAAGATGAAGTAGAGATTCTAAAATCTCTCTTTGAAAATGAGATTGAAGATATTAAGGAAGAAAAAACAAGAGAATAATGAGGCTAAAATAAAAGAAACAATTAAAGAAGAAAATTAGGATTTATGCCTTCATTAATTCTCCCAAAGTCGAAAAATTAAAGCCATTACCATCCCACTTAAAATATGCATTTTAGGGGAAGGTAACACTTTACTGTTATTATAGCGTAACCATCGGAAAAACAAGAAGAAAGTTTGTTAAAAGTTTTATGGACACATAGAGAAGCTCTAGGATGGTCTTTAGGCGACTTAAAAGGAATTAGTCCCTCTATGTATGCATAAAATTCATTTAGAGGAAGGTAGTAAACCTTCAGAGAAACCAAACCCACACATGGAAGAAGCGTTAGGAAAGAAGTTCTTAAGCTTTTAGGCGGGTATAATTTACCTATATCGGATAGTAAATGGGTTAGTCCTGTCCAAGTAGTTCAAAAAGTCGGGAATTACTTGTTGTCAAAAATGATAAAGATGAATTAGTCCCTACAAGGACTATTACTTGGTTATAGAATGTGTATCGATTTGCGTAAATTAAATGCGGCAACAAGGAAAGACCACTTTCCTTTGCCATTTATTGACCAAATTCTTGAAAGATGCAGGCCATGAATACTATTGTTTTCTTGATGGTTTTTACGGGTATAATCGGATCCCTGTTGCACTGAAGACCAAGAGAAAACAACATTTATGTCCCTTTGGTACTTTTGCCTTTAGGAGAATGCCTTTTGGGTTGTGTAATGCACCGGCTACTTTTTCAAAGATGCATGATTTCTATATTTTGGACTTAGTTGAAAGATGCGTAGAAGTTTTCATGGGCCGATTTTTAGGTTTTAGGAAATTCTTTTGATCCTTTGTTTAGAAAACCTTACATCAGTCCTAAAAGATCTTTGCGAAACTAATTTAACTTTAAGTTGGGAGAAAAGTCACTTCATGGTAAAACATGGAATTGTCTTAGGGCATGTGGTTTCAAATAAAGGAA
>CM028381.1:90075545-90156115 GCA_013146195.2 Codonopsis lanceolata
ATGACATGTTTCCTCCTTTTTCTATATGCATGACAGTGCATGGAGGTGGGAGTTCAACTTTTGATTTGGCATTTCATCTTTATGATGCCAAAACTATTTTCTATTTCTGTGCACAAAGGGTAGTCCCCAATAAAACTTCTTTGTGGTTGTGTTAGAAACTTCTTTTGGGGATAACCTTTGTATCTGAGATGGGACCTCATTTGTTCTCAAGAGCATTCAGTATTTCCACAGTATTCTTATCATTTTTTAGGGGGAGAATTGCATAAAAAACCCTGACTTATTTTACTACTTGCAAATTGAACCCTGACTTTTGTTTATAGACTCATTGAAACCCTACCTATTTTTTTGTTCCAATTAAAACCTTCCATCTATAAACCCGTTAAATAACTAACGGCTTGCTGAGTAGGATGCTTATGTGGCATCCTAGTGGACTTGGTGGGAGCAAAATCTCAACGTTGAATTCAAAAACTATGATCCAGGTACTTTCCTGCCAATTTTATTTCATTATAAACCTTATACAAATTTTGTAATTTCATAAAAAAACCCTTGGCCTAAAAAACCCATAAAATTTATTTTAACCAAATCAAGCCTTCAAATTTAAAATAAATAGTTATTTATAAACCCATTTCATTTTAAAAAATATTTTTGTTGCTTGTCTATTTTTGAATATTTAAATATATTAAATAGTGAATATATTGACCCTAAGGGTCTACCAGCGGTAGAGACGGGGAAAGGTCTACAAAAAAATAAATTATAATATATTTATATTTATATTTGTGTTAATTGATTTTTCTTAAATAGTATGTCAGGTCAAATGTATTAAAAACATACGTAATAGCGTTGTACTTATAAAAGTATATCGCATATACTCCCTTCGTCCCAAATTTATTTTTTGATTTGACCTGACACACGGATTAAAAAAAATTGACTTGGTTATTAATACGATGTAGTGTGTAGTTTACTTTTACGGGAAATTGTTGGTCGGTCCCGTTTTAAAATTGATTTAATTCTCAATTTAGTCACCATACTATTTCGAAAAGTCCGCTAAGCTCACCCTACAATTTTTTCCTCACCGCCTTCGACCAACCCTCCCGATCCCAAAGCTTTGTCGTAGAAGTTATTCCCCCATTTAGACCATCTTCACCATCTTCGCCTCACACAACTGAACGCTGTCGATTGCCTAATCTCTGTCGTCTCATATTTCTTACCCTTCTTCACGTTCATCACTCTGTCCTAATCTCTGTCGTCACCTACTTCCTGTGTATGCCATGAGAAAAGTAGTGGTTTTGTTGATTGTGTGAGTGGGTGCCAAGGGTAGGACTGGAAATACAAGAGCTTCCATGGCAACCCAAACGAGGCAAATGCACCAAACTGAAGAACAGTTTGCAAAAAAAATTTACTCTAGAATGCTAACCATGGAGATTTGAGTGCCGAGAGAGATGCCATGATTGAAATGACCACGAATCTGATGTATATTGAAGGTATCTTTTTCTCTGGCGAGGCCTTCCGATTTGAACGAACTCCACCAATAAACTGACATAGCACAGAAGAGTTCGATTTTGAGGAACAAAAGAAGTGAGGACTGAATCTATCTTGAAAACAAATGGGCATTTGAGAATCGTGATCCTTGGCAGTAGCTACAAAGCTAGATGGCAGATCTTTGGTGGCTTATGCTTGTGGCGTGGAGGATGGATACGAATTAGCTTCTTTTTCATTATTTTAATTCTAATAAGGATGCCAAGTTTGAGGTTAATTGGTCTTCAATTTAAATTATCTAATAATCAAATATTATTTATGAAATATTTCAATTTTGATTTGATCTTTGTTTCAATTCAAATTATCTAATAATCAATTGTTTTTTTAATCCGTGTGTCAGGTCAAAGCAAAAAATAAATTTGGGGCGAAGGGAGTATATACGATAAACTTTTATAAGTGCAACATTATTACGTATGTTTTTAATACATTTGACTCAACATACCATTTAAGAAAAAATAATTAACACAAATATAAATATTAATATATTATAATTTATTTATTTATTGTAAACATTTCTCAAGCTCTACCGCTAGTAGACCCCTTAGGGTCAATATATTCACTATTTAATATATTTAAATACTCAAAAATAGACAAGCAATAAAAATATTTTTAAAAATGAAATGGGTGTATAAATAACTATTTATTTTAAATTTTAAGGTTTGAGTTTGTGAAAATAAATTTTAGGGTTTTTTTAGGCTTAGGGTTTTTTTTATGAAATTACAAAATTTGTACAAGATTTATAATGAAATCAAATTGGTGGGAAAGTAGTTTTTGGATTCAACGTTGAAATTTTGCTCCCGTCAAGTCCACGTAGGATGCCACATAAGCATCCTACTCAACAAGCCGTCAGTTATTTAATGAGTTTATAGACGGAAGGTTTTAAATAGAACAAAAAAAATAGGCTGGATTTCAATGAGTCTATAAACAAAAGTCAAGGTTCACTTTGCAACTACTAAAATAGGTAGAGTTTTTTATGCAATTCTCCCTTTTTGAGGAGGCATTTTTCTTTTCTGATGGAAATCTGTTTGTTCATCATTTTTATTTATTTATTTCTGATTTTTATTATGGAACTGCTGAATTTATCAGGAAAGGTGAAAGGGTGTGGATATTCACACCCCAAAAACTTATCTCTACACCTCACTTATAATAATTACACAAATGGCATTAAGTGAAATGACCTAATAAGCCCTTCTAAGCATTATACCTCATCAATTAATCTCTACACCCCATTGAAATAACTATAATACCCTTATACTAAAAGATAAATAATACTCCCTACACCCCATTTTGTTATATTTACACCCCAAATCCCAAATCACAAATACATGTAGAGTGCTTACGGGACCTTCATTGTTTTTTCTTCTTCTAATTTTTTTTTCAAAACTCTCTCAAAACCAACCCTAAACATAATCACATTTTCAAAAATAACATTACAAGGAACTTAAAGAAGTCATGGGGTCAGGTAATGTAAGTATTCCTTTTACTTTCTTCGATCAAAATTAGGGGTGTGAATATCCCCACTCAAGGTGAAATGCATGAAACTTTATATATAGACCAAGCTAAGTAACTGAAGAGATAAGATAGCTTTTTAAGTCATATTGGGGGTGTCAAGGCCGAGAGAGGGGTTGCAGTTGAAGTCCAACCATGTCCATTACTGATAAAAGCCAATCTTAAGCCCATCCGGCTAGAATGCATGCTAAAGAAGATCAGTAAGTGTGCTCTGTAGTTTTCCCTTGACGTTTGCTTCAATTTCGATAACAAAGTATACAGCAAGGAGACAAAGAAAATCATTGTTTTCTTGTTTTGTGCTTATAAAAATTTACGTTATATTTTCCCATTAATGAAGCTATTCCAACTTAATTATACAGATTTCTTAATATATAGATTTGTTCACTTAATTTACATGGAATGAAAGAGGACAGGTAAAAAAAAGTCCTCTCGTCAGTTCTATTGCTGGAATGGTGCTCGAGTCATTGATGAGCTTGAGAGATTGCCTGCTCAAGGTTTTTGAATGTTCTTTGATGATTTTGGAATCCCATAAACCAGAAGTCAAAATTATCTATGGTAAGTATCTCAAGATACTTCTTTGATGCCATATTTACATCCTTACTCTCCCTAGCTTTCTTTATCTGCACTAATGGGATTGAAACCTTATAACGGATTTTGATGGCCTCTCCCGTTGGTGAAGAAAATTTGACTGATCGCTCGCTGCAAAAGGAAACTTTATTGGTTGTAATGAAGAGGAGGCCAGGCATGGGACCAGCTGTTGTAGACAAGTAGCAATGGAAAGCCTTCACCAACTTCTCTCCTTCAACCACACTGAAATTCAGCTTGAAAACTTTTGTGGCTCCACCTAATTGAAGAAGCTTTTGCCCAAAGCTCAACTTGCCCTTCAACATTTCAGTTATTTTGGGTCCTAATCTCACTGCAATTACAAAAACAATATAAGACTTTGAAAATCAAGAAATTTGAACAAGTCGTACCGGAGTATATGAAGAGCAGCTTACTCTGTTTGGTTAAGGAAGAGCCATTTAAAAGTCGAGAAGCGTCAAGGTTTTTGTGATCGTATTGTTCAGATGAACGCAGTCTTCTAGGTGATCCGACTGGCATACCAATAACATGTTGTGCGATTGAAAAATTCTTCATAACTCCGACAGATTGCGCGGTTTTAAAGCCTGCTGCAATTGCAACTCAGAAGGCTGAGAATTTCAAGCTTGCTACGAAAGATCCTATATCGACAGGATTGTATTTATATTGATTAAGTTAGTTGAGGAAAGCAATTTTCAGTTGGATGAGTCATCTCTGCCTCATCTTCAAGAATAAAGGGTGGGTGGGTACACATGAAATCACTTTTGAAGAATTAGTCTAAGCAAAACAAGATGGTGCTAGAACTAACAAACATGACATGTTTCCTCCTTTTTCCATATGCCAGCATGACAGTGCATGGCAGTGGAACTTCAACTTTTGACCTGGCATTTTATCTTTATTCTTTATGATGCCAAAACTTTTTAGGTTCAATGTAACAATGACCCTCATGCCTAATTTTTTGGGACTCTACTCTTTAGTTCCTATGTAACAGTGGACCCTAATACTTAGTTTTTTTCCCCATCTTTTAGGTCTCATGTTAGAGTTGACTATATTACCTAATTTTTTGAAACTCCAATTTTTAGGTCTCATGTAGCGGTGGACTCTAATGCCTAGTTTTTTTGTGCTGAAAACAATATTAGAGTACCTAATACTTTTATATTTAGCCAGTCAACTTTAACCAGCAACTTTGAGACTACAAAAGATATACACTAAATGCTCAAATAAGGTCCATATAATATACTCTCATATCTGGAAACCAAAAATTACAAAGATTACCAAAATCTTTGGGGATTTAACGCCGTAGTTTTGGGGGATTAAAGGTGCATAGATCTTTGTAATCTCCTCTTGTCACCACACACCATCAAGGTCTCCCTTATTTTGTCATCCTTCCTATGATGATGGAAGACATTATCCTTGGAAGAAAATACCTATACATGATCACAATATAGTATATGAAAGAACATATGCACAATATAATACTGAAATGATCAATAATATGATCATTACATTACATACAAAAAAACTTCAATTAGAAAGTGACCCCTAGGCAACAATTTATTGTATTCTTAATTTTAGAAAAGGGTATTTTATCAAATATGGATTCGACAGATGACTCGTAAGCAACGCCTTTCTCCTTCGCTTCTTAACCTACGGTTCCGAAAAATGGATCGGCATCAGAAGGCTAAAATGCCAACTCAGAAAGCTCAATTTCCACCTCCACACCTTGTCAGCCGAAGAAAAAAAGTGGTGAATAGATTTTGAATGATGCAACACAGCTGACTAGTCAATCAAATGACTTTGACCAAAGTTGGAAACATTTCATGTGCTCTACCTTTATCCATGAATGACTATGAAACGAGTCATCCAACTAACTCTTGACATTCACCAACTAACTCTTTCCTATATGTATATGTATATATATATGTATATGTATATAGGTTTCAGAATATCCAATTTATCATATAATAGCAAGAAGATTAATCTTCAACCTTCACCAACTAGAGTGAGAAAATTCTATCTGGAAAGTATGATGAACTCAGTTGCAGGACATGTTATTGGAGTTCCAATAAGATCACCAAAAAGACTACTACTTTTAGCTGAATGTGAATCAAAACACCATACTTGTCAACTTTCAAACGGATCTTCAAAATTCAGACAGCGTAAGTCCTATCTATAAAAATAACTAGATTGATGATGAAAGTGCGTTAGATGGCTTTTTTCGAGTTCATAATTTGTTTTTGTTATTGCAGTGAGATTAGGACCCAAAATAACTGAAATGAAAGGCCAGGTTGAGCTTAGGGGCAAGTTTTCTTCAAGTTGGTGGATCAATGAAGGTTTTCAAGAAGAGTTTCAGTGTAAGAGAGAAGGAGAAAAGTTGTTGAAGACTTTCCAGTGCTATTTATCAACAACAGGAGGTCCAATTGCAGGCCTCCTCTTTATGTCCATCTATAGGATTGCCTTTTGCAGTGAGAAATCAATCAAAATTCCTTCTCCAACAGGAGAGCTCGTTAAGCTCAATGATAAGGTAACTTAATTTTACTTATGAAGGAGTACGATTCATCAACTAAGTACTTGTTGGTAATGCTAAATTTTAACTATTTTTGGCAGGTCTCGATTCCATTGAGGAAAATAAAGAAAGGTAGAGAGAGCACGAATGTTAACATGCCATCAAAGAAGTACATATATAGAGATATATAGTTACAGTTGATGATTTCGACTTCTGGTTTATGGGATTCCAAAATCATCAGAAAACATTCAAATACATTCAGCAGGCAATTTTTTATGTTCATCAATGACTTACCAACATGAGGGATTGACCCTAAGACATTGTCAGTAATACTTCCCTCATGGAAAAGAGAGTATGTTTTTTTTTTTTTATATAATAAAAGGCTAGATTTTTATAAATGGAAAAAAAAGGAAAACAAGCTAAAAGGGGGACAACCAACCTTACCCTTAAAAAAGGAGGACAAAGGAGCCTTACCTTGGAGAAAAACTGACAAAAGAAATTAAACCTAGATAATACAAAGAAAGAAATCTAATAATTACGATAACGACTCTTCGTACGACGCTTCGACCTTCTGAGACATGGGGTGTCAAGATCAAGGGCATCAAATTGGGCGTGATCGTTATCGGAATCTTCCTCTTCAATAGTTTGCGAGCGACAAATTTATTAGGGAGACAATGTTCATAGGATGACAGTCTTTGAGGAGGAGAATTGGTGCATAGTGGCTTGGGTATTTATACAAGGACTGAAAGGGAGGAGTTGGGGCTCAGTTGGAAGAAAGATTTTTATGACTATGAGATGGAGATGTTTGAATTGGGGGGACCTTTCTTGTGAGGTCAATTTGAACAGATTCGATGAACAAAGAAGGTTGCACTTGTGAAGGGGCTACATCTTTGAAGGGCTAATTTGCGAGGGAGGCTGCTAGAGGTAACATCCATGGCCGGCACTGAACTGGGGGTTAGAAGGACCGGATGGTCGAGCCGTGAGGGGAGAAAGCCTCCTTAGCCTTTTCATCGTGACCTTTTTCCTCCTCCAATTCTCCAAGAATAGCAAAGGAATTATGAAGTGATGTACATCCAGCTTGTTCAACCGAAGCCTGTGGAGATTGTGTTGATTCTGAGGAGTTATTCTTATTAGCAGCATCAGGCGGTTGTGACACATGATTGCTTGGCAAAGAAGACTCATTATTGTTAATAATAGGAGGAGAATCAGAATGTGAGTTTGAGTACTTTCTGCAAGACTTGGGCGGGCTGCAAGCAGTATCATTAGCATCCAAACAGAGGAGGGACTTTTGAGAAGAGGAGAATCAACAACAATATGAGGGGCATCGAATTATTACCTTGCATACCTCGTGTGACTTGATCGACCTCAAACCGTTGTTAATATCTCGAGCAACTAGGAGTCGTAGAATCTGGCAATTATACGGCTTGGAGCCCAGGATATCTTTGTGTATGCAGATTGAGAGACCATGGGTTCTTTGGCTTTCCAAATCGAATTTTTGGCCATAGCTTGAGGAGCGATGGTTTTGCGGCATGGCGAGGGGGAATTTCTGCTGGACCCGATGGTCGGTCCGAGGCCTAACGGGTTCCTTGTTAGCAAAGATAAACAGGGAGGGGCTTCGGGGCCGATGGTTGATCTGTGGCCTTAACAGTTCCTTATTACCATTGTAAACTTTGCAAGAAAAGCCGCTCGTGGCCTTGGCGATGGCGTAGGAGCAATAAAGCGGAGTCTTTTCACCTCAATAGCTTGCCAAAATCCAGAGAAATCCCATTATCAATCCAAATTCGATTGGGAATATGTTTTATTAGGTTAATTTCGATCTGATTCTCACAACACTAGGCGCGAAAGAGTGGGTCGTAGGGTATCAATTATGAGCGGTGTACCAATCAAGTTACCAATGGAGAATAAAGCTTGCTTATTAAACAAATATATTGGGAGGCTAGGGGAGAGAAAACCAAACAGCACGATAGGGCTTTCATATGCATGCGAAAATGCTGAGTCCACTTGAAAACCCGCGTGCCAACATGCCACCGATCGGCCTCGAAACCGTTGTTAATATCCGAGCAACTAGGGAGTAGAATGGCAATTATATACGGATATCTTTGGCAGGGGATATCTTTGTGCTGATTGAGACCATGGGTTCTTTGGCTTTCCAAATCGAATTTTTGGCCATAGCTTGAGGAGCCCGATGGTTTTGCGGCATGGCGAGGGTCTTTGGACCGATGTGGTCGAGGCCTTAACGGGTTCCTTGTTAGCGGCATAAGCAGGAGGGGCTTCGAGGGCCGATGGTTGATCTGTGGCCTTAACGGGTTCCTTATTACCATTGTAAACTTTGCAAGAAAAGCGTGCCTTGGCGATGGCGGTAGGAGCAATAAAGCGGGAGTCTTTCGGCCTCAATAGCTTGCCAAAATCCGGAGAAATCCATTATCAATCCAAATTCGATTGGGAATATGTTTTGTTAGGTTAATTTCGATACAGATTCTCACAACACTAGGCCGCGAAAGAGTGGCTGTAGGGGTATCAATTATGAGCGGTGTACCAATCAAGTTACCAATGGAGAATAAAGCTTGCTTATTAAACAAATATATTGGGAGGCTAGGAGAGAAAACCAAGCGAGGCACGATAGGGCTTTCAATGTCTGCGAAAATCTGAGTCCACTTGAAAACCGCATAGGGAAAGCGCCAACATGCCACTGATCTTTAATCCACAAACGTTGAAAATCAGCCTCATGGTTGGTTTGTAATAAGTACATGCTTAGAGTCAAGGTGACCCATAGTGACCGCAACTTTGAGACCAAATGTAAGGATTTCTCTCCTCATAATCTCCATAGAAGGACGCCCGTGAGAGAACTTACCAACAAGGGATAGCTGAAAGGGTTTAGCAAAGGCCGAGACTTGAGCAGGAGTCAAACATAGAGCCGGCTCACCTTTGTATGAAGCAGGAGTAATAAGCGAGTTATCAGACTGGGAAGAAGAAATATTAGCAGAGAAAAGGGAAGCAAACGATTTGAGATGAGAAGGAGAGGGAGGGGCCGGACCACTTGAGAAACAAAATAACTATACAACTATTTCTTATTTGCTTTGAATGTTGAAAGCCATACATATTAAGGAGACACGTTTCCTTAAACAGTGTCATAACCAAGTAATAAAGAATTTCGCAAGGACAAGTAATGCTTAATTGAGTGATATCTAAACTACAACAATTAAGGAGACACGTTTCCCTCCCGAATGTTGGAAAACTAGTGTTTTTTAAGTGAAGTAAATTGGGCTTTGAGGCTCTAATGTATTTCTGAGCCATTTATGTAATGACTAGAGTAATTGTGGAATTATGTTCTTCTCCGTGAATACATAAAAATACTATACTTATTTGTCCAATTCGGATTTCGGATGAATAAGTTATAAAGGTTTAAAGTTTGACATTGGAAGTGGGTTATCCCACATTGGAAAAATATGAAAGGCTTGAATAGTTTATATACAAAGACTTCCTTGTGTTGGGTAAGTTTGTATAGAAAGTCCCTCCCGCACATAGAGTTCTCAAAATAGGCCTGCGTGGTGGGTTTGCCCGTGGGCCTGAAAAACCCACTATGAAACGGGATGGGGGCGGGAAAGCCCGCAAACATAACGGTCCTGAAAAATCTTAACCCAAACCGCCCCACTTAGGGCCGCGAGCAAGCCCGCAAAAAATTAATATTAAAATATGAGACTGCATCATTTCGTCCTCAGCACACATACTGCAACATCAGATTGCTTAGCCACACTTCAAATCTACTCCCAAGTCTGCCGATACCAAAAGGAAGGATGATTCTTCAAGATTAAAACTTTCCCATCTAAGGTTTCTCTCAGAAAAAGACATACTGCAACATCAGATTGCTTAGCCATTTTCAGTAAAATATGTCTTGTGTCTATTCCACATTTGTACGAACCAATAGAAGATCAAATCAAATAGCCCTATTTATTTAATGCATTCAAAAGGTATTCAGAACATGAAATCAACAAGGGAGCTCTCTTTTCAACGACTACCAAGATCTCTCTCTCTCTCTCTCTCTCTCTCTCTCTCTCTAACTCTTTCTCTCTGATCTTGAATATAAATTCAACACTTAATGCATCTGGAAGGCTGGATGCAGAGACGGAGGAATGCCAGCGGCGAAGAGGAAGCCCTTCATGGCGAAGACGAAGACGACGGCGAAGACGGCCTTCAGTCTTAACGCTGCCGTTGGAGAGTGGAGTCGTGGAGCTGGTGAATGGTGATCTGATGGACTGGAGAATGGAGATTGAGAGAACTAAGAGAAGAAGAAGAGTAGAAGATTGAAGTCACTGAAGTGAAGAGTGAAGAGAATTGGGATAAATCAGAGAATACGCCATTACGCCCACTGCCATTACGCCTACTGCCAGTACGCGGTTAGACTTAGAAGTTTGAACATAGGTAATTACTAATTAGGTCAGGCCTGGCCAAATGAAATGGTTAATGGGCTGGGCTCTTGAGTGACTGAGTCTTAATAATTGTCCAAAAATAATATCCAAGACTATATGGGCTGCCCACCCCCCGCCCCGCCCCATCCCGTGAAAGCACGTGGCCCATGCGGGCAAAGCCCGAAAAGCCCACATCCAAACGGGTGTTGAATACACCAGCCCAACCCGCCCCTAATAGGTGGCGAGGCGGGCATGCCCGCGAGATTTTGCCCTATTTGACAGCCCTACCCGCACCTGTAGGGGTGCGAATCAAGATCTAATTTTCCTTGAAACGACGTTTTACAAACACGAATTTCCCTTCCTCCGATACACATGCATTACATCTCATTTTGCACGAATTTTCCTCCCGCACCTACAGGGAGGTGCGAATCAAGATCCAATTTGCCTTGAGTTGGCGTGATCGTGTGCCCACATATGCGGACGTGGATGGCAAACCAATTTGTGTTATCTCGACTTGTTTTATGGGCATGATAAAAACACTTTAGTGATTAAAACATGTTTGATTTCCTAACCAATAAAATCGAACCCTTCTCCACAATTGGAACGACGTTTTACAGAACACGAATTTCCTTTTGTCCTATACACCTGCATTGCATCTCATTTTGCGCATCCTCTTCTTGGCCTTCTGCTGGCGATAGATTTTGGGCATTCGATCAATTCGCCGGACCTTCAATTGCAAAAGTCATCCGGTACTTCCGTTGTATCCTGGGAGACGATCGTTCCATGTTATAACTCCACGCACTTATAGGGAGTGGGATGAAGTACGTTTCAACGAAACTGTGTGATACACAGGCCTCGGTTACAGTTTCCTATACCACCCCTCGACTTCCTTCGACAACAACGGTTTTTGTTCTTAATTATCTTTCTCTTACACTTTTTGTAATATTGTAATAGGGATTTTCCCCCAACATTCTTAAAACATGGTTCTTTTCTATTAAATTGTTATCTTAGATAACAATAATCTCTTCTATAGAGAGTTTTTTAATCTTACAGATTTTTGTCGTATTTCAGATATGACTAACAAGAACAATACCCTTACTCCTAATACTGGAACTGAAAATCTTGTGACTGGAGACCCATCGAACTCGAACCCTACTGTTACCAATGCTGCAACTGTGACCAATGCTGCAACTATGACTCGAGTTGTGACTGTTCCAAGTCTGCCGGTGAACCATAGCGAGAAACCAGATAAATTCAAAGGGTTTAATTTCAAGGGCTGGCAACAAAAGATGTTGTTCTACTTGACCACGCTTCATTTGGCAAGGTTTCTGAAGGAAGACCCTCCAAATGTTGGTGAAGATGTTGATTTCCACGCTTCATCAAGTGTTTTTCTTTAAGGAAATGCTTGAAGAAAGGATGAACAGTTTGGTGGGTTTGAGGAGGGGAGGACCATAACAATTGGGGAAGAAGGCTTTATGGTCTATTTTTAAACCCTAGGGACTTGTTTGTAAATTGTGATATATGTTAAGTTTGATAAAATTTCAGTTTAGCCCTTTTAAATGCACGTGAGAGGCACATGGGTAATTTAACATATTTTTTAACGACATCCATCAAAGCTCTGTGAAAATTGAATATCTTTAGGACCCAAATTTGACAAAAAATTGTTAAGGGACTAATACTGAGAATGACCTTTAGTCGAGAGGGACCAATAATGTCATTAACCATTTTAGAAATATAAATTGAGTTTGTGCTTGCTATTTATAATAAATTATAATTTTAATAAATACTCATTATGTCCTAAAATTATTGTCCACTATATTATTTAAGGATGTCCCAAATATTATTCATTTTCTTTTTAAAATATTTTTTCATATCAATTATCAATTTTTTTATTTATATTTGTGAGATTAAAAAATGATGGATATTATTAATTTGACATCACTAATGATAAATTGAGGGTTATTAAAAGAAAATTACTTAAAGTTCAACGATATCTTATATTCAATATGATATTAAAATATATTTTTTGTATTTATTCATAAATTGTTTCTCGTAATATTTTCCGTGCGTTTGCCCAAACACCCGAAAATATTTTTCAGCATATTTCAATGAGTAAATCTCTTATAAGACTATTCGTAAGACCATCTTACGGATCTTGATTCGTAAGACCATCTTACGGATCTTGATTCGTAAGACCATCTTACGGATTTTAATTCGTTAGACGAAGCTCCACTCTCTTACAATTCAACATATGATGGGTCGGGTAAAGATGATCCGTCTTCCAAAAAATATCCGTATGACCGTCTTACATAAATATTTACCTATTTAAAAAAAATTCCAAACACCTAAAATAATTTTTGGAAAAAATATTTTCCGAAAAATGATTTTTCGTGAAACAAACTAAATCGAAACCTAATAAGTAATAAAAGTCAAAAAGTTAAAGAATTTAGGGAGGTTATAAAGAAAAGAAGATTCAACGGTGGAGGAACGGTTTTTCTCCATTAAATTTGCTAACGGTCGGATATTAAAAAAGAAGAAAAAGTTTCTAACGGTCGAATAACGACGTCTGTGAGAATGGGTTAAATAGTCACATACTTCAATTGAACGAGACAAAAATCACTAGCCAGTAGCAACCTCTCTCTCTCTCTCTCCCTCCCCCCCTCCCTCTCTCCCTCTCCCTCTCCCTCTCCATAATCGTAGCCTCGTAGGTCAATTGTTACAAATCTCCTTCAATGGCGATCGAACTCAGCTTTCAGTTTCAGGATCTGCGACAGATAAACCCTCACCGAACTACTCAAGGTTTCTTTCTCTCTGATTGTACTTTAATTGATTTTGCTTATTTACGGAAAACGAATTCTATAACAATTGCTCGTAATACATACTCCACAATTGAACGTGAATCAAAATATGAAATTCATATTGCTATTGACGTTCCGTAGATATGTACGTCTTTCGTGATTTGTTCTTTATTGACGGAAATTTCTTTGGTAACCGAATTTAATGTGTGAGTTTTAAACAGAGCGATTTCAATTTATGTCTTCTTCGTCTTCTCGGTATTCATCACTTTTTTCCTTCTTCAAACCTGATTTTGTCTCTTTTTAATAAACCATTTCAATTTCGTTACTGATTTTAGGGTTTTTCTTCGGTTAAATCCCTAACTGTCGAATAATGTCGTCTGTTTGATTATGGTTTAAGTAGTTAGATTAGAGAATCACTTTCAACAGATTAAATCAATCGCCACTCCACTCTCTCTCTCTCTCTCCCCCCATAATTGTGGCTTGATTGTTACAAATCTCCTTCTATGGTGACCGAACTCAAGTTCAAATTCAGTCACGGCACTGCAACAGGTAAACCCTCATTGAACTACTCAAGTTTTCTTCTCTCTCTGTCTCTGTTTCTATTTTAGTTGGTTTTACTTGTTTATGAAAAACAAATTCTGAAACAATTGCTCATAATCATTACTCCACTATTGAACATGAATTGAAATATGGAGTTCTCTTTGTAATTTGTAGTGATATTGATGTTCGTACATATGTGCATCGTGATTTGTTTTTTTTACGGCAATCTCTTTGGAAATGAAAGTTGATGTCGGAGTTTTCAATTTATTATAAATAGCTACCAAATCTTCTTCCATCGTAATTGATTCGAATTCCAATACAGGCACTCTCATTCACACTCGCACACACTGCAACAGAGAAAGAGGGATCCAACTACTCGAGGTTTCTGCTCTCTCCCTCTTTCTCTGATTCTATTGTGATTGTTTTTTACTTTTACGTGTTTGTGAAAATATATTATGGTATGAGCTTCTTGCATGATGTGTTCTCCGTTTATGGCAATCTTTTGAAAACCTTATGGACATTTGGTGAATGATACAGTTTCTTGGCGTAAAGTATTGGTGCCCTAGGCATCTATCTAGTATGTACTAATGTATAATCCTTATTTCAATATGATAACATTTTGTTTGGTAGATCTTCCTTCGTAGCACATTCATTTGTTTTATCACAAATGCACCACACGCTCACAGATATGGATTATTCCAAGTATCTCAAGCCAAAAAATCGTATTTTAATTGAAGAAGCTTATTACAAGGGGCCATTGCAATAGTTGCCCAACCTGGTACAAAAGTTAGTTGAATGGGACTTAACAATTTTATTGACCACCCACCAACCTAAAAAGATTTTCCTAAACAAACTCACTAAGTCCTATTAGTGAATTCTCTTGGCTTCTCTTGCAAGAACTTCCAGAACTTATTCAGGAATTGAAGACAAACAAGTTAGAAATTGCTCTCACCATAGCAGTTATATATAGTGCAAACTCACTAAGTCCTAATAGTGAATTCTCTTGGCTTCTCTTGCAAGAACTTCCAGAACTTATTCAGGAATTGAAGACCACAAGTTAGAAATCGCTCTCACCATAGCAGTTATATAGTGCTTGTGGCTTCCTTCGGGTGGAGAATGTGGGGTCCCATTGTATTATTAGCTTCGTCCCATAACAAGATTTCCATACCTTTTGAATTGCACGAAAACTACATTAAGCTATATATTTATCTTTGTTTTCCTTTACTTTCATATCTTTGTATTGCTCAAACTTCCATCTCTCTCGAACTCGAACTGATTGTTACAAATATTCTTCTTTGGAGACCAAATTCGGTTTTTAAATTCAGGCCTGTGACAGGTGTCATCGAGCGTTACTCAAGGTTTTCTCTCTCTCTCTCTCTCTCAATTATTTACATGTGAATCCAAAATATGGAGAGAACTATCTGAAATTTATATCAATGTTCCGCAAATATGTGCTCCTATTGTTGATTTGTGTCAACAATCTCTTTGGAAACGAAAGTCATAGGTTTCAACTTAGTTTAAATAGCTTCAAGATCTTCTTCCATCGTAACTAAGTTCAAATTCCAACACACACAAGCACTCACGTTCACACGCTGCGACACAAAAAGAGAGATCGAACTACTCGAGGTTTATGTTCTCTCCCTCTCTCTCTCTATCTCTCTGATTCTATTTGATTGTTTTTTACATGTTTCTGAAAAGAAATTTTGGTACAAGTACTCATAAATATAGAGTTCACAATTTAAAAATTATATCAATGTTCTGTGTATGTGCTTCTTGCGTGATTAATGTTCTCTAACAATAAATAAAAGATACTTTGAATTTGTTTCCACTCGATTAGATTAATGCATATGTCAGACCACTTGCGCCAACTGGGAATAGTTTGGATAATTTAAGTGAAGACCTAGTTCAGCCCCTCTCCTCAATAGTTTGTATGTGCAACAATGCCATTTACAAAAAAAAAGTAAATAAAAAAACAAATCCATCAGCAAAAGGTAGCTACAGAAGAAAAATGATACAGTGAAAACAAAGGGCTGATCCTGTCAATGTTATGGGGGCTGACCCTCCTCAGTACATGTCCAAATTTGCGGGGAAGATACGATAAGAAGCATCTTTTTTTCAAAATTCTCGACATTTGTCACTTTGATTTTTTAATGTAGGTCGATGTCATTCCCTTTAAAAAACCGACACTTGTGTTTTTCTAAACCGACACTTGTGTTTTGATAGTTTTTCTATTGCTTTTCTTTGGTTATATAGTTCACTTTTACCGGGTGACAAATTTGAGGACGGACCTTAAAAGCTTAAGATTCCTTATAATTTTGTAGAGTGATAATATTTTGGAGTTTGTAACTAATATTCTCACAATGGCTTGTGAGCCCCAGTCTAGGCATCTACAGTAAACGTGTGTCTCATTAATTTATTTTATAGGCTTTTGTTAGACTTTGAATCTGAATTTCACTAAACATTGCAGAATGCATGTGGTTTCGAATGGTCATTCTGCAGCACTTTCTTTAAGTTGTATCTTCCAAACGTTTTGTTTTTATATCTTACTCTGTTCGTCCCAAAATGAGTGTTTTATTCTCACAAAATTGTCGTAGAATGAGGATGCTATGAAACATTTTTGTCTACCTCTATATTTGTTCACTTTAATATTTTGTCCATGCTTGTCCTCCAGTTGTTGTTTGGTTTCAGCTTTTATATGGTAACTCACACAGTAACTAAACTCATTGGCATCAGTGAAGTAAATCAAGTGTGTCATATGAACATTTTTGTCTACCTCTATATTTGTTCACTTTAATATTTTGTCCATGCTCGTCCAGTTGTTGTTTGGTTTCAGCTTTTATATGGTAACTCACACAGGAGGACTCAACTCATTGGCATCAGTTGAAGTAAATCAAGTGCGTGATAGCCAAACGTACTTTGAACCAGTGGTAAATATTACCTGTAAGTTAATGCTAGGTAAATATGGTCAGCTCGTATCTCCCATGGGGCAAATGGTTAGGCTAGGTATAATTCTTTCTACCAGTAGATCTTTGATTATTTGGGGGGGGGGGCTTCGTCGGTATTTTATTCCAGTTACAATTTTGGGGATGAGTGTATAGGCCCTAGGCCCCCCTTCCTATGGGGATCTATTTTGTGAAAGGCTATACTCTGGAACCCAAAACTCTTCAATTTTTCTAAGTTCCTTAAACAAATGAGATCACCGACGACCATCAACCATACCAAAACTTCACCAAATAATTGAACTGATACATATTCATGACTCGATTCTTCTTCCCGTTTTGAGCTCTGTTGTAATCTCAAGTCTTCTGGAGTCCACTCATTGACAATTTTGTTATTCTGCACAAATTCCTTTTTTTGTTATTCTTCTTCCCACATTAGTTCGTACTAATTAATCCCCACAGTTCTTTCAACTTAGTTAAAGGTGTTTCTCCTGCAAAAACTCTTTTGTTAGTCATCAATTAAGATAGCTAATTGGGGGGGGGGGGACTATCTCATACACACACCAGCTTCAATGATCACTTCAACTTCTCAAAGCTCCTTCAACCATCACCAGGAGCAACACCCAGAAAAAACTCTCAAAAGACACACACTATATCATAACTTGAATCTTCTTCCCGTTTTGAACACTCTTGTTATCTCCTCATCATGTCTTCTGGAGTCTTATTCAGTTCTGCTGCCATATATATATATGCCATTGACTATTTTGTTATTCTGCACAAATTCCTTTCCTTGTAATCCCAACATTATCCTGGTTAATTTTCACCACATCATGTTCTTACTCCAAATCCCCACCTAGTTAAAGTTGTTTCTTCAACAAAACTCTTCGTTAGTGTTTGATTGCTCTTGGTGATGGTCGAAGGAACTTTGAGAAATTGAAGAGATCCCCTGGTGATGGTAGAGACACAGCAGGAATTACATCATTCTTATAGTCTTTACCATCTCTATGGCATTTTACTTTTCCCTTGCGGCATAACTGTTTTAAAATTGAACACTCAAAATCCAGTTAGGAGATAAATATAATCCATATTTCCTCATCTCCCCAAAAAAAACTACCGTCTTCTTTTTTAAATTGTCTTCTTTTTTAAATTGTCTCCACCGGGCCATACAATAATTTAAATTGTCTTCTTTTTTTCTTTTTTTCATTCATTGATAAAAATTTTACACTCAACAGCCATATAGGAGGAGATTATATAATAATCAAATTATATTTCCTCATCTCCCCCATATGCTCTTATACCAAAGGTGCATTCTCCCCTCGTAAAATTTTACCCAAATAAAAATGCTAAACGATGAAATGCAACAAACCCGACAAAGACAAAACATTAATCAATTATTACAAATTTAGTTTGTGTATTACACTAATTAATTACAAAAGGTTTACACTATGGCTTGGTCCCTGGACATGTCGAAAATCAATGAATGTTTTGGTCCCCGGACAAAAAACAATAGAATTTGGTCCCTGGACATGTATTTTTGGACCAATTTACCCCCACCCACAGCATTAACCGTTTGTTTTGTTTTTAATTTTTAATTGACGAGAATGCCCTTGGTCCCTAGTCAAATTAACCCAAAGAAGAAAAAAAGGTCAAAGAGTTTACCTAAAGAGTAAAAATTGTGCAACATATGAAATGAAGATGAAGATCAAAACATAGGTCACATGTATTTAAGAAGGAACTCATAAATCTTATTACTGTTAATTCTGCCTTAATACATCTATTACTGTACTTATTCAATTCTGACACACGGTATTGAAAAGAAGATCAAACTACTTGTTAAAAATACGATCTTATTGTTGCATCGAAACAGATAAATGTTGATTAATCTGGCTAACGTTGGACTTGATAAAAGAAACTGGTTGGCTAATTGAAAAATGAAACTATTCAGGAAAGGAGTAAGGACAGGCAAAATAGTTGAATAAAAAATAAACAAAAAAATACGGTACAAATAGAAAAGTTGTTGTATGAGGTCTACTTTAAGGACTCAGGAGAAAATGGATGAATTGGAAGAACGATTCATAGATGCATGCACATACATAAGAAGATGAAAAGGAATTCAAATCGGGTAGGGAGGATAATTTTGAAAAGAAGAAGATGAAAAGGAGCATCGAGAGCAGCTTGGCCGTTGCCGATACCGACATCCCAAGCAAGGGGGGCTTGACCGGCCAGCATGGAATACCATTCACTGGGATAATTGGGCCTTGCATCCCTGTACAACTCGCCTTGTTTGTCGAACAATCTCGCCATCCCTCTCTCTTGAAGGCTCTGACGCAAACAAGGAAATGGAATGAGTGAGAAATTTTTAATCTACAACAAGTGAGCTCAATGAAAGCGTATTTGTAATACCCGGAATTCAATTGCTTTTCTGTTTGAAGTTTAGCTCTTGGATTGGAATAGAAAAGCCCTTTTTGTATCTATGACAGATTGAGCGAGTTCAGTGATGAGGAATTGAATCGCTTTGCTCGCTTGGATCTGGATCTAGCGGGGCACCCAATTGTTGTTCGCAACAACCACCAAAATAACATAGCAAACAACCTTCGAAGAAAGAAGCCACCAAGACCAAGAAGCTCCGTCGTCGTCAAGAGGCTGCCGCCGCTGCAATCGCCGCATCTGAAGTCCCCGGAATTTCACTCGACGCACTAGAGATGTCATAGGGCCTTTGTTGTAGCCAAATAGAGGTTTGGGTGAAGCTTTATCGAGAAGGGGTGACGGAGCAGCCGGATGTAACGGATGAGATGGTGAACAGAGGCGGACATCTCATTGGAGACCAATATATGAGAATGGATGGGTTGAAGATTAACTTTTAAGGGTATTTTTGACATTTTATATAATATAGAGATGAGATTACTTCTATTGGTCCAAAAAGACATGTCCAGGGACCAACTTCTATTGTTTTTTTTGTCCAGGAATCAAAATATTCTTTTTCGACATGTTCATGGACCAAATTATTATTTAATTCAATACAAAAATAAACATTACTCTAATATGCGGGCAAGATAGACACCCCGTGAGGAGAGACAAATCTTGTGAAGTAGAGAATCGTTGACGAGCCTTGGTGAGAGCATCGGGCGGCAAGGAAACATAAGAATGAAATAAAAATCAAGTGCCACATGCTTCATGTGCGTGGCACCCACATTGTCACAATAAAATGGCAGGTCAAGCTGAGGACGCAAGACCGAGTTTACCGATGAGGAATATTTTCCAGTGAAACTCGATATTCAGCCTCAATCGAGGAGAGCAACAGGGCATTGCTTTTTGGAGCTCCAAGAGATCGGATTGCAGCCAAGGTAGACAACGCACTGGTGGATGGGATATGTATCATCTTTGTTGCTTGCCCAATCGGCATCGGCGAAGACTCGTAGACTCGCAGATAGCGGAGAATACGATTGGTCGTATTCCAGTGCTCGGTGGTCGAGGCCTATGCATGAATTAAGAGAGTTTGTTGACTGCATAGGCAACAGGGCGAGTAAGGGGGATAAATGACCCCACAACCTAAATTATGTATAGGTAGGGTCAAAGTTGGCGTGGCGGCGAGGGGAGTAGCCACCGAGCGAGCATCGATCATGCTCATGTGTGCGAGGAGATTGACAATGTAACATCACTTGGAGAGGAGGTGTCCACTTGGGCGAGAAACAACTTCAACACCAAGAAAATAGTGAAAGCCTGAACCGTAGTCGATGTCCCTTATACCTTGGAGGAAATCATTATTGACATCGAGTTGCCTAAGATCCCAATCGTGGCAAATGGCCAGAGAGAGGACAAGTCGAACAGTGGTAGGCTTAACCACCGGGCAGAAGGTCCCAGGTAAACTCCGAGTTGTTCTTAGAAACCCAGACGAGTTTTGTAGTTAGTTGTCATGGCTTGACGTGGCGTTTAATCCGAAAAACCCATTTACACCAAACAATTACGAGCCAGATATTCTTCAGACATGGCTTGACGTGGCTGCACATCTTTAAGAGCTTTCCTTAAGAGCTTTGTGGTCACAAATAATGTGCGATCAGCAGAGGGCACCACATGAACAGAGGTGTCGAGCATATTACTGTCCTCGGGCAAAGGGGAAGGACGTAGATAGAGGAGGGTGCAGTTGGCAGAGAGGGCATGGTGGGGTTAGCAATGGGCATAGTGTTGTCCTCGGGCATGGTGCAAGGTGCCGAGGAGGGTTGAGCAATAGTCACGGGTTGGTAGCGGGCAGGGTACTGTTTGGTGTGCCGAGGATGGGCTAGCAGAGATAGAGCTGTCCTTGGGCATGGTGCAAGGTGTCGGTTGAGCAAACAAACACACAGGGTTGGTAGCAGGCATAGTACATCATCGAGTGCATTGGTGAGATTGGTGTATAGGGGAGCCTTTGACGCGGGAAAAGTCCATGTGGGGCGTGCAAGATGGATGTCAATTTTGGACATGGGGAACTCAGACTTGACAAACCTAACATGACGCGAGTAATCAATGGAGCGAGCAGCGAGCTTATGAGTGGCAAGGGTAGCACAACTGTGATAGGGAAAGATCTGTTGTAGAGCGGGTGGGAAGACGATTGATGAGCAACGATGGCGACGTTCCAAGAACTCATTGTGTTCTGGAGTATGAGGTGGCAAATGAGATGGGCAACCAAGCCAGTGTCCCCGGGGCAAGTGTATGAATAAAGAGTGACAATAGTTGTTTTGAAATAGTTTTCGACAAGGGCTTTGAAGCGAAGAAAGATGGTGGCGACTTCAAACTTACATTTGAGTGGATAGAGGAGCCATATGTAGTGGGTGTAGTGATCGACAAAGATCGTATAATATTTAAAGCCATCAACATAGTAAAGTGGGGGGTGGTCCAAACATCAATGGCGGGGGAATGTTTGATGCGAGTAGTGCCTAATACTAACCTTAGATGATGACGAGAAGGGGGTTGTGGTCGGTCAAACATACACACCATCCTTAGATTGCTCGATCAGAAGTATTTCCCTGTTAGTAGATCTTTCACATGAAAGAAGTTGGTAAGAACTCAATAGATGTGTTATTGGAGATGCAAAATTGAGATATAGAGATGAGATTACGTTTCATGTCTCTCGAACAAAGAGAACATTGTGTGCAACTTTTAAGGTGTGTGATGGTGTGTTAGGGATAGAGGAACCAATTTTGGAGATAGTTTATTAACCCTCTATCATCACTAACGACCATGTCGTTGGGGAGTCCATGTAGATGGAATGTAGGGAAAGATTACTAAGGTCAACACCACTGTCAAGAAGCTAGCTCGGTGTCCTAGTGTCCGCAGTAGTCGCGAGATGTACCTGGGGTTGCCATTTGGAACCACTTTCCAAGCTACGAGGAGTGGGGCTGTGTCATTGTGGCGACCAGTTGATAATTTGGGCAGTGGAGCAACAATGTGACCCTGTTGGCGGCACCTTGACATTTTCCAAGATACGTTGTAATGCCCCGAGCCCGTAAGCCCGATCTGATACGTGTAGCCCACACGTTGGCCCACTGAGCACACATAACCTTGGGTCATCAGGCCCACCACAAGCTGACCCAAAAGTCCATGAATGATATTAGTGCTTAGTAGTAGTGTATGACCAACCTATAAATCACATTCAAGTCGATGTGGGATTGGGGGGTATTACGGTCGTTGTTGCCGAGGACTGCGAGGAAGGTTACCGACCAAGCTTAGGAAACTTATCAAATGAG
Source organism: Codonopsis lanceolata (assembly GCA_013146195.2). NCBI lineage: Eukaryota > Viridiplantae > Streptophyta > Magnoliopsida > Asterales > Campanulaceae > Codonopsis > Codonopsis lanceolata. The sequence goes on from CM028381.1 coordinate 90,098,079, forward strand.
ACGGGGGAGTCCCGTCCTTCCACCACGTCAACAATGTGTCGGTAGTCGTCATTTAAGTCCCCCCAAGATGATCTCAATGACTCATGGTCGAGGGGTTTACCAAGAGCGGCGAGAGCTCGTTAGATTAACCTTTGATACTATATAGTCCGAGATCGTCTGAGTGCCTTTTGGAGGCTCGCTTAAAGTGGTGCTTGATATTTGATATGGTCGTGCGTCAAGTGAGCATATGTGTGAGCTAGGTTTTCCATGCAACGCCGATGGTGGTGGTCTATTGGATCAGAAAGACAAGAGGGGCAGAGAGAAAGCCGACACGTACACCAAACATAAGTTTTTCTTGTCGGAGGTATTTCGGGTTGGGTGTTTGGGCATCCTTCGAGAGGATGTTGGGAGGCAGATATGGGTGCGTTCCATCTACAAACTTGTAGAGGTCATAATCGATGAGGGTGACTTGGAGTTTCTAAGCTATGTAGGTAGAGGTGAGGTTGGTGATATTGTGGTGGTAAATGTTTATGAGTTGGAAGGTTTGGGTTGGATCATCGGTGTAACGACCCGACCCGGATTTCTAACACAAAATCCCAAGGTCATGTCGATGAAACTAACTAACACTTGTTAAATAGTAGTGCAAGTCGAACAGTCGAGCTAATAAGCTCTAAACATGAACATACAAGATTTCAAAAATCGAATTAGCGGAAGCAATAAAGAAATGAAGTCTCGAGCTATGAAGCTCGAAACCAAAGCCAATGTGGGTAGAGATGCATTATCTTACAAAGGGAAAAAACAAAACTCGCGTGCCACAACATTTCAAACGCTTAACAAACTAGTCCAGGCCAACGTTTCAACAAAGGACCAACCATGGCTAAAGCTACTGCGTGCCCGAGAGACAACTAAAATAAATACTAAAACCACGAACAAATAGCACGACACAACATGTCGGCCCAAGGAAGAATCGATACAAATGACGATGCTAAATCGATCTCACAAGAATGGTAAGCACAATATTACAAATGACGATGCTAAAAAAAAATAGGACTCCACAAGCTACTACTCGGGGAAGTCTACTGCTACTAGCACGATCCACACAATCTAATATCGATCGATCAGCTGCGGTATGCTACAGTTACTAAAATCGACGACCTCGCAACTAGAAAACAAAGTATATATAATAAGTCATAATGACTCAGTACGCTACTACAAGAAATATTTAACTTATAATTATGTGAAATAAAAATAATGATGGTGTCATTTTACAAACAACAGAAAACCCATAAAGAGGTATCGTATCGTTTTGATACCCCACAAGTTAATCATTTCTTCTTACTAAACCAAATGAACCAAGGTGTAATTCCATGTTCAAACACGAATCAAATGAATTAGAACGTAGTTCCAATAAAAACATCATATGCAATATATATAATTATATATACTAAACAAATTGTTCATAGAATCATAATGTACATATATACACCTCAAGTATTTCAATAATACATAATCAAGATAAACACGGTCAATTAGTATGTTCAATTAACACATTGTTATCACTTGAGTGCCCTTTAGCCACATAAATAAAGGATATAGAAGATAACGAATCAATGTCGTTGTATTGCTCCTGCAATCACAACTGTTAATCATATCGTGCCAGTGATACCCGTGATCGGGTATCAAAGTACCGAGCTCTCTTCTCGGGTCCGAGCTCTCTACTCGGGAAAATAGCACTAGTCGATGCACTTTTTTGGTTACGACAAAGGGGGCTACTTCCCCACTGTAGCTAGCAGTGGAAGGGGTGTGTGAACCGAATTCGATACGATGCACCGTCCCACCTTCAACGTAAAAACTCAACAAATGCTAGGTAGACTTATATATGCAATGCACAAGTAGATGTTTATTTGCAAATTCTCAAGTAGATATAATGATCTACTAAACTCATAGGATACACATTTTTACAATAATCACAAAACCACAATAGGAGCTCATTTGAGTCTCTATTTCATAAGTGGCAAGTTGTCCACTCTATTTGATTCACCACGATCCTCGTAAGGTTCAATTGTTCCTTAACTCGACTCCGTTGAATCCTTACTACGGTTTCATCCAAATAGGATATAAATGTTATATGTTTTTCTAGCCCTTCTATGTTCTTGTTTAAGGCATAGCTAGGTTCTCGTTCCATTTAGAAACCCTAGTTCACGTATCAATAAGTCAAGTAAACAACCCTAGTTGATTAATATCAAATCAAGCCCTAGTTCAATTCAAGTTCATAATCCCTACCTATTAGTGGAATCCAAATTTCATTACAAGTTAACAACTCAAGTATGGAGAATTATGCTATTCATATCATAATATCTAAAAAGCATAGATGTTTATTTCTAGCATAAATCCAAGTTTAGTTCTTAACTTTAACAAATATTAAATCACATATTGTCCAAGACTACTATGTTAATAAACGCATCCTAGAGTGATAATTCATCCTATTGTTCAAAATTCATAGTAGTCCATGAATTAAACAAAACTATCCTTAACAAAAACTTCACCTTTTAAATCACTTCATTTAGATTTTATATCCATCATCAAAATATGATCACTCCAAATTCATGCCAACAATTTGATTTCCTTGTATAACAAACCTTACAAAATTCACCAAAAAGTCCTCGCAACCTCAAATATAACAAATCTTACATGACTTGTATTCCTCAATTCATGTTAACAATTTGTTTTTCTGGTATGACTTAATCTGACCAATCAACTTGTAAATTCCATCATAAATTACACACAACTCCAAATTGTCTGAAACTTACATATTCAGAAACTAGACTTTCTTAACTACAATTTATCATCTTAAAACTCTCAGTCGATTTAACAAGTTGAGTAGGTAGAATGAGATATAACAGAAAAACAGACTGTTAACAAGAAATTTAACTGGTTATGATGATGAAATTAGAATTATGAAATTAGACTCTTTGAAATAAAGTTTTAAATTTTAAATAAGTAAATTCTCTAAATTTACCTTGTTTTATACCTTGTTTTTCATAAGTTCAAGGACTTCAAAAATCATTTTCATAAAACCCCACAAATCTGAAATAACAAAACATAAGATGGTTTCATATACATAAGATGGTTTCATTTAGAACCACAAATCACATTTCAAGTAGGGGTGTAAGTGGTTTGGTTTGGTTTATGCTAAAACCACAAACCAAACCGTCTCCTAGGGTTCCTAAAATCTCAAACCGAACCGAGCCGAGCAAGACCTCGAACCGAACCGAACCATTCGGTTTGGTTCAGTTTTGTGGTTTATATAAATTATTTTTAATGAAATTAACCAACATTGAAAATAACAATAAAAATAAGATTTTTAATTTGGAATTAACATCAAAATTAGGAAATAGTTAATAAAATCAAAGGTTCAAAAAAGTTAATAAATGTAATATAATATTAATATATATAATATATTATATATATGTAATATATATATAAACTATTATATATATATATATATATATTATGAATAAATCAAAGGTTCATAATAAATGTAATATAATTATCTATAGCAAATAAATAAAAAATATATAAAGTGGTTTGGTTCGGTTCGATTTGGTTCGATACCAAAAACCGTTAACCGAATCACGGTTTGGATCGGTCGGCTCCGTGGTTCGATAGTTCTGATTTACACCTATAATTTCAAGCATATATGGGTTTCGTCTATTATGCTTCACATATTTTAAACCGTATAGAGCATGAATGGCACACAAATCAAAAGGAGAAGTAAGTATAACTTACATTAAAACATTAAAATCTGGAAATCAAAAAGGGGAAATGAATTTGTAGTTGTAAGCAAAAAGGAGCTTCATCTCCACAATCCAAGCTTGAAAAACGAGCAAGATGAGTTATATATGCTTGAAAAACGGGCAAGATTAAGCTTCATGAACCTTCAAGCCTTCCATGGCATCCCTTAAAGATGTAGCAAAAACGTACTCAAAGTCGGGTTGGAAGGGAAGTAATTAGAAAGAGCTTATTCGAAATCGGATGAGCGAAGCAAGTCATGGGAAACTCAAGCTTGAACTCCAAGAACACCTAAGGCTTTCATGGAAACTCTCCCTCTCTCTCCTCACGGTTTCTTTGAGGAAGGAGGACTGAAATGAGGGAAGTCTATTGCTGATTTCTCTTGGTTTCTGGTAGTCAAAAATCATTTGGGGCAAGGCTCAAGTCACAAGGCATTGGGTATGGGGAAGAATATATTCTTGCGAGAATTGAGGGACTTGTCTCCCCACTCCAAACCCTACTCAACCTTGTCTAGAGCTGATACGATTAGATAAGGGCTGATAGGATGGGCTAGGAACCGAAAACCGAATTTGGGGGGTTATCATTAAGGGTAGGTGTGTAATTGGCCAAAAATAAAGTAGCACACAATGAGTGGTCATCTTATAGAATTTGGGTCATCTTACAAAATGTTCCTGCACTAAAATACACGCCCTAAAATTACAAAAAAAAGTATGGTTAGAAACTCTATAAGTCTAGTTTCTAACATATCAAATAGATCCGAATTATGAGTTCCGTACACAAAGTTATGGCCAAAATATTGCAGACCTATCGTGGCCTTCGGAAATACGCGAATTACCGAAAATCAAACTCGAGCGTGTGTAAAACCACTCTAAAATAATTCTGAGTTTATTTCCCAAGGTCCCCTAGTCATCTAGAGTTAAAATAATACCAACCGAGTAAAGTCTTCATAGCCATAACTGGTATGAACTCATATGACAAGTCTACCATGCAAACAAGTCAAACTCGCAAAATACCATGGTCTTCTTACATTCACTCCACCTAAAAAGAATTCGTCCTCGAATTCTAAACCCAAACCACTAGTTCGGCACTCCGGCCTCTCATGTCTTGAGTGTAACACTCCAAGACCAAATCAAACACCAACTTGGAATTTAAGTCGCAATTACTAACCAACAAGACATAACTCCCCAGGTCCAACTCACATTACCCGGCAGCAAATCAAACTCGAGTATCCAACACCTCTAACATATCAATCCAGCACATTCATATGACTATGGGGCCTTGGGAGTGGTCGTGTAAACGTTTACGCATGCTCGAGTTTGATTTTCGGTAATTCGCGTATTTCCGAAGGCCACGATAGGTTTGTAGTATTTTGGCCAAAACTTTGTGTACGGAACTCAGAATTTGGATCGGTTTGATGCGTTAGAAACTAGACTCATAGAGATTTCTAACCATACTTTTTTGTGTAATTTTAGGACATGTATTTCGGTGCAGAAACATTCTATAAGATGACCCAAATTCTGGTCTACTATATTTTTGTAAGATGACCCAACTTTGTGTATTTCGGTGCAGATTTTGTAAGTTGACCACTCATTGTGTGTTAAGACTTTATTTTTGGTCAATTACACACCTACCCTTAATGATAAACCCCCCCCCCCCCAAAATTCGGTTCCTAGGCACATCCTATCAGCCATTGTCTAATCCTATCAGCTCTAGACAAGGTTAAGCATTGTCCAACATGCTTTTTGACTACCAAAGACCAAGAGAACTTCCCTCATTTCAGTCATCCTTCCCCAAAGAAACCGTGAGGCTCTAGAGGGAGAATTTCCATGGAAGCCTTAGGTGTTCTTGGAGTTCAAGCTTGAGTTCCCATGGCTTCTCTCATCCGATTTCCTAGCCAAAGGTAATCGAAGAAGCTCTTTCTAAGGTAACCGACTTTGAGTACGTTTTTGCTACTTCTTCCTCTTCTAGATATGAAATGGAGGGATGCCATGGAAGGCTTGAGGTTCATGAAGATTGGAACTTCAGTTCTATAACTCATCTTGCCCGTTTTTAATGTAAAAACCTAAGGAAATGAAAATACTAGTAGGTTTAGAACATGTGAAGCATAATAAACGAAATCCATATGCTTGAAATGTGATTTGTGGTTCTAAATGATGTATCTGAATCCATCTTGAATGTTTTATTATGGGTTTTTAGATTTGTGGGATTTATGAAAATGGTTTTTGAAGTCCTTGAACTTATGAAAACAAGGTATAAAATCCGGCCCCTGTTTTGAGTAAATTTATAGAATTAGTAGACGAAATCTACTAAAGATAATTGGCTATACAAGGTGTCTAACTAAGTACCTTAATTAGGTCATGACTTATGACTGTGCCAGAACTATGTTTTCAAGAAATCAGATTGTGTATTTGATGAATAAAATTCCAAATATGTAAGTTCCAGAAAAATCGGAGTGTAATTTATGGTGGAATTTACAAGTTGACTGGTCAGATTAAAAACAAATTGTTAATATGATCTTGATGTGGTCATAAATTGAGGAATACAAGTCTGAATAGTATGTATATTTTCTGAATATGTAAAAAAGATTTGTGACATTTGAGGTTATGAGGAGTTTTTGGTGAACTTATACAAGGAAATCAAATTGTTAGCATGAATTTGGAGCGACCATATTTTTGATGCGAAGGTGAACTGCTTATTATATTAATCAACTTAGGCTTCCATCTTTCTACTTGACTTATTGATACATGAACTAGGGTTCCTATGATAATTATATTAATCAACTTTTGGGACTGAGAATTTGCAAGTAAACATCTTATGTATTGCATATAAGTCCAGCTGGCATTTGTTGAGTTTTACATTGAAGGTGGGACGGTGTGTCTTCACGAACTCTCAACTGCTAGCTACAGTAGAGAAGTAGGCCCCCCATTGTCGTCATGTATTGCTCATGTAATCACAACTGTTAACCGTGATCGGGTATCAAAGTACCGATCTTCTCTATCCCCTTATGTAGCTTCATAAGCGTAATTGGCAGCCATGAAAGCAAGCTTGTAGGTGGCAGCAGACAAGCGGCGATGGTCGAGAGGGTTAGGAGCAAAGCTCTGATACCATGATTCACAATTAGAGGTTCAATTGAAGAAGTATAAGGAAAGAAGTGTATAACTTAGTTTTGCCTCTATAAATTAATTACAAATAAATAATTAATAAATATTATTCTCAAATAAGAACAAGAACTACCTGCCTTATGGGCGTAGAGACAAAACAACAACATAAAATATCATGGACAAGTTGCCATAAACTAAAGATTTTACATGATTTATTTCTCCGACAAAAAAACCATTCATTGTTGATTTTTTGGACAAAGGATTCAACTCAAAAAAATTAGCTGCTACTTTGAAAACATTAATCAGGCTTTTTTAACTATTTTTTGGAGCTAAGGAATCAAACAGTTTAAGCACAACATGGCTTTTTTAAATTGTCGTTGCGCGATGACGACCAACACGCACATTAAAAAACCGAGTTAGTGCAGAATTGTGAGGTGCGCGTTGTCACGAAGTTGTTCCTCCAACAACACGTGTGGCCTTAGCGTCTTGTTGCCCCTCGCAAACTCGCTAAGTCATCCTTCCCAAGATGAGTTGTTTGCTTGACTAGAGAAAGAAAGAACTTAAGGAGTATATGTACAAGGAGTATTGTGTGGAAGGCTCTCCATCCAGAAAGTTCTGCTACCTTCCGGCCCATTCTAACTCTATCTAGAGAGTATTTCTTTGGGGCATGACATCCTCCCCCACCAAATTCGACGTCGCCTCGTCACCGAGTGTTGCTCAAGTTGCCTCTTGAATTGCCATAAGTCTTCTTCACGTTCCCACGTGGCTTCGAATTCAGGCAACCCTTTCCACTTGAGTACTCGGTGTGAGGGGGTACTCCTCTTTTCCATGCCATCCTTTTTGTAACGACTTCTTCGACCTCCTTGTCGAATGGACTTTGTCACAACTGGTGGCGCTCGCTTTGAATATCCCCGGCTTGGGTCCTCATCATTGGCATGATATGGGTTTAAGCATGCTTACATGGAAACCGAGTGAATTTTCAAGGTGCTTGGCAACTACCTTGGCTTCGACCGGGAAGGGTCCCTCATATCTCCGGATCAATCCTTTATGTGCACGCTTCGCAAGGCTTTGAACTGCTGGGGCAAAAGTTTCACAAGAACTAAGTCGCCTTCCTTGAAGACTTGTGGTCGCCTCTTCTCGTCGGCCCATTTCCATCCTCTTGCGAGCTTTCTCCAAACACGTTCGAGCAATGTCGGATTGTTTTTCCCACGAATTGGCCATGGCGCTTGCCCAGGTGCTTTTATCTCGGTTGCAGGAGAGGCAAGTGTATGTGGGGTGAGGGTTGTTGACGGTTACCAGTTCAAAGGGGCTACGCCCTGTGGATTCACTCCTTTGTAAGTTGTATGAGAATTGGGCTATGTCGAGCAACTTTGCCCAATCTCGTTGGTTAGCACTAACAAAGTGCCGCAGATAACACTCCAATAGAGCATTCACCCTTTCTGTTTGGCCATCAGTTTGAGAAGCATAGCTCAATCCCAAAGAGCTTGAACAACTCTGTCCACAATCGTCCCGTGAAACGAGGGTCTCGATCACTTATGATGTTCTTCTGAGTCCCCGGATTTGACAACATTCTTGAAGAATGCTCGGCGACCTCTTTCGACGTGCAATCCTTCGCGGGAATAAATGTCCCATATTTTGAGAATCGATCCACTATAACCATAATTGACCCATACCCTTCCGACTTAGGTAGGGCGCTAATAAAATCCATTTAGACGGAATGCCATGGTCTCTCTGCGACGGGTAGTGGCTCGAGCAACCCTGCTGGCTGCTTGTTTTCTATCTTGTCTTGTTGGCACACAAGACAGGTCTTTTACATACCAGTTCCACGCTATCCCTCATTTGTGGCCAAAAGTAAGCTGACTCTAGTAGTGCCAATGTGCGCCTTTGGCCTGGATGACCTGCCCACTTGGTGTCGTGACATTCCATGAGGTCTCTCTGCAAGCTTCCCCATTTTGGAACATACAATCATCGACCCTTGGTGTAGAGTAGCCCGTCCTCTACCCAAAATCGTTGGGTTTTTCCTTCTTGAGCTAAGCCTATTAGCTCCTTGCTCCGTGGGTCTTGCCGAAGACCCCTTGATGCGCTGTACAATGTCCCCTTCAGCTTTTCTACTTAGAGCATCGGCCACAACAATGGCCTTCCCCGCCCGGTTTATACTCCAATGTGTAGTCGAACTCTGCTAAAAAGTCCTGCCACCGTGCTTGCTTGGGTGTGAGCTTCTTCTGGGTCTGAAAATAGCTTGTAGCAATGTTATCCGTCTTGATGGTGAATTGTGACCCTAGCAAGTAATGCCTCCAAACACGCAAGCAATGAATGATTGTTGTCATCTCCTTTTCTTGCACGGTGTACCTTCTCTCTGTGTCATTTAGCTTTCGACTCTCGTAGGCCACAAGGTGGGTGGTCTTCTTGCATCAACACTCCTCCAATGGCAAAGTCTGATGCATCAGAGTGTACCTCGAAGGGTTTATTGAAGTCTGGCAGTGCTAAAACAGGCTCTTGACTTACTGCGGCTTTCAAGTCTTCGAAGGCCTCTTGGCATTTCTGTGTCCATTGCAGAGTAGTCTTGTATGAATCGCCGATAATATAATTAACAAGGCCAAGGAAAGAGCCAAGTTCAGTAACCTTGGTAGGAGCCTCCCAATCCTGAATAGCTTTTACTTTCTATCCATCCATGAGCAGCTTTCCATGCCCAATAATATGTCCCAAGAAGTGAACTTCGGTTGCAAATGTGCACTTCTCCTTCTTGACATATAACTCGTGTTTTCTGAGGGCCTCAATCACGATGCGTAAGTGTTCTGCGTGTTATTCCAATGAATTACTGTAGATGACGATGTCATCTAAGTAGACCACCATGAACTTGTGAGTAGGGCTGGACGATCTCATTCATGAGGGTGCAAAATGTGGTTGGGGCATTAGTTAGCCCGAAAGGCATCACGAGCCATTCGAACGACCCATAGCGGGTGACACAAGTTGTCTTTGGCTCGTCTGCTTCGGCAATGCGAACCTTTTGCAAGTCCATCTTCGTGTACACCTTGGCTCCCCCAAGCCTATCGAAAAGATCGACAATCAAAGGAATAGGGATAACGATTTTTAATGGTTACCTTATTCAGCGCTCGATAATCCACGCACATCCTCAAAGAGCCATCATGCTTCTTTTGAAATAGGACTGCAGCACTATATGGTGCTTTTGAGGGACGTATCTTGCTCATGTCCAGCAGTTCCTTCAGTTGCTTCCTTAATTCTTCGAGTTCAGGTGGGGCCACCGCACCGGGTTCTAATTCAATCTACAGTTCACCTCTCGTCTTGGTGGCAGCTTATTGGACAAAGTGGGCGGCATCATGTCCTCATTTTCTTCAAGGACTTCCTGAATGATATGTGGCACATCATTGTTTTGGTTGGGCTCACCTTCTACCTTGAGCATAGCCAAGTATATGTTGCTTCTCCCTTCTTCACGCCTTTGGCTACTTTGCATAGTCGAGAGTTGCTTGGCTTCGAATGCTCGTTCTTCGATTGAGGGGCACCATGCAAGGGGACCCCTTTTCTAAGATACAAACAGTGCTAAAAAGAAGGCATAGGTATGTATGGCAGTTACCTAGCGTAAAAAGTCCATACCTAAGTACGACCTTAAAGTCATCCATGTGCACTACTGAGAAGTTGGTGTGCCCCTTCCATGCACCCAAGTGTAGCCCAACGCCTCGGGCTTCGCCATAAAGAGGTCGAGCTGTGGCATTCACTGTCTTGAGCCATCCCTCCCTGCTAGTCCAAGTAATGCCCAACCGCTCGGCTTCGTCCTTGGTAATGAAATTGTGGGTTGCTCCAGTGTCAACCAATGCCTTAATTGGTTTTCCCTTGATAGTAGCCTCCACATACATTAGTCCCTTGCTTAGAAGTGGCAGGGACGGATTTTGCTTTGAGCGCATTAAGAACTTAGAGTGATCCCAACATATTCGGCTCCTCCTCGGTTTCAGCATCTTGCCTTTCAACCATGGCCGTTAGAGAACCCAGTTTTGGGCAGCTACTCATGGCCTTTGCACACGAAACATCCGCCCTTGGCTGGGTTGCCCGCGGTGGCTGCCCTTGATCTTTATTAGCAATCTCCTTGCCATACGATTTTTCTCCCCCACTTTTGGCTGGGTAGGGGACCTTTGTCGTCCCTCTTCTTTATCCCTTCTGCAGGGGGGTTTGGTCGGTAGTTTCCAAGAGATTCAGCTACAACAATGGCCTCGTCGTCTACGGTCTTGACTCCCCGACGATACATCTCTTGCTTCGCCCAGTGTTGCAGCCCATCAACAAAGTAGAAGAGGGAGTCATCTTCTGACATACTCGGGATTTGAAGCACAAGTGTAGTGAACTCTTTCACATAATCCCTCATGGCTCTGCGATGCTTCAACTCTCGCAGCTTCCTACATGCCTCATAAACCCCATTTTCGGGGTATAAGTGACGTGTGAGTTCTCCCTTGAACTCCTCCCATGTGTCAATCTTGCACACCCCACGTTCAATGTTCATCTTCTTCCTGCGCCACCACAATGCTGCAGTATCATTGAGGTAGAAGGAAGCGGTCCTTACCTTGGTGGCCTCATCAATTCCTAAGCCCATCGTATTGCTCCATTCACCATAAGTAATTCTCCACTTCCCTTGGCGTCCCGTGCTCCATCGAAGATTGCCAAAAGTCCCGCCAACAGTACCATTTGCAGCCTTCTTGCACAATGTAATGTCTTCCGCATCGCCTCAATGTGATAATCCTTCAAGTCATAGACAACATCTTCAAGCTGCGCAAACCGAGCTTCGATGTTGTTGTTGGTTTCTTCGAGTTGTGCAAACTGAGCTTCGATGTTGTTGTGGGCGACCTCGGCAGCCCCCTTGGTTGCCTCAATCTGCTCCAAAACGTGCTCCTTTAGCACGCCAAAATCATGTTGGACCCTTTCCAACTTTTCTGCAAGTTCAAGCACCATCATTGGATCCACGGACGGCCCTTCCGCTCAGTCATGATTGACTCATTTGTTCCTCGTAAACTCGCTAAGTCAGCGAGAAAGAAAGAACTCAAGAGAAAGTTTGTAAGGATGTCTTTTATTTTCTCAAAACTTGGGTGTCCTACAAATGAGGACTCCTCCCCTATTTATACAAGGGGTTGGAGTATTATAGACCTCTTACATGTTCTCCTATGTTCTAGAGAATTCTATGTACAAGGAGTATTGTGTGGAAGGCTCTCCATCCTTCCTACCTACTTTCATTTCCCTTATATATTTGTGTGGAATATTCCGGAAAGTTCCGCTACTTTCGGCTCATTCTAACTCTATCTAGAGAGTATTTCTTTGGGGCGTGACAGCGCGCCTACCTTGCGCTTGCTTCTTCTAGTTTTTTGCACCCTCCCAGCTTCAGAATGAATGTTTCTAAGCTTCCAAAACATATTTATATTAAAATACATAATATACCTCCCAAAATCATAGGTGCGCACAGTGGTTGCAATCATCGAGAAATTGTAAAGTGGAAACAACATAATGAAAAGCTTTATGTTGACCAATATTCTTCCAACTAACTATATGTAAATCCTACATACTAGGAGAGTAAAATGAAAAAGCGAGCTAATTCTTTTGTGGAGAATGTGGGTTAAAACAGGAATTGACCAATTCTTATGTTTTTTTTAATTTAATTGACCAAACCCAACATCCGACTAAACTAGCCTCCTTACGAGATAACGTTCCATGTCAATTAAAAATTGCATTACGCACTTTGAAAACTATTGAAACTATAACTATTACCAAAAAAAAAAAAAAAACCTATAACTATTGCTCTAAAATTCCAACCAATTGTTGTGACAATAAACAATTCTTGAGACAATTCAAAACATAGCCACACACATGCTCAATCATCTTTTATAAAATAAAAATTGCAATTGTTGTTAATGAAGAAAGAAAGAAAAGAAAACTTGGTCCAAATTCGCTTCAAGTCCAAATATTTCATTACCCTACAACAAAAGATGGAGTATAATTCTCCTAAAACTTGTCTGTGAAAACTTTCTTTTCTCACCGCTGATGTTCTCTAGAGGGTTTTGGCATGCATGGTTGTGCTTATGCCCTTTAAATCGTCCATTAGTCTCTTTGTGTGTGCGTAGCACACTCTGTTAGTCTAATGATAAGACACCCAAGCATAATGGGTACCTCATGATACGTTTAAACTAAAATGTCATCTACAATTTGATGTCATATACACAGAGTGACATCAAATTTATAAAATTCAACCTTTATTATTAGTAGGAATCGATTATTGAATTGCAATTTTATATAAATAAACAATATAAAACTTGATGAGAATGTTTCCAAGAGAGGGGAGAACGTGAGAGGAGCCAATGTGTCCAATTGTTGCCATCATATTTTCAATGTTGTGATGCAACTACATCCAAATGTGCATTGACCAAAACAATTAAAAAAATTATGCTTTCGTTTTTAATCTAATAAAGCAGTAGATCCTAAACCCACAAGCGTGAGATTAAAAAATAACCACAGCTGAATATGGTAACTTCAAGGAAATAAATGATTAGTTTCCTAATAAAACTCCGGAGAGCTTTTTGGAAGTATAATAGTTAATTTTGCTTTAGGATTAAGGAAATAAATGATTTTCCAAAAATAGTTTCCTAATACAACTCGGATCAGAACGTCACGTCACTCATGGGTGGTCAACTAAGTGCTCGTTTTTTGCAGCTTGTTTGGAGTGACTTTTGGCTTTCGGCTTTTGAAAAGTCATATTTAAAGTGTTTGTTTCAGCTTATAAAAAAGCCAATAAGTAAGGTACAACACCCTTTATGCATTGAAAAGCCAAAAGCCAAAAAGCTAAAATTTTAAGCTTTTTTGGTTTTTTTTTTTAAACATGAAGACAACTATTTATTAATAAATATTTGATTGTCTTCATTTCATCCTTTTATGAAATATACATAAAAATATGAATACTAATTTTCAAGTTTTTTTTTAACAAATAATTATAACGACTCATAAGCAGCTTTTCAACAGCTGTAACAAACAGTTTATCATGCAATCAGTCAAAAGTCATTCAGCTACCAGCTTAAGCTATTAGCCATAAGTCATAAGCCATCAGCCACAACAAACGAGCCCTAACTCGATTTTGAACTCGGTTTTGAACTCCTGTCTGGTGTCCACACACTCCCAGGCTGCTTCTACCAGAATATTTATCTCAACCCTAAAAAGCTAATTCCATAACAAACACAAAAGCTCATATACCAAAATATTCTCTTAACTTGGAATACAACTCTAAATCCTAGCAATTCAAGAAGCCACCACCACCTCTGACGGTTAGACTAAATAAAGCTGAACGTTATTCCATATTGAAAATACCATAATCTTGAAAAGGCAACGGGAGGGGGTGGGATGACTCCGAACCTACTAAAAGACCAAGAGCTTATCGTTATCACTCCATGAGTAAGTATTTCTTCTGGTCAGATTCACCGTTGGTAAACATGAGTTGTTCCCCAATGAGTAAGATCGTTATCACTCCACTTGGAGCTTAACACATCCAGAAATTCAAATCCTACGGGGAAATCCTATGGCTTGCCTTACAAAGACGGTCCACAGATGGTCGGTCAAGTTTGATGTCAACTTTGTTACGCTTCCTAAGTGACATTTAATGCACAACTTGTATGTACCACAATACAAAAATCTCAAATCACACTCGAATGAATGCCTACGGGGGATCCTAAGCCTTATTAAGCCATACGCCCAAGCCACATGGGACTCGGCTGTCCAACACAAAAGAGACGTCGACAACCAGTACTCCACCTTAGCTGTTGATCTATCAAGATTCTTTCCAATCTGTATCTTCTGTAGTTATCAAGTTGTATTTTCTGTTTTACCTCTTTGTATTTAAACTACTTCACCCACTTTGTACGATAGTGTGCAATACAATAATAATTACTGCATTGGACTTTTTGCACTCTTGGTTTAACTTGGTATCAGAGCCATTCCTTAGGAAAATGACTCAACCAATCAGCTCTTCCTCCCCTGCTAGTCTGCCCGTAGGTTCTTCCTCTTCTTCAAATCTGATTTTTCCTTCCCTTGGTTCTGCCCATCACTATCTCTCTCTCTCTCAACTCCGGCACCAATTTTTCTATTGAAAACCCGGATGCTTCCCTTCCTTCGTGGACAAAAACTGGTGGGTTTCATTGATGGTAGTAACCCACCACCACCCACCCATATCTCTTCGGCTACCGATAATGCACTCCAACCCAACCCAGCTTATCAAAACTGGTTTGTGCAAGACCAAATGGTCATGAGCATGCTCATCTCCTCCTTGTCCGAAAGTGTCCTTCCTATGGCTGTAGGTTGCTCCTCCTCTCAAGCTCTTTGGGCTGCACTCACTGCTGCGTTCGCTTCTCCTTCCCATACCCGTATTCTCAACCTTCATGCTAATCTTCATGATCTCCGCCAAGGAGACAAGAGTGTTACCACCTATCTTCAACAGGCCAAAGGTTTTGCAGACGAATTGTCTGCCGCTGGTCGTCCCGTCTCCGATCCTGAATTTAACATTTATGTCTTTCGCGGTCTTAACTCTGATTTCAAACCACTTGTTGCCACTCTCTCTGCTCGTGCTGAGCCGGTCACCTTTCCTGAACTCCACAGCTTACTTCTTAGTCATGAGTTCCTTAATCGAGACTCCATGTCCTCCCTAACCATCTCCTCATCTAAACCCGAATGCCCATCCACTCCACCCTCCCCTTCTGCTCATCTTTCCAACCGTAGTGGTCCCTCTTCTAGTCGTGGTCGTGGGCGGCACTCTCGTGGCCGTGGTCGCGGTCGTTCTGATCGTGGGTCTTCCTCCTACCAACATCGCCATCCCTCCTTTAACTCTCGTCCACCTTGTCATTTTTGTGGGGGAACGAATCATGTTCCTGCCAACTGTTATCAACGTCCCATGCAACCTCCTTCCCCTACCACCCATTTTACCCACATGCCGCCACCTTCATCACCCTATAGTTGGTTTCCTGACACCGGAGCTTCTCACCATGTAACACCTGATTTATCCGTCTTGTCTCAAGTTGATGACTATACCGGTCCCGATAGTGTTCATGTTGGAAATGGTAAAGGACTTCCTATTGCCCATATTGGTTCTACTTCTCTCTCTACTCCCTCTCGGTTATTTCATTTAAATAATGTTCTTCATGTTCCTTCTATATCTAAGTCTTTACTCTCTGTTAATCAATTTACCAAAGATAATGACGTTTATTTTGAATTCCACCCTTCTTTTTTTGTGTCAAGGATCAGGTCACCAAGCGCACTCTTCTCTCCGGTCCGAGTAAAGATGGCCTTTACACCATTTCATCTTCAACTGCTCCCTCTGTTCATCATACCGAGCGCGTCTCTTCTGAATGCTGGCATCGTCGTCTTGGCCATCCGCAACTTCGTGTCCTTCGTCAAATTATCAAGTCCAATAATTTAGCTTGTTCTTCTTCCTCTCTCAATACATTATGTAATGCTTGCCAACTTGGCAAGTCAGCTAGGTTTCCCCTTTCTTCTCATAAAACATGCTCTCGTTTTGTTCTAGATTTAATTTTTACCGATGTATGGGGTCCTGCTCCTATCCCATCTTCAAATGGCAATAAGTATTTTATTATTTTTGTGGATGATTTCTCTAAGTTTATTTGGTACTATCCCATGCAACAAAAATCTGACGTCCTTTCCATATTCAAACATTTTCAACTTTATGTTGAACGCCACTTCAATACCAAAATAAAAAATGTCCAAAGTGACTGGGGTGGCGAATATCGTCCTCTTAATTCTTTTTTCAAAACGTGCGGTGTTCATCATCGTATTCCTTGTCCTCACACTCACGCACAAAATGGCTCTGTCGAAAGACGTCATTATCATATTGTTGAGACCGGACTTTCCCTTCTTGCTCAAAGCTCTGTTCCCTTCAAATTCTGGGAATTTGCTTTTGACACCGCTGTTTATCTCATTAACCGAATGCCCTCTCGTGTGTCTCAAAATCTCTCCCCTTATGAGCGTCTTTTTCAGGCGAGGCCTGATTACTCATTCTTAAAGATTTTTGGGTGTCTCTGTTATCCTCATCTCCGACCTTATAATCGCCATAAGATGTCTTTTCGTTCCGCCCCGTGTGTCTTTCTTGGGTATAGCTCGAATCACTTGGGCTACCGGTGTTATAATCCTTCCACTGGCCGCCATACATTGCTCGCTATGTTCGCTTTTGATGAATTTACATACCCATTTGTCGGCCCATCTGTTTCTAGGCCCTATTCCTAAACAATCCCAATCTATACTTGGTCCCATTCCCCCCACCTCCATCAACCAAACTCCCTTGGGTCATTGTCCCTTTATTCATTCCTTTTCCTTCAGCTCGGCCCAGCTTGCAACCTGATTCTCCTACTCACGCTTCCTCTCCTCATGCCCTGGCCGCCCCATATGGACCCGCCCCAAACTTCTTCCGTCCCCTACACTCCTCCTAGTCCAATTTCCTCTCATGCAAATCCAAGATCTTCCTCTCATGCAAATCCGGATCATCCCTCCCATCCACTCCGCTCGCAATTCCTTCTCCCGTCATTCCATTAAGTCCGCCTAATCCCTCCTCACAGACTTCACACCATGCATCTTCGCCTCTAACCCCAAACCATCCATTAAATATTCTCCTTCTTCACATGTCTCCGAGTGCACTCGCTGAGCCCATTGTCGAACCAACGTGCTTCTCCAATGCCAACAAAATTCCACAAAGGCCATGCAATGACCGAGGAAATCAATGCTCTCATTCTGAATCGGCATTTGGTCCTTGGTTCCCCGACACGATCCATGAACCTCGTTGGTTGTAAATGGGTATATCGTGTTAAACGCCGGCCGACGGCACCCTTGATCGCTATAAAGCACGTCTTGTAGCGAAGGGTTTTCACCAACAACCCGGTATCGATTACTCTGAGACCTTCAGTCCCGTTGTCAAACCAACCACACTGTTCTCACCATCCGCACGTCTTGTAGCGAAGGGTTTTCACCATCCGCACTGTTCTCTCCGTTGCTGTGTCCCTTGGTTGGTCTATCCGCCAACTTGACGTCAACAATGCGTTTCTTCATGGCTTTCTCGATGAAACTGTGTACATGACCCAACCACCCGGGTTCATTGACCCATCCAAACCGGATCATGTATGTCACCTTCATCGCTCTTTATATGGCTTTAAACAGGCTCCCTGTGCTTGGTTTCACCGTCTAACCACATTTCTAGTTACCCTTGGTTTTGTTCCCTCCAAAACTGATCCCCCTCTCTTCGTCTACTCTCACCAAGGTCTACTTGCTTACGTTCTTGTTTATGTCGACGACATTTTGGTCACGAGCAATGTTCCTTCTCACATACAGTCCCTTATCATAACATTAGCTCGAGAGTTCTCCCTAAAAGATCTCGGCCCTCTTCACTTCTTTCTTGGTGTTCAGGTTCATCCACTTCGATCTGGTTTGTTTCTCGCACAACGTCAGTACATCACTGATCTTCTCACCCGCACCGGGATGCTTGGTGCTAAACCGTGTCTCACACCTCTTTGCACCACAGAAAAACTGTCTAAACACCATGGTAAACCTTTCTCTGATATCACCAAATTTCGCCAGACTGTTGGTGCTCTTCAGTACCTCACCCTCACTCGTCCTGATCTAGCTTACCCGGTTAATAAAGTTTGTCAATTCATGCACGTTCCAACTGATTTTCACTGGACCATTGTCAAGCGTATTCTCTGATACCTCAAGCATACTATTGATTGTGGACTTGTTATCACCAAAACTCCATCCTCTCAACTACAAGCCTTCTCAGACGCAGATTGGGCTGGGTGCATTGACGATCGGAAATCCACTGGCGGCTTTGCAATTTTTTCTTGGGTCTAATTTGATTTTCTGGTCGTCCCGCAAGCAACGAACCGTTCCTCCACTGAGTCAGAGTACAAAGCTCTTGCCGATGCCGCGGCTGAATTGACATGGATTCGCTCCCTGCTGCATGAACTTCAGGTTCCAACTTCGTCCCCTCCAGTTCTATGGTGTGACAATCTGGGAGCTACTTACCTTTCAGCAAACCCGGTATTTCATGCCCGCACGAAGCATGTCGAGATAGATTTTCATTTCGTTCGGGATCAAGTGGCTCGTCGAGAACTTTCTGTCCAGTTCATCTCCACTAAGGATCATCTAGCTGATATTCTGACTAAGCCGCTGTCTTCCTCACGCTTCACATTTCCCGGGACAAGGCTGCGTGTGTTCACCGACCACCCTCATCTTGCGGGGGGATATTAAGCCATACGCCCAAGCCACATGGGACTCGGCTGTCCAACACAAAAGAGACGTCCACAACCAGTACTCCACCTTAGCTGTTGATCTATCAAGATTCTTTCCAATCTGTATCTTCTGTAGTTATCAAGTTGTATTTTCTGTTTTACCTCTTTGTATTTAAACTACTTCACCCACTTTGTACGACAGTGTGGAATACAATAATAATTACTGCATTGGACTTTTTGCACTCTTGGTTTAACTAGCCTCAACGTCAAACGATCGGTACTACGCTCCACCATTGTAATTTATAAAAAATGATATATTCCCTCTTCAAAAAGTGTCAACATCAATGTTCGGAATCTTAGAAAGATATTCCGCATCTTCTTTTTCCCTGATTTATTTGTATGGGGTTGGTCAATTGTGCATCAATGGACCTAAACCATGTCAAGAGGTGTTACATTTTCTCAAACAGTGTAGTTGCATTTTCTAAACAATTTTCCTCGCATCTAAACAATGTTTCAATGTCTACACAATCCACAAATGCAACAATCAAACCAAGTTTAGGACCAATCGAAATAGTCAGTCACGTCTTAAACCATCAATGCAACAATCAAGCCAAGTTTAGGACCAATAGAAACAGTTTTGATGCACCCCTTCAAAATATTTTTGGATTGTTTCAATGTCGAGCATCTTTCTTTTCTTTGGGGCTGTTTGTTAATCGGATAAGAGGTCGGATACGACTATTAAATATTTAAGTAGGTCGGATGCTATTAAGTAAGCATCAGACTATTATAGCCCGAATTAGAACATATGCTACATATTTTTTTTTACTACCGGAAATTACCCCGTAACGCTGCTGAAAACAACTTTATACTTGGGATTCCTCTCTCCCTAGCTATTAGTCCATGGGGCACTTGATGTCTCTGTCTTCTTAAAGGAATAAAGAAAAAGAAAGAAAAAAATTATAAAAAAAGGAATAAAGAAAACCTTGTTTTGTGTAGTACTAATAGTTTTGATGCTTACAGATTCTACTTCAATCCCCCAGGCTCTCGAAGGAAGAGAGATTCTCACTTGAAAAAAGAAGAAAGGGGTTCTGACTGCTATTTCGGAGTCCAAAGTTGAATTTATTGTATTTTCAGGTCTTGTATGTTAGTTTTTCTTGCGATGCATGTTCTTGGTAATAAACTGTACAAGCTTTTCACACGATTGAAAATGGATTTTTTTGAAAATGATGACAAGCGTGCGAATGACACACATTCATCGTCATTCTTGCGCATCACAAAAAAAAAAAAAATAGAATCATAGATGACAAACTTCAACGAGGTAGGTCCTCAATGTCGTTGTGATGCTTGATCCGGAATTGTTTGTAAGACATGAATCTGAACCTGAACATCTGAACTCTGTAGATTCGAGGTGGAACCTTTTTGAAACTACTATTTTGTGTAGGGTTTTGCTTGGCGTTAGACGATACGATGCTTGGAGAGAGGCAAACTGAACGCGACATTGAACGTTTATTTTCAGCATTATTTAGTTCAAGTTATGTTGTACGTGTTTTGTATTGGAATTTTACTATATTTTGAGTTTCATATTAAATTTTAATTTAATACTTTTTCGGCATGTTACTTTATGACAACTCTTCTCAAGAATAATGCATGTGTCCATTTGATTTTATTGCTTATGTAGTTTGTTTAAATTTGAATAGATATGGCACCTCCACATAATCCAATGATGCCACCTCCCAAAAAGGAGCAATCGGAGAGTTTACTGTTACTCAAAAAAAATAACTTACCCAATCTAGACCACCACCAAGCAAGCGTAAAAGGGTGAATGAAGAAATCTGAAGAATGGTTTAGCAATGGAACGAGTTGCAGATTCACTACAAGCAAATGGTTGGTCGTTTCGGGCATGAAAAAGACCAAAATAATAAGAGAGAGCAACTTGATGAAACTACATGGAGATGGTGAAGTTCTTAAAAACAACAATAACTAATTTCAAATCTCCCCTCCCCCAGGGTGTATGTTGGTTTTTTTCCAGGAAGTATGTTGATTTGAATTGATTATGTTGCGGCTTTTTGGATTGAAGACCGTTGATAATTAGAATTATATCAGTTTTTTTATATATAAAATTGTAATTGCGTTGTTGGTATTTTGTGGCCAGTGTTGTTTTAGATTATTTTGTAATATCTTGTTATTGTGAAATCAGATTATTTTGTGGCAAGTGAGTTTAATTTTATTTTTTATTTTTATTTTGTTGATGGGTTGTTGAAATTATATGGGACATGTAGCCTAATTTTTTTAAATTTTATATATATTTTTTTAATCCTAATTGTTCATAATTTTTCAAGTTATACTTTTGATAATTTTGAAAAATATTCAATTCATAATGTTTGAAAAAATATTTAATTCATAAGAGCATGAACAACAATATCCCATGAATCAAAGTTGAGTTGTTAGAGAGTGGAGCTTTATCTTACGTATTAAGATCCGTAATACAACAAGAGAATCTATTCAAAACCAAATCATAGAACCACTTTTTGGTTTTTATCATATTTTTTGCATTTTAGCAATCCAAAAAATGTTTTTACTTTTTTAATTGTTCATTAAAAAAAAAAGAATTTGTACTTTTTTAAGTATAGTTTGCTTCATTTGGACTCCAAACCAATTTTCATGATAACGATGATGAAGTATTTTAAAAGTGTTGGAGTTTGTGCCCTATTAGGAAAAAAATTTGGTTTTAAATCAAATGAGTATCAAATTGATTAATTTATTGTTATTTAATGGGTTATGCTTGATTTGGTATTTGATTTGGTGGAATTGTTGTTCATGCTCTAAGGGTTATTGTTGGAAAAAATTAATAATATTATTATTAAAAACAAGATTATTAATCCTGGTGTATAATAAATAGTGAGAGTACTAGGAAAGGGGGAGGAGGTCTAGTAAAAAACACTGAAAATCGCACGTTTGAAGACTCCTTCCAAAAAAGTTGGATTGAAAAAAATGACCAAATTGCGATCAAATTCCCCTATCTTGAAAATTTCTATGAAAGGGCAGATTTCATGTCATCCAGTAATCAAGCATTCCCAATGAACAGAGAGAATATTAGTTTTCAAAAGAACGTTAGTGTTATGGGAGGATGTCAAAGATTCTTTTTCTTCCTATACAATTTTCATATATGGGAATACGAGTCTTTGTCTTTTTCGGAACCGTAATGCACCGTCCTATATCGGGTAGGCGTGAGAATTATGTGCAATTTATAAGGTAGCTACACTCTACTACTAGACAATAACTCATCCATGGACTTTTGGGTCAGCTTGTGGTGAGTCTATGTGCTCAGTGAGCCAATGTGTGGGCTACACCTAGCAGACTAGAATTTCGGATTCGGGTTGTTAGAGTAACCAATCTTCTCATTTACGATTGATCACGCCAAGGTGTGGGTCACTACGTTTGGTGTCTGCGTGGAGCTGAGCTGGACGGTGAAATGTCACTGTGAATATAGGAAAGCGGATATCTGGCTGGATTTGGTGTTGGTGCCCCCTGTTCTTCTTACGCCTTGCGACTGTCACCTGAGAGACAAGAAAGAACACCGGTAAGGGAGCTGGGAGGTTATCCCAACTAAAGCCCTCCGGCGTGAGAGTCAGTGAAGGGATAACGTAGGTGAGTACAGGCGTTCCTTGTGATCACCATGAATAACTTATGTGCTCTATGCAGGAAGCTTATAGAGTGTGAATAGTGTCGTACCTTAGGAGGGTGGCCATACCCTCTATTTATACTCCTCTCTAGGCTTGGTTTGCATGGCAGCGTGGGACAGCACGATGGAGACCAAATCTGTTGGTCGGCCGAGCTGGCTGGTTCTCATTGGTTTTTACTTTTGTCAGGTATGTCAGAGTATCAGGGAAGTCAACTGTAAGTGGAGCGGCGGGTGCAGAGCACGTTGGTGTCTCTCCAATCAAGCTGGTCCACCTGGCCTGTTAGTACTATGATGACGTCTCTTCGTTTAGGTTGGTCCAGTCACAGGATCGACCATGAGCTCTCATGGTCACTTGGTCGATTGGATTTGCATCCTCGTCTTCTACGAGGATCGTTTAAGGTCGAGGACCAGCCACGTAAGGTCGGCCTAGCAATGCTCGGCTTGTTCGGAATGGTTCTCGCTTGCATGGGCTTGGTCGGTCTGATGGTGCTCGGATCAAAGATGGTCCTCGCTAGGCCAGGTCGCTCTGGCTCCCATGTGTCATCGCTCTGGCTGCCACGTGTTAGCCATGTGGGAAGCGAGTCGTTGAGTCCTTTCAGTTGCCCCCGACTTTCCAAGTGCGAGGATTCATCCCAAGCTTGGAAAGTATAACTCGACTTGTCCTCGATTGAGGTCTCCTTCGTCGATCATGGCCTCCTCGTTTCAATTTCGGGAATGTACTGATGATATGTTCGACGGGTTTCTCGGGACGAGATTGTTTTGGTGGTCGGAATGGTGGCGTCGGTTGGGGTCACGTCTCATTAATAGCGCGTTTCCCGAAGCGTCATAAAGCCGACTTTTCATTTAATATCCGGAATTGCGGCGCCGCTACTTCTTAATTTTGGCGACGTCGTTTCGATAACTGTGGCCACGTGTCGAGCGGCCATTGGTGGGATAGGGTCCGCGTGTTTGGAGTCGGGTCGACCCGGAAATTTGCGGGCCGTATAAAACCGAAATTTTAGCTTCCCCTTCACACTTCCGTCTATTCTCTGGTTTTCCCGCTCGAGCGATTTTCAGGCGACTTTCATCTCTTACCGGATTTCCGCCGTTTAGCCCCTTTTCAGCCGTCGTTTCTCTTCCAAAAACGGTGTTTTAGGCTCGTTTTCCTGTTCTGCTCATTTCTCTCTCATTCGTGACCTCTTTCAGAGCCATTTGGGGTGAGTTTGGAACATTGCTTTTCATTTTCCGGCGAGCGGTTACCACTTCTGGCACTTTCGTACTAACGCCGGCGGGTTTCTCCTTTCAGGTTCTCGTCCTCGTTCTTCGCTTTCGTCTGCCTTATCACCACCTGTTCAAGGTATTCCTCTTCCTTTCATCTAGCTTCCATTCTTAGGTTTATTGTCAAGCATTTTTATGAGTTCTGGGTTTGGGTCCTCGCGTCGTACCCCCGACCATTCCTCTTCTAATATAGCGTATAAATCCCCTTCTTCGTCCTCCTCGTCATCTTCTCCAAAAATCCCTTCTCCCTCGGTCCTCTCTTTGGCAATGAGGACCAAGAAAGCAAATCCTGGGGTAATTTATGCCCGGTCTCCCACCCTTTCCCGGGTGTACAAGCAAACTGATGGAAACTGGGAAGCCGTTCTTCCTAGTGAAGCGAAGAGGCTGTTGTTAGCCGCTGGTTACAAACTGGAGGGGCTTCCTTCGCGCGAGGACGAGTCTTGGGAGGTCGAGGACCGACCTCTTGGGTCTCAAATGTATATTTGCGAGACGAGGGATCAGGCCTATTTTGATCTGTACCAAACTTTTTTCAGCGAATTCGAGGCGCAAAGGATGGTGAAGAAGAACATGGAGTTGGCGAAGAAGAAGAAGAAAGCTGTTGCCGGTTCTTCTTCGGCACCCGAAGTGGAAGACCGGGTGAGTAAAACAAGTAAAAAGGCTCGGCTCGGCAAAGCTGGAGCGAGCGAGGATATTGTCGAGGAGGGTGGCAAGCCTGGGGGTAGATGGTTGAGGGGATGGCGTAATCATGTGCAGCCCGAGGATGTGGAGACTTGGAGCGTTCAGTTCAACCACAGCCCTCAAGATTTCTGGGGTTACGCTCCTGAGTTAGCTTTGTCTCTGCCCGAGCTAAGGGTTCTCCGAAGTGGGGTTGGGTTTTACATATCCTTTTTCGAGGTGGGGCTTCGGCTGCCCTTGGATCCCTTTGTTTGTGAATTACTCGATGAAGCTGGGGCTCACCCCTTGGACTTATCCCTCAACTTGGTGAGGTATTTGGTTAGTTTTGCTGCTTGTCTGCGAGTACTTGGTTTTGAACCCACTCTTCCCCTCTTCAAAAACTATTTTGTTGTCAACATGTCTTTGGGTCGCCTCCAATGTAAACATCACAATAATGGCGTCAATTTGTTCGCTCGGCCTCCTAGCAAAACAGGTCATTGGGCCGATAAAGTCTTGATAGTAGAGAGTCGGCGAGGATGGAATTTCCCCATCCCCCATAATGCCTTGGAGTCAGTAAAGTCGTTGCCTCCTGCCCCGCCCCTGACCGAGTACGAGGAGAGTGCCAAGAAGGCAATGGAGGATTACTTGGACGTACATGGCGAGAATCCCTTTGTTTTTGACTGGAGCTCGGTTTCTAATACCGAAGAGCTGTTTAGGTTGGTCGGGATGTCGGCCAAAGATATCAGGGGCGTTAATCCTCGATGCACGATGCCCATAATTGATACCTATCCAGGCTGGTTGGTGCACAGGAACTTCGTCTTCAAGAAAGATTGTCTGTCTTGCCGGAACTTGGGAGCCGAGCAGCCCTGCCCGGATCATCGTGAATACTTTCTCCTTCATTTTTCTTTGTTTTGTTTATCATTTTTCTGTTATCTATTCTAATTCGAACTTTTCTTGTTTTTTCAGAAATGAGGAATCTTGATGCCCGGATGAACTTGACGAGGCCGCGGCTTCGGTTTGCCCGACGGGCCAGGGGTGGTGCCCTGCAGCAAAGGTTGTGAAGGCGGTTCCCACTTCTTCCCGTGGAGCCCGATCGAAGAAGACTCTCCCCATAACTGTATCCTCGACCCCTCCTCCTGCGGCCTAAGTCCCCGCCCGTTGCTGGTGATCCAGTCGTTGACCCTTCTCCTCGGAGAGCCAAGTCGGGTAAACGAAAAAGGAAGGTAATGACTCTTGTTGATCAAGACGATAATGAAGTGGAGTGTGCTGGTCGACCCTCTCCCGCCAGCAAAGGGAAATCTGTGGCCGAGGAAGAAGGCTCCCCGGTTTATGAAGAGGTCGGGGTACCTTGGCTGGAGGATAATTTCGAGTTGCCGACCAATCAAGACGTGGCCAAAGACTGGGCCAAAGTTATTGCTGACGTCCCCCCGGGCAATTTCGACTTCACCGCCCGTGATGATATTACCATGACACTTGGCCAGGGGGTGGTCTCCCGAGCTGCGCCCAAAGACTTGGTTGGGGTGATGAACTCGCTCAGCTCGGCCCAGCTTCTTGGTCGCTTCGGACTAATAACCGGCGAGGTGAGCCTCTTTCCTTTTTTCATTTCAGGTTCATTTTATTCTTGCTTCAACTTCATATTTAGTTGGTTTTCATGGTTGCAGGCTTGCGCTGTGGTGAAGTCATTGTCGACTCGCCTTGGTCGGTCGGTAAATAGCGAGAAGAGACTGCGCCGGGAAGCCCGCTCGAATGAAGAGGATATGAATGTTTTGAAGGCCAAGGTCGCGTCCTTGGAGGGCGACAACAAACAGAAGGCCGCGAAGTTGGACGAGGCTTTGAAGCTCCTTGAAGGAATGAAAGATCAACAAAACAAGCTATCTAACCGAGTTGATGAGCTTTTTGAGGAGACGCGGGATCTTTGCCCTGGCTCAGGTGGCGGGGTTTGGTGCCCAGTTGGAGGCGGCTCGGTGTCTGCCGTGCGAGAGTTTAAAGAGGGCGAGGACTTTCTTGACGAGTTGGTGCCTTACTACGTCAGGGGATCTCGCCATATCCTCCGATGCGCGGCGGCCTATGGCGTGCCTATGGGGGAGTTGGTTGATTGGGGACTCGAGCCTTTTTCAGGCTCCTTTGCTCGACAGGGTCATGCCCTGGTCCCATACCAAGAAGACGAGCTCAAGCTCGTACATGATGAAGACCAGCAGGCGGGCTCGAGTAAATGGGTTCCCCCGGTGCCTTTGGATGTGAACGTATCTTCCGTGGTCGAGGCTGCCAGGAGGAACGAAGATGTTCCATTCAATCCTGAGTTAACAATGCAGACCTTTTTGGGCGAGCAATCCAATAGGGAGCGACTCGCCGATGATGTCGAGGCAGCCGAACACCGAGCTCCCCCTGTAGGACCCGATCCCCCAGCTCTCTCTAGGTTTATGAATGGTTCCTCGCTGTGACGAGAGTTCTTGGGCCTGCGTGCCAGTGGTTAAACAATTGTTCCTCAACATTTTTGTCTAACTTTATCTTTTATTTATTGATCATCAGTGGTATATTGGCTTTTGCCCGCCTTTGCTTTTTATAGTCCTTGTTATTTATGAGAATATCTAGCTCTTTCAAGTTTGTTCGATTTTTGAGGGGCCTATCTTCGCGCGCCGAGGATAGGTCTTTTGGGGCCTATCTTCGTATGCCGAAGATAGGTCTTTTGGGGCCTATCTTCGTATGCCGAAGATAGGTCTTTTGGGGCCTATCTTCGTGTACCGAAGATAGGCCTTCTCCTTGCTTTTTGTTTTTCATGAGTGTAGTCTTCCTCGCGTTGAGTTTTTGCTTGACATTACAAAATATCGTAGAAATTTTCCATTTCTCCATTCAAAGTTTGTTACAAGTTACATCATTGATAGTATTTCTTAAGGTGGTCGGCATGCCATGGATTCTTTAACGGGGTTCCATCCGGCTCTGCCAACCGATAGGTCCCTTCTCGGACAATGTTGGTTATCCTGAACGGTCCTTCCCAGTTTGGAGAGAGTTTGTTTCTACCAAGCTTCTTGCCCGTCGCTTCAATTTTTCTCAGGACCCAGTCTCCTACTGAAAAGCTTCTCGGCCTGACCCTCTTGTCGTGGTTGATTTTTGTGAGCTTCTTGTAGTTGATCATCCGCAGTCGTGCCTCAATCCTCTTTTCTTCGACGTTGTCGAGGTCCAACAATCTTGACAGCTCGTTCTGATTTTGGTCGAAGAAGGTGACTCGGGCCGTGGGGAGGGCTAGCTCTACTGGTGCCATGGCCTCCGATCCATAGGTAAGTGCAAACGGGGTTTCGCCGGTAGAGCCGTGGACGGTGGTCCTGATACCCCATAAAACGATCGGTAGTTGCTCGAGCCAATTCCCTTTTTTCTCATCCAAATCCCTTTTGAGCGCATTTTCTTGAATTTTCTTGTTTCTGCTTCGGCTTGGCCGTTGCCTTGGAGGGTGAGCCACCAGGGACATTCTATGTTTGACGTTTAACCTTTCGTAGCTCATTGTGAACTTTTTAGAAGCGGGTGCCGTGGTCGGAGACTACCATCAGGAAGACCAAATCGACAGAAGATGCGCTTTCGTATCATGAATTTCACCGCTTGGTCCTCGGTAATACTGGCTAGGGGCTTGGCTTCCACCCATTTGGTAAAGTAGTCCACGGCTACTATGATGTACTCGCATCCGTGCTTGGCTTTGGGGAAGGGACCGATGAGGTCTATTCCCCACATGTCGAACGGCCATGCTGCGATCACCGGCGTCTGTGGTATGGATGGAAGCCTGGGAATATCTGCGAACCTTTGGCATTTGTCGCACTTCCTTATCGTGTCGTGTGTCCCTTCTCATCTTTGGGCCGATAGTATCCATGAAAGTTTATCTTGTCTGCCAAAGTCCTTGCCCCCGGGTGTCCCCCACGTTCCCCTTCGTGTACCTCGGCCAGGAGGTCCTGCACTGTTTCTGGTCTTACACACCAAAGCAGGGGCTTCGTATTAGATCTTTTGTACAGCATTCCCCGATGACCGAGTACCGGCATGCTCGGTTCTTCACCATCTGCGCTTTGTCCTTGTCCTCGGGCAAGGTTCCCTTCTCAATGTAATCTTTGATTTCATCGATCCAACACCCTAAGGCCTCCTCCATCACCATTACTTCTTCTTTGTCAATTGCGGGGTCCTTGAGAAACATCAGCTCGACCTCTGCGGGGATGTCTTCGTTTTCAGAAGAGGCAATCTTCGACAGGTAATCTGCTCGGGCATTGTTTTCCCTTGCAATCTGTTCCAACTCCCAGTATTTAAATTCCTCGAGTAGCCCCTGGATCAGTTGTTGGTACTTGGCCAATATTGGGTGGTTTGTCCCATACTCGCCCAAAACTTGTTTGACTACTAGCTGGGAATCGTTGTGTATCACAATGCTCTCGGCTCCGAGCTTTCTTGCCAACTCAACTCCTGCTGCCAACGCCTCATACTCGGCCTGGTTATTTGAAGCCTTGAAGCCGAACTCCAGGGCCAGGCCTAACTCTCCCCCTTCCGGAGTAATCATTGAAATTCCTGCCCGCTCTTGTTGGTTCCCGAGGATCCATCCACAAATAAAGTCCAATGCTCGGGAGGTCTAGGCCTTGTTTGCTTGTCCTCAGTCTTCTCCTCGGCCACGCTTGGTTGATCTTCTTTTTCCTCAGGACCATACTTGGCTGCTTGTTTCGTGAACGAAGTTTCGGCAATGAAGTCTGCTAAAACTTGTGCCTGAATGGTTCTCCTCGGCTCGTACTCGATCCCGTACCCTGATAGTTCGACCGACCACTTTAGCATTCTTCCTGCCCATGTCAGGCTTATGCAAGATCTGCCTCATGGGAAAGTCAGTGTAAACCACTATCGAGTGAGCTTGGAAGTATGCTTTCAGTTTTCGAGTAGCAATTACCAAGGCCAGCACCAATTTCTCATCCTCCAAATATCTCTCCTCGACCTCGGTCAAGGCATGGGACACATAGTAGACCGGTTTTTGCAACTTATCCTCCTCCCTGATCAACACTGCGGCCACTGCTGAGTTGGATGCAGCCAAGTATACATATAATTTTTCCTCGGGGATGGGAATACTGAGCAGGGGTGGCCGACCAAGGTATTCCTTGAGCTCGTTAAAGGCCTTTATACAGTCGTCCGTCCACAGAAACTTCTTGCCCCCTTTCAATGTTTTGAAAAATGGTAGACTTCTCTCTGCCGACTTGGCTATGAAACGGCTGAGGGCAGTGATCCGGCCGTTGAGTTTTTGGACATGCTTGACACATTCGGGAGGATCCATGGTCGCCAGGGCCTTTATCTTTTCGGGGTTGGCCTCGATCCCCCTCTCGTTAACCATGTACCCGAGGAATTTCCCAGCAACTACGCCAAAAGCACACTTCGCCGGGTTTAGCTTCATCTTATGTTTCCTCAGGTTTGCGAAAGTTTCTCTTAGGTCCTCGACGTGGTTAGCCTGCTTCGTCTTGATTACCATATCATCGATATATGCCTCCACGTTTCTTCCCAATTGATCACCGAAAACCTTATTTACCATTCTTTGTTATGTGGCTCCCGCGTTCTTTAATCCAAAGGGCATCATGGTGTAGCAATACAATCCTCCCGCAGCTCGGAACGCCGTGTGTATTTGATCGGCCAACCACATCCTTATTTGGTGATACCCAGAGTAGGCATCGACGAAGCTCAAGATCTTGTGTCCGGCTATAGAGTCTACGAGCTGGTCGATCCTCGGGAGGGGGTACCAATCTTTGGGGCAAGCCTTGTTTAAGTCGGTGAAGTCCACACACATTCTCCATTTTCCACTTGATTTTTCACCATGACTACATTAGCTATCCACGTCGCGTACAGGACCTCTTTGATTATCTTCGCTTTGAGAAGCCTAGATACCTCTTCTTTAATCGCCTCTTGCTTCTGGGGGGAGAAAATTCTTGCCTTTTGTTGGATTGGAATGGCGTCGGGATCAATGCTAAGTTTGTGCACAGCCACGTCCTGGCTGATTCCTTCCATGTCCTCGACCCTCCAAGCGAAGACGTCCAGACTTTCTTTCAGGAGTTTAATGATTGCTGCTCGCTCTTCTTCAGGTATTTCTCTCTCGACCTTGACCTTTTGCTCTGGAAAGTCGTGGTTAATCACTATCTCCTCTAAGTCCTCGTCCGGCTTGATTTCTAATCGGTCCCTGGTATCCAAACTTTCAACCACCACAATCTTCTTAGCTGCTCGCTTTGAATTCATTTGGGGTTTGAGTGTTGTTGCATCTGTGTTTTCCTTCGGCGGCGAGCTGGCGTTCCCAGCTCGCGCTGATTGCTATGCTTTGGGGATTTCGGCTGGTGCAGGGTCGACGACGGGGACAATTTCCCTTCCGTCTTCTTTGGCCTTCTTCGCCGGTCTATTGTCTTGTGCCACTTCCTCCCTAGGCTGGGTTGTACTCACCTTCTCTTTTTTTTCTTTTCCTTTTAGATATATTCAAAGGTACTGGCTGGGTCGTTGAGCACTATCCTTGTCCCATTGCTCATGGGGTATTGCACCCTTTGATGGGCCAGCGAAGAGACCATTTGAAACTTTTTTTGCGCCGGGGAACCCAAAATCGCATTGTATGGAGAGGGGAGGTCAATTACGAGAAAGTCCACATCCTCCGTTCGAGGTGTCGTACTTTCTTCTCCTAACACAACTTTAAGGGTGATCGACCCTTTTACTGCGACCTGGTGGCCGGTGAATCCTTCCAACTGTACTGAACTTGGTCTGAGGTGAGCGTCCCCCAACTCCAGACCAACAAAGCATTTGTAGTATAGGATGTCCCTTGATGCCCCCGTGTCTATTAAGACCCTCTTCACATCACTATTATGGATTCCGACTCATGAAAGTTAGCATTTCTTTGTCTTCTTTGTTCGATGGCCGGCTAAACAGCATAAATGTGATGCCCCCCTCTTCATCCTTTCGGGGCATCGCGTTCACCACATGCTTCAAGTTGTAGATCATATTCTTTAATCGGGTACCACTCGGAGCGGCTTCCTTGATAGTGTCAATCACATTTCTGGGCCTCGCGTTGTCTGGCTGTGGGTCCTGGTTTCGCCGTTGCTCTCCTCCTCGTTCTCTTCGATTGTTTCTTTGCTCAAACCTCCTGAGCTCACCCCTGTCTATTAGCCTCTGAATTGCCCGCTTTAGATTAATGCAATCTTCAGTCGTGTGCCCAATGCCCTTATGATATGCACAATGTTTGTTTGTATTTCGTGGGTACCGTGTTTCTTTCAGCGGAGGTGGTCGCCCAATCCTGTCTTGGTCGAGGAGGACGTTCATGATGTGCCCGCGACTAGTGTTTAGAGGGGTCCAGTCCATGTCATCCCACTTTTTCCGCCCTCGATTATCTTCACGCCTACAAGTATCTCCTCGGCTATCCTTTTTCCAATTATCTTGTGTTCGTTGGGATCCCTCTTGGTCCTTTTTCTTCCCATCCTTCTTCGCTTCCTCGGCATTTATGACTCTAAGAGCGTGTGCGTACATCTCTCCCACCGACCCATGGTCGCGAAGCATCATTTCCTGTCTCATCAAGCCCTGTTGCAGGCCAGAGATAAATCACATCTTAATGGACTCTTCTGAGATATACAATATCTGGTCGACCATGGCCATGAACCGGTCCATGTACATCTGGTTTGACTCGTTGTGGCGTTGCTGGATTCCGCATAAATCTGTCTGCTTCTTCGGTTGTTGTCCTGCCGAGGAAAACTGTGTCACAAACATCTGCCTGAACTCATCCCATGTTCCCACAGAATCTGGAAGTAGGCCGGTATACCACTTCAAGGCTTTTCCCTGTAGGGTGCCCGCAAAGATCTTGCCCCAGGCGTCCTCGTCTTCCGGGGCTATAGCATTCATTTTGACCTCGAAACTGGCGATATGGTCGACCGCACTAGTGAGCCCTTGGTAAGAGTCAAAGTTAGGCAACTTTTTGTCGGGCAGTGGGGCTTTCCTCATTTTTTCTTTGAATGGCCCATTCTTAGATGGGGGAAGCATCATCGGCTTCCCCTTTTCAGTAGCTTCTAGCCTGCCTCGAAGATACTTTACTTCCTGCTCGACCTATACAGGTGGAGTAGAGGTTTCTTTTTGTACTTCTGTGGTCGCGTTCCGACCACTCTTTCGTTGCTCTATTCCAGATTGTTGGGGGTGAGTACAATGCTCGCACGTTCTGCTCTTCATTGCCTCTACTCTCGGTCTGGATTCCCCTTCCTCGCTCCTTTCCCTTGTTCGGGAAGGCGGGCATCTCGATTCGTCAGGGAATGTAAGCCGGCTATGAATGCTTGGTTTCCGGACGTGCTCGACCATCCTTCTTCCCAACCTTGACTTTGGGCTCGGGCGTGGGGTGGCATTCCTTTTTTCTTTGCCCCTTGGAGAGGCTTCCTCGTTTGCCTGGACTGGTTCCCGTGTGACTATCATATTGGATGTGGCCCCCACCCTTTTGCTTAGCTCGTACACTTTTTGCTCTGCCTCTTGGATTTCTTGGAGGTAAAGTTTTCGGCGTTCCCAATACTTTAGTTCCTCCAGGTATTTTTCATGTTCGTTTGTTGGTACCTGCACGTGAGCCTTAGAACCTACGAGGTGTACCTCGTCTTCCTCCTCCTCTCCCCCAGCGAAGGAGGTATCAGCTCGGTTAAGGTCAGCCCCCAGGTTACGGGCCACATCAGTGACTCCTTTCCCCTTGAAGGTTTTCGAACTGGGAGTGGTCAGGTCTATTTCTATGGGCCTATTAGTCGTTAGGGGAGGTTGCATGGCTAAAGGGATGGCTTCGTTTGCTCCTGGTTGGGTTTGTTTTGTGGGAGTAATTTTTTCCATGGTTTATGGTCAAGGCTAAGAAATGGAAGGCAAGGAAAACTTTTCGTTTCCGGACAGCGGAACCACTTGATCACGCCCGGATTATGGGTGACTACGCTTGGAGTGCGTGGGCTGGTCGGATGGTGTGATGTCACTTGTGAATCTTGTAAAGTGAATATCTGGTTGGTTTCCTTACTGGTTTCTTCTTAAGCCTTGTGTCTGTGACCTGTGAAACAAGAGAAAGCACCGGTTAGGGAGCTGGGAGGTTATCCCAGCTAAAGCCCTCCGGTGTGAGAGTCAGTGAAGGGATAACGTAGGTGAGCACAGGCGTTCCCTGAGATCACCGCAAATGGTTTATATGCTTTGTGCAGGAAGATTGCTAAGTGTGAATAGTGTCATACCTTAGGAGGGTGGCCATACCTTCTATTTATACTCCTCTCCAGGCTTGGTTTGCATGGCAGCATGAGACAGCACGATGGAGACCAAATCTGGTCGGTTTTGGTTCTCATTGGTTTTCACTTTTGTCGGGTATGTCGAGTATCGGGAAGTCAAGCGTAAGTGGAGCCGGCGGGTGCAGAGCACGTTGGTGTCTCTCCAATCAAGCTGGTCCACCTGGCCCGCTAGTACTATGATGGCGTCTCCTCGTTTAGGTTGGTCCAGTCACGGGATCGACCATGAGCTTCTCATGGTCACTTGGTCGATTGGATTTGCATCCTCGTCTTCTACGATGATCGGTTGGGGTCGAGGACAGACCATGTAAGGTCGACCTAGCAATGCTCGGCTTGTTCGGAATGGTTCTACTCGATCTGGGCCTGGTCGGCCTGATGGTGCTCGGATCAAGGATGGTCCTCGGCTAGGTCAGGTCGCTCTGGCTGCCATGTGTCATCGATCTGGCTGCCACGTGTTAGCCACGTGGGAAGCGAGTTGTTGAGTCCTTTCAGACACAAAGAGCACAGATTCAACAGGTTGCTTGTCAAGCCACTCATTCACTCAATGATATAACTCTTGGAACTATCCTGCTCAAACTGCCTACATAGTGGACCAATTGGATATACTGGAGCCTTCACTACCTTCCGCATGATCTCATTGTTTCTTAAGGCACGTAGAGTTCCACTTTCTAGATCTTCTCAGGTGTTCATCAAAATTCCATCTGCGAGTGTGCACTCTATACCTCGTCGTAGATACTCTCGGTATTGTTGATCGTCTCGATTCAACATAGGTTCAATAACATCCTCCGGTCGAACTGGCTTGCAACCTGGAATATTTAGCGGTTCTTTTAGTTCAACATACTGATCGTCCACTTCTTTGTCAAGCACATGACAATACGTGGTTAGGGCAACATACCATGCATTGGAAATGATGTAAACATATTTAGGTATGCCAAACTCTTCAAAAATCGGCCAAGCTTCGGTCTTAGAAACAATCAAGAATGAAAACGCTTTGGAGGGTTCATGTCGAGATAGCGGATCGGATGCTCGGTTGACCCTCCCTCATAATCATGCATAGCCTTGTGGATACCTTGGTGTTGACATCAACAAGAAGAAATGTCCGTGATGGAATTCTTATTATCTTTACGTGGTTACGTGCGGCAAGTGATTGGAGAATTTGATGTTCAACCGATGCGGTGTCGGTGGAGGTGGAGAGGGCGAGACAGTGGCGTGGACGTCGTGATGGATAGCAAGGCGGTTGGCGAGGAGGAGTGAAGGAATAAGGTGGCCCATTCCAGGGCTTGAGAGCATTGCAACATGAAGCTTTGATCCATCCATAGGTTCAAGAAAGAATTTAGGGAGGGACCGAGAGAGAGATGGTGAACGAGAAGTAAGTTGGATTTTTGAGGGAGAGAAGGGGAAGGAGACTAGGAGAGATAACTTGGATTGTTCAAAGAGAATCGGAGTTGTTAACACTTAACTTGGTATTAAATGGCCTTCAACTAAAAGTTGTATTGTCCAAAGATGAGCCATTAACACTTAAATGTACTATTAAATATGTTTGTGTCAAATCACACTATTTTAGATGAGCTCCGTTTTTTTTTTTTTTTTTGGGAAACAGGGGACGGCACCCTGCAGGATTTTATTGATAAAAGGAAAAGGTACAAACTTGAGGGGAACAACCAGCCTGATCCAAAAATAGGGAGGCAATGGGGCCTAACCTCGAAATAAGGAAATACAAAAAGATAGGACTATTTCCTACGAAAAGCAAATAAGCCACTCGCATCATGCTGAAGCGCGCGACGAGCCTCCCTCAGAAGAAGAGATACCACATTGAAATACTTATCACTTCTAGTAGTATGTGCAAAGGCTGCCAAACGATCTGCAACTGAATTCCCCTCATGATAAATATGGACAAGCTGGCTATCACCCAAAAGAGCCAAACACCTACGAAAGTCATAAATATAGAGCCAAGGACAACCATGATTGCCCTTTATGGCTGAAGCCACGACCAGAGAATCCACTTCAACAATAACCTTCCCATTCTGCAAGTCATGACACAGCAATAAGCCATCACGGAGAGCTTGAAACTCAGCATTGGTATTGGTGCCAGGGCCATAAAACCGAGAAAAGCCTCCAATGAAATTTCCACTCGAATCTCTAATAACACCCCCGCCAGTAGCAATACCGTCAATTGAAGACCCATCAGTATTCAGCTTAACAAAACCAGGATCAGGGGGATGCCAACGAATCCAAATCCCTCTAAACATATTAGGCTGTCTAATCGACAAGTTCATAGCTTGTAGGCAGAAAATACCCATACTGGAGCAAGGAGATTTCGGCTTAAAAAGCCTTATAATATCCCTTAGACCATCCATAATCTGCCTGTACATAACCTCCCCAGACATAGGAACATTCTCAAAAATTGCAAGGCATCTAGCCTTCCAAATAACCCAACACCCATACAAAAAGAATACCCACTTGAACAGCACCCATTTGAAAAACGTTTTCATCAATTTTTGGTATTTGTTAATGTTAGAAAAATATAGTTAACGTAAAAAGTTTTCCGAGTCAATAAAAAATAAAAGGTTTCTTTTCTGGAAAATGACTTACGGACATTTTCCGTAAGTCATTTTCCAAATGTTCGGGCACCCTTTATCCCCTTTCACAATTGCACATATTTACTTACTCACATAATATTTCACTCAACAAATAAATTGTTTAGAAATATAAATGAAGTTTGTGCACACTATTTATAAATTATAATTTTAATAAATACTCACTACGTCCTAAAATTAGTGTCAACTATATTATTTAAGGACATCCTAAACATTGTCAATTTTTTATTTTAAAACGTTTTTTTTTTCATATCAATTATCAAAAAAATTATTTGTAACTGTGAGATTGAAAAAAAAATTGACTTGGATTTGACACCACTAATAAAAAATTGAGGGTTACTAAAGAAAAATTACTTAAAGTTCAACACTATCTTATATTCAATATGTGCATTAATATTAGAATATAGTTTTTGTATTTATTCATATATAGTTTTTCGTAACATTTTCTAGGGACATCCTAAGTATTGTCCATTTTCTATTTCAAAAAGTTTTTTTTTCATATAAATTATCAAATTTTCTATTTGTAATTGTGAGATTTAAAAAAGATGGACCTTATTGATTTGACACCACTAATGATAAATTGAGGGCTACTAAAAAAATTACTTAAAGTTCACTATCTTATATTCATTAATATTAAAACATACTTTTTGTATTTATTTATATAGTGTTTTCTGTAACATTTTCTGCATGTTTGTCAAACACCCATAAATGTTTTCTAGCATATTTTCAAAAGATTTACCAAACATATGAAAATGAAATCTTTTCTTTTTTCAGAAATTATTTTCTAGAAATGATTTTCCGTGAAACAAACGGAGCCTAAGGATCCATTTGTTTCATAGAAAATAATTTTTTAAAAAAATGATTTTTTTGAAGATAAAAAGATTGCATTTTTAGGTGTTTTGTAAATCTTTTGAAAATATACCGGAAAATATTTTCGGGTGTTTGACAAACACACAGAAAATGTTATGAAAACAATATATGAATAAAGACAAAAAATATATATATATTCTTATATTCATGCCCATATTGAATATAAAATACTCCCTCCGTCCCTAAATTATTGTCCTAGTTGATCCAGAGCACGGATTAAGAAAAAACAAATTGACTTGATTATTTATATTGGTTTAATGTGTATTTTCCTTTAAAGCTCATATGTATGTGGCTCATAATTAAAGAAGGGTGAAAAAGTAAGGGTAAAGTGAAAAAAAAAATGATGTTCTAAAAAGGTAAGTTTCAAACTGGACAATTATTTTGGGACGGACAAAAAAGGAAAGAAGGACGATAATTTATGGACGGAGGGAGTAGTATTGAACTTTAAATAATTTTTCTTTAATAACTCTCAAATATATCATTAGTAGTGTCAAATCAATAAGGTTCCGGGTTGCCATTCAAATTATTGTTGTGACGCAAATGAAACAGCATATGGTCTATGCTGAAGTAAAGCATGGAGAGTTGCTATTGAAGATAGTATAGAGTTCGTAATCTCCACCAATTCTCTTAGCACGATCAGACTGATTACAGGAGTATATAAATGTACATTGGGCCCTAATTCTAGTAACAGATACATTATAAAATATAAAAGATACATTATAAAATATTTGACTCAATCTCTTCCATAATTGTAGGAGCAGAATCTTTCCTTCCAAGTTGGCTAAGGGAGCCGTGATTTGTGTGATTAACTGAAGTAGTTCTATCATGCCCCCGCAAGATGGACGGCCGACGGGTAAGGCCAATCTTGGACTGAAGGAACTGAAATCTTTGGCGGGGTAGAGGTTTGGTGAGGCCATCCGCAAGCTGATCCTTTGAGGAAACATGAGTGACACGAAGCAAAGCATTTTGAACTTGTTCACGAATAAAGTGATAGTCAAGGGCAACATGCTTCATTCGGGAATGAAATATAGGATTAGCGCAAAGGTTGGTGGCACCAACGTTGTTACAATAGATCACCGGTGAAGATGAGATAGTGACATGTAATTCTGTGAGCAGAGAACATAGCCACCGAAGTTCAGCAGCAGTAGCTGCAGCCACCGAGCGGTACTCAGCTTCGGTTGAGGAGGAACGCAATCAGACGTTGCTTTTTCGAGCTCCAAGATATAAGATTTCGACCAAGATAGATGAGATAGGCCGAAGTAGAAGTGTAATCATCTCTATTGCCAGCCCAGTCGGCGTCGGAGAAAGCATGGAGAGACGGACTAGAGTTGTGATGCAAAGTAATCCCATGGTCCAATGTACCACACAGATATCGTAAGAGACGCTTCGCTGCCTGCCAATGCTCAGAGGTGGGTTGGTGCATAAATTGGGACAATTTGTTGACGGTGTAAGCAATATCGGGCCGGGTTAGGGAGAGATATTGGAGACTACCAACAAGAGTGCGATATTCAGTGGGGTTGGAGAGGGGGGAGCCACATTTGAGAGTGAGGATTGGCGTGGTGGCCAGTGGGGTGGTGACTGGTTTGGCCGTTGTCATATGGTATTTGTCAAGTAAATCCAGAATGTATTTACGTTGGCAAAGAAACAACCCGTGGCATGAGGCATGACTTCAACCCCGAGAAAGTAGGCAAGAGGACCAAGGTCTTTTAGAGAGAACCGTTGAGAGAGTTGTTCAATGAAACTATGAACAGCGGCAGTATTGTTACCTGTAATAATAATATCATCTACATAGATGAGAAAGTAGATAATAATATTGTTACCAGTGAAGATAAATAGAGATGTGTCAGCAACCGAGTTCACAAACCCAGCTGTGAGAAGGAAATTACGAAGCTCAGTATACCAGGCACGAGGAGCCTGTTTCAATCCGTAAATGGCCTTCCGAAGTTTACAGACATGTTGAGGAAAATCAGAGTCAATGAACCCCGGGGGTTGTTGCATAAAAACCTCTTCAGACAATGTACCTTGAAGGAAAGCATTATTAACATCAAGTTGTCGGATAGACCAATTGGAAGAGACCACAATACTAAGTACCAAGCGGACTGTTGTAGGCTTGACAACTGGACTGTAAGTGTCATGAAAATCAATTCCTGGACGCTGGTGAAACCCTTTCGCGACAAGTCGAGCTTTATGTTTGTCAATAGAGCCATCTGGAAGGTATTTGGTGCGAAAAACCCATTTGCACCCAACTAAATTCTGAGTGGAGGTAGAAGGAACCAACTCCCATGTGCCATTGTTAATAAGGGCATTAAATTCAGTGGAGAGAGCCTGACGCCATTTGGGATCTTTTAAGGCTTGGGTCACATTTGTGGGTTCAAATGAGTCGGGTGTAGGATGGAGTTGGGCGGAGAGGTTGAGCTTAGTAATAGGCTTGTGGATATTGTGTTTAGAGTGAGTGATGATGGTGCGAGGGGGAGGAAAGGGAGGGATGGCATTGGGGGAAGTCGACGCAGGAAGAGGATTGGGTTCGGGAAGGTCAACATTGGGTGGTGCGGGAGGGAGAACTGGGGAGGGAGGGGGTGATGGCTGAGTGGAGTTAGAACTAGTTGGTGGAGATGGGGGAACAAGAACAGGGAGAGACAAGAGACACCAATCTGAGGGAGATATGGAATGAGTGGTCATAGGTGGAGCGGAAGAAGTGGCAAACGGAAAAAACCGACTCAACAAATTTTACGTGACGAGAGGAGAAGATACGAGAGGTGGACGTGTCAAGACATAGGTAAGCACTTTGCGTGAGGGAGTAACCAATGAAGACACATGGAGAGGAGCGTGGTGCTAGTTTGTGTGGTGAATATGGCCGAAGCCAAGGGTAACAGAGACATCCAAAACTATGAAGTTTGGAGTAGTTGGGAGGTTTGTCAAAGAGTTTATGATAAGGTGAACTTAAATTAAGAGTCGGAGTAGGAAGACGATTGATGAGGTACACCGCAGTGGAGAAGGCATGGGACCAATAAGTTAAAGGCATGGACGCATGAGATAGGAGGGATAACCCAGTTTCGACGATGTGACGGTGACGTCTTTCCGAGTATCCATTGTGCTCGGGTGTATGAGGGGGAGATGTAAGGTGGGCAATTCCACTTTGAGCAAGGAAGGATTTAAGAGCATCATACTCGCCACCATTATCAGAATAAAGAGTAAGAATTTTCCGATTAAAATGATTTTCAACAAGTGCTTTGAAACGAGTGAAGACGTCATGCACGTCAGATTTGCGTTTTAGAGGATAGAGCCAAGTGTACTTGGTGAAGTGATCAACAAATATAACGTAATATGTGTAATTATCAAGGGAGTAGAGGGGTGAAGTCCATACATCAGAAAAGATTATTTCAAGAGGCGATGAAGTGGAAATAGTAGAGAGAGAAAATGGTAACTTGTGACTTTTATTGCATTGGCAAGAGTTACAAAATAAATCTTGAACATTATTATCAGAACATGCTAAGTTAAAAGAAGACACAATGTGTTTAAAAATGATAGAAGAAGGATGCCCAAGGCGATGATGCCAAGCGGATGAGTTGGTTTTGACACTCGAGAAGGCAAGGATAGGAAACACGGTGGATGGAGTGGTTGCTGGCCACTCGTAGACACCATCCTTAGTTGGACCCTGGAAAAGAATTGCCCCCGTGCGCAAGTCCTTCACAGAAAACGAAGATGGTGAGAATTCAATAGAAGTATTATTTGTACGACAGAATTGAGAAATTGAAATGAGATTCTTTTGCATAGTAGGAACACATAACACATTTGATAAAGTAAAAGACTTAGAGAAAGCAGAGAGAGAAATAGAGCCCGTGTGAGAGATGGGAAGCCCCGTACCATTACCAATGACAACATCATTGGAACCATCGTACGGAGTATGGAAGGCAAGGTTTTGAAGATCAGAGGTAACGTGGTGCGTAGCACCACTATCTAAGATTCAATTGGGGTTAGTAGCGGCGAGGCGGTGGCTACATGAGCACGGGGTTGAGAAGGTGATGGTGGCCAAAGAGAAGCGGGGGCGCCAAGGTGGGTGGGACGAGATGAGGGTTTTAGGTTAGGGTGAGATTGATGGAAAATAGGACAGTGGGAAAGGACATGTCCCTTGGTGTTGCACCACTGGCAGCGACCAAGAAACGGGCGGGGTGGGGGGCGACTAGATTGGGTAAGGGGGGGATCAGGCAGAGAGGATTTGGGAGAGAAAGGTGGAGGGCGAGGAAAGGAGTTGGCAGAACTTTGTTTGGAACGGGTGTTGGTGGGGTTGGCCGTGGCTGGAAAGGAGGAAGGGCTGGATATATGGCTTAGAGCAAGTTCTTTGTTGAAAAGCTTTTCATGAAGCTCATCAAAAGGAATGGGTTTGTCACGACCATTGACGGTATCGATAATGGATTGATATTCATCACCAAGACCGTCAAGAACGAGTTCAATCAAGTCCTCTTGGTCAAGGGATTTACCAAGGACAGCAAGTTCATCGGAACGAGTTTTGATGAATTGCATGTACTCGGAGACAGATTGGGTACCCTTAGTATGGTGCTTAAGTTGGTCCTTAATCTATTTAATGTGACCTCGGGAGGGTTTGGCATAAGTGTTGGCTAAGATCTCCCATAAAGCTTCGCAGGTTGCAGATTGAGTTACTAAGGGAACAATGGTTGGGGAAAGGGTTCCAACTAGAGCTCCAAAAATCAGTTTATCTTGACGAACCCATGTGGAGTGTTCAGGGTTGGGTTCTTCACGGTTGTTTTTGGTTATCGTTGCAGACGGGATGGGATGAGATCCAGTCACGAATTTATGGAGATCATAGCCAATTAAAATGGCTTCAATCTGAGTTTTCCAAGAGAGGTAGTTGATAGCCGATAATTTGATTGAGTTATGAAAGGAGATCATAACAAGCGGCTTGGTGGGTTCCTGGGTGTTTGGAATAATAGTTTGGTTTCCAGAAGTTGCCATTGCTGTAGTGAAAAGAGAAGAACAAAAAATAGAGCATAAGAAGAATTGTGATTTTGAGATGTATTAGACCGAAGGCTCTGATACCATATTGAAGATAGTATAGAGTTCGTAATCTCCACCAATTCTCTTAGCACGATCAGACTGATTACAGGAGTATATAAATGTACATTAGGCCCTAATTCTAGTAACAGATACATTATAAAATATAAAAGATACATTATAAAATATTTGACTCAATCTCTTCCATAATTGTAAGAGCAGAATCTGTCCTTCCAAGTTGGCTAAGGGAGCCATGATTTGTGTGATTAACTGAAGTAGTTCTATCAGTTGCCACCCCACAAATCTTAAATTATGCCAAGGTATGTTACATTTTCATTCAAATTATTATTCATGGACAAATTTATATGTGGTGGCTTGCATGACATGGAACAAAAAACGTGATGTATCATCAACGTGGGTCTCTTACGATTTTAAACCACCTTGAAAAGTTGAATGGAAGGTGAGTATATTGGACATAAGGGTTGTTTTGATGCAAAGAACATGACCTACTGTGAGTATTGGTAAGAAGCTTGGGGTTTCAAACCTCAACGATTTCATCTATGCTAAAGTATGTTACACTATGACTCGATTCTGTTGTGAAATTATGTGCTTTAGAGTTGCTTTAAGTCAAGAGGAAAGGCAAAGGAACAAGGTAAAACAATGGTGGTTTGACCATGAGAAGGGCCAAGGATTGACGACAACCTTTTTTGAAGAAAGGGAGTATGATACGGGAGCAAGAGGGACTTTGGTGGTTTACTCAAGTCAAGAAGAAGTTGCACGCCAAATCATTATTTCATGGTGCATAAGGGTTGATTCAAGGCTAGACAATGAGAATGATTCTTGGATGAACTATCATAAGTGGAAAGATAAACTAATGAAGAATATTTGGTGGGTTACTACAGGACGTGACCTGCAAGGGAAATGGTTTGTGAAAAACATGCATGGAAAGGGTTACGGAAAGTGTTACAAAAGAAACAACCTCAAGCATGGTTTACATGGTGCTGTTTGGAAAGCTTATGTGACACGTGTTGACAAAATATCCCAAGGCAAATTTGGGTGTGCACGCAAAGGTACAAAGAGAACTCGGCTACAAGTCATAAACCTAAGGGGGTTTGTAATGCAAGGCACGATTACAAGAAAGTCACGACAATCAACATTTAACCCTAGGTGGATATTGTGCAACATGGGTTCAAGGGTGTGGAAGGTTGCATGGTCATTCACACACAAGGAAGGACTTGAATGGGAGGTAACTAATTGGGGCAGGCCGTGGTTGTAATGGAAGATTACTTGGAAGCTACTTATGGCTCAAGACACGACGTACATGGAAAGAGAGAAGAGAGCAGATGCATAGGGCTTCAAAAGGGATGACAAAAGCAATCCTTAGGCTTTAAGGATTGGTTTAGATTAGGT
Source organism: Codonopsis lanceolata (assembly GCA_013146195.2). Lineage (NCBI taxonomy): Eukaryota > Viridiplantae > Streptophyta > Magnoliopsida > Asterales > Campanulaceae > Codonopsis > Codonopsis lanceolata. The sequence goes on from CM028381.1 coordinate 90,141,930, forward strand.
AATTAGGTTAAATCCCGTTTTTGGTAATAAGTCCTTTAAGGACTATGATTTAAATTAGATAGTTTCCTTTTTTTTAATTACAATTGTCATCCCCTAAGGAGTAGGATTTACTTTATTGTTTTCTTTAAGGATTAGGGGTTAGTTTCTAGTATAAATAGGGCTTTTCTTTCATTGTAATGGTCAGATTTGATTTTTAGAGAAAAGAAGTAATTCTTTCAAGAACAAAGTTGTTCTTTCAAAAATCGATTTCTTCTTCTTAAGGTGAGTGAAGTCTAGAGAAATTGAATCGTTGGGATTCTTTACATTAGGTGAGTGAAGCCTAGCCGGCCAGTGAGCCCGTTTTTATCATTTTTATTTTTATTTTCGTTTTTATCCTTATACAAGAGAGTTTGGGCTATTTTTATTACTCTTTTGAATCTCGGCCAAGGTGAACAAGTTTGGACAGATTGTGAGTATCGGTGGGAAGTATTTTGGGTCGTTTCCGGACAGCTTGGGTGATCGGGGTTCTCTTGAAAAGATTAGGGTGTTTTTAGGTAGAATCTTACCTAGCAAGTTTCCTCAATTGGCTAGGGTTTCTTGTGAGTATTGGGGCTGTTTGCAAGAGATTCGAAGAGCTTGGTGGTTATTAAAATCAATTGGGGCAGCTTGTGGATTCAATCTTTTTCATACGCATTAGTTTTGTAACGTAAAAATAAGGATACTTACCGAACCAAAATCGGAGCCACACCAAATTATAATATGAGACTTTGTAGTAATACATGTCTTCGACTTTGACAGTAAACTTACAATATACCAAAGTTGTAGACACACTAATAAATCGTTAACAATCATATATTGCCAATGAATCACATGCAACACGCAGTTTATAACAAGGCAATATAAAACGATTAATTAGTAACTTGAGTATCCTCGGCTCAACGGAGCCTAACTCTAATTTGTCTAGGGCTTATAATGCCTAGGCTTAGATCATCACTGCCCATACACAATGTATAACAGTCCAACGAAAAGAGTTCACAACCAAAGGGACGATGTTTCCAAGGATTTCACCCAACTGTGTATACAACCCAGCCTTCCAACAAGAAATCCAACACAACCCAAAACACCACCCCCCTCTCACAGAACTCTCTATCACTATAATCTCAAAACTCACGCACACACACACATACACACAATGTATACCCGAAGAGCATGACTCACGGCAGAGACGCAGAGAGAGGGAGAGATTACTTAGTGAACCAAAGGTTATTACCTTCTTTGATGATGCCTTCGATCGATACTGCAAGTGGCGGACAAAGGGAGTGTAAATATAGCCAAAGCCCAATCAATCAGACCGAAGAAACAGCAAGGATGCGGCTGATTGAGGAAGAAGAAGGAAATAGACAAACAATATGGAAAATCAAAGATTCCCCCAAATATAAAATCAATCAGCCGAAGTCAACTGTGAAGGAAAAAAAGGGTAAGTGGGTTTTGGGTTTTGGGTTTTGGGTCTTGGGTTGCTGGGTTTGGGGTTTCCTAAGTGGGCTGCCCATTTAAGCCAAGCCTAGACTTACAATCTCTACCTTGGAACAAGTATCAGGTCAATCATATTGAACTCATGGACATAAGTGGGGAATATCATATCCTATCCCGAACTTGATCCAACACAAAGAAGGAAACAAGAACGGGAGACATATTTTCACAAAGAAAAAATGTAGAAGGGACAAAACTCACTTTCCAGACACAAAAGTAAGGAAACATGGACACGAATCATGCAGTCAACCACCGGTATCAAAATTCAAAATTTTCAAGCATGCTTGAAATTTTAACACAGGTAAGCATTTAATATTCATATCCGCATGATTATACTAAGATGGAATTTTTTCTAGTAAAATAAAACCCTTTCCAATTAAATCTCTCAAGTAATGAAAACGAACATCAATATGTTTGGTTCTATCATGAAAAATAGGGTTTTTGCAAAGTTGAATTCCCGACTGACTGTCAGAATAAACTACAACTTTCTCCTTTAGAAAACCAATTTCAGTTGTTAATCCTTTCAACCAAGTCGCTTCCTTAAAAGCTTCAGTTATAGCAACAAACCCAGACTCGGTAGTAGACAATACAACAATGGGTTGTAATTGAGATTTCCAACTAACACATGAACCACACAAAGTGCACACATAAGAGGTAGTAGACTTCCTACTGTCTCTATCATTAGCATAGTTAGAATCCACATAACCTTTCAATATAACACCTTCATTGCATTTGGAGAATTTCAAGCCATAATTCACATAATAACCAAGGTATTTGAGAAGCCATTTGACCGCTTCCCAATGAGGCATACCAGGGTCAGACATGTATCTGCTCAAGCAACTAATAACATAAGTTATATCAGGTCTAGTTCTAACCATAAGATACATAATGGAACCAATCACATTAGAATAAGACACTTTCTCCATTTGCTTTTTATCAAAATCAGTTTGGGGAGCCTGATTTTTACTAAGGATGAAATGTCCTCCTAGAGGCACATCAACAGGTTTAGCATCCTCCATCCTAAATTTACTCAAAATATTTTGCACATAAGAAATTTGATTAAGAGCAAATAGTGGAATTCTTTCTATCCTTAACAATGTTCATTTCCAAAATCTTTTTAGCATCTCCTAAATCTTTCATGTCAAAATTCACACTAAGACAATTTTGCACATTTTCAATTGTTTTAATACAAGGACTGATAATAAGCATATCATCAATATAAATCAATAGGAACACAGGAGTAAAAGAGTTGACTTTAAAATACAAACAATGATCATAAGAGCTACGAGTGAATTTTAAGGACAACATACACATATCAAACTTCTTGTTCCACATTCTAGGAGATTGTTTCAAGTCATACAAAGATTTTCTCAATAAACACACATAATCGAGATTTCTCTTATCAACAAAACCTTCAGGTTGTCTCATGAAATTTTTTTCATTCAAGTCACCATGTAAAAATGCAGTTTTCAGATCCATTTGTTTTAATTCCCAATTAAACTGAGCAATTAAAACAAGCATGACTCTTATCGTAGTAAATTTGACAACCGGAGCAAAAATTTCTTTGTAATCTATCCCCTCCTTTTGAGTAAATCCGGCCTTTAGCAACCAAACGCGCTTTAAATCTAAGATTCTCATTCTCAGTCTTAACCTTAAACAACCATTTGCAAGCAACAAAAGAATATGTTTTAGGTTTAGGGACCAAGGTCCATGTTTGGTTAACATGCAACGAGCTCATTTCATCTTTCATTGCATTTAACCACTTAGCAGAATGAGAAGACTTTAAAGCATCATGGTAAGATTTAGGTTCATCACAATTGTCAAGAGATTCAAAAACACTAAACATAAAAGATGTCATATGAAAATCATTAAGTCTAGATGGTTTCCTAACTTACCGTCTTGGTCGGTCCCTAGCAAGTTGGTAGTCATCTAGATTTTCTATTTTCGGGACATGCTCATCCTCAACATTTTCATCATCTTCATTGTGTTCAATTTCAACATTCTCATTATCAATTTCCACATTTTCGGTTGGCACATCATCAATAACATGGGGTTGCTCCACCGCAATTGGAGCCGGGGGAAGGGGAACATCATTAATAGGTATAGGTTGAGTAGGAATCAAGCAAGGAAATTCAAGTTCATTAAAGACAACATCCCTACTTATTATGGTCTTAAAACCATGTTCCTCTTTTAACCAAAGTCTATACCCCTTCACACCCTCCGGGTACCCTAAAAACACACACCTAGCAGCCCTAGGTTCAAGTTTGTCATGTCTTTGATGTGCATAAGCCGTACAACCGAACACCCTTATATGCAAGATATCAATCTCTTTGCCTGTAAAGACCGCTTCAGGGCATCTACCATGCAAAGGCATAGAGGGAGACCTATTGATGATATAGACGGCAGTTACAACTGCCTCACCCCAAAACTGTTTGGAGAGACCCGAGGTATTAAGCATAGCTCTCACTCTTTCCAAAAGAGTCATGTTCATACACTCAGTAACACCATTCTGTTGCAGGTTATAGGGAACAGTTTTATGTTGACCAACGCCATGAATAGCACATAATTCATCAAACTCATGATTACAGAATTCTAATCCATTATCGGTCCTAAGCATTTTAATTTTCTTTCCTGTTTGATTTTCAATAAAAACTTTCCAATTTTTAAATTTCTCAAACGAATCAGATTTGTGTCTCATTAAGAAAACCCAGACTTTTCGTGAAAAGTAATCAATGATGGATAGAAAATACCTATTGCCACCTTGAGTGGGCACACTAGAGGGTCCCCGTACATCGGCATGTATGTAATCAAGGAATTTCTTGCTAGGATGCTTTCCTAGGGAAGGGGGTGGAAAACTCACTTTATGATGTTTGCTCTTAACACAAGTATCACAAAAAGATAAACCATATAATTTTTCATTTCCAAAAACACATGTTTTTTACAAAATTTCTAACCATTTATTACTTATGTGTCCTAGTCTCTTATGCCACAAAATCGTTTTATCCTCCTTAAATTCCGACGTTTTTCACATTTAGCAATAACTAAAGACCCCTTTAGTATTTTCATAACACCCTTTCCCCATTTTCCTTTCAAATCATCATCCTCCAAAGAGGCACATGAAATCAAATTGCTACATAATTCATGCGCATGTCTCACATTTTTTAAAGTTAAAACATAACCAAAATTGCATTTCAAATCAATATCACCAATACCAAGTATTTGACACTTTTTCTTGTTAGCCAGAGAAACAGAACCAACATCAACTTCTTTATAAGTAGTAAATAATGATTTCAATTAATGGTGTCATGTGATAAGTGCAACCAGAATCTTTAAGTTATTCACTAGCACAAGCAGAATGCACAGAATTCACAACATTATCACAAGAATCTGTAACCATAAACACATCAACGGAAACATTACTACCAGAAGCTAAGTCGCAATCACCTTGGTTGTGTTCGTGATTTTGATTTTTTCTTTTTGGATTAGGGCACTCCTTTTTAAAATGGCGTATTTCACCATAATTGTAACACGTTCTATGTCTTTGCTTTGAGTTCGACCTACTTTTACTTCTCCCTTTACTCTTGCCCGAATTTTGATTTTGGCCTTGATTTTGATTTTGATGAGATTTTTCATTGTTCCTATGGAGAGATCTACCTCTAACCATATTAACATCATTCATACTAGACTTCCCTTTATTGAACTTTAAATCTAACTCTTTACTATTCAACCTGTTAATCAACGTATCAAGTTTAACTTGGCCTCTACCATATTTGATCGCAGACTTAACATCAGAGTAAGATTCTGGTATAGCATTTAATAGGACAAAAGAAGTGTAGTTATCTATGTGCTCATCACCCGTTTGCTTTATTTCTTGAACTAACTTGGTAAAAGCATCAACATTATCTTCGATATCTTTATTGATGTCTAATTTAAAACTACAAAACTTTTCTAAAAGATATGTCTTATTAGGCAAGTTTTTCTCAAAGTAAATTTCCTCAAGTTTATCTCAAAGATTTTTAGCATGTGATCGTTTACCACACTTACGAATCACAGATTCAGTCAAGTTCAAAATAATAAACAAGTAAGCACATTCATCAATTTCAAGTATAGCATCTTTAGAAGCATCTTTTTTGAATTTTTGAGTTATAGCAGAAAAACATTTTTCTTTTATCAAAATACCTTTCATCTTTTGTTGTCAAATTGAAAAATCAGATTTTCCATTAAACGGTTCCAAAGTGTAAGTAGACAGTCAAAAAATTACAATTTAACGTTTATAGAAAAATCACCAATTTTTAATTTCGAATGCAACAATGATCGAAAAAATAATAGGCAAAGAACAAAAAATATCCGGAAGCAAAAACAACAGAGCAGACAAGAAACACAATTAATAGGCGAATAAATAAAATACCAAAGTCACAACCCAAATTTGGAATGAAGAAGGCTCCTAAAAAAATTTTGATTCAAGCAACCTATGCTTTGATACCACTGTAACTTAAAAATAAGGATATTTACCGAACCAAAACCGGAGCCACACCAAACTATAATATGAGACTTTGTAGTAATACTCGTCTTCGACTTTGGCACTAAACTTACAATATACCAAACTTGTAGACGCACTAATAAATCGTTAACAATTCTATATTGCCAATGAATCACCTGCTCAAACTCGTCTACCTCTCCGGCAATGACTTCTCTGGTGAAATCCCACCTGAGATATCCTCTCTAAACTGCATTCTCCGGCTAGACCTCTCCAATAAAAACCTCAAAGGACCCATTCCGACAGAAAAGACGACGGAAGACTCAATTTTAGAGAAAGGCGACAGAAGACGAATTGGTCGAGTCTTATGTTGAGGGCGGATTTAGGGCAGTTGATTTGTTAAGGCTTTAAAGAAACGACAATGGTGGCGAGAGATGGTGTCGATGAATTGGCGTGGATTTGGAGAATTGGTTTCTCGTTTACTTGAATTTGATTTTGGGGGATGGAGAAACACAAAAGGAAGAATTCTATAAAGTATAAGGGAAGCAGAGCCAGGAAGAGTCGTCCTAAGTGCCTAACCTGGAGTGGAGTCTAGAGACTGGAGAGAGGCTGAGGCGGCCTGAGAGGCTGACCGCCGACTGATCGAGAGGCAGAGAGGGAGACAAAAAAAAGTCAGTAACCCAGTTGTTGAGTTTGGGCGAGGTGGTACTCCGCCGTCCATGGTCGTCTTCTCTTCGTCTTTGGCAGTAATGCCGAGTTTGTTTGGAGAATGAAGATGGAGGAGGCGAGGAGCTGCTTGGTATGCTTTAAAAATGATTTTCCGAAGTTCAAATTTTGCTTAAATTCATTAATATAACTTCGGTCTCTTCATTATAGGTTTAATTTTTATTTTTTTAGTTTGAACACTCAACTTTTAACATTGAGAGTAAAACCCTTCAACTTAATAAGGGCATTTTGGTCTTTTCAAAGATTTCCATCCAACATAACAGGTAGAAATGACTCTAGTGACCTTATTTAATGTACAAGCCTAGTAGAGTAATTAAATTAAGGAAAAAAAAGTAGAGTGAGCTTAATGAATTTTGGCCGAAAGTAAGGTGACCAAATTGAGATTTAAACATTTATTTTACTTAGTGATCACGGGGGAATTCCAATAAAGTCAAACGTCCAAAAATATATATGAAATCCATTTTCCAATGAATTGATATTTCAAAAAAAGTCAAACAAGTGTTACAAAAATTACAAATTTCGGAGTATGAACAAAAATATGTTCGACGAAATTCAAAGCAAATATCGGTGAGTGCCGAGCATGCGTTTACAAGAAAACATGAAGGCAATAAAATTACAATGGAAATCTACCGAATAAAATAGGACATTCAAAATACTTAAGAAGTATAATCCCTTACCCCAAAACGATGCTTCAAAATCAACTCTTACGCAGAAATGCGGCTACCCGTGCTTGCTCAAATCTAAGATTCAACAACCAAATTATTACATCTAGATAATTAAACTAAGCTTTTAAATCAATTAATCACACATCTCTTTTTCTTTTTTTCTTTTTTTTATCTCATTCCCAAGTACACACTAAACCCCCCCTTTTTACTATTTTCCCTCCACCCGTCACCTCACCAATCTTTTCCCCACTTTATTATTTTTTTTTATTTTTTTTGGGTGACTAGTGACTACATTCTTCTGCCTTCTATTTCTCTCTACCCCTTTTCTTTCTTTCTTTCTTACCTTCTCCTTCCTTCTCTACACTGCCTCTGCTTCTTCCTTTTTTTTCCTCCCTTCTTCATACACTACTACTCTAGCGCACATACCTTCCCCTGCTAATCCTTATTTATTTTGAGAAGAAATCCCTCCAGCACTCCCTTTAAGGCTCTAATACCCAACAAACGTTTAACTCGATTCCATCACCATCCCGAAATAATGTTGCTCTCCTTCCCTATTCTTTAAACAAGTAACCAAGTATCTTACCCTTCATAAGAAATGACAACTTTAGAAAAAATAATCGAAGATCAATATTGTACCTCAAATCAATGCATCTTTCTCGTGACTTCGTCCGCCGGTGGATCGGTTTGCCTTCACTTCGAGATTTCGCCCAATCTTCCTCAGTGCACTCTCCCCCCAATTTACTTTCTCAATTGGTTTTCTTGTTTGGTGAATGTATGAACTAAGGACAACTGCTTCCCTTTCATACCCACTGTGAGCAGCCTTTTTCACCTTCTCCATTAGTGCGGCTAAAGAGCCGTCTTCCGTTTCTCCTAAACGGCACCAACAAGCAACCCCATGCCTCCCCTAATTTACTGTAGCAATCATATTTGTTATAACTGTTGTTTTTATTATCATCATCATCATTATTATTTTATTATTATTATTATTATTATTGTTATTGTTGTTGTTGTTGTTGTTGTTATTATTATTGTTATAATTATCAAATGGACCACCAATTGGGCTCAAGCCCAATTACAAATAAATAACCCAATTGTGTACCAAAACTAAGTGGACTCGCTATTAAATTAAAATAGACCCAATTATCGATTTCATTCAAATTAGGCCAAACCATAAATACCGGCCCAAGATAGCTAAATCAATATAGGCCCAAGTACATTTATTCCAATTTAAAAAAAATAATACTATAAAAAATTAGAGATATTACACTCCCATTGCTTTCCCTTGTTCACCCTCCATTAAATCCCTCACCATCTTCTCGATCTCTTGCCTTCCCACCACTTTCTTCGTCGATAACACCTCTGGCCGCACCGCCACTCTCAGCTCCTCCCTAACCAACGTTGCATTAAGTCTCTGCTCTGCATAAATCGATGAAATTCCAAAAGGGTTACCTAATGAGAATATGATAAATAAATCTAAGACACACTTGAAACGTGGACGATCCATTGGTTCAAAGGATAAAAATCCTCGAAAAAAGAAGGGAATTGAAAAACCCCAATCAAGTAAATGTGTTCCAGAAGAATCACACGATCATGCAAGTCTAGAAAGCCCTGTAAGCAACGATAACTGTGAGATTTCCATTAATTACATGTGTAATAGAAAAATATGGAACCGAGATGAAATGGAGGATCACTACTAGAAAAATGACCTTTAGTGACGGAATTTTCCGTCGCTAAAGGCAAAATTCCGTCGCTAATGGCCCCCAGCGACGGAATTTTTCCGTCGCTAATCATTCGTCGCTGATGTCCGACGGAAAATTCCGTCGCTAAAGGCTTTTAAAAATTAATTAAAATTGAATTTCAGCGACGGAAAATTCCGTCGCTAAAGGCGTTTAAAAATTAATTAAATTTGAATTTCAGCGACGGAAAATTCCGTCGCTAAAGGCTTTTAAAAATTAATTAAAATTGAATTTCAGCGACGGAAAATTCCGTCACTAAAGGCGTTTATAAATTAATTAAAATTGAATTTCAGCGACAGAAAATTCCGTCGCTAAAGGCTTTGAAAAATTAATTAAATTTGAATTTCAGCGACGGAAATTTCCGTCGCTAAAGGCGTTTATAAATTAATTAAATTTGAATTTCAGCGACGGAAAATTCCGTCGCTAATAATGCAAAAAAATTTATAAAAAACCCCAAAAATACTATTATTATAAATTTTTGTACTTGATAATATAACAATTAATACAAAACTAAACATACAAACTAAACAATAATATAAAACCAATTTAAATACATCAAACTCTAAATGTTATTAACATCAAAGTACCAAATATATACATACAAAATCAAACAATATCAATGTTTCAATTAACTTCAAACACTACCAATAATCAAAATGGGGGAGGGGGGCTGATCTTGGAAGGAATTTCTAGGAAATGGGGACCCGGTACTACTGGAAGGCGTGTTGGAATACCCATGCGGCATGTGTTGTGCCATGCTTTGCACTGTCGCCATAAGATCTGCATATCGTCGCTCGTTTTGTTCCCGATATTCCATAGCTAACCGTTGCTCCTCCCAATCGTGCTTCTAAAAAAAGACGCATATCTGTTTAGGCGCTTTGGTATATAATACTTTACTTATAAAAAAAAATAGTATGCACTGTTTAGTTCATAAAACTTGAACATAAATAATTAATTTCACATTGTCTCCTACTTGAATGTGATTTTAAATTAATAATATACTTCAAAATTGTTAAAGAAATAAAAATGAAATAAAACAGACAAGAGAGAATAAACATCTATGAATAATCCGCCCAAAGTATAATATTCAATACCAAATCACACAACTGAAGTGAGACAATAATCAAAGAGACATTAATTCGAATATTAAATTAAGAGAAATTTGTCAATTTTTTTAAATCTTCAGTCAAATAAATCAATCACTTAATTTGTTGTTTTCCCTTAATTTCCACAAGATGGGGACCAATCATCTGTCACATTCATCCATTATTTGTTGATTCTTCACATATGTTTTTTAGAACCTACTAATCATAATAAAAATTGAGAATCTCCTCTAAACTAATCAAATCAAATAAACAAGAAAATCAGTATATAAAATATTCTAAAATAATCAAAAAATCAAATAAAAACACTTAACCAACTTTACAAATAAATATTAAGGTCCAGACATAATTTGCACTCACCAACTTTACAAATAACTCAATCAAAAAAAAACAGATAAACAACATAGTTCAATTATTGTGTATTCACATTTGAAAACTTGACCACCAAAAAATAATGTAGCTAGTGCTTCAAAATGCTAGTGCTTCAAAAATTATTTGCTAATCATGAAAGAATAATAACCAGATAACTTGCTACCAACTTCTAGGAATGCAACTTACTAAACATTAAATTGTCCAAGATACCTAAAATCAAACTTAAATGGTAGAGTGAACTCTAACCTGTAGCTGAGAGATTGGCGAAGCCTGTGAAAGGAAAAGAAAAAAAAACATAAGTTGGGAAAAACATAAGTTGGATGAAGGCACTTTGTTAGCAAGAATCCCTAAATCAATACCATGAAAACATAGTGACTTTTATAGTTACTTCAAAAAATACATCAAAATTTTGTTAACCTTCAATTACCACAATCATTCATATTTTTAATGGGGGCACGGCACATACCATTCCTTAATTTCGTAAGAAGTTTCATAAAAACTCCTTGGCAATATATATATATATATATGAATCTCAATAGGTGAATGTGCCCCCAAAGACCCCTTAAGGACTCCACCACCGTTTAAGGCTCTTATAGAAAGAAAAGGTTATAACAATACTATCAATGATTACTACTTTGAGTTTTCAACACATTAGTAAACCCTCACTGTCCCATAATTAATGATAAACCAACAGATCAAATTTCCCTGATAAATGGTGCAAATAAGCACAATCCAAAAAGAGGAAAGGATGGCATAGTTCCAGATCAAAGATCAACTAAGCTTAAGAAAATATTCCACAATCCACACATACAAATAAGGAAGTGAAGTACAATCCGAGGAGCAATCACAATGCACAAGGCCATTTTTGAGCACAAAGACAATTACTCAATCTTTTCACGTAAAGAAAGCAGTCTCAAATTGAAAAAGAAAACCTTGGAAATAATACGCAGCTGTCCACATGTTTTAACTTCTTTCTTCTTCAACTTCTCCTCTAAAGCGCGGCCAATCCCTGGAAGTGCCTTAATTGGAAGTTCCTTTAAGTAATCATCCACCTGACATAACAAGAAAAAATGTAATCTGAAAGGTTTTAGCATCACATTCCAATTTCAAAGAGTGTGTGGTTGTTCTTACATGTATGCAATATATAATTAACTTAGTTATTCATTTGGTTTTGTTGACTACTTCATATTCTCTCGTTTTAAGTTTTGTCATGAGACTCACAATTTCCCCACAATCAACATTAAAGGGATAGCAAAAGCAAAAGTAAACTACTATTCTTTGACAACCAGATCTTTCAACCCTAGTACAAAAAATCTAAATATGTCTTTTGTAGAAAATAGAAATCTCAACAGGAGAGACTTACTTCCATTTAACCCACTTCAATCATAGTTTCAGAAGGTTACTTATTAAGAGAAAGATATCAGCATTTAGTGATTCACGAGTAATTTGCAAGAAGTTGAAACTGGAAATAAATGCCTACAGAGATGTTGAACATAAACCAAACTGCATAATAAGAACGAAATAGGACAATGTAACAAAGGAGCACATTTCCTAAGACCCCCAAGTCAAACGTTTCGTGAAAAGCTTCATCTTCGAGCATATACAAGGAACCTACAGAGTGTCTCTGCGTGTGTGTCAAAAATCAAATTTGTACAAGGAACTTACAATTAGAGAGAGAGAGACGGAGCTGGAACCAGACGGATCGGGGAGACGATCAGCGGAGACGAAGAAGAAGGGGAGCTGGCGGCTAGACTGATGTTGAGGCGGCAGATATGGGAGAACGGGATGGATTGTGGGTGGAGATGGATTCGCCGGTGAAGAAGAGATGAAGAGGGATGGGTGAGATTCGTCGGAGAAGAAGGAGGATCCTACCGGATTAAGTGAGATTGCTGGGTTTGAAGCGGAGGCATAGATGAAGGGTTCATTCGCCTGAGAAGAAGGAGGGTCCGTGGAGCTTGTGATGTGGAGGATTACGATGAGAATAGGGATTCGGCGGTTTGAAGACGGGCTCGGATGCGGGACGAAGGGGTTGGACTGATTGATGGCTGGGGCCGGAGGAAGACGGGATGGAGGCGACGAATCTGGGAGATGAAGCCGGGATGGAGTAGGTGTCGGGTTTGAGAAAGAAAGGGGTGATTGAGTATTAATGGATTATGTCAAGGAGGAGGGAAAATTGGGCGGTAATATGATTTTTTGGGGAATTTTGGGGTTGGCGGTGGAGGGAGTTTTAATTTTTCGGGAACATGATTATAAATTGATTTGAAATTATATTTTTATAATTTTAAATACTTTCTTTGTTTTGGCTAAATAGTCTTCGTTTGAAAGTGATTTTTTTAAAGAAAATGACAACTTTAGTAGTTTATTAGTAATAAAATGACACTTTTATATCTTAATTTTTTAATTGGACTCTTTAAATAAAAAATCTCAAATATTTCAAAACATTATTTAATAATATAATATCATTCATTAAAATGATTAACATCAATATAATTACAAAAATTAAAATATTCACATTAATTTTAAACGATTTGATGCATTGTCGTGAACAAATTGAGGTGTTTTCCAATTAGAAAGAGTGTTTGAGATTAGGTTCAGAGTTGTATTTATACCTAGGGTTTTTTTGTGTGTTTTTAGTTGTGGGTTTATAAATACAATACAATTTACATTGTCTTTGTTTATCTTGAATTTAATTTATTAAATAGATAAAACGGTTTTATTTGATTTTTTTTTCTTAATTTATATTTTCAATTTATAGCTTTTATCTTTAATTTAATTTAATAAAAAAAAGTGTGTGCGTAATGCATAATATAATATTATTAAATTATCAAATACAATTTAATTTAGTTAATTTAGTTAAATAATATTATTTAGTCTTTCACAATCTTGTTGTCTTTGTTTATCTTGAATTTAATTTATTAAATAGATAAAACGGTTTTATTTGATTTTTTTGTTAATTTATATTTTCAATTTATAGCTTTTATCTTTAATTTAATTTAATAAAAAAAGTGTGTGTGCGTAATGCATAATATAATATTATTAAATTATCAAATACAATTTAATTTAGTTAATTTAGTTAAATATTATTATTTAGTCTTTCACAATCTTGTTGTCTTTGTTTATCTTGGATTTAATTTATTAAATAGATAAAACAGTTTTATTTGATTTTTTTTCTTAATTTATATTTTCAATTTATAGCTTTTATCTTTAATTTAATTTAATAAAAAAGTGTGTGTGCGTAATGCATAATATAATATTATTAAATTATCAAATCCAATTTAATTTAGTTAATTTAGTTAAATAATATTATTTAGTCTTTCACAATCTTGTTGTCTTTATTTATTGTGAATTTAATTTATCAAATAGATAAAACATTTTTATTTGATTTTTTTTCTAAATTTATATTTTCAATTTATAGCTTTCATCTTTAAGTTACGTTATGTTAAGTTAAGTTAAGTTACGCTACATTAAGTTAAGTTAAGTTACGTTAAGTTAAGTTTAGTTAAATTGCTGCTTACGTTGTTGGTTAAGTTACGTTAAGTTGTTGCTACGCACATTGTTGTTACGCTACATTAAGCTAAGTTATGTTAAGTTAAGTTGC